>OY757023.1:107741779-108418779 GCA_963580285.1 Lucinisca nassula | reverse complement strand
AAACTACGACTTTCTTCGCCAAATCGAATGTCAAACTAGGATTTTGAATGTCAAACTACGATATTCAGCGCCAAATCGAATGTCAAACTAGGATTTTGAATGTCAAACTTACGATTTTCTTCGCCAAATCGAATGTCAAACTAGGATTTTGAATGTCAAACTACGATTTTCTTCGCCAAATCGAATGTCAAACTAGGATTTTTGAATGTCAAACTACGATTTCTTCGCCAAATCGAATGTCAAACTAGGATTTTGAATGTCAAACTACGATTTCTTCGCCAAATCGAATGTCAAACTAGGATTTTTGAATGTCAAACTACGATTTTCTTCGCCAAATCGAATGTCAAAACTAGGATTTTGAATGTCAAACTACGATATTCAGCGCCAAATCGAATGTCAAACTATGGATTTTGAATGTCAAACTACGATTTTCTTCGCCAAATCGAATGTCAAACTAGGATTTTGAATGTCAAACTACGATATTCAGCGCCAAATCGAATGTCAACTAGGATTTTGAATGTCAAACTACGATTTTCTTCGCCAATCGAATGTCAAACTAGGATTTTGAATGTCAAACTACGATTTTCTTCGCCAAATCGAATGTCAAACTAGGATTTTGAATGTCAAACTACGATTTTCTTCGCCAAATCGAATGTCAAACTAGGATTTTGAATGTCAAACTACGATTTTCTTCGCCAAATCGAATGTCAAACTAGGATTTTGAATGTCAAACTACGATATTCAGCGCCAAATCGAATGTCAAACTAGGATTTTGAATGTCAAACTACGATTTTCTTCGCCAAATCGAATGTCAAACTAGGATTTTGAATGTCAAACTACGATATTCAGCGCCAAATCGAATGTCAAACTAGGATTTTGAATGTCAAACTACGATTTTCTTCGCCAAATCGAATGTCAAACTAGGATTTTGAATGTCAAACTACGATTTTCTTCGCCAAATCGAATGTCAAACTAGGATTTTGAATGTCAAACTACGATTTTCTTCGCCAAATCGAATGTCAAACTAGGATTTTGAATGTCAAACTACGATTTTCTTCGCCAAATCGAATGTCAAACTAGGATTTTGAATGTCAAACTACGATATTCTTCGCCAAATCGAATGTCAAACTAGGATTTTGAATGTCAAACTACGATTTTCTTCGCCAAATCGAATGTCAAACTAGGATTTTGAATGTCAAACTACGATTTTCTTCGCCAAATCGAATGTCAAACTAGGATTTTGAATGTCAAACTACGATATTCAGCGCAAATCGAATGTCAAACTAGGATTTTGAATGTCAAACTACGATTTTCTTCGCCAAATCGAATGTCAAACTAGGATTTTGAATGTCAAACTACGATTTTCTTCGCCAAATCGAATGTCAAACTAGGATTTTGAATGTCAAACTACGATTTTCGTTCGCCAAATCGAATGTCAAACTAGGATTTTGAATGTCAAACTACGATTTTCTTCGCCAAATCGAATGTCAAACTAGGATTTTGAATGTCAAACTACGATTTTCTTCGCCAAATCGAATGTCAAACTAGGATTTTGAATGTCAAACTACGATTTTCTTCGCCAAATCGAATGTCAAACTAGGATTTTGAATGTCAAAATACGATATTCAGCGCCAAATCGAATGTCAAACTAGGATTTTGAATGTCAAACTACGATATTCAGCGCCAAATCGAATGTCAAACTAGGATTTTGAATGTCAAACTACGATTTTCTTCGCCAAATCGATGTCAAACTAGGATTTTGAATGTCAAACTACGACTTTCTTCGCCAAATCGAATGTCAAACTAGGATTTTGAATGTCAAACTACGATATTCAGCGCCAAATCGAATGTCACAAACTAGGATTTTGAATGTCAAACTACGATTTTCTTCGCCAAATCGAACTGTCAAACTAGGATTTTGAATGTCAAACTACGATTTTCTTCGCCAAATCGAATGTCAAACTAGGATTTTGAATGTCAAACTACGATTTTCTTCGCCAAATCGAATGTCAAACTAGGATTTTGAATGTCAAACTACGATTTTCTTCGCCAAATCGAATGTCAAACTAGGATTTTGAATGTCAAACTACGATTTTCTTCGCCAAATCGAATGTCAAACTAGGATTTTGAATGTCAAACTACGATATTCAGCGCCAAATCGAATGTCAAACTAGGATTTTGAATGTCAAACTACGATTTTCTTCGCCAAATCGAATGTCAAACTAGGATTTTGAATGTCAAACTACGATATTCAGCGCCAAATCGAATGTCAAACTAGGATTTTGAATGTCAAACTACGATTTTCTTCGCCAAATCGAATGTCAAACTAGGATTTTGAATGTCAAACTACGATTTTCTTCGCCAAATCGAATGTCAAACTAGGATTTTGAATGTCAAACTACGATTTTCTTCGCCAAATCGAATGTCAAACTAGGATTTTGAATGTCAAACTACGATTTTCTTCGCCAAATCGAATGTCAAACTAGGATTTTGAATGTCAAACTACGATATTCAGCGCCAAATCGAATGTCAAACTAGGATTTTGAATGTCAAACTACGATTTTCTTCGCCAAATCGAATGTCAAACTAGGATTTTGAATGTCAAACTACGATATTCAGCGCCAAATCGAATGTCAAACTAGGATTTTGAATGTCAAACTACGATTTTCTTCGCCAAATCGAATGTCAAACTAGGATTTTGAATGTCAAACTACGATTTTCTTCGCCAAATCGAATGTCAAACTAGGATTTTGAATGTCAAACTACGATTTTCTTCGCCAAATCGAATGTCAAACTAGGATTTTGAATGTCAAACTACGATTTTCTTCGCCAAATCGAATGTCAAACTAGGATTTTGAATGTCAAACTACGATATTCTTCGCCAAATCGAATGTCAAACTAGGATTTTGAATGTCAAACTACGATTTTCTTCGCCAAATCGAATGTCAAACTAGGATTTTGAATGTCAAACTACGATTTTCTTCGCCAAATCGAATGTCAAACTAGGATTTTGAATGTCAAACAACGATTTTCTTCGCCAAATCGAATGTCAAACTAGGATTTTGAATGTCAAACTACGATTTTCTTCGCCAAATCGAATGTCAAACTAGGATTTTGAATGTCAAACTACGATTTTCTTCGCCAAATCGAATGTCAAACTAGGATTTTGAATGTCAAACTACGATTTTCTTCGCCAAATCGAATGTCAAACTAGGATTTTGAATGTCAAAATACGATATTCAGCGCCAAATCGAATGTCAAACTAGGATTTTGAATGTCAAACTACGATATTCTTCGCCAAATCGAATGTCAAACTAGGATTTTGAATGTCAAACTACGATTTTCTTCGCCAAATCGAATGTCAAACTAGGATTTTGAATGTCAAACTACGATATTCAGCGCCAAATCGAATGTCAAACTAGGATTTTGAATGTCAAACTACGATTTTCTTCGCCAAATCGAATGTCAAACTAGGATTTTGAATGTCAAACTACGATTTCTTCTTCGCCAAATCGAATGTCAAACAAGGATTTTGAATGTCAAACTACGATTTTCTTCGCCAAATCGAATGTCAAACTAGGATTTTGAATGTCAAACTACGATTTTCTTCGCCAAATCGAATGTCAAACTAGGATTTTGAATGTCAAACTACGATTTTCTTCGCCAAATCGAATGTCAAACTAGGATTTTGAATGTCAAACTACGATTTTCTTCGCCAAATCGAATGTCAAACTAGGATTTTGAATGTCAAAATACGATATTCAGCGCCAAATCGAATGTCAAACTAGGATTTTGAATGTCAAACTACGATATTCAGCGCCAAATCGAATGTCAAACTAGGATTTTGAATGTCAAACTACGATTTTCTTCGCCAAATCGAATGTCAAACTAGGATTTTGAATGTCAAACTACGACTTTCTTCGCCAAATCGAATGTCAAACTAGGATTTTGAATGTCAAACTACGATATTCAGCGCCAAATCGAATGTCAAACTAGGATTTTGAATGTCAAACTACGATTTTCTTCGCCAAATCGAATGTCAAACTAGGATTTTGAATGTCAAACTACGATTTTCTTCGCCAAATCGAATGTCAAACTAGGATTTTGAATGTCAAACTACGATTTTCTTCGCCAAATCGAATGTCAAACTAGGATTTTGAATGTCAAACTACGATTTTCTTCGCCAAATCGAATGTCAAACTAGGATTTTGAATGTCAAACTACGATTTTCTTCGCCAAATCGAATGTCAAACTAGGATTTTGAATGTCAAACTACGATATTCAGCGCCAAATCGAATGTCAAACTAGGATTTTGAATGTCAAACTACGATTTTCTTCGCCAAATCGAATGTCAAACTAGGATTTTGAATGTCAAACTACGATATTCAGCGCCAAATCGAATGTCAAACTAGGATTTTGAATGTCAAACTACGATTTTCTTCGCCAAATCGAATGTCAAACTAGGATTTTGAATGTCAAACTACGATTTTCTTCGCCAAATCGAATGTCAAACTAGGATTTGAATGTCAAACTACGATTTTCTTCGCCAAATCGAATGTCAAACTAGGATTTTGAATGTCAAACTACGATTTTCTTCGCCAAATCGAATGTCAAACTAGGATTTTGAATGTCAAACTACGATATTCAGCGCCAAATCGAATGTCAAACTAGGATTTTGAATGTCAAACTACGATTTTCTTCGCCAAATCGAATGTCAAACTAGGATTTTGAATGTCAAACTACGATATTCAGCGCCAAATCGAATGTCAAACTAGGATTTTGAATGTCAAACTACGATTTTCTTCGCCAAATCGAATGTCAAACTAGGATTTTGAATGTCAAACTACGATTTTCTTCGCCAAATCGAATGTCAAACTAGGATTTTGAAGTCAAACTACGATTTTCTTCGCCAAATCGAATGTCAAACTAGGATTTTGAATGTCAAACTACGATTTTCTTCGCCAAATCGAATGTCAAACTAGGATTTTGAATGTCAAACTACGATATTCTTCGCCAAATCGAATGTCAAACTAGGATTTTGAATGTCAAACTACGATTTTCTTCGCCAAATCGAATGTCAAACTAGGATTTTGAATGTCAAACTACGATTTTCTTCGCCAAATCGAATGTCAAACTAGGATTTTGAATGTCAAACAACGATTTTCTTCGCCAAATCGAATGTCAAACTAGGATTTTGAATGTCAAACTACGATTTTCTTCGCCAAATCGAATGTCAAACTAGGATTTTGAATGTCAAACTACGATTTTCTTCGCCAAATCGAATGTCAAACTAGGATTTTGAATGTCAAACTACGATATTCAGCGCCAAATCGAATGTCAAACTAGGATTTTGAATGTCAAACTACGATATTCAGCGCCAAATCGAATGTCAAACTAGGATTTTGAATGTCAAACTACGATTTTCTTCGCCAAATCGAATGTCAAACTAGGATTTTGAATGTCAAACTACGATTTTCTTCGCCAAATCGAATGTCAAACTAGGATTTTGAATGTCAAACTACGATATTCAGCGCCAAATCGAATGTCAAACTAGGATTTTGAATGTCAAACTACGATTTTCTTCGCCAAATCGAATGTCAAACTAGGATTTTGAATGTCAAACTACGATTTTCTTCGCCAAATCGAATGTCAAACTAGGATTTTGAATGTCAAACTACGATTTTCTTCGCCAAATCGAATGTCAAACTAGGATTTTGAATGTCAAACTACGATTTTCTTCGCCAAATCGAATGTCAAACTAGGATTTTGAATGTCAAACAACGATTTTCTTCGCCAAATCGAATGTCAAACTAGGATTTTGAATGTCAAACTACGATTTTCTTCGCCAAATCGAATGTCAAACTAGGATTTTGAATGTCAAACTACGATTTTCTTCGCCAAATCGAATGTCAAACTAGGATTTTGAATGTCAAACTACGATATTCAGCACCAAATCGAATGTCAAACTAGGATTTTGAATGTCAAACTACGATATTCAGCGCCAAATCGAATGTCAAACTAGGATTTTGAATGTCAAACTACGATTTTCTTCGCCAAATCGAATGTCATACTAGGATTTTGAATGTCAAACTACGATTTTCTTCGCCAAATCGAATGTCAAACTAGGATTTTGAATGTCAAACTACGATTTTCTTCGCCAAATCGAATGTCAAACTAGGATTTTGAATGTCAAACTACGATTTTCTTCGCCAAATCGAATGTCAAACTAGGATTTTGAATGTCAAACTACGATTTTCTTCGCCAAATCGAATGTCAAACTAGGATTTTGAATGTCAAACTACGATATTCAGCGCCAAATCGAATGTCAAACTAGGATTTTGAATGTCAAACTACGATTTTCTTCGCCAAATCGAATGTCAAACTAGGATTTTGAATGTCAAACTACGATTTTCTTCGCCAAATCGAATGTCAAACTAGGATTTTGAATGTCAAACAACGATTTTCTTCGCCAAATCGAATGTCAAACTAGGATTTTGAATGTCAAACTACGATTTTCTTCGCCAAATCGAATGTCAAACTAGGATTTTGAATGTCAAACTACGATTTTCTTCGCCAAATCGAATGTCAAACTAGGATTTTGAATGTCAAACTACGATTTTCTTCGCCAAATCGAATGTCAAACTAGGATTTTGAATGTCAAACTACGATTTTCTTCGCCAAATCAAATGTCAAACTAGGATTTTGAATGTCAAAATACGATATTCAGCGCCAAATCGAATGTCAAACTAGGATTTTGAATGTCAAACTACGATATTCTTCGCCAAATCGAATGTCAAACTAGGATTTTGAATGTCAAACTACGATTTTCTTCGCCAAATCGAATGTCAAACTAGGATTTTGAATGTCAAACTACGATATTCAGCGCCAAATCGAATGTCAAACTAGGATTTTGAATGTCAAACTACGATTTTCTTCGCCAAATCGAATGTCAAACTAGGATTTTGAATGTCAAACTACGATTTTCTTCGCCAAATCGAATGTCAAACTAGGATTTTGAATGTCAAACTACGATTTTCTTCGCCAAATCGAATGTCAAACTAGGATTTTGAATGTCAAACTACGATTTTCTTCGCCAAATCGAATGTCAAACTAGGATTTTGAATGTCAAACAACGATTTTCTTCGCCAAATCGAATGTCAAACTAGGATTTTGAATGTCAAACTACGATTTTCTTCGCCAAATCGAATGTCAAACTAGGATTTTGAATGTCAAACTACGATTTTCTTCGCCAAATCGAATGTCAAACTAGGATTTTGAATGTCAAACTACGATTTTCTTCGCCAAATCGAATGTCAAACTAGGATTTTGAATGTCAAACTACGATTTTCTTCGCCAAATCGAATGTCAAACTAGGATTTTGAATGTCAAACTACGATTTTCTTCGCCAAATCGAATGTCAAACTAGGATTTTGAATGTCAAACTACGATTTTCTTCGCCAAATCGAATGTCAAACTAGGATTTTGAATGTCAAAATACGATATTCAGCGCCAAATCGAATGTCAAACTAGGATTTTGAATGTCAAACTACGATTTTCTTCGCCAAATCGAATGTCAAACTAGGATTTTGAATGTCAAAATACGATATTCGGCCTCAATTCGAATATCGAAAAACGAAAAACGAAAATCAAACCAACTTCACCTGAAAATGAATATCGAAAAACGAAAAACGAAAATCAAACCAACTTCACCTGAAAATGAATATCGAAAAACGAAAAACGAAAATCACACCAACTTCACCTGAAAATGAATATCGAAAAACGAAAAACGAAAATCACACCAAATTCACCTTCCTGATTAGACAATAAAGGAATAAATTTCGAGGTTTATAAGTAGTTATGTGCCACAGCGCAAGAATATATAGCTTATGACATGTGCACAATAGATATTCACCCTGGTGCAGTCTTATAGGATTCGTCGCAAGGCGCTCTACGGCAGAGAGGGAACAAACTCAGTGAATCCTCGGACCAGACTGATCATTCGCGCAGACTGATTTGAGAATTCGCTAAACCACGGTTTTGTAAGACATATTCAAGACGTGTCTGATATGGCGTATACTTCTTAAGGTGAATGACCATACATGCTACCTTGTATACAGGACGCTTACACACCCGTGCGACATAGTGTATTTTTCAGTCTCCAAAACTGCGACTTTTCTGAAGAGAAACCGTGATACTTTTCTTATTATACTGCAAACATAGGTTATGAGTACTCGTTAGAGCCGCCTCATTGAGGCGGTTCTAACGAGGACCCACAACCTTTGTCATGGAACAGAAATAACATCACGAAAACACACCTATATAATTTTGACCCAATTGAACCCCACTTTTATATAGTAAAACTGGGGTTTACAGGGTTAAAACTTTTTTTTCTTATTTCTTCTCTAGCCGAAATAAGAAAATTATCACCCTTTTTTATCTTAAAATTTTAGTGTTTTTTTTTTTTTTTTTTTTTTTGGCGTTTAAGTTTACAATGTATTTGCGTAGATGTGTTTTCGTCATGAGAAAAAAATAATGTATACCCCACGAAAACCATAGTTTTCTCTAGATAAAATGTGGTGCTCATTTCACTTACTTGTTCACTTGATGTCATCCATGTGACTTTTTTCATATCTCACATAATGAAGATTGTGATATGTTTTCTAATGCATGACAAATTACAGGCTGTGGGCATTCGTTTGAGATGCTTCGAGTTGCAGTAGTATTCTAACGAGTACCCATAACCTATGACTGAGTAGAAATAAGACCATAAGATCGTCGTACATTTGGAGCCCCCATCCCCCCCCCCCCCCCCCAAACACACACACACTTGGAAAAATAGATTGGGCTGCATGGTGCTTCCATGCAGAGCTGAAACCGACTGGCACTGCTTCTGCCACGGCCAAGTTGTGCGTTCCATGCACATAAACCCTATTGGTTTCATTGGGCAGCAGGGCTTGAGATGCCATTTCATTTCACATCAATGTCGGATAAACGTCTCACAAACTTGGAAGCAACGTCTCCAATCTGATCTATTTAGTGTTGACGGAGACGTTTAACCCTTGTTCTGCTGAGCCCGGATATGCCTTTTCTTTGAAACAATGTAGATCCAGATCAGATGGCTTCTGAAGAAGCCATCTGATCAGGATCTACATTGTTTGCCATTCAGATTGTGAATTTGTTGCAATAATTTGCATCAAGTAATCTGATTGGTTGATAATCAGTAGTGGGTGTGGCATATATGAATATTCAGCAGGACAAGGGTTAACCTCAAATCAAACAAACAAAAGCGACCATTTTGTAAAAAAAAAAACATGAAAAAGAAAGGGCTTCTACCGGAAGCGTGAATGCATTCTCATCACGTGGGCAAGTCCGTGAAATGAACACTCCATTACGATAACACACCCGTACGACATAGTGCATTTTTTCACATGTCCAAAATGGCTACTTTTCGGTTGAAAACCCATGATATTTCTCTTATTTATACTCCAAACATAGGTCATGGGTGCTCGTTAGAACCGCCTCATTGAGGCGGTTCTAACGAGTACCCACAACCTATGTCTTGGAGTGAAAATAAGAAAAATAATGTTTACCCCCGTAAACCCCAGTTTTCTCTATACAAAGTGGGGTGTAAGGGGGTGTTCATTTCACGGACTTGTTTACGGTATGCCTATAAACTAAACTACATGTATGTATAGAGAGAAAACTGGGCTTTAAAGGAATAAACATTGCTTTTCTTATTTCTACTCCAATACAAAGGTTGTGGGTACCCGTTAGAACCGCCTCACTGAGGCGGTTCTAACGAGCACCCACACCATATGTTTGCAGTATAAATGAGAAAAATGCCAAGGGTTATCATCAGAAAAGTAGTTATTGTGGAGATGTGAAAAAATGCGCTATGTCGCACGGGTATGTTATCGTAATGTTTTTAGACATGAATCTTATTTATTTGGGAGACAATACACTTTTAAATGGTTGTCTCCCCTAATGTGTATGCCTTTACCTTAAGAAAGACAACTTTTAATAACTTGTCAAAATGAAAAAGAAATACAAAAAATGGAGTGCTAACATAGGTACATGTATGCCTTTGCGGTTTCTAAAAATGTGAATAAATTGTTCAAAGGGGGATTCTAGACAATTTTCGCTGTGTTTATTGTAACCTTTATCAATGATGCACGTAACAGGTGAGACAAAATTGTATCCTTATTTAATTAAAGAATTGGGAATATCTTTTCTGATCATAGCGTTGAAATGACCCCTATATACATCCCGACTTAAACCCAAATTCATATAGAGAAAAATAGGGGTTTAATAGGGTTATTCCTTATTATTTCCTTATTTCTGCTCAAAAACATAGATGTTATGTTTGGTGCAAAATTTGAAAAAACAAAAACAAACAAACAAAAAAAAAAAAAAAAAAAAAAAACATCGAGGCGGTATATGTACTAACGAGTACAAACAAACTATATTTTAGAGCAGAAATAGGAAAATAGAATAAGGAAAAATAAAATTTACCCCTGTAACCCCCTGTTTTACTTTATGAAAGTGGGGTTCGAGGGGGTCAAAATTATGTAGGCATGTTTTCATGATGGGTAGATGTAAAAGTAACAAAACTATTCAATAAATGGTATCTGCAGCTGTTCTTTTCATGCGAATGCACAAATGCACGTCTGCAAATGAGTTTCTTTAATCACGTTAACACAACATATACATGTACCGACCTGACTGATTACACGGAAAAGTAAAGTTAAAGCAGTCCAAGTCCGAGTTCAATTCTTGGGGGAAATCGGAAATCAAAATGCGGTCAGCACTGGTATGTCAACTGTTTTCGAGTGGATGCTGTTTAAGATAAATCAAATCACTGCTAGCATTGCTTGGTCAAATGACGGCATACACTCTGAAACATTCAACACACCACTGCTGACTGTTTTCATTACGCAAACACGCCTATACAAATACATTGTCACCTTTATCGCCGAAAAAATGAACATTTTATGATGAAAAATTGAGATATTTTTCTTAGAAATGCTCATAACATTGTGTGCTCGTTTGAACCGCCTCATTGAGGCGGTTCTAACGAGTACCTAAAACCTATGTCTTGGAGCAGAAATAAGAAATATAATAAATACCCCCGTAAACCCCAGTTTTCTCTATATATAGTGGGGTTTAGGGGGGTCTTCATTTCACGGACTTGTTCACGTGATGCACTGCTGACTGTTTTGATTTCCCTTTTCCCAAGATTTTGTAATTGGATTTAGAGGGTAGGCAACATTCTTTGGAGGAGATTGAAACAATCTTTTCTACGGTCTTTCTCTCCCTTCCGCTGATTCAAGAAAGGCAGTTGTCAGTTTCCGGCGAATGAATGTGCACTGACCTGGTAACCGCTTACCTATAAGCCTGTCAAGGAAAAGTGTGGACATGTAAACTGACCGGCTCAAAATGACTTAAAATAGTGATCACTGGGCCGTTTTCCTCCAAAACAAACGAATTTGTGTACTTAGACCGCATCGCGTAAACACAGCATACGCTCAGACACATTTTGAGACCCGTTCCCCCATTCCCCCAGATACAGGTACCAACGTTATATATGCACAGAAAGATCAATGAATTCAAGTCATGGATCAGGCATCTCAACCCTTTTTGTACCAAATGGAATCTTCCTCCTTATATATAGCTGGAGTCCATTTCTTAATTTAGGGGTGTCAGGTTGTGGTATCTTCAAAATTGATTTGGAAAATGGCTGAACTTCCTACAAATAGTGTTGGCCCTGATGAGACGCCGCGTTCATCTTGGCCTGCACTGTTTGCCAAGGTACTCTTTTTGGGGGTTTCCGGTACTAAATGGATTAATGTTCCTATTTTTATACAGAACAATGGATTGGAACTTCGCGTTCGCAAAATATTTTTTCTTGATTTTTTTTGTCTAAAGCTACTGCTACAGCTGTTGCTAAGGGAATGTGTGGCGGCCGCATTTCATTATAGTGTTTATCAAATTTTAGTCGCCCCCGCCGCTCGGGGCTTGAAGAAATAGAATGGGCTGCATGATGCTTCCATGCAGAGCTGACACCGACCGCACATGAGTACTGGCAAATCGCTTAGAGGTTCTAAGCCTGCCCAGGAAAAGTGGCAGGGCTGGAGTTGTCATTTCATCTCAGTGTTGGGTAAAAGTCCCACAAAGTTGGAAGCAACGTCTCTAAAATGACCTATTCAGTGTTGACGGGGACGTTCAACCTCAAAACAAACAAACAAATTGTTGGTCCTTTGGAATGATTCATTAAAATGCGGCATTTTGTAAATACTTAAGGGGAATGGGAACACCTTCAGGGCAGGCAACTCCTGCAAAAGTAGTTTTGTCTCCCATGTCAATAGGGGTCAACGCTTAAAGAAAAGAATTTGCTCCTGAGGAGCAAATTCTTTTCTTTAAGAGTAGAGCCCTTTTTCAGTGAGAATGAGCCTATAGAAAAGCGTACAGGAAGTCCCGAATGTTGTCTCCCTTTGTAAAAATGGTGGAAAATGTGCTAGGTGTTCCCATTCCCCTTAAGTGCAGTTCTGTAGTGTATTTGGGTTGCTTTTTATGAACATTTTAAACGTCGCTACAGGTGTTGATAAGGAAATATGTTTCGGCCGTAAAAAAGTTTCCCTGCCCTTCTGTTTTATCCATTCACGATCATTGATTTCATTGTGAATTTGTAAAAATGAATAATATTATTGAGAGTCACTGATAGTTAACTAGCTAGTTTATTTATTTGTTTGAGGTTTAACGTCCCCGTCAACACGGTATAGGTCATTTTGGAGACATTGCTTACAATGTTTTGGGACTTTTACCCACTCTGAAATATTCAGTTCTGTAGTGTAACCCATGCTTCAAGGTGATAACCTATTAGACAATATTAAACCTCATTAGGACCCCGCAAATTTATTTGCGGTGCCCTAAAGTAATCATCCTGTCTGTCCGTCCGTCCATCTGTCCGTTTGTCTGTCTGACTGTATGTCGGTCCGTTCACATTTTGTTTGATTTGTTTTTCTAAATAACTTACAAACTCTCATACGCATCAACTTCAAACTTTAAATATAAGGTCACCATATCATTACACAATTTCATGGCAAGTTACGTAACCCTAGCTACATTACTCTCAGAGATATTGCCCTTTGAAAAATTAAAAAATGTCTACATTTTTCATGTTTTTCTTAATAACTTACAAAGCGTCAAAATATCAACTTCAAACTTTAAATATATGGTTATATAATCATTACACAAATTCCTGGCAAGTAACGTAACTGTAGCTTCAATACTCTCAGAGTTATGACCCTTTGAACAACTTAACAATTCAATCTTTTTCGTCTTTTTTTATCTTTATTTCAAACCTGCTAGAGATATTCAGATGAAACTTCCCTTAGTTATTGACAGTTGCCCTATAGTAATGCCCTGTCTGTCCGTCCGTCTGTCCGTTCATCTTTCTGGCCATCAGTCCATATGACCGTCTGTCCATAAACATTTTTTCATGTTTTTTGTTTCTTTATAACTTAAAACCTTCAATTTCAGGCTTTAAACGTAAGATCACAACAACATTTAACAATATCATGGCAAGTTACTTAACACTAGCTCTAATACTCTGAGAGTTACGGCCTTTTGAAAAACTAAAAAATTCAGCATTTTTCGTCTTTTGTTTTCATCATAATTTCAAAATAAATATAGGTATCCAAATGAAAATGAAGCTGAAGTTATTGACAGTCGCCTAACAGTAATAGCTTTCCTTTTTTATTCAAAGCTTACAAACTGTCAAATGCATTAACTTTAAACTTTAGATATAAGGTCACCATTTCATTACACATTTACATGGCAAGATGCGTAACTCTAGCTACAATACTCTAAGAGTTATGTCCCTTTGAAAAGAAATCCAACTCCTCTGATGGCACTGCCGGGGCCTAGTCAGTTTCACTGACAGCTCCAGTTATAGTTGGTGTTAAGGGGATGTGTGGCGGCCGTAAAATGTGTCCATGTCCAATATCGTAGCGATGTATTCCTTGCTTTATGTTGTTGTTTGTTACTTACTGTGTGTATCACTTGTGTCTTTTATTTTTGGATGGCCATATGGCCATTTTGTGGGAAAGTAACTGTCCATATGGCCTTCCTTTGTTTAGGTTTCCATTATGGTCTGGTCGCTTAATGTTTGTATTCTTTCCCTTTGGTGTCTTTTATGGATGGAGTAAGTTAATTGTATCAATTCCTGATCTTTGTTTTACTTCTACTTTTCAGAGAAAAATCCTTTATTTTATGTCATTACAATTGGTGTTTAGGGAATGTGTAGCGGCTGTAAAAATACTCGCTGCCCTTCATCACACTAGCCCTTTCATTTGTTGAATTTTGAAAATATGTGTGGCCCACGGATGAGGCCTAACTGGTCGAAACTAATTTGTCTGTCCGCGAAATACTTGTCCTCTCTACAATTTTCAGTTCTATAGTGTATTATATGCTTCTTAGGGACTACTTTTTTAAGAACATATTTAGTTGCTCTGTCGTTCATAAGAATTCGCAGTTTCCAATACGTGTAATCTTATATATTTACTGAAACATGCGGTAAATGTCTAGGTGATTACTGTAATTTGCTGCTTACTCAGGTTTAATTGATTACCACTCTGGTCTTAACAAGATTTAGTTCGGCGTATTCTTCAGTTTTAACACTTTTAACTAATGATTGTACCATTTTAACTTTGTTTAATGCCGGTACGTGCAATGAAAACTTTCATTCGATCAGTCAGAAAGCAACCAATTAAAACCGACTGTGCGTCTGATAAGTATTTGCTGGACGCTTTGAGTCGCTGAACATACCGATAACATGCCCGTTTCCTTAGATGGCGCCTTTCATACAACTGGGTTATCAATGTTCAGATGAAACGTTTCGATATTTTTGTGATTCGAGCGAAGCAATGACCTAACCTTTCATGGTCACTATATCTATCGTTGCATACTTTACTCATAAAAGTTCTTGTATGCATTGGTTTAAACTGTATTTATTTGTATAATCATCACGAAATCACGCCTATATAATTTTGACCCCATTGAACCCCACTTTTATATAGTAAAACTGGGGTTTCCGGGGTATACCTAATTTTTCTTATTTCTGCTCTAAAATATAGAATGTTGGTACTCGTTCGAACCGCCTCGATGAGGCAGTTCTAACGAGTGCCCACAATCTATATTTGGAGCAGAAATAAGAAAAAATATCACAATAATTCATCATAAAGTTTTCATTTTTTCGGCGATAAAGGTGGCAATGTATTTGTATAGGCATGTTTGCGTAATGACATGCATCTTTTACACAGATATTAATGACAAAAATATAAGTATTATACAAAGGGATTCAGAAAAACGAAAATGTCAAATCTCTAATTCAAATCTGTATCCCTTGGTTACAATATCAATGTACTAATTATAGTTGTTACTGTCAGGTTTGTTCGAATTTGCAAGCTATTGTCAAACTATTGCAAGCACAATTTAATATTTGGGTTGCAAAATGATAAGTAGACGTGAAATAAAACATAGATATATGGCTCCACGGGTAATGTATTTTAAGGTAGACATTTTGTTTCATTCACACTGAAGAATCAAGTGTGAATATTGTAATCAAGGGATAAAGATTTGAATAAGCCATTTGACTTTTTTCTGAATCCCTTTGATTAATGGGCTTGTAAGTGAGTGAGTGTTTGAGTTTTACGTCCCGTCCCACCAACAGCTAAGGTCATACGGAGACGGGACCTCCGTTTAAAGACTCATTTAAAAGTCTGGAGAAGCCCGGGATCGATCCTGCGATCCAATGGGCTTAGGAATTTAGGCTGTCTCAAGAAGAACAATACACTTTAAAAATGCAATAGTGCTCTCCGAACAGAGGCTGAAGATTAGGTGCAGATGAACGCTGCAGCTGCTTCACTTCGGCTCGAGTTACTGGGTGTGATTTACAAACATTTTACAGTGTGTGCGTGCATGTGTACGTATGTAGACATATATATTTGCGTCAAAGTATGAGAAGTACATATAGTTATCATTTATGATAAGTACCAGTGAGGCTTTTTAGGGTTTGGTTTTACGGCCCTTTCAAGATTATTTTACTCATCTTTAATCAGAGGTAGGCGAAAACCGGAGTACACGAAGAAAAACACCTGACCTTCCGTGGCAGAACTTGGCGTCCCACATGTGACCCGAGCCAGGCTCGAACCTAATGATTAAAAGTCAGCGCTCTTATCCACTAGGCCACGGAGGCCCGTTATAAGTACCAGTAAGGCATTTATAATATGTGATAATAAATTTGTAATCTCAAATCTTTTAGACTTGAGAATAAAACATAGAAGTGAAGGCAACGATCTTGTATTACTAAGAATATTTGCGTGTTATGATTCACAGTATGATAGAATAATGTTTAAGGAAGGCTGGCGAATATCTGGGACAATGTTCATCAGGTCCTGTCTTATGTCAGTGTACTCTCCGCAGGCGAAAAGGTAGTGCTTCGCGTCCACAACAGCTCCACAAGCTTATACGGGGTTACTTAGAATATTTTTTGAAAGCGATGGTGATGTAACGAGCTGCATTTAAGTCTGAGTCTGGCATGATGTACTTGCCCCAGTCTTTTACCTGTCGGTGGTTTTCTTTCGTTAGACTGTTTGTTTGATTTGAGGTTTAACGTCCCCGTCAACACTGTAAAGGTCATTTTGGAGACGTTGCTTCCAATTTTGTGGGACTTTTACCCGACATTGAGATGAAATGACATCTCAAGCCCTGTCGCCCAATGAAACCAATAGGGTTAATTAGCATGGCCGGTCCGCCTCGCACCGCGGTTCCTGGACAGACTTAGATCCTCTAAGCGGTTTACCAGTACTAGTGTGCGGGCCGGATTCAGCTCTGCGTGGAAGCAGCGTGCAGCCCATATATTTCTTCAAGCCCCTATGGGCGGGACGAAATCGTTAGACTGTAGTATGTGCTTAAAAGCTGATAATGAGGGTGCAGTCTTCTTGTCTTCTGACACATCGTTCCAGTTGCGAGTAGCCGACGGGAGATGTATATTCTAACACAGCGCGCCTATATAGGCAATGGAAAATAACTGTGTTTTATTCTACAACAAATCACGGCACGGAAGTGCGTGACGAGTGACGTCATTAAAAACTACCAATTTATGACGTCACTAGTCGATTTCCTTGACGTTAGACGGTGTAACGTCATTTTCTCGCATCGAAAACGTTATGAAAGGATATAAATGCATGTGTTTCAGTCGATAATTTTAGCGCGAGTTCTTCTAATAATGGCGAAAAGTTGTGGGAATTTGAAGGAAACAACAGCATTATTGCCGAGTTTCAGCGTGTTAGAATCGAAATAGATCAGCTCTAGCCAGTGATTTGTTAGGCAATAAATCACAGTTTATCGGTCAGTTGTAAGTAGACAAATCACGCGCGCTACGCGCTCGTGATTTGTCTACTTTACAACTTACCTCCAAACTGTGATTTATTACTC
Source organism: Lucinisca nassula (assembly GCA_963580285.1). Taxonomy (NCBI): domain Eukaryota; kingdom Metazoa; phylum Mollusca; class Bivalvia; order Lucinida; family Lucinidae; genus Lucinisca; species Lucinisca nassula. The sequence goes on along the minus strand of OY757023.1, from coordinate 108,401,283 downwards.
AACAAATCACAGTTAGAGCAGATCTATTTCTTAAATAAAGCTGCGAGTTGGCTCGGACAGTCTGTAGATTGACATTGTTTCGCAAGTGGTAAGCTGTGGTACTACCTACCGCGAGGGGCACTAATGACGATAAGTGAGAGAAATCTGCATTTTGTAATAGAGTACAAGTTTGTGTTTTTGTCTCCGAGCCTTCAGAGATTCCCATCCAAGGTCATAGAAAAGAGAATTGATTGATACTAGTTTTGTTGCCCAAGTAACGATTCTTGCGGCCTGGCTTGGGAGATGTTGATCAAAGATTTTTTGTCGCTCTGGCAGCCACTTTGTTCCAAGGAGTGTAACCATTTTAGCAATTTGAGTACATGGCTATACACGAGGGGTGTTCAATAAATATCCAGAAAATGTCACTGTTTCTTTATTATTTAAGATTTTTTTCCTGGAAAATTTTGAACATTTCTGAGTAATCACATCAACACTTGCATGTATGCAGTGAAAAGTTTGACGACAATCAATTTATTGTACAAAATAGATACCAAGGTCCGCACAACCGGCCCAACGTCAAAATGACGTCATTGTCGTTATGTTTAATTTGCGACTTTCCACCATCTAGTGTTTTTTCATTAGTCTTTCTCGAAATATTCACCATGGAAGCAGATTTACTTTCTACAACCTTTCACCTATGCATTAAATCAGTGATTGAAGCGTTCATTCAGAATTGCTGCGATTGCCGACTGGGCGGCTGTTGGAAGTTCGTCAATGACATCAAACTGCTGCCCACCCAGGGCTTGTTTTCAGCACCGGGAAGAGGAAGAAGTCGCGCGGCGCTAGGTCTGGGCTGTACGGGTTTTGCTCAATCAAACGAAAGCTTGCAAATGGTCTGTTGTGTAGTTGGTGCACGGTGCCCCGGTGCGTAGTCGTGATGCAAAATCATCGATGGTAGATCTGCCGCGCGCTTCTGCCGCATGGCGCGCAGGAAATCCCGGGTCTCTGGTCGAGCCCATCGGAGTCTAATTGTTGGTTTTCTTTTGCAACAGCATTTCAGTGTTTTCTTGCTGTCGAGTCCTCACGGTTGTTTCATCTGTGTGTTTTTTTGTTGTTTTTTTGGTTTGGGTTTTACGGCCCTTTCAAGATTATTTCACTCATATCGAGCCGATCGTTAATCAGAGGTGGGCGAAAACCGGAGTACCCGGAGAAAAACCACCTGACCTTCCGTTGCAGGACTTGGCGTCTCACCTCTGTGGTTGTTTTAATTTCTTTTTGTGTTCACGGAGATGTTGCACTGGTGAGTTAGGAGGCCATCATGCGAACTGAACAAATAATGTGTCTAAATCGCGACGGAAGTTGCGAACTGAACGAATAATGTGTCTAAATCGCGACGGAAGTAAGGACGAGGATTGTGGCCACGTAAAATCGATTTATGAACCCCCCCCCCCCCACCCACCCACCCAGTGGAATTCGTTCCACTGATCGTTCCAAGGCGATTTTTCTGTCGCGGGTTATTTTTGTTATGGTTTGTTTTTGGGTGTTTTGTATCGCTTATATTATTTTGATTTGGGTAGCTAATTGGCCATTTTGTGGGAAAGTAACTATTCTTTTGGCTTTGCGCTATTGATGTTTCCATTAGGGTCTGTTGTTTCATGTTTGTGTTGCTTTCCCTTTGGTGTCTCTGATGGGAGCTGTGGGTTAATTGTATCGATTCCTGATCATTGCCTTCACTTCTGTTCAGCACCTGTTAACAAACATCTATCGTTAGCACCCTGATAATTTTATTGAATTCTATAGTAGCGGTTCCTAATATTCTTTCTAATCTTAGGCACATAAAGACATTATATCTATTTTATTACCTTAGAGTAACACTGTATGGCTCAGGATAACTCCGCTGGCATCGAAGAAAACGATAAACGTCTGCTTCTTCTTGTTTGGGAGTGTGGATGGGGGAACTGACCTTTTTTCGGCGATGGTGACCCAGACGTTTTCCACATAGTTGGTTGTTGTTTTCATTTTTGGTTCATACAGGCTTATCCAAGTTTCGTCAACGGTGAGGACCCGCTTAATAGTCACGTCTACTTCTCTCTCTAAACGTTCAACAAGTCGTAGACAACACTCGACCCTTTGCCTCTTTTGATTAACTGCAAACATTTATGGAATCCATCTGGCACATACCCGCCGCCTTTTTAAGTTTGATGTGCAGAATATCATTCACAGTGCCGATGTTTCAATATACTCTGTCAGCGAATTCACGAATTGTAATGCGGCGGTCATTTTGAAGAAACGACTTGATTGTCCCCAGCGTAACGTGACGCTAAGGACACCGGCCGGCCGTTCCGATTTTCTTACCGTTTCTTACCCGCTCTAAAAACGCCGATACCAACCATGCGTTTTCTTCATGACAGTGATCCCATAGGCTGTCTGCAACATTGTGATTGCGTCCTTTCTCGAAATTCCATTTAGCAAACAAAATGTTTTCGCCGATCTTTGTTGCGTACTCATTCTACGCACCGTTCAAATTAAAATGGCCGCTAAACCGTCAAATGATGTCAGAAATTCAAATGACGTCATAGACGTAACCTTAACATTTGGCACCAACGCGACGTCTAAAAAAGGTGATGATTGGTGGGATAATTATGAAGATGTGTGTGTGTGTTCGTTTACACGATATGTATCTACAAATTGCTAGATTTTGGGCCGGCTTTTGCTCTGTCTCTGGTAGGGCCCATCGGAGTCTAACTGTTGGTTTTCTTTTGCTCCAGCATTTCAGTGGTTTCTTGCTGTCCAGTCCTCACCATAGTCTCACCTCTGTGGTTCTTTGATTATTTGTGTTCACGGAGATGTTGCACTGATGAGTTAGGGGGCCTTCATGCGGACTGAACAAATTATTTGTCTAAATCGCGGCGGAAGTAAGGGCGAGGATTGTGTCCACGTAAAATCGATTTAAGCCCCCCCCCCCCCCCCCCCCCCAGTGGAAATCTTTCCACTGACCGTTCCAAAGCGGTTCTTCTGTGGCGATTTATTTATGTTGTTGTTTGTTACTTACTGTGTGAATCACTTGTGTCTTTTAATTTTGGATGGCCATATGGCCATTTTGTGGGAAAGTAACTGTCCTTATGGCCTTCCTTTGTTTAGGTTTCCACTATGGCCTGGTCGCTTAATATTTGTATTTATTTCCCTTTGGTGTCTTTGGTGGATGGAGTAAGTTAATTGTATCAGTTCCTGATCTTTGTTTTACTTCTACTTTGCATTAGTGTCATTGCTATAGTAACTGCTGTTCTTCTTCTAGAAAAGCTTCCACAAGATTAATTATGTGTTCTGCTTTTTATATTTCAATCTACAAAATGACCAAGTTTCTTGCAAATTCATTACGAAAACACGCCTATACAAACATACTGTAAATTTACCGACAAAAGATCGATAATTTTAGATGAAAAATTGACATTTTTCTTATTTCTGCTCAAAATATAGATTGTGGGTACTCGTAAGAACTCTCATCGAGGCGGTTCTAACGAGTACCTCCGATTTATATTTTAGAGGAGAAATATGAAAAATAAGGTTTACCCATGTAAACCCCAGTTTTACTGCATAAAAAGGGGGTTCAAGGGGGTCGAAATTAAAAAGACGTGTTTTCGTGATCTGGTGAACCCGTTACTATTTTATGAGACTATTCCGGATAATTACTGAACACCCCTCGTATATAAGGAACATTTCTGTGAACTTCTTTTGAACTCAATCCATTGCATGAAGAGTATATGTGAGCGGTGTGTGCATGTTTGCGTTTGCGTTTGTGTGAGTTTGTGCCAGCCTGCCACCAAACATTCAGCATTTCATTGGCAAGGAATATTTATTGCCTTTGGAAACAAAGTATACAATTAGTATTTCTTACATGCTTTTCCTTGAATGATAGAGATTTCTCAGTGAAATCTAACTCGATATCTTCAATGAAATACGATATTTATTTTTCACTTTTTTGTGAATTCGATGAATCATAAAAATAAGATATATCCTTTGTTTTTGAAAAGTCAGTTAACTGACGCCACGACTTCTTTTTGGGATCGGAAACGACGTCCACGGATATCCTTTTTCAAGGTTGGGAACAGGAATAGTCACTGGGAGCTAAGTCCGGAGAATAGGCGGGGTGCGGTATTAGCTCGTACCCATTCCGCTAAACATCAACCACTGCAATTTTGTAAGTGTGCCTTTGCATTGTCCTGTTGGTGCTTTGTCCCATTTGGAGAGTTTACCTCGGCGTTTTTCACGGATCGCAGTTCTCAGTTGGTCGAGAAAATTTACATAATACGCACCCGTTATTGCACTTTTCCTTGCTAGAAAATAGAAGTGGAGGCAATGATCAGGAATCGATACAATTAACCCACAGCTTCAATGAGAGACACCAAAGGGAAAAAAACACAAACATGAAACAACAGACCCCAATAGAAACACCAATAGCGAAAAGCCAAAAGGACAGCCACTTTCCAACAAAATCGCCAATAGGCTATCAAAAATAAAATAATATAAGCGACACAAACGCCCAAAGACAAACCATAACAAAAGTAAACCGCGACAGAAGAACCACCTTGGAACGGTCAGCGGAAACTAATTCCACTGGGGGGCTTAAATCGATTTTACGTGGCCACAATCCTCGCCCTTCCTTCCGTCGCGATTAAGACAAATAATTTGTTCAGTCTGCATGAAGGCCTAAAATCAAACAACCACAGAGATGAAACAGCGGTGAGGACTCGACAGCAAGAAACCACTGAAATGCTAGAGCAAACGAAAGGTCTAATAAAATAACGCTTTATGCGTCTTAAAATACAGTTGCCATCACCTTGCCAGGAGAGGGTTGCGTTGTGAACTTCTTTGGCCTCGGAGACCCCGGCCCTACCCACTGGCGACTTTGAGTTTTATTCTCTGACTCATAATAATGGACCCAGGCCTCATCTACAGTCACCAAACGTGAAAGAAAATCATCTTCCTTTGACCTAAACCGCTTCAACAATGCATTGCATACTGATGCTCTGGTTGCCATTTGCTCGTCGCTAAGGTATTTTGGGACCCAACGGACTGTTAGCTTGCGCATACCCAGGCGATCATATAAAATTGTTGAAACGCTACTTTAGAGGGTAATGCATTCGCTATTTCTTCCGCCTTAATTTGCGTATCAGAGTACATCAGATCCCTAACTTTGTTACACATTTCTTCATCGGTGGCATCTAATGGGCATCCAGACCTGGGTTCGTCTTCTATCAAGTTGGAATTCCCAAACTGTGCATACGATGGTGCAGAAGACCCATAAACATTGGTCAACTCGCAGTGTATTACCTTACCTGTTTTCTCTTTCAATTGCAGCACGGAACTCAAATTTTGACTGAAAGCTTGCTTTTGCATCGCAAGCCATGTTTGACGTTCAATATCTTATGAGTGAATGACACGATTTTGCCCCGATGCCTAAAACATGTATTGAAACAAGGCATACAAATCTTGGTTTTCGCGGTGAATTGCAAATGTGATAGGTTGGTTTCTTATTGACTTGCCCTCGAACATTGCTCCAATGTTTTCAAAAGGGTTCTTTTGTTAAGGTCGTCGTTCGAAGTACATGTTTACACGTGACGCCTTCAAACGTGCCCCAGTTTATCACAGTGCTCAGTTGCAAAATAATTACTTCAAGTTAGAATGAGAGTTTTATAAAGGAAATCAGTGAAATAAAGTACAGGCTAAATGGAAAAAAAAACAATCAAAAGTTTTTATTTATTTATTTGTTGACTGGAAATTATTGTAGTGCATGAAATTAATTTGAATATATTTCTTATCGACTACAGTGAATCCAAGATGGCGGATATCTCAATCCAGTGAAGGCAGGCGCGAGAATGTAATATATTTTTGCTCAGGGGGGTTGCCATTGAGCTGTCCAATAAAAAATCTGGAAATTTCTTTGCAGTATTCATCTCCCTTTTTGGTTGTTCATTTTAGTCACATTTGTCCATACAATTTGGTGTGTGTCATGTTGGTGGTTCGAAATTTCCCCCATTATGCATATTGCTCCATTTTAGTAATGTTCGGATGAACCACAGTGAAAGTGAGGGTGAGGGTTGGGGTCCCGTAAAATTAACTTAAACATACCAGTAATATTTACTGACCGTTCCAAATCGTTGCTTTTGCTGTGGTGCCTTCATGTTTTGTGTTGGTGGTTCTGTTTCTTTCCCTAATCATAAGAAGCCTCCGTGGTGCAGTGGATACGCTACTCGCCTTGTAAACCAGGGATCGCAGGATCGATCCCGGGCTTCTCCAGACTTTCGGATGAGTCTTTAAACCGAGGTCCCGTCTCCGTATGACCTTAGCTGTTGGTGGGACGTAAAACTAAAACTCACTCACTCACTCACTCATTTCCCTAATCATAGATGATTATGATTCTTCCTCTTTTTGGTTGTTCAGTTTTAGTTGCGTTTGTCCTCTCAGTTTTATGTGTGTCTTGTTGGTTATTCTGATTCTTTCCCCCATTATGTATATTGCTCCATTTTAGTTTGGTTTGGTTTGGAGTCATCGCCTGTTTCGGAAAGAGCTGCTGACTCGGTTGACAATCCATGTTTCGACTTCTCACCCTAGTTTCATCAGATATTGTGGGAAAACATTTGGGATCTGATTGTATCAGTTTCTGATCGTTTCTCTTTTTAATATTATATACATTTGTAAATATTACATTCCTGATCGTGAAAAACGTCACCCTATTGAATATGAATATTAACCGAAGCGCAGCCAAGGTTAATTAATATTCATATTCTGAATGATGACATTTTTCACCGTCACCCTCTCAGGTATGTTATATTTATCTTATTATACAGAAAAAATGTCTACTGTTATCCTTTTACTGATTTTAAACAATACTTAAGATAATTTTTGTTTTTAATGCAAAATACAGGTCAGTTCCCACGCGATTTGTCAATCGGATAACGTGGGCTTTCTACATTCACGACGTTAGCTGGTTCAAACATCTATAACTTCGTTATTTCTAAATAAAAACCTAATGTTTGGATATGTGTTTTTAATAAAATCAAAAGAAACACTTTGGTACCAACATTTCTCGACTTCGTTTAATTTATTGATTTTGGTTTAGACTCTTTATCCCCAGCTTCCCTGAAGAGCCGAACCGTCCGCGCACCTAATTCCGCGCATGTAGTATTCCAAATTATGGTCTATGGGCATTTTGCTTGGGAAGCTCACGTGAAAATGCCATGTAGGTAGGAGTCTCGGTTGTATTTAGACACTGGAGCCTAAAACGCTCTCTACGCCCTCTAGGCGGTACCTGAGCTGAAATTAGTATTAAAAGGTGCACTGCAACGTCATTATAGCGCTGTTCATTACAATACAATTTGAATATAATACGGTTTACAAGATGAGTCTAAAAAATGTACAGATTACAGAACATTCCGCTATTAAGACCACCTAAAATTAAGACTAGTTCTGCTTTAAACAAACTTATTTAGTTGGTAGCAGTTATTCTGTCTTTGTGTTTTCTGCACACAGGGACCATCTTTGGGACTGTTCAAACGTGGTCTTCAAGACCACTTTTGAACAGTCCCATAGGGGGTCTTGATAGAAGAATTTTACTGTATTTAAAGCCTGAATGTTTGTTTCTGGATATTTGATAGCTTGTATTGGGTTTAACGATAAGTCAACCCTTGTTGGTCATTCTGTGTCGTCTCGCAGAGAAACTGTGAAAAGAGATAGAAGAGATAGTAGAGGAGATGAAAGTGAAAGAAAGGGGAGGACGAGGGAAATTAATAGAAGTGTATCAGAATCAGAATTGTTACTGGTGACACGTCAAATGACATTCATACACCAGTGTAGAAACTGAAGAAATGCATGTAACATCCCCCTCAACCACCTGCTGCAAGGACAGCAGTCCCTGCCCAGTTGTAAGCCAGTATCAGTTGAACCCCCCAGTGACGCTAGATACACGATACCTTCGCCTCACCTAACCATCCCAAGTTTATTTGGTCATTTTACATGTGTTACACTAACACAGTACTCGTATCGGCATTGGACCCCAACAATAGTGTTATCAAGAGGTTTGGATGTACTCAAATGTGCTCAAAGGCGCAATTAAGAAATCAATGTAATTGTGTATACGTTCATTGAAGTACGAATAACATCGGGTCACGAGCTAAGTGAACCCCGAATTACATCGGATAAAGAGCAAATTAAGTGAACCCCGAATTTCATCGGGTCACGAGCAAAGTAAGTGAACCCCGAATTACATCGGGTCACGAGCAAAGCAAGAGAACCCCGAATTACATCGGTCACGAGCAGAGTAAGTGAACCCCGAATTACATCGGGTCTGGAGCAAAGTAAGTGAACCCCGACTTAAATCGGGTCACGAGTAAAATAAGTGAACTCCGAATTACATCGGGTCACGAGCAAAGTAAGTGAACCCCTAATTACATCGGGTCACGAGCAAAGTAAGAGAACCCCGAATTACATCGGGTAACGAGCAAAGTAAGTGAACCCCTAATTACATCGGGTCACGAGCAAAGTAAGTGAACCCCGAATTTCATCGGGTCACGAGCAAAGTAAGTGAACCCGATGTAATTCATACTTCAGTGAACGTTGAATAAATTACCTTTATTACTTTGATGAAAAACATCGTGTGAAAGGGCTAAAATTAAAGAATATAAGTGGAGGCAATGATCAGGAATCGATACAATCAACCCACAGCTCCCAGAGACACCAAAAGGAAAGAAACACAAACATGAAACAACAGACCCTTATGAAAACATCAATAGCAGAGAGCCAAAAGGACAGTTACTTTCCCACAAAATGGCCAATAGGCTATCCAAAATAAAATAATATAAGCGAAACAAACACCCAAAGACAAACCATAACAAGAATAAAACGCGACAGAAGAACCGCCTTGGAACGGTCAGTGGAAACGAATTCCACTGGGGGGCTTAAATCGATTTTACGTGGCCACAATCCTCACACTTTCTTCCGTCGCAATTTAGACAAATAATTTGTTCAGTCCGCAAGAAGACCTCCTAACTCATCAGTGCAACATCTCCGTGAACATAAATAATCAAACAACCATAGAGATGAAACAACGGTGAGGACTCGACAGCAAGAAACCACTGAAATGCTGGAGCAAAAGAAAACCAACAGTTAGACTCCGATTGGCCCGACCAGAGACAGAGCATCAGGCACCAACCAACATTACCTTGAATTAGATCTCTCTAATTCTCAATAAGCCTTTACGTTGGAACTGTCATAAACTCTGAGGCCTGACCCACCGGCGTGCAATTTAAGAGGGAAGTAAAGTTGTCAACCGTGATTGGGTTAACTACAATGCATGCAGTCTGTCGTATAACATTAATGTTGTACCCATTTTTTTTATATCGGAGAGTGATTTTCCGAAATTGGGTGCTGAAGTCATTGCGGTTATATATTTTTCTGAATTTATAGTCACCATTAAATTCTTGTTCCGATAGACCTTGTTGCAGAAGAGATTTAAGTCCAATATTGAATTTTGAAATGAAATCAGAATGACGTCTATAAAATTTTGAAAATGGCTTGCGTAGTTTATGATACCGATAACCCTGATTAAGAAGTTTAACCGTTAACAATTTATTGCGAGTGTTGAAGTCAGCTACATGACTACACACTCTGGCAAATCGAATTAATTGCGAAATATGCGAAATATAAACGCCATAGGATGGCGCACGAGGAACATCACCATCCAGAAAAGGAAAATTTACAATCTCAAAATCAAAATCATCACGTTTATCATAAATTTTGCACGAAACAAACCCATATACAATAGATAGGTGTAAATCCAAAAAGGGGCCTCGGTATCAGAAGAATTTGCTTTATTTAACTGAAGTTCCGGGTGTAGGGGGGGGGGGCGTAAATCTGACTGATCAAACCATCGAAATAGGTATTATCAATATTTAATAAATCATCCAAATATCTAGAAGTGGAGCTATAAGCGTTAATGATTTCAGACTGGTTTTCAGCAGAAAGGGACATCATGAAGTCTCTCTCATAACAAAACAAAAACAGATCAGCCACAAGTGGTGCGCAATTAGTACCCATCGGAATACCCACAGCTTGTCTAAATAACTAAGTACCAAATCTTATGTAAATATTGTCAAATAGAAAGGTGAGAGCTTCACACACTTTCTGACATGACCATAAAGTATATTTTTTATGCTCTTCAGAAGTGGAAAAAGCATTTCTTACATTACATTATTTTATCACATGTTTTTTTTTATGACTGTAACACATGAAGTTAATAATTAGGAGAGTTCAGTGGTGGTACAAGAGCTTGAATTTGCAATAAACCGTGCTTTGTATGGTCTTTTATGAAGTTTAGGTAACCAATATAACGTAGGAAGCTTGTCTTGGCCTTCTATAACACGGATAGCAAACTCGGTGGCTGAATGACAAATGTGGTCAACTAAAGCCCTCTCTACAGCTAAACGCTGAAGTTCATAGGCCTTAGTACCACCAAGTTCTTGCTGAAGAGTGTTAACATAGTAATTACACGCAGAATACCAGTTAAACTCAGTTTTCCTTTTGGCAGCGGAACAGCGTCGTTGGCGCCATAACGTCGCCATCGAAGAGAACCATTGTTTGTTTCGACATCACTGTCGTCGCGTGAGTCAGTGTTTGTGTTCATTGAAGTTTGAACAACATTGCTTCCGCTTTCTGTAAATGCACTACGAATGTAAAAGATGAACACATGAGCTGTATTAATCCCTCTCTCTCTCTCTCTCTCTCTCTCTCTCTCTAGCGGATTGTACTAGAGCTCTCATTACAAGATATTGATGTTACCCTTATATTTACATTCTCGGTACATTTACATAAAATGTGCTTTCTGTCCTACTTAGACGTAATTTTGTCAACTTCAATCAATATATTGTCAAGTGACGTCAGTGACGTTTAATCAGACGATGGCGATATTATGGTATCAATGCCGCTATTTCGCTTATAATAATAAAACTATGCGCTGTGGCTTTTTTGCTCAAACCAGAACTTTACGACAAATAATGGAAAATACGATGGATGTTCGAAAAGAATTACTTATTGTCCTCCAGCTCGATATCCACTTGGGGCACGATCAAAACCAATACATACTTGTATAGGGATATTCAATATCTACACAATGGTGTTTAAATGTACATGTAAGACTAAGTGTATGACATAAAATTTGCAATTTGAATACACGCAGTCATGAACCACTGCAGTAAAAATGGTTGGTAGAAGTGTCGACTAAAAAGATGAAATACTGGCTTACATCAAAGCTTGCTCAAAACTTGGTTGTTCTTTGAAGAAAATGATGAATGAGTTTCTACTGCTTTTGGACCTTCTTGTGTGTCTTATGACAGAGTTAGGCGGTGGAAAAAGAAATTTGAGTCTGGTGTAGAGTCCATCAAAATGCACCGAAATCAGGTAGGCCTAAATCTGCATCTCGTAAAGAAATCGTTTCCAAAATAAAGGAAATCATTGAATGAGATGCCAGATTTACAGTTCGTGATATTGCACGAAAGGTAGGCATATCACTATCAACGGTTCATTTTATTTTGAAGAAGCATTTGAAAGTCAGATAGATTTCTGTTAAACGGGTGCCACGTCTGTTGAGTGACGAGCAAAAGAGGAAACGGGTTAAAGTGGCCAAAAAGCTGCTTCAAATATTTCCAAAATATGGCAAAAAGCAGTTTGCAAATGCCGTCACAGGTGAATAAAACTGATAATTTTGAGCCCGTCAGAAAGGTTAGCAATAAGATCTTGGCCACTAAACACAGCAAACGCCCATTAATTTGCCAGACGTTCTTTGAGTACAAAGAAGGTTTCGTATGCAATCTTCTTCCGTGGTGAAGGAGTCGTAATAAAAGTGCCAGTGAGAAAGGGCAAAAGCATCACCGGAAAGTACCACAAAGACGTAGTACTGCAGAAACTGTAAAAGTATTATCAGAAACGACGCCCACTGGTTTTAAACATGTCCGTCTTCTACATGACAATGTAGCCGCTCATACCTTCGCAATAGTTACGGCGTTTTTTGTTGTTGTTTTTTTGAAGAAAGAATAAGTAACTGTTTTGCCTCATCCCCGTATTCCCCAGACCTTGCCCCATGTGATTTCTTTTTGTTTCCGAAATTGAAATTATTCCTTGCTTGGCGGAAATACCAGTCCCGACAGGCACTTGGATCTGCCATTCATTGGTACCTTATTACTGTGCCCAAATCAGCGTACCGGACGTCTTCAAGAAATGGATACATCGGCTGAAACTTCGCATTTCTAGCCTCGGGGAGTACTTCGAGGGCATGAAGTGAGCACTTTTGGGCTAACTTGAAATTTGAAAAGTAGAAGTAAAACAAAGATCAGGAATTGATACAATTAACTTACTCCACCCATAAAAGACACCAAAGGGAAAGAAATACAAACATTAAGCGACCAGACCATAATGGAAACCTAAACAAAGGAAGGCCAAAAGGACAGTTACTTTCCCACAAAATGGCCATATGGCCATCCAAAATTAAAAGACACAAGTGATACACACAGTAAGCAACAAACAACAACATAAATAAATCGCCACAGAAGAGCCGCCTTGGAACGGTCAGTGGAAGATTTCCACCGGGGGGCTTAAATCGATTTTACGTGGCCACAATCCTCGCACTTACTTCCGTCGCGATTTAGACAAATAATTTGTTCAGTCCGCATGAAGGCCTCCTAACTCATCAGTGCAACATCTCCGTGAACACAAAAATCAAAGAACCACAGAGGTGAGACAACGGTGTGGACACGACAGCAAGAAACCACTGAAATGCTGGAGCAAAAGAAAACCAACAGTTAGACTCCGATGAGCCCGACCAGAGACAGAGCATCAGGCACCAACCAACATTATCTCTCTAATTTTCAATAAGCCTTTACGTTAGAGCCGTCATAGAATCTGAGGCCTGACCCACCGGTGTGCAATTAAAGAGGGAAGTAAAGTTGCCAACCGTGATTGGGTTAACTACCATGCATGCAGTCTGTCGTATAATATCCATGTTGTACCCAATCTTTTTATATCGAAGAATGATTTTACGAAATTGGGTGCTGAAGTCATTGCGGTTATATATTTTTCTGAATTTATATACTAAGTCACCATAAAATTCGGGTTCCGATAGACCTTGTTGCAGAAGAGATTTAAGTCCAATATTGAATTTTGAAATTAAATCAGAATGGCGTTTATATAATTTTGAAAAGGCTTTGCGTAGTTTATGGTACCGATAACCCTGATTAAGGAGTTTAGCCGTTAATAATTTATTACGAGTGTTGAAGTCAGTTACATGACTACACACTCTAGCAAATCGAATTAATTACGAAATATAAACGCCATAGGTTGGCGCACGAGGAACATCACCATCCAAAAAAGGAAAATTTACAATCTCAAAATCAAAGTCATCGCGTTTATCATAAATTTTGCACGAAACAAATCCATCTACAATAGATAAATGTAAATCCAAAAACGGGGCCTCGGTATCAGAAGAATTTGCTTTATTAAACTGAAGTTCTAGGGGGTAAATCTAACTGATCAAACCATCAAAATAGGTATTATCAATATTTAATAAATCATCTAAATATCTAGAAGTAGAGCTAAAGGCTTCAATAATTTCAGATTGGTTATCAATGGAAAGCGACAAAATGAAGTCTCTTTCATAACAATACAAAAACAGATCAGCCACAAAAGGTGCGCAATTAGTACCCATCGGAATACCCACAATTTGTCTAAATAACTTAGTACCGAATCTAATATAAATATTGTCAAGTAGAAAGGTGAGGGCATCACACACTTTCTGACATGACCAAAGTGTATAATTATTATGCTCTTTAGAAGTGAAAAATGCATTTCTGACATTACATGCAAGATAGAGAGAATCTTCTCTGTGAAAAGCCCATTCAATTAAATCATTAAGCTTTTCTTTTATAAGATTATGAGGAAGTGTAGTGTAAAGAGTGGAAAAATCGTAGGTAGACAGACTAGAAGCACGAAAATGTCTAGATTTCAATTTATTTCAATTTATTTAAAACCTCATTCGAATTTTTTAAAGACCAAAACAGATTTCTTCCTGATCTTTCAAAGACTTTATCACAATATTTAATTACATGCGTTTTAATAGCAGTCTCCAGATAGAAATAAGCAATTCTTTCCGAACATCCCTGGTAATCGGTATCACGACTCCCCAAAATCACCGAAATCACCCCGAAATCACCACAGAAATAACCGAAATCACCACTGAAATAACAGAAATCACCATTGTGGAATTAATATATGGACATGTATAGTGTATTTAGCTTACAAACATTGTTTTTATTGTCAATGGTGACTTTTGGGTACCTTTTCAGCCAAATACACTTTAAATTGTACGCTCGGGATTTCTTCCGAAATCTTGCGAAATCACCTGTCATTAATGCACTATTCTAGGGGCATATATACTGTTTATTACTGAATATTAGTCTTGTTTTCATTCTAAAGTGAGCATATAATGTGCCAGGTTGAATTCAATAAAGAATGTCCATTTTCAGCACAGAAGCATTTTGTTGGTGTGTGTATTGTTATTACCTCAGAAGTGTCCCTTACAGTTATCATGATGAACATTTATCAGACCATAACTTTTAGTTAATGTGTTTGTATCATTGTTTAATTATTTATATTTGTTTCTGTATTTTTTAAGTAGCTAACTTGATATCAAAGTTAGGCGCTGGTTGTAATTAACATCATTATTGACACTTTACTAACATCAAGTAAATTGAGGATAATTGAATTTATCGGCTGATATCAGACTGTAATTTAATTACATATCGCGACCGATTAGCTGGATTAGGCAATCATCGTGGTCAATTAACAATACTGGAAAGCTGAATAGACCGAAAAATAGATTGTGGGCACTCATTAGAACCCCCGCCACAATCTAAGTTCGGAGCACCAGAACAGCTTTTTGGCGTTCGGTAAAATCGCCTCCTCGAGGCGGCTCTATCGAGTGCTCACAATCTATGTTTTTTGCAGAAATATTAAAACTATAGCAATTTTTGCACCTTAAAATCATCATATTTTGGTGGTTAAATTTATTTGTATAGGCGTGTTTTCATAATAGAGGCGATTCTCATAAGTTCAAACAATCTATGTTCGGAGCAGGCATAACCAAAAGTGGCAATTTTTATTTCACTACATCGACGTTCCCTCATAATGCAAAAGAGGCTTTGAAAATAAAATAATGCACAGACTGAGCCGAGTTTGTGTTGGGATCCGATTTTAACTGAGGGAATGCCAGTCAGCCACGGAGTCGATTGTAACCTGTTCCCACAATCTTTATAATTAGCAGAAGTGTAAAATACATAATTATATATATCTGAAAATATTCTTATGGTACTGCTATAAAAAGTTTTTGAATTTGCAGACATTAACTAAACCATTCAAGAAGCTTTAGGTTTGTTAAACGACCAAAGGGATCCGAAATGTACCCGAAATAACGGCCGATTTTAATTAGTTTTAATTCCCATTTACCGCTTTCCAATGAAAGGAAATTACCTTAAACTATATAAATTCATGAAATTTGGTCATAATAAAAGCATTTTAATGAGTTTTTTCTGTTTTCATTGTTGATTTCTGTTATTTCAGTGGTGATTTCGGTTATTTCTGTGGTGATTTCGGTGGTGATTTCGGTGATTTCGGGGAATCGTGTTACCCCCTGGTAATGATGGAAACGTAATTAAATGAAAAAGTTATTTCTTTCTGCTTCCAGAGGTCCAACGAATGCTTCTTACTTGTATGGTAGGCAGTGCGATGGTTTCAATGGTGCTGTTGTTGTCGGAAACTACGAAAGATAACAAACACAAAGGTAGATGTAACAACAAGTCATTATATAAAAGGTTGACAACACATGTGAGGGGAATGGGAACACCTTCAGGGGAGGTAACTCCTGCCAATGTATTTCTGTCTCCAATGTCAGTGGGGGTCAACTCTTAAAAGAAAGACTTTGCTCCTGGGGAGTCATTACGATAACACATCCGTGTGATTTTGTACATTTTTCAAACCTCAGAAAAGGCAATTTTTCTGATGAAAATTTGTGATATTTTTTCTTATTTATACTGCAAACATAGGTTTTGGGTGCTCGTTAGAACCGCCTCATTGAGGCGGTTCTAACGAGTACCCACAACCTATGTCTTAGAGCATAAATAAGGAAAATACTGTTTACCCCCCTAAACCCCAGTTTTCTCTATATAAAGTGGGGTTTAGGGGGGTCTTTATTTCACGGACTTGTTCATGTGATGAAAGTCTTTTCTTTAAGAGTAGACCCCCTTTTCAGTGGGACAGGGCTTAAAGAAAAGCGAACAGGAAGTCCCGAATAATGTCTCCCTTTGTGTTCCCATTCCCCTTAAGCCCCTGTCTTCAGGGTTTACGGACTATAAAGAAGATCTTACATGTTCATGTATTATTGGATATATTAAACGAGTTTATAAATTCAACAACACATGAACACGAATGCAAGATTCTATTTATACTGACCGGAAATAGAAACTATACACTTTTAAATTGTCTCGCCTGACAAAACAAGTGGATAATTCAGTTAAAATTACTGATTAAGGACTTTACTAACTATCGACATGAATCCTGTAACAATTTAAAGAAAATCTGGTGTTCAAAATAAAAGTTTTTGCGAAAAATGTAAAAAAGTGCATTTTTCACAAAATCTGTTTGTAATCGAATTTTGACTTCAACATTTTTTGCGTATAGGTAACAAGTAAAAAGCAAGGAATAAAAAAATAACATAACATCTAAAAATTATCGAGAAACAAACATTGTATTGAAATCTCAAAAACTGCTTTTTTTAGCGAAATTTTCAAAATAATGTTTCAACCCAAAAATCGACCCGAAAGTGCCTTCAGTCGTTTTAGCATTCTCAGCTGTGTCTTAAATATTGATAAAAACAAAAACCGCAATCAGAAATGCCATACTTTTCGCTCACTTCCGGTGGTTTGGTCCAATATTTAAACGTCGATAACACTTCAACCATTGTGAAAATTTTCAATTCGTAAACAATATTCCCCACGTTAGTTGATGCGTAATAACTGGCAAAAATGGGAATCACATTCGCGACACAAAAAGTTTGACCCAATGGAAACTTGAACAGCATAATTTTGACCCTTGCTTTGAGCCTGTGGCTCTACCCGTTAAATCGTAGCTATCATTAAACATTTTATTTGATAAATCAGATATGCCACTGATGATAATTTATATAATTGGAATTCAAATTTCATTAAAATGTTTCGCCAGTGACAACTTGAAAATGAGTGTATAGTTTCTATTTCCGGTGAGTATATCATATTACATTGAAAACGCATTTTATTTACGATTTTTTTCACAAAAATGTCAA
This sequence comes from Lucinisca nassula, assembly GCA_963580285.1. Classification (NCBI taxonomy): domain Eukaryota; kingdom Metazoa; phylum Mollusca; class Bivalvia; order Lucinida; family Lucinidae; genus Lucinisca; species Lucinisca nassula. Next base: position 108,383,888 of record OY757023.1, on the reverse strand, counting down.
TATTCCGCCATTCGTTAAGGACATCGTACGTGTAACGTTACGGGACGTATCTACATGTAACTAATTTGCATATATAATCCACTAGATTGCGGAATTTACATGGTTTATTCGTTTGTATGTGTTGAGGTTTAACGGCCCAGTCAGCACTATTTTAAGTCATTTTGAGCCGATCAGTTTACTTATCCACACTTTTCCTGTGCGGGCTTATACGTAAGCGGTAAACCAATACAGTGCATATTCTTTCGCCAGAAACTGACAACTGCCTTTCTTGAATCAGCGAAGGGAGAGAATGACACTAGAAAAGATATCATGATCAATCGCCACGAAATAATGTTGCCGACCCCGGCAGTTATCGAACCCGCGTCCTCCTGATCACCAGTCAGACGCGCATCCGACTAAGCTACCGAGGCCGGCACATTTATTACATGGGTTTATTAAATTCACAGACCTGACGTCATATGATAAATCACACAGAAACCAGCCTGCTCATCTACACGGACCAGCAAGCGTCTTCATAAAATTTGATATCAAAACTAGACGTTTTATACAATCCATACAGAGAACAATGGATTGCTGAAAAGCATTTCGAAAACACAACTATACAAATGTATTGTAAACTTTACCGCCGAAAACACGAAAATTTTAAGATGAAAAAAATGATATTTTTTCTTATTTGTGCTCAAAATATAGATTTTGCCGGTACTCATTAGAAGCGCCTCATTGAGGCGGTTCTAACGAGTACCCACACTCTATATTTTAGAGCAGAAATAAGAAAAAATAATGTTTACCCCTATAAATCCATGTTTTACTATATAAAAGTGGGGTTCAAGGCGGTCAAAATTATATAGGCGTGTTTTCGTGATGCATACCGAGAACAATGGGTTGCTGAAAAGCATTACGAAAACACACCTATACAAATGCATTGTAAACTTTACCCCCGAAAACACGAAAATTTTAAGATGGAAACTTTTGATATTTTTATTATTTCTGCTCAAAATAAAGATTTTGAGGCGGTTCCAACGAATACCCGTAATCTATATTTTAGAGCAGAAATAATAAAAATAATGTTTACCCATTTAAACCCCAGTTTTAATGTATAAAAGTGGGGTTCAAGAGGGTCAAAATTATGTAGGTGTGTTTTTAGTGATGGACAGCGCGGATGCGGACGCGGATCTGATCATAAGTTATTCGCGAATGAATAATCATCACAAAACCACGCCTTTATAATTTTGACCCCCTTGACCCCCACTTTTATGTACTAAAACAGGGGTTTCCGGGGGTTTACCTTATTATACCCCCACAAATGAAATTTGGGGGGTATATAGGAGTGAGCTTGTCGGTCTGTCTGTCTGTCGGTCGGTCGGTCTGTTGACTTGGTTTCCAGACGATAACTCAAAAAGCGCTTCACCGATTTTTATAATTTTTGGTAGACTGATGTAACATCATAAAATACAGGTCAAGTTCGATTTCCACTACAGTTCGTCAATTTTCGACATAGTTATGGCCCCTTTCAAGTGAAAAAATTGCAAAATGGCGCTGTTTTACTATCAAGGCAGTTTTTGTGGGGGTATTCATCACCTTTAGTGATAGCTCTAGTTTTTCTTATTTCTGCTCTAAAATATAGATTGTGGGTACTCGTTAGAACCGCCTCGATGAGGCGGTTCTAACGAGTGCCCACAATCTATATTTTGAGCAGAAATAAGAAAAATATCACAATTTTTCATCATAAAATTTTCATTTTTTCGGCGATAAAGGTGGCAATGTATTTGTATAGGCGTGTTTGCGTATGAACTGCGTTCTCATGACATACACGTAGCACATCCAGAATAATGCCGTAGTGTGTCGTCCATTGCACGTCGTCCGTCAGCAATTTACTCAAACGACAACTTCTCCTAAATGGGTCATCATCGTCATTTTGTTTATTAAACATTACGATAGCACACCCGTGCCACATAGTGCATTTTTCACAACTCCAAAATGACTACTTTTCTGATGAAGATACATGATAATTTTCTTATTTATACTGCAAACATAGGTTGTGGGTGTTCGTAAGAATCACCTCCTCAAGCCACCACAACCTATGTCTTGGAACAGAAATAAGAAAAATAATGTACCCACCTGTAAACCCAGGTTTCTCTATATAAAGCAGGGTTGTGGGTGTACATTACATGGAATTGTTAGCGTGATGACAACATCCTAGATTTGAAACATGTGTTTAAATTATTGTGTTGATTCAAATGAAAAAGATCTAAGTCGCTATATTACATCGTCTTTATGTTTGAGGCCTCTGTTTTACCTCATCTGAGCAGAAGGCTAAATGGGAGCTTATAGTATGATAGTCCGTCCTCCGTCGTCTGTCAGCACCTTTGACCAATTGTATCTCTGCAGACTGCAAGCTGATCCAAGCTCAGAATATAGAGTGTGTGTTTTCGATGAGGCGGTTCTTACGAGTATCCACAATTACGAAAAATAACTTTTACCTCTGTAAACCCCAATTTTACTATATAAAAGTGGGGTTCAAGAGGGTCAAATTTATATAGGCGTGTTTTCGTGATGTAACAGGATTTGAAAACAAGCCATAGGCTTATATGAATTATCTCCTGGAACGAAAGCTGTGTCTGCTATGAAACCACAAGGTCCACAATACCACAGCGCCTTCGGTTTTGATGCGACATTCCTGACATTTACACATAGGTAGGCTGAGGATGAAAGCTCGAATGACTTTAACAACTGGCGACATCGGCCAGTTAATCATAGACTTAAGTCGCCTTTGTTGCTGAACCTGCCTATTTTTGACATTGTCAGCATTAGAAATCCTTAAGTCATGAAACTTACACACATCTGTAGGCTATGATTAAAAGTTTGAAAACTGGTTAGGTCGGACCCACGGACTGCTAAAAATGCCTATTTTGAACTTGTCATCAGCATAAGTCCTCAAGATTTTATTAGATATTCATGAAACGTACATAAAAGTAGGCTGGAAATGAAAGCTCAGACGAGTTTGAAAACACTGGCGAGGTCGGTAACGGCAAGTGGTCACCTACATAATTCTTGCCAATCATGCCCCTGGGGTCCAAACGGACCGCGCCCCGGGGCCCCATAGCTCCTATAGACTCATAATGGAAAAAAGCTTCAAAAATCTCCTTCTCTGAAACCACAGGGCCCAGAGCTTAGATATTTAGCATGTAGCAAGGGCAAGTGGTCACCTACATGATTCCTGCCACTCATGCCCCTGGGTCCCAAATGGGCCATGCCCCGGGGCCCCTTCGCTCCCATGGACTCATAATGGAAAAAAAGCTTCAAAAATCTTCTTCTCTGAAACAACAGGGCCCAGAGCTTACATATTTAGCAAGTAGCAATGGCAAGTGGTCACCTACATAATTACTTCCAATCATGCTCCTGGAGTCCAAACGGACCACGCCCCGGGGCCCCTTAGCTCCTATAGACTCATAATGGAAAAACGCTTCAAAAATCTTCTTCTCTGAAACCACAGGGCCCAGAGCTTAGATATTTAGCATGTAGCAATGGCAAGTGGTCACCTACACAATTCCTGCCAACCATGCCCCTGGGTTTCAATTGGGCCACGCCCATGGGCCCCTTCGCTCCCATAGACTCATAATGGAAAAAAAGCTTCAAAAATCTTCCTCTCTGAAACCACAGGGCCCAGAGCTTAGATATTTAGCGTGTAGTAACGGCAAGTGGTCACCTACATAATTCCTGCCAATCATGCCCATTGGGTCCAAAGCGACCACGCCCCGGGGCCCCTTATCTCCTATAGACTCATAATGGAAAAAAGCTTCAAAAATCTTCTTCTCTGAAACCACAGGGTCCAGAGCTTAGATATTTAGCATCTAGCAAGGGCAATTGGTTACCTATATAATTCCCGCCAATCATGCCCCTGGGTTCCAAATGGGCCACGCCCCAGGGCCCCTTCGCTCCCATAGACTCATAATGGAAAACAGCTTAAAAAATCTTCTTCTCTGAAACCACAGGGCCCACAGCTTAGATATTTAGCATGTAACAACGACAAGGGTCACCTAAATAATTCCTGCCAATCATGCCCCTGGGTTCCAAATGGGCCATGCCCCGGCGCCCCATCACTCCCATTGACTCATAATGGAAAAAACTTCAAAAATCTTCTTCTCTGAAACCACAGGGCACAGAGCTTAGATATTTAGCATGTAGCAAGAGCAAGTGGTCACCTACATAATTCCTGCCAATCATACCCCTGGGTTGCAAATGGGCCACGCCCCGGGGCCCCTTCGCTCCCATAGACTCCTAATGGAAAAAAGCTTAAAAAATCTTCTACTCTGAAGCCACAGGGCCCAGAGCTAAGATATTTAGCACGTAGCAATGGCAAGTGGTAACCTACATAATTCCTGCAAATCATGCCCCCTGAGGTCCAAATTGGTCACACCTTGGGACCCCTTGGCTCCTATATACTCATAATGGAAAAAAAGGTTCGAAAATCTTCTTCTCTGAAACCACAGGGACCAGAGCTTATATATTTAGCATGTAGCAACGGCAAGTGGTCACCTACATTTACCCTCTTTCAAAATTGCCTAAATCGTTCTGCTCCGGTAAACAAAATGGCCGCCAGAGCTAAAAATAGAAAAACCTTTTAATGACATCTCCTCCTAGGCAAATGGCCCGATTTAAAAATAATTTCACAGCAATGTTCCTTGAGTGACTCTCTTTCAAAATTGCCTAAATCGTTCTGCTCCGTTTAAAAAATGGCCACCAGAGCTAAAAATAGAAAAAACCTTTAAATGACATCTCCTCCTAGGCAAATGGCCCGATTTAAAAATAATTTCACAGCAATGTTCCTTGAGTGACTCTCTTTCAAAATTGCCTAAATCGTTCTGCTCCGTTTAAAAAATGGCCACCAGAGCTAAAAAAAAGAAAAAAAAAACCTTTCAATGGCATCTCCTCCTACTAGTAGGCAAATGGCAGATTTGAAAATAATTTCACAGGAACGTTCCTTAAGTGACCCTCTATCAAAATTGCCTAAATTGTTAAATAAAATGGCCGCCAGAGCTAAAAATAGAAAAACCTTTAAATGACATCTCCTCCTAGGCAAATTGCCCTATTTGAAAATAATTTCACAGGAATGTTCCTTACGTGACCCTCTTTCAAAATTGTTTAAATTGTTCTGCTCCGTTAAATAAAATGGCTGCCAGAGCTAAAAATAGAAAAACCTCCCGCTCCAGTAAACAAAATAGCCACCAGAGCTAAAAATAGAAAAACCTTTAAATGACTTCTTCTCCTAGGCAAATGGCCGAATTTGAAAAGAAATTCACAGGAATGTTCCTAGAGTGACCCTCTTTCAAAATTGCCTAAATCGTTCTGCTCAGTTAAACAAAATGGCTGCCACAGCTAAAAATAGAAAACTTTCAATGACATCTCCTCCTTGGCAAATGGCCCGATTTGAAAATAATTTCACAGGAATGTTCCTTGAGTGACGCTCTTTTAAAATTACCTAAATCGTTACGCTCCGTTAAATAAAATGTCCACCAGAACTAAAAATAGAAACACCTTTAAATGACATCTCCTCCTAGGCAAATGGCCCGATTTGAAAATAATCATTGATGGATAAGGCGCAGAATATGTGGTGTAAACAAAGCTGTTCCATGAGCTAGAGAAATTTTGCTATTAGACAGGGAGAGAAACAGTTTCCTTCATTATAGTACACATGCATAAATATGTCTCTTTTCTACATTGGTATTGTAATTGTTGACGTTTCTTCAGTGTCTTCTTTTTTCTATTTACTTTGTCAATATAGTGGTTAATTTATCGGAAGCGAGCTTTTAGTATTTTTTTCTGGTTGTAAAACTATCAACCACTTCTTGAATGTTTCTGCTGAATGCAAGCTCACTGTTTTTTAACCACTGTTCTTGCTTGCTTGTGTTCATTAATAATTACCAGTTCATTTCTGTGCAATGTATCCCTCAGCTTAGAAAGAGCATTGCAGGGTTTGGACAGAAAAAGCATCACAATGTATTTAATGAAAATAATTTAAAATCCTATGAGTAATGCGATAACTACGCACAGATTGAATAATTATTATCAACAGTTTAAATGCTTCTTGATAAGTTACATAATGTGCTTTGTAATTAATGCAACAACTGCTGAGATAGGTAAATGAAGTGAAAGACCTATACAAATATATAGACAACACAATCATGATCACATAAGATTTGGAACACTGACAAATGTACGACCATGTGAATTCTAAAAAAAAAATCAAATGGCTTTGGAATACAGCTTCAGGAAGCTGTTTGATTTCGTCTATAGGGTCTATACGAAAAAGATAGATTGGCTAGTGCCTATCCAGATACAAATTCTGAAAACTTAATGTCCAGGAAAAGTAATCTCAAGTGTTATTGATTTTCCCTAGAGTAAACCTTTCTTTTTAAATGAAAAGCTAGGTTTAAATAAACAAACAACAGTTTAACTTGAGAGTCATTTATCTCGTGTCGGATAACAAATTTCACAAAATCTGAAGCAACATTTAAAGTGACTGGTATGTTGTTGATTTGAATGTTAAATCTAAACATCACCTTAGCACCATAACCAAATTAGACAGAAACCTGTGCACATACGAGTAATGCTATGAACTACTTACACAAACCATACTATACTATAGCCATCCAAACTGAAAGCAATAGTAAAGTATTATTAAACAGCATAACCAAAACATGATAATCATATAATTTCACATTTTTCTGAATCAGGACTATCAGTATTCAGTCTGTTAAAACACAATGTTACGGGTCCTCAATTTCCATCAAAATTCATCAACACGTTCCTAAGATATTAGGGTATTTTTTATGCTAAAATGGTGTCTGGACAAAAATGGAACATGGTAAAATGCATATAACATTTTAATGAATACAAAAATAGGAGCTGAAACATGGGGACACCATCAAAGAAAACTGAATCCCCAGCCACTATAACTAGACATATGAGGTCATTCATAGTAACAACTAACTCAACAATTATAGCGTTAATTCATAAAACATAGCAGCATTAGCTATATGAAACTCTGAATACTGTAGACAAGTTTATATGAGAGTACTCTCTGTTGTGATAGAGACTTCATAAAATATGTAATAACTTTACTATGGAAATAAAATTTAAAAGTGAATGCATCGTAATTATAATGGTTATACCCAAGGCAATTATTGTGCATAATTTCATCGAAATCCAATGGGCAGAAACCAATGCAAATTTCCTATACCTAGAAAGACCCCCTTTGCTGTCGGTATCGTGGACAACAGCAGTAGAGGGATTGCAGTTTTATCAATCTAACAAACAGTCGACCCAAAAGAAGCTTAATATTAAACATGTCTACGGTGAGCACCTATATCACGGAAACTCGCATATAGAATATTGCCCCCCCCCCTCCTTAAACCCAACGTTTATATAGTAAAACTGGGTTTTACAGGGGTATGCATTATTTTTTTTTTTTCTGACTAAAATCATAGATTGTGGGTACTCGTTAGATTAGCCTCGTCGGCGCGGTTCTAACGAATACCAACAATCAATGTTTTGAGCAGAAATATTAAAACTTTCACAGTTTTTAGCTCACCTATCACGTAGTGTCGAGGTGAGCTTTGGGGGTCACTTTTTGTCCGTCGTGCGTGCGTGCGTGCGTACGTGCGTGCGTAAACTTTTTCTTCAAACTACATCTCCTAAACCAGTGTATGGATTTTGATATAATTTCACAGGAATGTTCCTTGGATGACCCTCTTTAAAAATTGCCTAAATCAGTCCGCTGCGTTGAACAAAATGGCCGCATGAGCTAAAGATAGTAAAACCTTTAAATTACATCGCCTCCTTGGCAAATGCCCCAATTTGAAAACAATGTCACAGGAATGTTCCTTGAGTGACCCTCTTTCAAAATTGCCTAAATCGTTCTGCTCCGTTAAACAAAATGGCCGCCAGAGCTAAAAAATAGAAAAACCTTTAAATGATATATCCTCCTAGGCAAATGGCCTGATTTGAAAATAATTTCACAGGAATGTTCCTTGAGTGACCCTCTTTCAAAATTGCATAAATGGTTCCGCTTAGTTAAACAAAATGGCCACCAGAGCTAAAAATAGAAAAACCTTTAAATGACATCTTCTCCTAGGTAAATTGCCCTATTTGAAAATAATTTCACAGGAATGTTCCTTGAGTGACCCTCTTCCAAAATTGCCTAAATCGTTCCACTCCGTTAAAAAATGGCCGCCAGAGCTAAAAAAAGAAAAACCTTTAAATGACATTTCCTCCTAGACAAATGGCCCGATTTGAAAATAATTTCTCAGGAATGTTCCTTGAGTGACCCTCTTTCATAATTGCCTGAACTGTTCCGCCCTGTTAAACAAAATTTACACCAGAGCTAAAAATAGAAACACCTTCAAATTCCACTACAATGAAAAATAGCCTCCAAAGATAAAAGTCTTTGGTCCACATCTACTTAAAGCAGTGAATCCCTCATTTCCATAAGCTTTGAAACATCTTGGATTCTGGTGAGCGATTCAGGGCCATCATGACCCTCTTGTTTCTCTCTCTCTCTTTGTAGGTATTATTGTATTTCATAATCTGTCACACTCTCGTTTTGGACCCGATCATGTAAACAGCATCAATGATAAGGCGACAAATGTCAAAGACCGAGATTACAACACAGAGCAGAACGTTCCAGCAGGTAAGATCGTATGCAACGACATTTTAACCCTAAATCTCTCTTTACCTTGACATGTTTGGCTACCTGAGCTGTGGTCTTCTTCACCAACAGCTTAAAGTCATTCATCACATGAAATAGTCCGTGAAATGAACGAACCCTAAACGCCACTTTACCCTAAACGCCACTCGTATATATATAAAACTGAGCTTTACCGGGGTATACATTTTTTTTTTAATTCTGTTCCAATAATTAGGTTGCGGGTACTCGTTAGAACCGCTACCGAGCACACACAGCCTATGTTTGAAGTATAAACTAAGAAAAATATCACAGATGTTCATCAGAAAAGTAGCCATTTTGGAAATGTGAAAAATGCACTATGTCGCACGGGTGATATAGTAATGTGCGTGAATAATGTCGCTACGATTGACACACTTTCGTATTTCATTATCTGAACTCGCCTCAGTGAGGCGGTTCCAAAGCGAACCAATAATCTAAATTTTGATCAGGGGTAAGAAACTAAACCCATGCTGCTCACGACAACCCCTACCTTTGCGAACAATGAAGGTCCAGATCAGATGGCTTTTTCATTGAGGCGGTTCTAACGAGTACCCACAACCTATGTCTTGGACTAAAAACAAGAAAAATAATGTTTACCCCCGTAAACCCTAGCTTTCTCTATTCAAAGTGGGGTGTAAGGGGGTGTTTATTTCACGGACTTGTTCACGTGATGTTTATTGACATAGGCTTGTTACAAAACATACATTTTAAACATTTTGGTGCATGGGAAGTCACTCAATCGGTGAGTAAACCGAAGAAGCAGAAGTAGTTATGGAAACTTCTTGAAAAATGAAAAGACATACAAACATGCGTACGTACATTTCACACACGCACGCATGCACGCATGCACGCACGCACGCACGTATGCGTATTTCCTGTATACGTACGTACATGCAATTTACGTACATACGTACTTACGTACGCACGCACGCACACACATACATACATACATACTTACATACATACATACACACACACACACACGCACGCACGCACGCACGCACGCACACACACACACACACACACACACACACACACGCACGCACACATGCATGCATGCATGCATGCATGCATACATACATACATACATACATACATACATACATACATACATACATACATACATTAAACCTCAAATCAAACAGATAAACAAAACATAGGTTTACACTTTTTAATCATAAATCGTTTGACACTTATGACCCACATAGAGGGTTGACTTGTCGTTAAACAGGAAATAATCATCAATATACATACGTTTGGACGTACACACTTTCAGTACGTATTCACTTACAAAAAACTTACGTTTCGCCGTACGAACAAACAAAGTACATACACACATACTTGACTAGTTCGTTGATTCCATAAAAATTATATAGTTTTCTATATATTTATTTCAGAAATCAAGGATGTGACACTTCCCGCTGGAATACGGTTTGACTTAGCTAGATGCAATAAGTCTCAGAAAATTTTCCACGGTTCTTTCCACCAAAACCTTAGAAAACTGAAACTCCTGAACTTCCCAGAAGCTGACCAATGGATTGAGAAATTAGGATTGAATAAACCAAGGTCACGTGACAAACCGTCATTTCCGGTTCTGGTAACTGCATCTTCACGAGGCTTCTTCGAGATATCACAAGGAGTAATAAAAACATACCATGAAAAACTTCTACCAAAATATCCAGAACTAAAATTTATGTTTTATGATCTGGGTCTTGATGCTGATCAGAGACAACGGGTAAATATATAGAGGATCTTACATGAGTGCTCATGTATTGAGTTTATTAAACGAGTTGAGGAAAAGGGATAAAATGCGAGGCTTTGCCTCGCATTTTATCCCTTTTCTTCAACGAGTTTAATAAATTGAATAATACATGAGCACGAATGCAAGATTCTTTTTATCATATGACATTTAAAACGCATTTTATTCACGATTGTTTACAGAAATGTCAATTTTCCGCCATTAGTAAACGCGACGTCGTTAAGGACGTCGTACTGTAACGTTACGGCACGTATCTATCTAATTTGCCTATTTAATGCACTAGTGGATTTTCGAAAATATTACATGACGTTATTACACTCTCAGACGCGACGTCATATGATAAATGTGTATTGTTCATTATGATAACATCACAAAAACACGCCTATATAATTTGACCCCTTTGAACCCCACATTTATGTAGCACAACTGGGGTTTGCAGGGCTATACACTACTTTTCTGATTTCTGCTCAAAAACATAGTTTGTGGGTACTCGTTAGAACCTCCTCGATGCGACGGTTCTAACGAGTACCCCAAATCTATATTTTTAGCAGAAATAAGAAAAATATCACAATTTTTCGCCGTAAAAGTTTCGTTTTTTTCGGCGGAAGAGCTTACAATGCATTTGTATAGGCGTGTTTTCGAAATGACACACCCATGTGACTTAGTGCATTCTTCCATATCTCTACAACTGATATTGTTCTCATAAAACATCGTGGTATATATTTTTTCTGAGGCGGTTCTAACGAGAACTCACAACCTATGAATTGGGAGAAAAATAGGAAACATACTATATGCCCTTGTAAACCCTAGAATTCCCTATATAAATGGAAGTAACAAGGATGTACATTTCACGGACTGTCCCCCTTGGAGGTTAAGACGTATTGGACGATAGATAGATTCCTTTTGTGGTCGTCGAAAACAACAAAGGTAAAAATGTATGTTGAGATACTCATTCTTACACAGTGCGCCTATATAGGCAATGGAAAATAACCGTGTTTTATTCTGCAACAAATCACAGCTCGGAAGAGCGTGACGAGTGACGTCATTAAAATTCCAAATTTATGACGTCACTTGTCGATTTCCTTGACGTATGACGGTGTAACGTCATTTTCTCGCATCGAAAACGTAAGAAAAGGATATAAATGCATGTGTTTCAGTCGATAATTTTAGCGGAATTTCTTCTAACAATGGCGAAAGGTTGTGAGATTTTGAAGGAAACAACAACATTATCACCGATTTTCAGCGTGTTAGAATCGAAATAGATCAGCTTTTGTCTGTGATTTGTTGAGTAATAAATCACAGTTTGTCGGTCAGTTGTTAGTAGACAAATCACGCGCGCTACGCGCTCGTGATTTGATCTACTTTACAACAGACCTCCAAACTGTGATTTATTACGCAACAAATCACGGTTAGAGCTGATCTATTTCTTAATTCTAACATAGCGCACCTATATAGGAAATGGGAAGGAACTGTGTTTTATTATGCAACAAATCATGGGGCGGAAGTGCGTGCCGAGTGACGTCATTAAAAGCTACCAATTAATGACGTCACTCGTAGGTCCTTTGAACGTCCTTTTCTGGCACCGAAATCTTGCAGAAGGACATCATTACATGTGTTACAGTCAAAACGTTTTGCTGGATTTCTCCAACAACGTCGAAAGGTTGTGAGAATTTTAATGAAACATCAATGATGTTGCCGATTTTCAGCGTGTTAGAATCGAATTAGATCAGCTCTAGCCTGTGGGTTGTTGAGTAAAAAAATCGCAGCTATAGGGTCAGTTGTAAAGTAGATCAAATCACGAGCGCGTAGCACGAGTGATTTATCTACTTACAACTGACCGACAGTTATCACTGTTTGGAAGTCAGTTGTGAAGTAGATCAAATCACGATCGACAAACAGTGAATTATCTTTCAATAAAGCACATCACTAGAACTGATATATTTCGATTCTAATTCACTAAAAGTCGACAGAACTGGTATTGATTAAAGAAATCCCGCCAATATAACTGACTGTATCGTATTCACCTGTTTTCATAACAATGTGATACATGAAAAAGACGTTACAGCATCTAACGTCAAGGTAACAATGAATGATATCATGAAACCTGAAAAACGGTAGCTCTTCGCGCCGCACTCTTCCGCCCCGTGATTTATCACTCTATATATCACTAGATTTTACAGAAGAAATAGAACACCTTTTACTGTGATTTGTTAAGTAAAAATCACAGTTTGGTGGTCAGTTGTCAAGTAGATTAAATCACGATCGCGTAGCGCGCGTGATTTGCATACCTGTACTTGATGAGGATTTATTACTCAACGAATCAAAGACAAGAACTGTTCTATTCCGATTCTAACTCACTGAAAATCGGCAATAAAGTTGTTGTTTCCAACTTTCGCCATTGTTAAAAGAAATCCCGCAAAACTTATTGACCGTAACACATGAATTTGAATCCTTTTGTAACGTTTTCGATGCGCGAAAGTGACGTAAAATCGACTAACGTCAAAGGTCATAAATCTATAGCTTTTAATGATGTCACTTGTCACGCTCTACCGCTCCGTGATAATGTTGCATAATAAATCACAGTTCCTTCCCGTTGCCTGTATACACGTAGGCGCACTGTGTTAGAATACTGGCTATATAGGCGTGCTGTGTTAGATTTCGTATTATTACACAGTAAGATGATCCTCCTGAAAGTCTGGCCCTGAGGTTAGAATCTTTTCTCACGCTCAACTCACTTGAGCCTGAAATTATCCTGCTCATAGGTTTAAAAATGCCAACAATTCATGGACAGGATAAAAAAACATCTGCTGATCAGAGCAGAAAATGCCTGATTGGATAGATTTTACATTTTAAATTCGGAGTGGCCATTGACAGTCGACTGGTAATAGCCAAAACACGTTAAAGTGGCTAGTGACAGTCGACTGGCAATAGCCAAAATACGTCAAAATGGCTAGTGACAGTCGACTGGCAATAGCCAAAATACGTTAAAATGGCTAGTGACAGTCGACTGGCAATAGCCATTTTAACCTGTTTTGGCCATTACCAGTCGACTGTCACTAAGGAATTTTAACTTTTTTGGCTATTACTAGTCGCGTTTAATGTAAGTTTGCATCAAGTTAAACACCCGCTCATCACACGCGAAATCCTCAGTCTGTCAGAAATTAAGTCCGATTAGCCAACACAATTTATATAGAGAAAAGGAGTGGGGTTGTTCAGGGTAAACGTTGTTCATTTTCACACACATCGAATTGACTGCATTTTATAGCCGGGTATGTTCTAGTGTATTTGAATAGCCCCATAAAATTCATCACGCAAACATGCCTATATACTTTTGACCCCCTTGAACCCCACTTTTATATAGTAAACTGGGGTTTACAGAGGTAAACTTTATTTTTCTTATTTCTGCTATAAAATATAGATTGTGGGTACGAGTACATTTCGCCGCTAATATTATTACAGATAAATCGGATACGGCGATCGCTAATGATGCAGAAAGCAGAATTCCTTGCACATGATATTTCTCTTTCGCCCTCTTATTACATAAACGTCTGTTGTTTATGGGTGTCTGCTCACATACCCGGCTAGTCAACAATAGCCAAGATACGTTAAAACGGCTTGTGCCAGTCTACTGTCAATAGCCGTTTTAACGTGTTTTGGCTAGTGTCTGTCGACTGGCAATAGACCTTTCCTTTTAAATTTTATCATCACGAAAATACTCTTATATAATTTTGACCCCCTCAAAGGTACAATTGGGGCTTACATGGATGTACAATAATTTCTTATTTCTGATCAAAAACATAGATTGTGGGTTCCCGTTAGAACCGCCTCGCCGAGGTCGCTCTAACGAGTACCCACAATCTATGATTAGAGCAGAAATTTGAAAAATGTCGGACTCTTTTCATCGGAAAATTTTCCTTTTTGGTGACAAAATTCTCAATATATTTGACTGTTTTCGTAATGGCGCGCTCAATTTCATACGCTGAGCATGAAAAAATATATGAGCCGCGCCAAGCGAATTTGGGTCTTCGAGCATTCCGTCATGACCAATTTTAACTGCGCATGCCCAGCCATTCAGAGGGACCAGGGATATGGCTTTCTGTCTGAAGGTTCCTCTTGATCCACGGCTTGTATGAGCGAGCAGCGAAGGTTCTGGCGAGACTGCGCGGATGCGCAGGCTCGCCTGAACCTTAGCTGCTCGCATAGGCGATAAGTACCAAAATCGCTTGACGGGGCCCATATATGACCTCGGTTCTGTAAGTCACGACTGATTTTGCGGCTCAAGGCGGAAAGGGATCTTTGTGCACGTTTGCTTAGCGTCTTCTCAAAATAGAAGAGAAGGCAAAGATCAGGAATCGATACAATTAACCCACAGCTCCCATCAGAGACACCAAAGGGAAAGAAACACAAACATAAAACAACAGACCCTAATGAAACATCAACAGCGGAAAGCCAAAAGGACAGTTACTTTCCCACAAAATGGCCGACTGGCTGTCCAAAACAAAATAATATAAGCGACAGAAACACTCAAAGACAAACCATAACAAAAATAAACCATGACAGAAGTACCGCATTGGAACGGCCAGTGAAACGAACTCCACTTGGGGGAGGGGGGGGGGGGGGGGCTTATTTTAGACAAATAATTTATTCAGTCCGCAGGAAGACCTCCTAACTCATCAGTGCAACATCTCCGTGAACACAAAAATCAAACAACCACAGACATGAAACAACGGTGAGGACTGGACTGCAAAAAACAACACTGAAATGCTGGAGCAAAAGAAAACCAACAGTTAGACTCCGATGGGCCCGGCCAGAGTCCAAGTCAGTCTGATACAAATTTAGTCAAAATATAACTTTCCCTAGCTTCATGAAGATTGTCATTGGAACAACGAACATCCTGATACAATTACGAAAACACGTCTATACAAAAATACATTGTAAATTTTACCGCCGTAAAAAATGAAAAATTTGCGATGAAAAATTGTATTTTTTTTTCTTATTTCCGCTCAAAATATAGATTGTGGGTACACGTTAGAACCGCCTCATCGAGGCGGTTCTAACGAGTACCAACAAGCTATATTGTAGAGCAGAAATAAGACAAATAAAGTTTACACCTGTAAACCCCAGTTTAACTATATAAAATTGGGGTTCAATGGGATCAAAACTATATAGGCATGTTTGCGTGATGGGTTTTCAAGGAGTCGGTTCTAACGCGTACCCACAACATATATTTGGAGTTAATAAAAAACTATCACAAATTTTCACCAGCAAAATAATCTTCTTTTAACCCTTGTCCTGCTGAGCCCGGATATGCCTTACCTTTCAAACAATGTAGATCCAGATCAGATGGCTTCTGAAGAAGCCATCTGATCAGGATCTACATTGTTTGTCATCCAGATTGTGAATTTGTTGCAATAATGTGCACCAAGTAATCTGATTGGTTGATAACCAGTAGTGGGTGTGGCATAATTGAATATTCAGCAGGACAAGGGTTAAGATATGACAGAATGTACCTTGTCACCAGTCAATTCAATAATAATGATAATAATATTATTAACAATGATAAACACAAAATCACACCGGCCCCGATAGCTCAGTTGGTAGAGTGTCCGCTCCGGGGAACGGGAGGTCTCGGGTTCGATCCCGGGCCGCGACTTACCAAAGTCGTTAAAAATGGTACTAGCTGCTCCTCGCTTGGCACTCAGATTTACGGGGAAGAGCTAGGACTGGTCGATCCAGTGTCAGGATAATGTGACTGGGTGTGGTATCATGTAATGTGTCTGGGACATGATACTTCAGTGAGGCAGCACTATAAACGTGAGCATTGAGCTCCCTGTCACAACCAGACACCGTCGTGATATGACTGAAAAATTGTTGAAAGCGACGTTAAACCCGAATTCACACACACACACATAAACACAAAATCACAGAAAAGGATGAAAAAAAAACTTTAAAAGTCTAAGAAGGTATGTACATCTTAACCACATTTCACATAAATCTTTTGATTTGGAGGAAGGAATTAACATGTATTTCATCAATGGATAAAACTCCATATTGTGCGATACAGATATGATTCGCACCCATCCGTACCCATAGATACTTCGAATTTCTCTTTTTAGCAACGAATAATTAATCGTTCACATGGGAAACGAAAGTTCGAAGCCCATTCTACCTTTTAAACATATGAAACTAATGCATTTTCATACCACTCAACCCGGCGCTTTTATATATCGGGGCCTGGGTTCTGTGCAGTCTGGTCAAGTTGGTAATTAACTGGGCACTTCCAAAACAGATAAATATATATTAGGATGGAAGAAAAAGCTATTTACTTGGGCCATCATTATAGCAAATCATTACGTAAACACGTCTATACAAATACATTGTAACCTTTATCGCCGTAAAAATGAAAATTTTAAGAGGAAAAATTGTGATATTTTTCTTATTTCTGCTCAAAATATAGATTACAGGTAACAGTTAGAACCGCCTCATCGAAGCGGTTCTAACGAGTACCCACAACCTATATTTTGAAGCAGAAATAAGAAAAATATGGTTTACCCCCGTAAACCCCAGTTTTCTATATAAAAGTGAGGTTCAAAGGGGTCAAAATTAGACAGGAGTGTTTTCGTGATTATTTACGATTACATTACAAAACTTGGAAAACGAAAATTATTGGGACAAGACGGGTTTTCCATTTTTAACATTAAGATGGTAGTCCATCACGAAATTGACTGGTCACCCGGATGTGCTATCGTAATGTTTATTTTCAGTTACAACGTTACTGTAAATGTGAGGTGCGCGACTACCCATCTCCTGATGACCTACCGAAACATGCTCGAAACTGGAGAGTCTATGCCTTCAAACCCATCATTATATCAGTAAGATATTTTTCTGTGATATTTACTGCGTTGCTCTGTGTTCGAGTCATCGAAGTTTCACCGTATGCCACCATGCATTCTTAAGTGCATTAGCAAAGCTGCTTGAGTAGTCAAAAATATATAAAGTAGATAAACATTACTGCTTGTATGTTCCGGTTGAGTGCTGATTTCGATGACTCCCCTTTGCTGTTTTATTATCATACATGTATAAATAAAGAAAGAAGAGTCTTGTCTTTACTGGCTGACAATTTATTGATTGATTTGAGGTTTAACGTCCCCGTCAACACTATTTAGATCATTTTGGAGACGTTGCTTCCAATTTGGTGGGACCTTTCGCCGACACTGAGATGAAATGACATCTCAGGCCTTGCTGCCCAACGAAACCAGAAGGGTTTATATGTATGGACGGTTCGACTCGCACAAATTTGCCTGGGCAGGCTTAAAGCATCAAAGCGGTTTGCCAGTACTCATGTGCGCGGCCGGTTTCAGCTCTGCGTGGAAGCATCTTGCAGCCCAATCTGTGTCTTCAAGCCCCGATGGGCGGCGCGGCTGCCTAAATGCTGATTGACATCGGGTGTGCTTTGTGTGAATCTCTATTGGAAAGCGAAGTTTTATATTACTGTTGGACCGTTTTATACAAAATTTGTGAGATGCATACTGACAGAAGCCCGCCTAGAAAAAGAAGCGCATGGACTCACCACACCGCAGTTTTTATCAACCCCGAACAAGTATACTACACGACATTGTTAGCTTACGGAGTGAGTGAGTGAGTTTAAGTTTTTTTTTTTTTTTTTTTTTTTTTTTTGGTTTGGGTTTTACGGCCCTTTCAAGATTATTTCACTCATATCGAGCCGATCGTTAATCAGAGGTGGGCGAAAACCGGAGTACCCGGAGAAAAACCACCTGACCTTCCGTTGCAGAACTTGGCGTCTCACACGTGGCCCGAGCGAGGCTCGAACCTACGGCGGTGAGAGACCTAATGACTAAGAGTCAGCGCTCTTATCCACTAGGCCACGGAGGCCCGTAAGAGTTTAAGTTTTACGTCCCACCAACAGCTAAGGTCATATGGAGACGGGACCTCGGTTTAAAGACCCATCCGAAAGTCTGGAGAAGCCCGGGATCGATCCTGCGATCTCTGGTTTACAAGGCGAGTAGCATAACCACTGCATCACAAAGGCTTCTATGTTAGATTACGGAAGCGGCAAGACAAATAAACCGAATGGTAAATCGTGACATACGTTCAATGGTGCGTTATAATGTATACCGATGTATAAGCTTTTACATTTATAAAAAGCTTGATTCCAAGCTTAGCACAGATTTATTTGTGTGACATAGGACTGGAATGTAAAATGACAAATTTTTCATGTATTAGTGTGCAAGTAAATACGGAAGTGTATAACAGTCACATATCTCAATGAAAAGTTACCAAATGTTCACTCCAGTTTCAACAAAACCACATGTACCAATCTTTCACTACCAATTTGCACTTACAGCACACGCTTCCTGATAGGATAAGATAAATCTCCATATTACGTGAACAAAGTAGAAGTGGATGCAAAATTTTCAGAAGCCCGTAAAATGAACACCTCTAAACTCACTTTACATAGATAAAACTGTCGTTTATTGGGGTATACATTTTTTTCTTATTTCTGTTCCGAGACATAGGTTGTGGGTACTCGTTAGAACTGTCTCAAAGAGGCGGGTTTAACGAGCATCCACAACATATGTTTGCAGTGCAGATCAATAAAATATCACGGAATTTCATCAGAAAAGTAGCCATTTTGGGAACTTAGAATCCACTATTTCGCACGGGTGTCATCACGTGAACACGTCCGTGAAATGAAGACCCCCTATACCCCACTTTATATAGAGAAAACTGGGGTTTACGGGGTTATACATTATTTTTCTTATTTTTGCTCAAAGACATAGAATGTGGGTACTCGTTAGAACCGCCTCAATGAGGCGGTTCTACTGATCACCCACAACCTATGTTTGCAGTATTTGTAAGAAAAATATCACAGATTTTCATCAGAAAAGTAGCCATTTTGGAGATGTGAAAAAATGCACTGTGTGGCACGGGTGTGTTATCGTAATGGTTATCGTAATGAATAGAATCTATGATGGGCTCCATACCTCGACATGGAAATCTCAGACAAATTTTCAGTATATTTAAGTCTCAAGCGAGGCTTTGCCGAGCATGAGACTTAAATAAACTGAAAACGAGCCTCAGATTTCCTTGTCTAGGTCTCAACCCCATCATGGTTTATTTTCACACCCATCTACTTTAAAGAATGTGCTGTAAATTGAAAAATGCAATTGCCAACATTCTGCAAATGCAGCAAATGAATGTGGTAAATGGTTCCTTCACACAAATACAAGAGAGCACAAAAAGGTAATTTCTTTATTATTATAATCTTCTAAAAAAATATGAAAAAACGTTTTTTCCCCAATAAGATGCTAAAATCATTGTTTTATTCATTTACATGAAGTGGCAACTTTGTAATGCATACAGTGCATGTACATTGCAAGACTTTCTTTCCTTGTCACTTGACAGCAATGTGTTGAAATACTCAATGTCCATTTGATTAAAAGATGATCAATGACATGAACTTGTGTCTTTTAAAATGTACAGTCAACCCTCTTTATACTGACATTCGTTATAACGACAAAAATCGTTATAACGATAATTTCAACGGAATTCTCAGCTCAAGGCTTAGCTTAGATTCCAAGCGACGTGGGCTTCCCTCGTGTTGGAAATGCCCAGTTCGAATCTCATAGACATGCAAATTTGTTGTAATTTAATACTCCAAGTAACAAATGTAATAGATATTTGTTAGAATCGCCTCACCGAGGCGATTCTTACAAATGTCTATAGTATTTGTTTCCTAAGAGTTATGATGTGGAAAAGACCTATTATATGAGTGAAATAATTTTGAAAGGGCCGTAAAACCAAAACCAAAAAAAAAAAAAAAAACTACTTACTGGGATTCATTATAACGTCACAATCATCACGTGAACAAGTCCGTGAAATGAAGACCCCCCTATACCCCACTTTATATAGAGAAAACTGGGGTTTACGGGGGTATACATTAATTTTCTTATTTTTGCTCCAAGACATAGGTTGTGGGTACTCGTTAGAACCGCCTCAATGAGGCGGTTCTAACGAGCACCCACAACCTATGTTTGCAGTATTTATAAAAAAAAATATCACAGATTTTCATCAGAAAAATGGTCATTTTGGAGATGTTAAAAATGCACTATGTCGCACGGGTGTTATCGTAATGATAACAGGGAACAAATACTGCTGTTATAACGCAAGTCCTCTGTACACGTAGGGAGACACAGACAAGATGCTCCCTGTTTACATGGGTAACAAAACATGCAGCAGAAGACGGTCATTACGGATTTACGCCTATACAAATACATTGTAAATTTTACTGCAGTAAAAATGACAATTTTAAGACGAAAAATTGTGATATTTTTCTTATTTCTGCTCAAAATATACACTGTGAGTACACATTAGAACCGCCTAACCGAGGCGGTTCTAACGAGTACCACCAATCTATATTTCAGAGCAGAAATAAGAAATATAAGTTTTACCCCTGTTAACCCCAGTTTTGCTATATAAAAGTGGGGTTTAAGGGGGTCAAAACTATATAAGCATGTTTGCGTGTTGAACAAATAGTTCCACAGTGCAATGTACATGTTTTCTATATTAAGCAATGACTGGCAGATTGAGACAGCTAATAAACCCTTGGGTGAGACTAAGAAATCTCACACTGTCAAGCAAAGGGATATTTTTGTCCAATGCGTGAGCTTTATCCCCAAATACCATGTGTTTGTTACCTGGATCTATTGAAAAAAATTCTGAGGCGTGTTCGAATCAGCCATGGTAAACGAGCTATCTGTCTTCACTGTATTGTAAATAGAGGATCTTACACTCGTGGTCATGTCTATGAAATTTATTAAACGAGCCTTGGACGAGTTTCATAAATTCCAAATGAAATGACCACAAGTGTAAGTCTGTTTATCATATGGCCACTTTTATATGGATTTTATCGCCTTGAAATTTGATATTTGTTTTCACAAAAATGCATGGTTGACAGGGACGTTTGTTGTATCCCTGAACGTCCGACATCCCTAAGTGTCCGACAAAATTTTAATTTCTCGCAAAATTGTTGGAAACGGTGGGGAATGTTCAATTATGACATTTTAAGGGAAAATTTCGAAAAAATTTTTTTGGAAATATTCGAAATTTAACTTCAATTTTTTTCTTGTCGGACATTTCGGGGTGCCCCATGCATCCCTAAGTGTCCGCCATCCCTAAATGTCCGACAACATGAAAATTGACTAAGAAAGCAATTTTATTGTTAATAATCAATCAATGATAAATAAAAAGACAAATTTAACGTTAAACCTATGTTAAAAATGTTCACCTTTGGAAATAAGCATTGCAATATATGGATCCGAATATACCGTCATCCTTAGATGTCCGCCAGCATGACAAGATCTTATTTTCTCGGGAAGATGTCCGAAACGGTGGAGAATGATCAATTGTGACATTTTATGTGAAAACTTCGCTTTTTTTCTCGAAAATATTCGAAATTTAACTTCATTTTTTTTTTCTTGTCGGACACTTTGGGATGACACATGCATCCCTAAGTGTCCGCCATCCCTAAATGTCCGACAACATGAAAATTGACTAAGAAAGCGTTTTTATTGTTAATAATCAATCAATGATAAATAAAAAGACAAATTCAAAGTTAAACCTATGTTAAAAATGTTCACCTTTGGAAATAAGCATTGTAATATATGGATCCGAATATACCGGCATCCTTAGATGTCCGCCAGCATGACACAATCTTAGTTTCTCGGGAAAATGTCCGAAACGGTGGAGAATGATCAATTGTGACATTTTAAGTGAAAACTTCGCTTTTTTTTCTCGAAAATATTCGAAATTTAACTTCATTTTTTTTCTTGTCGGACACTTAGGGATGACCCATGCATCCCTAAGTGTCCGCCATCCCTAAATGTCCGACAACATAAAAATTGACTAAGAAAGCATTTTTATTGTTAATAATCAATCAATGATAAATAAAAAGAAAAATTCAACGTTAAACCTATCGCAAAAATGTTCACCTTTGGAAATAAGCATTGCAATATATGGATCCGAATATGTCCGCAATCTCTAGATGTCCACCAGCATGACAAGTAACTTGGAAAATAGTTCTTACCGCTAATAATGAATAATTTTCCCGAGAAACTAAGATTTTGTCATGCTGGCGGACATCTAAGGATTCCGGTATATTCGGATCCATATATTGCAATGCTTATTTCCAAAGGTGAACATTTTTAACATAGGTTTAACGTTAAATTTGTCTTTTTATTTATCATTGATTGATTATTAAGAATAAAAATGCTTTCATAGTCAATTTTCATGTTGTCGGACATTTAGGGATGGCGGACACTTAGGGATGCATGGGGCACCCCGAAATGTCCGACAAGAAAAAATTGAAGTTAAATTTCGAATATTTCCAAAAAAATTTTTTTCGAAATTTTCCCTTCAAATGTCATAATTGAACATTCCCCACCGTGTCCAACAATTTTGCGAGAAATTAAAATTTTGTCGGACACTTAGGGATGTCGGACGTTTAGGGATGCAACAGACGTTGTCATTATGTTAGTTAATCCCACCCAAGTGTTATAACACGTGTGGTCATACGATTTTTATTACACGACGTTACCCAAAGCTTATCAACGACGTCATGTGATAATTATTGTTATTTTCGTTGCAGATGCTGTTTCAGGAGTTCGGTCACGTTTGGTGGGTCGACAGTTCAGTCAGGTTCATTACAGACGACCTTGAAGAGCCCTTACGGTACCTCCGAGAGTCAGGATCATTATTTTTCACTTACGACAAAGTCTTGTCAGTGGCAAAACATACTGTCATAACCATGTTTAATTATTTTAAAGAGCACCCTTGTCCGTATAATGAATTTGGAGAAATAGAAGCAGGAAATATTGCATTTTATGATAATCCCGCGTCACAAACTATTATTAGAAAATGGGTGTCGTGTGCATTGATACAGAATTGTATAGCGCCACCTGGGAACCACCTGTCGTGCAGGCATGAAAGTACGATAGCTGGACAGTGTCACAGATACGATCAGTCGGCTCTGAGCATTATTTTAAGACGCTTATACCATGAACAAAATGATTATCCTTTAGTTGAGAAACCTTATAGGATAGTTAAAGTAATGCGAGGGCATAAAGTTCCATACCTTGCACACTTAGAAAGTCTTGAAAAGAGGAACTATACAAACAGAGGATAATTACAGTACGATGTTATTATTTATTTTTATTTTTTTTTCAGTCTGCCTTTTCTATCATCACGTGAACACATCACGGGAACAAGTCCGTGCAATAAAGACCCCCCCTAAACCCCACTTTATATAGAGGAAACTGGGGTTTACGGGGGTAACAATATTTTCCTTATTTCTCCCCCAAGACATAGGTTGTGGGTACTCGTTAGAACCGCCTCAATGAGGCGGTTCTAACGAGCACCCACAACCTATGTTTGAAGTATAAATAAGAAAAATATCACAAATTTTCATCAGAAAAAATATCTTTAAATGCACTATATCACACGGATGTGTTATACTAATGAGTCCGTGATATGAACACCCCCTGAACCGCACTTTATATATAGAGAAAACTGGGATCTAGGGGGTATGCATTAATTTTCTTATTTCTGCTCCAAAACATAGGTTCTGAGTACTCGTTAGAACCGCTCGATGGGGCGGTCCTAACACGTATCTACAATTTATATTTTGAACAGAAATAAGAAAAATATCACACTTTTTCATCTTAAAATTTTACTTTTTTGGCGGTAAAATTTCCAGTGTATTTGTATAGGCGTGTTTTCGTAATGAGGCTCGGAAATAGAGCCACAAGTTAACAAGTCCATGTAATGGATACTCTTGCAATCCCTGCTGTATATATGGAAACGATGGGTAAAAAGCATAAGTCGGTACATGTAGTTCAAACGGTTTGTTCGCCCGCAGTACATGTACGTCAACGGTTCGTTACCTCTATCCTGTTTATCTAAGCCTGCCCAGGCAAAGCGGTGTTAGTCGGACAGTCCATGCTTATAAACCCTATTGGTTTCATTGGGCGACAGGGCTTGAGATGTCAGTTCATCCAGTGTCGGATATAAGTCCCACAAAACTGGAAGCAACGTCTCCAAAATGACCTTTACAGTGTTGATGGGGACGTTAAACCTCAAAACAAACAAACAAACCTCTGTCTTGTCTATGGTGGTAATCGAATTTGGCTTGAATCTGACGAGCGGTTTTTTTCGGTTACATCCCCTTGAGCAAAAAAAAAAATCCCACAGACTTATAATGGGGAAAACGACGTCTCCACTTTTTCTCCGCCATTTCTGATCCGATCTTCATCAAACTTGCAGATAAATAGGAGGGGCTTACAGTCTACGTTGAATTCAAATTCGGGCTGCACGGGACAAACAGCTTCTGAGTTACCTGCCCTTGAGCATAAATGTAAGTGAAAAATGTTGTCTCCAGCTTTTCTCAGCCTTTTTTGTTGGATCATTTTGTAACTTTAGCATAAAATCTCGAGCGAGTTCGAAGTTGACTTGAATCTGACCAGTGGTTTTCCTGTTACATCTCCTTGAGTGTGGAAGATTTTCCCAAAGACTTACAATGGGAAAACGACGTCTCCAGCTTTTCTCGACCATTTCAAATCAGATCTTCATCAAACTTGCAGATAACCAGGAGGGGCATACAGTCTATGTTGAGTTTGAATTTGGGCCATGTAGGTCAAATGACTTCTGAGTTACCTGCCCTTGAGCATATATATTAACGGAAAAATGGTGCATCCAGCTTTCCGCAACCGTTTTGGATCTGATCTTTTTGTTACTTTGGTAAACGAGGATAAGCATAAAATCTCTAATGAGTTCGATTTTGGCTTGAATCTGCCCACCGGATTTCCAGTTACATCCCCTTGAGGGTGAAACTTTTTCCCATAGGCTTACAATGGTAAAACGATGTCTCCAACTTTGCTTGGATATTTCTAAATTGACCTGCATCAAACTTCCAGATAACCAGAAGGAGCTTACAGTCTATGTTTAGTTCGAATTTGGGCCGCATAAGACAAAAGGTGTTTGAATTACCTGCCCTTGAGCATATATATTAGTGTAAAATAGTATCTCCACTTTTTCTCAGCCGTTTCTAATCTGATCTTTTTGAAACTTTCAGTAAACGAGAACATGCATAAAACCTCAGATGAGTTTGATTTTGGCTTAAATCTGACATTCGGTTTTGCAGTTACAGCCCTTAGAGCGCGAACAATTTTCCCATAGACTTACAATGGAAAAACGACGTTACCATCTTTTCTCCGCCATTTTTGATCTGATCTTCATCAAACTTGCAGATAACCAGGAGGGACATACAGTCTACAAAGAGTTCGAATTTTGGCTGCATGAAACAAACAACATTGGAGTTACCTGCCCTTGAACATAAATAGTAGTGACAAATGATGTCTGCACCTTTTCTCAACCTTTCTGATCTGATCTTTTTGAAACTTATAGCAAACGAGGTCAAGCATAAAAGCTCAGTCGAGTTTGAATT
Organism: Lucinisca nassula; assembly: GCA_963580285.1. Taxonomy (NCBI): domain Eukaryota; kingdom Metazoa; phylum Mollusca; class Bivalvia; order Lucinida; family Lucinidae; genus Lucinisca; species Lucinisca nassula. The sequence goes on along the minus strand of OY757023.1, from coordinate 108,357,884 downwards.
AGGCTTGAATCTGACATTCAGTTTTGCAGGTACAGTCCCTAGAGCCTGCAAAATTTCCCCATAGACTTACAATGGAAAAACAACATCTCCATCTTTCTCCATAATTTCTAAACTGATCTAAATTAGACTTGCAGAGAACCCGGAGGGACATATAGTCTATGGTGAGTTCCGATTTGTGCGACATGGGACAAAGGGCTATGGAGTTACCTGCCCTTGAGCATAAATAATATTAATGAAAATTGTTGCCTCCACTTTTTCTCAGCCATTTCTGCTCTGATCTTTTTCAAACCTTTCAGTAAACAAAGTTAAGCATAAATGAGTTCAAATTTGGCTTGAATCTGACATTCCGTTTTGCAGTTATTTTTGTTATGGTTTGTCATTGAGTTTTTGTATCGTTTATATTATTTTGTTTTTGATTGCCAATTGGCCATTTTGTGGAAAAGTAACTGTCGTTTTGGCTTTCCGATAATGGAAAAATCAATAGCGGTAAGTGAAAGACTGTGGATTCACCTGCCCTTGAGCATAAAAACTAGCAAAAAATAGTGTCACCACTTTATCTCAGCTGTTTTCAATAGGACCTTTTTTAAACTTTTAGAAAAGAAGGAAAAGCATAATATCTCAGACGAGTTTGAATCTGACAACTGGTTTAGCATGTAAGTTCCTTGAGCGTGAAAAATGTTACAATAGGCTTACAACGGAAAAACGACGTCTCCAATTTTTTCTCAGCCATTTCTTATCTGATCTTTTTCAAACTTGCAGATAACCAGAAGAGGCATACAGTCTACGTCAAGTTCCAATGTGGGTCTCGCAGGACCAACAGGTTTGGAATTAGCTACCGGCCCTTGAATATAAATTTGAGCGAAAGTGGTGTCACACTTTTTCTCCGCTGTTTTCGAACTGATCTTTTTAAAACTTTTAGTAAACAAAGACAAGCATAATATCTCGGATGAGTTCGAATTCGCCTTGAATCTGACAACCTGTGCTATTTCTCAGGTGAGCGATCGTTACCCGCTGGGTGACTTGTTTTGTTTGTTTTGTTTTTTTTTTTTTTTTGTTTTTCATCATGTGATGCGGTCGTTGCGCTAAGGGTTCTGCCTTTTTACTCCCTGGCTCTGGAACTGGATGCGTGTCTTGGCCTACTTCTATTATAGAAAGTTTATATATCTGTAGGTTAAAAGATTGGTTCGAATATACACACTGTACGCAGAGCGCACGCAGAGAACATGATGAAAAAAATCGTTGACATTCGTTGATATTCGTTTCGCATTTGATCTGGTTCGTTAATACATGCATCTAGTTACTCATACGTTATGTACTCGTGGTGTCGTTTCAAATTCCTTTTTAGTTCGTTATGTTTAGTACTGATGAACTTATTCGTCGTGTTGTGTGCGCAGTTTTGCGTATTCGAGCTACACGTATGCCAATTGTTTGCCATTCGTTCACTGTACGTTGCCTCAATTCGTAAAAGCAACTTAAGGCGACGAAGATTGATAGAAGATTACATTTACTGAACTCCGTTAAGCTAGACTGAACCAGCTGATAGAATCAGATAAAAATGACATTGACAGAGCATACTGTTCCCATCTCATAAATCCACACATCCTTGTCTTGATTGCTCAGTCGGATTTGTGTCTGAGTTAAGAGTTCGATACCTTCCGTTGTCGGGAACATTTTCCCGTGGAGATTTATCATGCACTCTTTTTTCCTTCTGCTGAATCAAGAGGGTCAGTTGTCAGTTTCTGATGAAAGAATGTGCACCTTACTTGTCAATTTTTATGTATAAGCTCCGCCTATAAGCTGATTAGGTAAACTGACCGGCTCGATATGACCTCAACGCATGTAGTGATGACTGGGCATTTATTCTCCTAAACAAACAAAAGCTCCAAACATCACGAAAACACGCCTATATAAATTTGACCCCTTTGAACCCCACTTTTATACAGTAAAACTGGGGTTTACAGGGGTAAACCTTATTTTTCTTATTTCTGCTCTAAAATATAGATTGTGGGTACTCGTTAGAACCGCCTCGATTTCTTATTTCTGCTCTAAAATATAGATTGTGGGTGCTCGTTAGAACCGCCTCGATGAGGCGGTTCTAACGAGTGCCAATAATCTATATTTTGAGCAGAAATAAGAAAAATATCACAATATTTCATCATAAAATTTTCATTTTTTCGGCGATAAAGGTGGCAATGTATTTGTATAGGCGTGTTTGCGTAATGTATGGAGGGAAGTGTGTGGATTTGCAATTCTATGAAGTACATTGTACATGTACCCACATCATTTTTTTTTTTTTTTTTTTTTTTTTTTTTGATGAAGTAAGGAAAATTTTTTAAACGTATCCTCATGATACATCAAGAAAACACGCCTATATAATTTTGACCCCCTTGAACCCCACTTTTAAACAGTAAAACTAAGGTTTACAGGGGTAAACCTATTTTTTTTTATTTCTGTTCTAAAACATAGATGGTGGGTACTCGTAAGAACCGCCTCTGTTAGGCGATTCTAACGAGTATCCACAATCTATGTTTAGAGCAGAAATAAGAAAAATGTCGCAATTTTCATCTTAATTTTTTTTTCACGGCAAAATCTATACTGTGTTTTGTATAGGCGCGTTTTTGGTTTGAATTCTTACTAACTCACAGTGTACATGTGTTTGGAACATGTGAAATGAACACCCCTCTAAACCACACTTTATAAAGAGAAAACTAGGGTTTACATTATTTTTCTTATTTCTGCTCAAAGACATAGGTTGTGGGTACTCGTTAGAACCGCCTCATTGAGGCGGTTCTAACGAGCACCCAAAACCTATGATTGTGTTGAAATAAGACAAATACCACGGATTTTCACCAGAAAAATAGCCATTTTGGAGGTGTGAAAATGCACTATGTTGCACGGGTGTGTTATCGTTATGATTATTATTCCTGCGCAAGCAGATCGAAAAACAAAGAGATACTATTACGTCGTAACTCCTGCGATTGTCCATGTGATCAATAACGTTCAACCGCGCCCCCATGGCTTTTGTATGAAATCCCGGTTCAAGCAGCGAGTATTATTGCCTCGATGTTCTTTTTTGATGTGACGTCAGAGTGCTGTGTAAACTGACTTTTCTGTAAAACATAGACTTAGCTTATGCACTGGGACATTGACAAACAGTGTAGCTCAAGATCAGACGCCGCAAGTTTTCCCCGGCCTATCAAATTGCACGTCGGTGGGTCAGGCCTCAGATTCGATGACGGTTCCAGAGTAAAGGCTTACTGAGAATTAGAGAGAATTTAATTTTATGTAATATTGGTGGGTGTCTGATGCTCTGTCTCTGGTTGGGACCATCGGAGTCTAACTGTTGGTTTTCTTTTGCTCCAGCATTTCAGTGGTTTCTTGCTGTCGAGTCCTCAGCGTTGTTTCATCTCTGAGGTTGTCGCGGAGATGTTGCGCTGATGAGTTAGGAGGCCTTCATGCTGACTGAACAAATTATTTGTCTAACTCGCCACGGAAGTAAGGCGAGGTTTGCGGCCACGTAAAATCGATTTAAGCCCCCAAGTTGAATTCGTTGCTGTGACCGTTCCATGGCGGTTCTTTAGTCGTGTTTTATTTTTGTTATGGTTTGCCTTTGAATGTGTGCATCGCATGTTTCTTTTTTTTTTTTTCTTTTTTTTTTTTTGTTTTGTTTTGTTTTGGATAGCCAATTGGCCATTTTGTAGGAAAGTCAATGTCCTTTTGGCTTTTCGCTATTGATGTTTTCATTAGTGTCTAGTTATTTCATGTTTGTGCTTCTTTCCCTTTGGTGTCTCTGATGGGAGCTGTGGGTTAACTGTATCGATTCCTGATCATTGACTTCACTTCTATTCTACACCATCACGTGAACAAGTCCGTGACCCGTGAAATGAAGACCCCCCTATACCCCACATTATATAGAGAAAACTGGGGTTTACGGGGGTAAACATTATTTTTCTTATTTTTACTCCAAGACATAGGTTGTGGGTACTCGTTAGAACCGCCTCAATGAGGCGGTTCTAACGAGCACCCACAACCTATGTTTGCAGTATAAATAAGAAAAATATCACGGATTTTCACCAGAAAAGTAGCCATTTTGGAGATAAGAAAAATGCACTATGTCTCACGGGTGTGTTATCGTAATGACACTGAGGGACAATCGACACACAATTACCGCCAGAGCTTTGTTTTCTGTTGCGCACACTAGAAAAGAAAAAGAAGAATCAAATATACGAACGCACGGTCAGTTGAGCCAGGCAAGGCAAAAATATATCTTCGGCCGTGCGCTCAACAAAGACTCAGATCAGACATGTGTACTTTCTTAAACAGAATACATATTACGATAACACATCCTTGTGGTATGGTGCGATATATAGAGGATCTTACATGAGTGTTCATGTATTATTGAATTTATTAAACGAGTTGAGGAAAAGGGATAAAATGCGAGGCTTTGCCGAGCATTTTATCCCTTTTCCTCAACGAGTTTAATAAATTCAATAATACATGAGCACGAATGCAAGATTCTATTTATCATATGACATTTAAAACGCATTTTATTCACGATTGCTTTATAAAAATGTCGCTATTCCGCCATTAGTAAACGCGACGTCGTTAAAGACGTCGGCCATGTAACGTTACGGGGCGTATCTAACTAACTTGCATATTTAATCCACTAGTGGATTATCGAATTTATTACATGGCGTTATTACACTCTCAGACGCGACGTCATATGATAAAGTGTCATCTTTAATATCACCAAAACGGATTATTTTTCTATTGAAAAATGTGTGACAGTTTATACTCCAAATATAGTTTTTGTTTTTGTTTGATTTGATGTTTAACGTCCCCGTCAACACTGTAAAGGTCATTTTGGAGACGTTGCTTCCAATTTTGTGGGACTTTTACCCGACATTGAGATGAAATGACATCTCAAGCCCTGTCGCCAAATGAAACCAATAGGTTTATTAGCATGGGCGGTCCGCCTCGCACTGCGGTTCCTGGACAGGCTTAGATCCTTTAAGCGGTTTACCAGTACTAGTGTGCGGGCCGGAATCAGCTCGGCGTGGAAGCATCATGCAGCCCATATATTTCTTCAAGCCCCTATGGGCGGGGGCCGTCTCCAAATATAGTAACATTCCAAATATAGTAAAATTCCGCTATTAAAACCACCTAAAATTAAGACTAATTCTGTTTTAAAAAGCTTTATTTAGTAGGTTGCAGTCATTCTTTTTTGTGCTTTCTGCATACTGAGTCCTCTGGTCAGAGACCACCTTTGGGACTGTTCAAAAGTGGTCTTGAAGACCACTTTTGAACAGTCACAAAGGTGGTCTTAATATAGGAATTTCACTACATATGTTTCGGTGCTCGTTAGAACCGCCGCTTTAGGTGAGGCGGTTCTAACAAGTACCCACAAACTACGTCTTAGAGATGAAATAAGAATAATAATGTATACCCACGTAAACCACAGTTCCTCTATATAAATTGCGGTTAACAGATAGGTGTTCGTTACGCAGATCTTTTAACGTGATGCGTAGAGAGGTTTATAGTCCGGTAGAATACGAATGGTGTTTATGAACCTCGACCTGACGTTTTAAGTTTTCTCTTTGCTGATCATTACGAAAACACGCCTATACAAATACATTGCAAACTTTAACACTGAAAAAAAGGAAAATTTTAAGATGAAAAATTGTGACATTTTTCTTATTTCTGCTCAATATATAGATTGTGGGTACTCGTTAGAACCGCCTCATCGAGGCGGTTCTAACGAGTAGCCACAATCTATATTTTAGAGCAGAAATAAGAAAAATAAGGTTATCCCTGCAAACCAACCCCAATTTTACAATATAAAAGTTGGGTTCAAGTGGGTCAAAATTATATAGGCATGTTTTCGTGATGTTCTTGAACTTCAAAAGTCTGGCTCATCCCACCGTGTCATCATTGTGAGTACTTTTGAGTTTTCAAGATCATCCAATATGTCCGTCAAAACCGAATGAATTACACAATGTTTGGAAAAATCTAAACTGACCGTATTAAATTGGATGCGTTTAAAATGTTAAGGACTCTGTTTAAATGCAAATGCAGTCAAACCTGTTATATTGGCCACCTCTATTAAGAAAGCAACCTGTCTTAAGCAAGCATGTATTTAGTTCCCGAAAAAGCCAAATGTATTGCATTAACCTGTGCTAAGCAAGCACCTGTTTTAAGCAAGCAATTTTTTATCATCCCTGAGGTGCTTGTTTTACACAGGTAGGACCGAGGTACAGAAATTGATCGGTATGTCTTCTGAATAAAACTATCCTTCCTGTAAATAAAATTATATACACTACATTCATAATTTCAACAAATTTATGAATGCAAAGTTATTGTTTCAGCACAAAAGAATTATATATTTCAGGAATATTTCATCTGATACATGTATTTTATATCATCTTTAGAATGCGTTTTATAGCTATTGTTTCTATTTCCTCTACTTTGCTGATAATTTGTAACGTATATTATTAATTGATTATCCTATATTACACAAGGTCAACCAATATTAAAAAATCATAAATCATGTTTTTAATTGTGTCAATTAATAAAATTGTCATTAATCAAGTATTTTCGTATTGGCCCAGTTACAGGTCCACGGTCAGCTGTATTGGCCTCGGCCTTCGGCCTCGTGCCAATACAGCAGACCTCGGACCTGTAACTGGGCCAATACGAAATTATTTGATTAATAACATTATATAACATGGTGCAGAATGCAGGGCCTTACAGAAAGGCAACCGATGGGGTTAAGGGGTGTTTTTAAAATTAACCTGATACTCTGTCTCTGGTTGGCCCATCGGCGTCTAACTGTTGGTTTTCTTTTGATCCGGCATTTCAGTGGATCCTCACTGTTTCACCTCTGTGGTTGTTTGATTTTTAGTGTTCACGGAGATGTTTAACTGATGAGTTAGGAGGCCTTCATGCAGACTGAACAAATTATTTGTCTAAATCGCGACGGAAGTCACGAAGGGCGAGGTTTGTGGCCGCATGGGGTCGATTTCCTCCCCCCCCCCCCCCAGTGGAATTCGTTGCCGCTGACCGTTCCAGGGCGGTTCTTCTGTCGCGGTTTATTTTTGTTATGGTTTGTCTCGCTTGTGTTATTTTATTTTGGATAGCCTTTTGTCCATTTTGTGGGAAAGTGACTATCCTTTTGGCTGCCTGCTATTGATGTTTCCATTGGGGTCTGTTGTTTCGTGCTTTTGGTTCTTTCCCTTTGGTGTCTCTGACGGGAGCTGTGTGTTAGTTGTATCGATTCGGGATCATTGCCTCCACCTCTGTTTTTAGATATGCTAGATTAAGCACATACATAAAGTAACCGCATGATCAAATTTTAATATTGCATTGAATTGAAACAAAAATAAACAGAAACTATATTTAGCAACATTTTTCTGCGTTCTCTGACGCATATGTACATGCTATTTAATATTTTTTATGCGGCTGTCTTTTTAATATCAGTAACACCACAATAAAACCTTCATTGCCTTTGTATAGGACTGTATAGTGTTAACACTACTACACATTAAATGCTTTAGAAGCGCTTACTGATAATAGACTGTTTTAGACATAAAAAATATTAACATCAGAATTGGCTGAAAAATTATCTCAAATTATGATACCTTCTGTTTTAACAATGTTACGTATGAAAGCATTCTAACAAGACTTATATAAACTTACCTGAATAATAGAGATTTGTTTTGAAAAGAGAAATAATACATAATGTCATGATTGACGTATTTGTATTGCTTGATCCGCCTAGAAGAAATAATTGACGCAAAACTAGCATTGGTGTAAAATGTATTCCAATTTAAATACCGAAAAGATAATAGATAATTATTGACTTTTGAGTCATTGGACGTGCTCTGTCTCTGGTCGGGCTCATCGGAGTCTAACTGTTGGTTTTCTTTTGCTCCAGCAGTTCAGTGGTTTCTTGCTGTCGAGTCCTCACCGTTGTCTCACCTCTGTGGTTCTTTGATTTTTGTGTTCACGGAGATGTTGCACTGATGAGTTAGGAGGCCTTCATGCGGACTGAACAAATTATTTGTCTAAATCGCGACGGAAGTAAGGGCGAGGATTGTGGCCACGTAAAATCGATTTAAGCCCCCCAGTGGAAATCTTCCACTGACCGTTCCAATGCGGCTCTTCTGTGGCGATTTATTTATGTTGTTGTTTGCTACTTACTGTGTGTATCACTTGTGTCTTTTGGTTTTGGATGGCCATATGGCCATTTTGTGGGAAAGTAACTGTCCGTATGGCCTTCCTTTGTTTAGGTTTCCATTATGGTCTGGTCGCTTAATGTTTGTATTTCTTTCCCTTTGGTGTCTCTTATGGGTGGAGTAAGTTAATTGTATCGATTCCTGATCTTTGTTTTACTTCTACTTTGATGCGAATACCAATACTGACCAAGGTCAAAAGGTGGCATTCTCTGGTCGTCATCACATCATGTCAAATGACACAATAGTTAACTATTACACAATACTAAATTGTTGATATGGTCCTTCACCGTTTGTCACTATACCCACTCTTGTGTTCCCCGTATAAAATAGCTTTTATAAATTATGGGAACTGGATGGTTTAGCCCTCAGAAAACCGCCTCACGATAACCCTCTATTGTGATATTGTATAATAACATTATCAGGAAAACTTTGGTCAAGATACAAGTACAGTCGAACTTCAATGGTTCGAACACCTTTGGGACCTCGAAAATCTGTTCGAGATAGGGGTAGTTCGAGCCACTGAGGTAACTGTCAGGTGGCCTAACGAGATACTTTAAGACATCTTTTCGGTGTTCCATAATGAATATGTATGCCGTGTGTACTCATTAGAATCGCCTCATCGAGGCGATTCTAATGAGTACGCGATTCTAATGAGTACACACAGCATGCATTTGCAAGATAAAAGACTAAAATCTCCTTAATTATCCCCAACTTTTTCTTATGTAGAGGATTTCGCTAGGGGCTCAAGAATGGGTTCGACTCATCCATGGTAAACGAGCCATCGGTGTTCGAGCCATCGAAGTTCTACTGTATAAGTTTAATTTTGACTTTTTTTCTTCCTCCATTATCAGTTACAACTGAGTCCAATTACAACACTGATGGATCCCATTTCCATCATGAAGGTAAAGGAGCGGAACGAGGGCCAGCTCATTGTAACGTAGCGCAATTCCAGAGTCAAATTTAAGAAAGCGATGCCGCGATTTTTTGGAAAATTATTTATATGGAGAATTTAATTTTAAAAACGGAGTGGCTGCTGACAGACGTCTGTCACCAGCCAATTCGCGTGAAATTTGCTGCTGAGAGACGTCTGTCGCCAGCCAATTCACGTGAAATTTGCTGCTGACAGATGGACGTATTTGCAGTATCTATTTGTTTGGGATCGAATACTTCTCAATTCATTCACGAACAGGAAATGATGAGAACACTTTAGTTTCACCAACTTTCCTTTTAGTTTTAATACAAACTGGAAAAAGAAAAACAGTCTCAACTATTTTGCAACTGCCGATGTCTGTACGACAGTGAGATGATACAATGTATTTCTTGAGGGGAATGGTTTCATTTAAGATGCATTGATAGAAAGCAGAAGTAAAACAAAGATCAGGAATCGATACAATTAACTTACTCCACTCATCAAAGACACCAAAAGGAACGAAACACAACCATGAAGCGACCAGACCATAATGGAAACCTAAACAAAAGAAGGCCATAAGGACAGTTACTTTCCCACAAAATGGCAAAATGGACATCCAAAATAAAAAGACACAAGTGATACACACAATAAGTAACAAACAATAACATAAATAAACCGCCACAGAAGAACCGCCTTGGCACGGTCTGTTGAAAGAATTCCACTGGGGGGCTTAAATCGATTTTACATGGCCTTAATCCTCGCCCTTACCTCTGTCGCGGTAAACACTAATTTTGTTTAGTCCGCATGAAGGCTTCCTAACTCATCAATGTAACATCTCCGAGAACATACATATCAAAAACTACAGAGATGAAACAAGGTTGAGGACTCGAAGCCTTGCTAAACAGATCAAATATGATCCTCCATTCTTATTCAGATGCATTAGCTGTTGAAATTATCACGCAATAACTGATTGTTTTTTCTACTGTATCATAACACACCATTCTGACATTAAACTCTTTCAACTTTCTGAACCAAGCATGTTGTATGAAAAGTTGTTAGAACATCTTCATCGAGGCGGTTTTAAACAGTATCAATATCCTATGATTTTGAGCAGTACATGGGTAATGATGTGTATTCTGTTTTCTAATTTAAACGTTGTTTCTGTATATAGTGGGATTCTTGGCTTGAGTAGGTCTTATGCAAACCGTCTACTTTGTAGGTTTACCGGCAAATGTTGCAAAGCACGGATTTCTTGTCTGTATAGTGCTTGAATTCGCTTTCGAAAATGTTTATTAAGAGTTAATACAGAGCATGAAGATCCGCAAAAATGATTGTAATTACATTGATGAAATATTTTACAGTGTCATGTCTGTCAATAAATATGTTTAGTATTTTTCTCATTGCTTTGAAATTCTTACACTACAAAACTGTCTCTGCCTATCTAATGTCTATCTAATGATTTGTTTGTTTGCTTGTTTGTTTTCGAAGGTATCGACCAGGTCAACACTAGTCAGGTCGTGTCGAACCGGTTTTTTCTTTCCTCACTCGTTTTGTGCTGGTTTAACAAGAACAGTACATGTACAAATGCTTTCGCAAGAAACTTGCATCGGCCCTTTAAGCCCCCCAGCGGAAATCATTCCACTGACCGTTCCAAGGTGGTTCTTCTGTGGCGGTTTATTTATGGTGTTGTTTGTTACTTACTGTGTGTATCACTTGTGTCTTTTTATTTTGGATGGCCATATGGCCATTTTGTGGGAAAGTAACTGTCCTTATGGCCTTCCTTTGTTTAGGTTTCCATTATGGTCTGGTCGCTTAATGTTTGTGTTTCTTTCCCTTTGGTGTCTTTGATGGGTGGAGTAAGTTAATTGTATTGATTCCTGATCTTTGTTTACTTCTACTTCTCAAATTAGCGTTCAAAGAAAGACTGTGGCAGACGAGGCAGGTATCGAACCAGCGACCACCTGATCACCATCAGTCGCGCATCCGACTGAACTACTAGGGACCCCTCTATTGAATGAACATGCATTGACATCGCCCCCGACTGTGGCAGACGAGGCAGGTATCGAACCAGCGACCACCTGATCACCATCAGTCGCGCATCCGACTGAACTACTAGGGACCCCTCTATTGAATGAACATGCATTGACATCGCCCCCGCCAATCGGAGCTTGGAGAAATAGATTGGGCTGCATGATGCTTCCACGCAGAGATGAAACCGACGATAATATGCATTGATATTCATGTACGATAACTTGCGGTCTGGGACATTGAAAATACTTTGTTCAGGGAATCTGTGATCCGCTTTCCACATCTTCAATTTATAATCATTCAAACATTTTCCCAAAGGTCCGACATAATAATTAGTATTCAAAGTTAAATGAAAATGGTATCAAAACTCGTATCATCTGTAAGTAGAAAAATTATGGGTAACGGCTAGATGCAGACGTCTGTGAGCAGCAAATTTCACGTGAATTGGCACGTGACAGACGTCTGTGGTCAGCAAATTTCACGTGAATTGGCTGGTGACAGACGTCTGTCACTAGTCTCTTCCTTTTAAAAATTAATGTATTATGGCCAGGTAGACATGTAGTTATGTCAGGCCTCATAGGTTGCGCTTTATGTTGTCCAAATCACATAGACAAAGTAGAAGTAAAACAAAGATCAGGAATCGATACAATTAACTTACTCCATCCATCAAAGACACCAAAGGGAAAGAAACACAAACATGAAGCGACCAGACCATAATGGAAACCTAAAGAAAGGATGGCCATAAGGACAGTTACTTTCCCACAAAATGGCCAAATGGCCATCCAAAATAAAAAGACACAAGTGATGCACACAGTAAGTAGTAACAAACAAAAACATAAATAAACCGCCTTGGAACGGTCAATGGAAAGAATTCCACTGGGGGCTTAAATCGATTTTACATGGCCATAATCCTCGCCCTTACCTCTGTCGCGGTATATACTAATTTTGTTTGGTCCGCATGAAGGCTACCTTACTCATCAGTGTAACAGCTCCGAGAACATACAAATCAATAAAAACAACAGAGATGAAACAAGGTTGAGGACTAGACAGCATACAACAACAGAATTGCTAGAGCAAAAGAAAACCAACAGTTAGACTCCGAGGGGCCCGACCAAAGAGTCTGCGAAATGACCACCCCACTGAATCCCACTTTATATAAAGAAAACTGTGTTTTACGGTGTTATACATTATTTTCTTAATTTCTGCTCCAATACATAGGTTCTGGGTACTCGTTAGAATCGCCTCAATGAGGCGGTTCTAACGAGTACCAACAACCTATGTTTGCAGTAAAAATAAGAAAAAATAGCACAGATTTTCATCGGGAAAGTAGCCATTTTGGAGGAAGTTAGTGAATGTCCAAATAAAAGTTATTTCAAGTGTATTTGCTGCATTTCTAAATTATCCATATACCAAAATAGAATTGAAGGCAATGATCAGGAATAGATACAATTACCCCATATCTCCCATCAGAGACACCAAAGGGAAAAAAACACGAACATGGAATAACTAAACCACAAGCGGTGACTTTCCCACAACATGACCGAACGGCAATCCAAAATAAAAAGATATAAAAATAGAAGTGGAGGCAATGATCAGGAATCGATACAATTAACCCAGAGCTCCCATCAGAGACACCAAAGGGAAAGACACACAAACATTAAACAACAGGCCCTAATGGAAACACCAACAGCGGAAAGCCAAAAGGAGAGTTACTTTCCCACAAAATGGCCAATAGGATATCCAAAATAAAATAGCACAAGCGACACAAACAACCAAAGTAAAACTATTACAAAATAAACCGCGACAGAAGAACCGCTTTGGAACGGTCAGCGGAGACGAATTCCACGTGGGCGGGGAGGGGGGGGAGCTTAAATCCATTTTACGTGGCCACAAGAGCAATGTATGTATGCCAAGACGAACTATAACAGCAATTACATGTAACCGCGACAGAGGAACCACCTTGGAACTATCAGTAAAACGGGGGCTATGGGGAGGGGTGGGGGCTTATATCGATTTTATGTGGTCACAATCCTCCGCCTTGTCGTGGTTTAGACAAATAATTTGTTCAGTACGCTTGAAGGCTTTCTAACTTAGCAGTGCTACATCTCCGAGAACGGAAAAACCAAGCCACTACAGAGATGAAACAACGATGAGGACTCGACAGCATGAAATAATGGAGATGCTTGAGCAAACGAAAAACAACAGTTAGACTCCGTTGGGTCTAACATTAATTAAGTTTAGTAAGCATTTACGCTGGAGCCGTAATAGAACCTGACGCCTGGTCCATGTTTTCTTGCAAAACAGTTAAATCAGGACATGTGTACATCTGTACCGTTTGGAAACATGACATACAAATACTATCTAAAGCTGGTGTTTAGTCGTTTGTATGAATCAGTTACATCTAGTTCATTACGATAACACGCCCGTATGGCATAGTGCATTTTTTCACATTTCCAAAATGGCTACTTTTCTGATTAAAATATGTGATATTTTTCTTATAAATACTACAAACATAGGTTGTTGGTGCTCGTTAGAACCTCCTCATTGAGGCGGTTCTAACGAGTACCCACAACCTATGTCTTGGAGTAAAAATAAGAAAAATAATGTTTACCCCCTTAAACCCCAGTTTTCTCTATAAAAATTGGGGTTTAGGGGGTGTTCATTTCACGGACTTGTTCACGTGATGGAATGTGAAAATAGCTCTGACAAAGTGTATGATACAGAGCATTATTTCAACAATATTCCAATAGTTCGTCTGTCATTACTGACAATGGCAACTCTTATTCAATTTTGAAAAAAAAAATGTTACTATTTGTGTGTTCTAAGATGGCTGATGAGACCGATTCTAGATCTGAACTGTCTGTTGCAAATAGAGCAACAGCGGCTAGAGGAAGACAGCTGTTTTGGTGATGCCTTAGCTCTGGTTTTGCGCTGTGCACGTTTCTGCTCAGCTTCACTCATTCTTTTTACCTCATATTCATTGGCACCCCAATTGATGAGACCTCGCCACTTTGCTCTGTCCTGTGCAATTTGTTCACACGACTCTGTTGGAATGTTGAAGTCCATGAGGGGAAGCTTCGAGGGTGTCCTTGTAACGCTTCTTCTGACCGCCCCATTTCTATACCTATATTCTAGTTGTTTGTTATTATCATAAAATTGGTACCCAAAATAAAGTGGCGCAGCTGAATTGTCTTTCTAAAACAAATGCATATTGTAGGTAACAATAGCAGAATGTCAAAGTAATTATTTTCAAATGGTAAGAAGTAAATTTCAAATGCATTTCGGTAGACAATCAGTGAATACGAATGTGCATTAGAGCTTTCATATATTCACCATGTCATGAGAAATATATATGTCATTTTGGAGTCGTTGATTCCAATTTTGTGGCATTTTCTCCCGACATTGAGATGAAGTGACACCTCAAGCCCTGCCGCCCAATTAACCAATAGGGTTTATAAGCCGACTCGCACCGCTTTGCGAACATTACCGTTATTAATTAAGAATAATAAATGCAATATTATATTGCCACCGGCTTTATCAACGGATGTTATATTGTCATCAACTGTTTTATAAAGGCCGGAAAAGAAACGCCAATATGCAACAGTGATCAAGTAAATCAATATTAGAGAGCAGAAGCTATCAAATGTTAACATTCTTAGTTACCTACATGTACATATTGTCATCAATTGTTTTACAAAGGCCGGGAAGAGAAACACCTTTACCTAAACATGATCAAGTAAATCAATATCAGAGAGCAGAATTTATCAAATGTTAACATTCTCAGTTACCTACATGTACATATTGTCATCAATTGTTTTACAAAGGCCGGGAAGAGAAACACCGTTACCTAAACATGATCAAGTAAATCAATATCAGAGAGTAGAAGTTTTACAAAGGCCGGAAAGAGAAACACCGTTACATGTACGCATCACGTACACATCTCCGTGAAATGAAGACCCCCCTAAACCCTTCTTTATATAGAGAAAACTGGGGTTTAGGGGGGTAAACGTTAGTTTCCTCATTTCTGCTCCAAGACATAGGTTGAGGGTACTCATAAGAACCGCCTCAATGACGCGGTTCTAACGAGCACCCAAAACCTATGTTTGGAGTATAAGTAAGAAAAATATCACAAATTTTCATCAGAAAAATTACCTTTTTTGAGGTTTGAAAAATGCACTATATCACACGGATGTGTTATCGTAATGCGTAAACACGAACAAGTAAATCAATATCAGAGAGCAGAAGTTATCAAATGTTAACATTCTCAGTTACCTACATGTACATATTGTCATCAATTGTTTTACAAAGGCCGGGAAGGGAAACACCGTTACGTAAACATGATCAAGTAAATCAATATCAGAGAGCAGAAGTTATCAAACGTTATAATTCTCATTTATCTACATGGTTGCAGCAGAATAAATAGAGGATCTTACATGAGTGCTCATGTATTATTGAATTTATTAAACGAGTTGAGGAAAAGGGATAAAATGCGAGGCTTTGCCGAACATTTTATCCCTTTTTCTCAACGAGTTTAATACATTTAATAATACATGAGCACGAATGCAAGATTCTATTTATCATATGACATTAAAAGCGTATTTTATTCACGATTGTTTACAAAAATGTCAACATTCCACCGTTAGTAAACGCGACGTCATTAAGGACGTCGTACATGTAACGTTACGGGATGTATCTAGCTAATTTGCATATTTAATCCACTACTGGATTATCGAAAATAATACATGACGTTATTACACTCTCAGACGCGACGTCATATGATAAAATAATTACTTATTATGTACGAAGAGCTGCTTTTAATGGCATTAGAGACCATTAAGTATGTGTAGTATAATAGAATGTAATTTATTGGTGCTTAAGACAACAATATTACATGTAATTCATTAACAATTAATCAATTTGTTAAGTATAGCACGTACATGTATGTTATTTACATTACTCTTACTTTACTACAGACACACTAATCGAATGATTAATCAAAACAAGAGAAAATATTCTACTTTTATTTAGCATGCTTTTTAAAAATTTAATTAATAAAAATACCACTGCAAATATTTGTGCCTTGATTATGTTTTTCTTGAAGTTTCAAATTATGCTGTAACGAATAGGTAACATAGTTATAAGCAAATACAGATAATCTTTGAAGAGTCATTGTAGAACTCAGTGCTGTTTAATATGTTGCTTGATGGAAAATTCTATAGTTTAATATCCTCTGTATGTTATTTGTTTGTTATTTATATTACGAAAAATTCAAAAATGATACAATTATATTTTTGATGTATTTTTTCATTAACAATACAGAATATCATAACTTAGTGACTAACAGAGCCATTTCCTTCAATATATAAGTGAATTACCATCTTAAATAACTCACAATGTTCAAGGGCAAGGCAATGTCTAAGCTCAGACCCACCAACGGTATCGATGAATACGAGGTCTGAGGTACAAGAAATAGCAAAACAATTTTAAACGCCAGTTCCTTGTTAATCGGTTTTCCGCCGGACTATTAGCGTCAACGAGTATTAGTACTGAACGCAGCAAATATACAGATCAGACTGTACGTACGCGTAGGCTGATCCGAGTCTACGCTGTGCCCTCTTGTCTGAATACTCGCCTTATCTTACAGGGCCCACTTAATATTCACGTACTATTGCTAGTTTAGCTGTGGGGCAAATAAATGGGAATTTATTGACTTCTCATTTGAAACTTGTAACATTTGTGCATCCAATTATTTTATAAAAATCCACTTGAAGATGGGAGTACAAGTATCTTACATGAGATTGTTTTGTAAGTAAACACGTGTTTTAATTCCAAATATGTTGTCCTCATTATCTGTACTACATGTACGTTCAAAGGAAACAATTTGCTCTGACCACGGGAGGTAAATCTTTCTTGCAAGAGAGTGCCTATTTTCGGAGGGACTCAGTTTAAACCACGGGAAAACATGTCTCCTCAGTGGACAATGTGACAGGTAAATTATTCAACTTAATGGGAACGGATACACCTGACAGATTTTTCCGCAATTTTTCAAAGCATCACGTAAACAGGTCCGTGAAATGAAAACCCCCTAAACCCCACTCTATATAGAGAAAACTGGGGTTTAAGGGGGTACACATTATTTTCCTTATTTCTGCTCCAAGACATAGGTTGTGGGTACTCGTTAGAACCGCCTCAATGAGGCGGTTCTAACGAGCACCCACAACCTATGTTTACAGAAGGAATAAGAAAAATATCACAAAGGAGCAGTCTCTATAAGGCTATTTTCCTGGCCACAACCGATTTCCTTTAAACTTTGTAGCTTCAAATTGGTAGATGTTGGCTGTCTAATGGTGAATTTTTAGACTCTTTGGTCCACTGGTTTTTGCTGTATACACTATTTAAGTGGGTGGGGTAATGTCACCCCATCAAGGGTATACCAACAAAAATGCTATTATTTTTGTTCAAAGTGCATGACTGGAGGCGATGTTTGACGTATGCTTACAACCCTTTTAGGCACAACAGCCGGTGATAACAGTCTTATAAATATCATACAAGAGAAGAGTTTATACGCGCTTGTAAGTTGTACCCAAATATTAGTAATTTTTATTCCCCAACTTTACGAAAAACCACAACACCTTTACAGTTTTCAATTTATTTCAAAGATCTTTCATAAATATAATGTTGATGTAATAGTCATTCTAGGTATATGTCAGAATTATTGTTAGTTCATAAAACTTAAGAGTTACCTGCCCCATAAATTAAATTTTACCTATTTTTTTAAATCAGAGTGCATTTATCCGTTTGTAGTACTCACAACATCATTTGTAAGTGAATAAACCGATTCCATGCAAATATAATTAAATAGATGTGGATAAGGAAGTCATTTGATTCAATAGTGCATGCTAGCAAGCACATGAGCACAACATCCCACGGTACGAGCACCACTTCTTCACCAACAGTACCATCCAGTGATTGGGTTCAGTCCTTGTGGTCTAAACACATTGCAAAACGAGCAAACAATTCTTACATAGTCGCCAACATATGGTATTTTACTATTGGATATTTTGTTGCTAAGGCCTTCCACTTTGTAATTCTCCCATTAGCTGATTCGACAACCTATCTCACTTTGTACCTAGCCTTGAATCATTCGCCTCTTCAGTCGTATATTGCTTCTGAGATTTGATTAGGAAGTGAAGCATATGACAATTGATTTCATAACCCTTTAGTATTTCTCTAACATCCCTGAATCATACATCAACTTTTGCAACTGTCCTATTTGGGGATTCAAATTCTGATGTTGCAATCGCAGTGGCTGATGGAACATACATATATATTGAGAAGAGTGGAAACTACTCATTTCAGAGAAGATCTTATTCCGTACGTAAAGGACAGCCTTTGCGGAAACCTAAGATACTTGTGGCCACTGATGGTTACATTTTGACTGTGATGGGACCATATCTTGCAGATGGGAAAAATACAACACATGTTAAAGACTAATGCAGAAAATATTACTGACTGGTTTGAAAAAGATGATGTTCTCGTTGTAGACCGCGGCTTCAGGGATGCGATAGATATACTAAAGGATTTTGGAATCAATTCTCATATGCCTTACTTCCTAAACAAATCTCAAAAGCAACATACGACTGAAGAGGGGAATGAGTCAAGGCTAGTTAGAAAGGTGAGATGGGTTGTCGAATCAGCTAATGGGAGAATTAAAAAGTGGAAAGCCATTAGCAACACAATGCCCAATAGTCAAATACCATATGTTGGCGACTATGTAAGGATTTTTTGCTCATTGTGCAATGCATTTAGACTACCTTTGGTAACAAGCAAAGATTCAGGCAAAGTAATTGCTAGAAGAATGATGGCCCTAGCAATAGCTCAAAATAAGCTGCAGGATAAGGTCGTAACAAGAATTCCGCCGAAGGCTATGTCGCGCATGTGGCGCGCAAAGTCATCGAACCATGATATGTAGGTCAAGGTCAAACATAGATTGGTGCTCAAAAGATCCCATTCTCAAATGCAAGCTTGTACTAAGTATCATTAATGAAGCTCTAATAATTCTTGAGAAATTAACTTAACCATTTGGGTGAATGCTAGGGTGGTCACAATATTTTACAAAGTCAGTGAACCATGAAATTTAGGTCAATGTCAAATATGGATGCTTGCATTTAAGTTGTCATCCCCAGATTCAAGTTTGCACCAAATATCATTAATGAAGCTCTTATAAATCTTCAGAAATAAACTTGACCATTAGGGTGAATGCTAGGGTGGTCGCAATATTTTACAAAGTCAGTGAACCATGAGATATAGGTCAAGGTTAAATATGGATGCTTGCATTTAAGTTACCATCCCCAGATACAAGTTTGTACCAAGTATCATTAATAAAGCTCTTATAGTTCTTGAGAAATAAACTTGACCATTAAGGTGAACGCTAGGGTGGTCGCAATATTTTACAAAGTCAGTGAACCATGAAATGTAGGTCAAGGTCAAATATGGATGCTTGCATTCAAGTTGCCATCCACGGATACAAGTTTGTACCACATATCATTAATGAAGCTCTTATAGTTCTTGAGAAATAAACTTGACCATTAGGAAGAACGCTAGGGTGGTTGCAATATTTTACAAAGTCAGTGAACCATGAAATGTAGGTCAAGGTCAAATATGGATGCTTGCATGTAAGTTGTCATCCCCAGATACAAGTTTGTACCAAGTATCATTAATGAAGCTCTTATAGTTCTTGAGAAATAAACTTGACCATTAGGGTGAACGCTTGGGTCGTCGCAAATGTTGAAGCCTTGACGAACGAACGAATGAACGGACGGACGGAAAACCGGGCGCCTATATCGCGCCATGATAATAGCAGGCGCGACAAAAAATGGCTGGGATAAAAAACGGGTTATTTGGATAAAGATCGATGATGAGAAACTTGAGAATTTCCCAGAGATGACTGAGGATGAATTCAGGGATTTGAAACTGTGTATTTACCAGCTGAAACAAGCCAAATCCTACTCAGATGAACATTTTGACGACAATGGATCATATGGCACACAAAGAAGAAGGTGGTGTTCTCAAAGCACAGATACGTTCTTGCCACACGTCTAATAAAACATATACCATGTGGGTTGAATAAACACAAGGACTGAACCCAATCACTGGATGGTATTGTGGGTGCAGAAGTGGAGCCCGTACCGTGGGATGTTGCGCACATGTGGCTTCTGTTCTCTGGTATTTGGGATATTACCGGAACATAACAGAAAATAGTGAAGCGAAACCAAGCCGGGAACGTATTGATTTTGTTTATGATGCTGCTGTTGACACATGGAGTACATCTAGCGATTCAGAGGAAGATCAGTAAATTAACAAATTCTTAAACATGTCGTGAGACCATACAGGTTTATATTTAAGCACAGTATCAGTCTAAAATGAGGTTCCACAACATGAGCAAAGCCTGCTTTGGTGGTCAAAAATGTTTGACAGTAGACAAATGTTCCATTTGCACCTGGAAAATAAAAGTTGATATTTAACAAAAAAAAAAAAAAAAAAAAAAAGGAAATACTAGCATGCACTATTAAATCAAATGACTTCCTTCTCCACATCTATTTAATAATATTTGCATGGAATCGGTTTATTCACTTTCAAATGAAGTTGTGAGTACTACAAACAGATAAATGCACTCCGATTTAAACAAATGGGTAAAATTCAATTTATGGGGCAGGTAACTCTTAAGTTTTATGAACTAACAATAATTCTGACATATACCTAGAATGACTATTACATCAACATTATATTTAAGAAAGATCTTTGAAATAAGTTGAAAACTGTTACGGTGTTGTGGTTTTTCGTAAAGTTGGGGAATAAAAATTACTGATATTTGGGTACAACTTACAAGCGCGTATAAACTCTTCTCTTGTTTGATATTTATAAGACTTTTATCACCGGCTGTTATGCCTGAAAGGGTAGTAAGCATACGGCAAAAATCGCCTCCAGTCATGCACTTTGAACAAAAATAATAGCATTTTTGTTGGTATACCCTTGATGGGGTGACATTACCCCACCCACTTTAATAGTGTATACAGCAAAAACCAGTGAACCAAAGAGTCTAAAAATTCACCATTAGACAGTCAATATGTACCAATTTGAAGCTACAAAGTTTTAAGGAAATTGGTTGTGGCCATGAAAACAGCCTTATAGCCTTTTTAATTATTTGGACCCCATTTTGATTTATATCAGTCTTTGAATCGACTGCCTATTCGAAAATCGCAAAATTGCAGTATGTTTCCTCTGGCTTTCTTTGCCGGATCATTACAGGGTCACTGATGAGGCTTTATTAGCCGAAACTACGTAGTATGACCCATCTTCTTTCTTATGAATGTTTTCATTGCTCTTAAAGGAACTCATTTTTGATTTTTATTTGCCTTCACTGCAGCTGGTGTTGTGCCGTGTGGCGGCCGTAAAACGTCTCCCCGTACATCAACCATAGTGCAGTTTATATTTTACTTTTGGTCCTTTGAGATCAGCGTGAATATTCTGAGAAATCAGAAATAAACTATTGGTTTAGACTCATATCCTAGACAGGTTTTTAATTATTTGGACCCCATTTTGATTTATATCAGTCTTTGAATCGACTGCCTATTCGAAAATCGCAAAATTGCAGTATGTTTCCTCTGGCTTTCTTTGCCGGATCATTACAGGGTCACTGATGAGGCTTTATTAGCCGAAACTACGTAGTATGACCCATCTTCTTTCTTATGAATGTTTTCATTGCTCTTAAAGGAACTCATTTTTGATTTTTATTATAGAGACTGCTCCTTTCACCAGAAAAGTAGCCATTTTGGAGGTGTGAAAAATGCACTATGCCGCACGGATGTGTTATCGTAATGGGATGCAAGTTTAGGACTTCCTGTTTGTTTCTCTATAAACTCTGTCCAAATGAGAAAGGGGTCTACTCTTAAGGAAAGAAGTTTCTCCTCAGGAGCAAATTCTTTTCTTTAACAGCTGACCGCTTTTGACATGGGAGACAAAAATACTTTCCTTTCTCCTTAAAAGCATTACTTTAACATGTATGTAAAAGCACTTCCTTTGTTCATTTAATTTTATAGAGAGAGAAATGTGGCCAAATTTGGTGACTAATCTGGCATGTATGTATTATTATTATTATTTAAAAACATAAATTATAAGTACTCGTGAGTACGGTCTTGGTGATGCGGTTCTAACGAGCACGCACAATCTCCAGAATCTTTGTTTGAAACAGCTGGAAGAGAATTATCTAAGATTTCTATGAAAAATTCCAGTTTTGGTGCTACGAAAGAGTGCTGCCTTTACCATACTCTTCTTTAAATTTTTATTGTCACATTTTTGTTATTATATATAAATTGTTTTTCTTTTTTTATCATCACGAAAACACACCTATATGATTATGACCCCCCTCGAACTCCACTTTTATACAGTAAAACTGGGGTTTGCAGGGGTAAACCTTATTTTTCTTATTTAATATAGATTGTGGGTACTCGTTAGAACCGCCTCATCATCGAGGCGGTTCTAACTTGTACCAGCAATCTATATTTTGAGCAGAAATAAGAAAATATCACAATTTCTCATCATAAAAGCTTCATTTTTTTCTGTTAACAAAATGTCTATGTATTTTATAGGCGTGTTTGCGTGGTTTTATTTTATCTTTTGTATTTTAGTTCCTTTTCTTTGAGAACCTTATTTCTTGCAAATGTGCAGTATTGCAAAAAGGATCATTCATCGACATATACATGTACATTTCATATTCTGCATTTACAACACATCGCGTGAACAAGTCCGTGAAATACACCCCCCCCCCTTAAACCCCACTTTATATAGAGAAAACCGGGGTTTAGGGGAGGTATACATTATTTTTCTTATTTCTGCTCCAGGACAGACATAGGTTGTGGGTACTCACACCCTATGTTTGCAGTATAAATAAGAAAAAAGATCACAGATTTTCATCTCAGTGAAAAGTAGCCATTTTGGCGAAGTGAAAAAAAAATGCACTTTGTCGCACTGGTGTATTATCATAATGATTTTATATCTTGTATTTACAACAAAACTTCAACATCGTTCGTTAGCCTTTACTGGATCGAATACTTTTCGTGTGCCTTTTGCGTTCTTCCTATACCTTAATATGGCTGTTTTGTCAGGGACCTGCAACATTTTGCATTACGATAACATACATGTACCCACATCCTATGCCATGGAGCAGGAATAGGAAAAATAACGTATACACCTGTAAACCCAAGTCACGTTTCTCTACAGTACGGTTTCATTACACGCACTTGTTAACATGAGTTGGATTTTCATGTAAAATAGAAGAGGAGGTAATGATCAGGATTCGATACAATTAACCAACAGATCCCATCAGAGACACCAAAGGGAAAGAAGCACAAACATGAAACAACTAGACCCTAACGGAAACATCAATAGCGGAAAGCCAAAAGGACAGTTACCTTCATACGAAACGGCCATTTGGCTATCCAAAACAAAATAATATAAGCGATACACACACTCAAAGACAAACCATAACAAAAATAAACCGCGACTGAAGAACCGCCTTAGAACGGTCAGTGAAACTGGGGGAGAGGGAGGTGGGGTCGGCTTAAATCGATTTTACGTGGCCACAACCCCCACCCTTACTTCCGCAAACCTATGTTTGCAGTGAATAAAATGTTATACTTCATATATGGGCCCCGTCAAGCGATTTTGGTACTTATCGCCAATGCGAGCAGCGAAGGTTCAGGCGAGCCTGCGCATCCGCGCAGTCTCGCCAGAACCTTCACTGCTCGCTCATACAAGCAGTGAATCAAGAGGAACCTTCAGAGAGAAAGCCATATACCTGACCCCTCTGAATTGCTGGGCATGCGCAGTTAAAATTTGTCATGACGGAATGCTCGAAGACACAAATTCGCTTGGCGGGGCTCATATGTGATTGTACTATTTTTTCATAAGCATGCTGCCGTAATGGGTTATAAAAACATGCGAATCTTTTCAACTTCGAAAGGCAAAAGTATCTAACAATTTATTGTTTAGTTAGCATTGCACTAAATACTGGGAGGTGCCGGGCTTTATCACTTTTGGACCGAGCCTTTAGTTGCGTTCTAAATACCAGACTTGCTTCCATTGCATATGCACCCCATATTTTATTTCAGTGTGAGAAAATGATAGGTATAAGGGACTAAAATGATGCATGTTTTATAAATATATCTGCAAGCTCAAAGAAATTTTTGCTGATTTTATATGGTCACTCCTCCTTTAAAATGTTGGTTTGTATTTACTCCGTTCTAGTAGGTAAACAAACATGGTTGACTGTAACTTGAAAAGGAGCAGATCAACATGTGGATTTTTTCTCATTTACTTGTTCGGCTAGGATGGCTCTATAAACAAGTAATGTTTGAAAAGTTTTTTATGTGTAGTTTTTTGTGGGAGCAGGTAAAAGGTTACTTTTGTCGCCTATGGAAAACATTTAGTGGAAAGCTCCCTAAATACATTCACTTTGCCTCAGCCATGTTTGACTATAAACCAATTATATTACTTGAAGTGATTTATTCGTATAGATTCACCAATTTACAGTGATTGTCCAGATCAACTGGCTTCTCCCAAGAAGCCAGTTGATCTGGCATTTCACAGTTTTGCATTACGATATCACACGGTGCGACATAGTGCACTTTTACCCATCTCAAAAATGGCTGCTTTTCCGATGAAAATTCGGGATATGTTTTCTTATTTATACTGCAGACATATGATGTGGGTAAGGCTGACACGATTAATCGTATAACCGATTAATCGATCGATAATCTCCGCAAAAATGATTATCATTTCTGATTTGCTTTTAATCGATTACTTGATAGGTACAATTTACTACCCAAAATTATGCATAAAATAGCTGAATGAGTGGCAAATAGTGCAGACCCTGATGAGTCGCCGCATTATGCGGCGTCTCATCTGGGTCTTCACTGTTTGCTCAGGCCTGTCTGTTCAAATATACATATGGTTAAGTGCAACATATGGTAAGAGTCATGCTCAGACAGAAAGCCAGACAAGTAAAATAATGACAAAAACCTTATCGATTACTAATCGATTATCGATCGCAATGATTGGACCGATAATCGATTATCTCTTCAGCTCCGATTAGGCGAGCCCTAGTTGTGGGTGCTTGTTAGAACCGCCTCATTGAGTACCCACAACCTATGTCTTAGAGCAAAAATAATAAAAATGACGTATACCCCGTAAACCCAAGTTTATACCAATACATTGAAGATTTTATCGCCGAAAAACGGAAATTTTACGATGAAAAATTGTGAATTTTTTTCTTATATCTGCTCAAAATATAGATTATAGGTACACATTAGAACCGTCTTATCGTACAATCATAGCAATCAGACTTATATTTTCAAGTTTTTTTACTTTAATTTTTACGTCATATTTTTAGCAGAAATAAGAAAAATAAGGTTTACCCATGAAACCCCAGTTTTACTGTATAAACGTGGGGTTCAATAGGGTCAGAATTATATAGGCGTGTTTCGTGTTGCAAAAACATTACGACAACACACACGTTGGACAGAGTGCAGTTCCTTCACATCACCAAAATGGCTAGTCATTACGCTAACGCATCCGTGCAACATAATTCATTTTTCACATCTCCAAAATGGCTACTTTTCGGATGAAAATCCTTGACATTCTTCTTATTTATACTGCAAACATAGGCTGTGGGGACTCGTTAGAACCGCCTCATTGAGGCGGTTCTAACGAGTACCCACAACCTATGTCTTGGAGTAAAAATAAGAAAAATAATGTTTACCCCCGTAAACCCCATTTTTCTCTATACAAAGTGGGTGTAAGGGGGTGTTCATTTCACGGACTTGTTCACGTGATGTTTCATATGGAATTCTGTGGTATTTTTTTCTTTTTTTATGCAGCAAACAAAGGTTGTGGGTACTCGCTAGATCCGCCTCTTTGAAACGGTTCTTACGGGTACCAACAACCAATGTCTTTCTAACGGGTACCAACAACCAATGTCTTCGGCCCCCGCCCATCAGGGCTTGAAGATATATATGGGCTGCATGATGCTTCCATGCAGAGCTGAATCCGACCCGCACACGAGTACTGGTAAACCGCTTAGAGGATCTAAGCCTGCCCAGGCAAAGCGGTGCGAGTCGGACCGTCCATGCTTATTAACGCTATTGGTTTCATTGTGCGACAGGGCTTGAGATGTCATTTCATCTCAGTGTCGGGTAAAAGTCCCACAAAATTGGAAGCAACGTCTCCAAAATGACCTTTACAGTGTTGACGGGGACGTTAAAGCTCAAATCAAACAAACAACCAATGTCTTGGGGAACAAATACGAAAAAAAAAAATATTATATATCCCCGTAATCTCTAGGGGCCAGTTGTTCAAAACTAACGATGTCGTTAGTTAACGTATCGTTAAAACTTTGATCATTAAATATGGCAAATACGCTGAAATTTTTGCTGAAAAAATGTGAGCTGCATTCGCAAAAGCTGCTCACATGTTTCAGCAAAAATACCAAAATTTACGATATTGTACTTGCTAGAAGAGTTAACAGTTTGACCACTAATAACCTCGTTAAGCTAACGATGCTTTGAACAACCGGCCCCAGTTTTCTCTATTTAAAGCGGGATTAAGAGGGTTGTTCAATTCACGTGACGAGATACAAAATACAGTAAAACCTCGATAACTCAAAGACGGATAGTTCATGTACCTTGGATAATACAAACTCCTTCTGACGTCCCCAGAATAGTCTTCCCAAGGCTCCAGAAACCCATGTATTTATGTTAATTCGTGGATGGTTGATTTATTTTAATATCTGAAAAAAGGTATGTTGTGTGCACGCATTAGAATCCACCTGGCCTGGAGAAATAGATTGGGCTGCATTGTGCTTCCGCATAGAGCTGAAA
Organism: Lucinisca nassula; assembly: GCA_963580285.1. Lineage (NCBI taxonomy): Eukaryota > Metazoa > Mollusca > Bivalvia > Lucinida > Lucinidae > Lucinisca > Lucinisca nassula. The sequence continues at coordinate 108,330,777 of OY757023.1, read as the reverse complement.
CCGACCGCACTTGAGTACTGGTAAACATTTAAGGTCTAAGCCTGCTCAAGAAAAGTGATGTGAGTCGGATCGCCCCTTAAACCCTAGCTGTTTCTATGGGCGATAGGGCTATAGCTGTCATTTCATCTCAATGTCTGGTGAATGCCCCATAACTTCGGAAGCAACGTCTCCAGAATCACCTCAAAAGTGTTGACGGGGACATAAAACCTCAACTCAAACTCAAACAAACGCATGTATATTGTGTGTACGCATTAGAATCGCCCCAGTGAGGCCATTCTAATGAGTACACGTAGCATACAGTTATCTTATAAAAACCTGAAATGTACATGTATCTTGAGGTCATCCCTATCATGCAGCATGGTCTGTCGGCGTATGCGAAACTCTGAGTAGCACGAACAACCCATATCTGGAAAAATTTCTCGGCCCCGAAGTGTTCGAGTAATTGAACTTCGACTATAAGAATACGTCTCCTGGGGAGAAAAAAATAAAGACAACAATAATCAGAAGAGAAACATCAGAATAACAACTCAACGTAATGAACAACCCTCTCATCTATGCTTTATATAGAAAAAAAGTTGGGGCTGACTGGGTGAGGCAAAAATAAAGTGTGGGGCGTGCAACAGATATTGGCTTACGGTTGGACAAGGATTGCTGTCATAGCAGCAGGTAAGGGTAGGGGGTGGTGTTGTATTTTCTTCTGTTACTGCATTTCCTATAAGAATCTTATATGGGTGTGAGGGGTGGATTGAAAAATCCGTCCCGAGGGACACTGTCCGGCATCACGAGGCTTGCCGAGTGATGCCGGACAGTGATACCGAGGGACGGATTTTTCTATCCACCCCTCACACCCATATTGGATTCTTTTTCTTGCATACCTTCCATTTCTATTGCGAATTTTTAATGCTGCTGTCACTTCGGTTACCGACGTCCGCCATTTTGTGATGACAAAACAGGAATGTTTAGTGACGTCACGCATGACGACGCCGCGCATGAGGTTGTAATCAACCAGTGCATTTATTAAACACGCGATTATATTCGATTTGGGGTCGGAACACCAGGGTCAGAACATAAATTTCTATCCCAGGGTAAAATCACGGATTTCCTTGTCTGGTGTGCAAGAATTTTATTTCTCGCTTTCTCATCTGTCCTTCAGTTTCACCTCCCCTACTGTCTCTTCTGTCTCTCATAGCTCAAAAATGCATATTTCTTTATTTAAGAATGTAATAATTATGTTTCTTATTTATTCTCATAACAAAGGTTGTGGATACACGTTAGAACCACTTCATTGTGACGATTCTAACGAGTACCTTGCAGCCTTATTGATGCGATTCTAACGAGTACCCACAACCTATGTTTCAGAGCAAAAACAAACATCCCGAAAGTACGCCTATATAATTCTGACCCCCTTGAACCCCACTTTTAAACAGTGAAACTTGCTTTTACAGGGGTAAACCTTATTTTTTTATTTCTGCTCGAAAATATAGATTGTGGGCACTCGTTAGAACCGCCTCGATGAGGCGGTTCTTACGTGTACCACAGTCTATATTTTGATCAGAAATAGGAAAAATATCACAATTTTTCATCTTAAAACTTTAGCTTTTTTTCCGCGGTAAAATTAACAATGTATTTATATTGCCGTGTTCTCGTAATGGAATTTCGAAATAATGTATACATGTACCAGTAACATCCACTTTTCTCATTATAAGTTGGGTTTACAGAATATTCATTTTTTTTTATTATTTGGGGATTGACGTCCCCGTCAGCACTGTATAGGTCATTTTGAAGACGTTGCTTCCAATTTTTGGGGACTTTTACCCGACATTGAGATGAAATGACATCTCAAGCCCTGCCATTTCATCTCAATGTCGGATAAAAGTCCTACAAAATTGGAAACAACGTCTACATGGCCTTTTTAACGTGATATAACACACAGTGTTGATGCTGCTCAGACTGCGCGACTGAACGAGCTGATCTGAGTATATGTTGTGCGCTCACATTTTAGTTCATATGATATGTATATACTGACTGATGTACTCCATAATTTTACATCAAAACAGCATAGATAATCGCCAGTCTTCCGAATCAAGAAAAATGCCGCTTGAAATGGCGTTTATGTGCGTCTAATGACGCCGCCGGCAAACGACTGTAACATAGCTTAAACAAAGACCACATGCATCTTTATCTGACCTTGCTTGAAAATCTAACTGGGTATACATTACAGGAAGCTTTTCTGAAAAGGCCGTAAAACCAGAAAAAAAGTTCATTCTGTCATTTCTCCAAAACGGTTATAATGTTACATGTACGACGGCCTTAACGACGTCGCGTTTACTAATGGTGGAATATTGACATTTTTGTAAATCAATCGTGAATAAAAAAGCCCTTCAAATGTCATACATGCATGCTTTTTTGCATTCTTGCTCATATATTACTGAATTAATTAAACTCGCATTTTACCCCCTCAACTCTATATACATAAGGTTGGTTTTACAGTTTTGTTCACTACGAGGACGTGTAAACATGATGCGACGGTCCTGGTGCCTACACGAACTGAGTTGACCTGGGTATATTTATTTATTTATTTATTTATTTATTTATTTATAGCATTGTGCGATGTAACATATAATTTAGGTCCATTCGTTTGCATTCTTATTCTTGGCGACGAAGTCCGATCAATACATGTATCAGATTGTTATTCTTCACTAGGCAAAAACCCTTAAGAAATGTTTCTTGTGATAGTGACAGTACTGTATGTTTTTTCACCATCAAGCTGTTACCCATCTGTGTACACAATACTAAACATTCATATTCAGTACATAATAAACACGTCATGAAATTTTACAGACAGATAATTAATTACGATAACACATCTGTGTGATACAGTACATTTTTCAAACCTCGAAAACGGCATTTTTTTCTGAAGAAAATTTGTGATATTTTTCTTATTTATACCCCAAACATAGGTTTTGGGTGCTACGACTACCCAGAACCTATGTCTATAAGCAGAAATAAGGAAAATAATGTTTACCCCCGTAAACCCCAGTTTTCTCTATTTAAAGTGGGGTTTAGGGGGGTCTTTATTTCACAGATTTGTTCACGCGATGTGAAGCAAGTATTACATCACTTTAAATTGTTAACATTACGCAAACACGCCTATACAAATACATTGCCATCTTTATCGCCGAAAAAATGAAAGTTTTAAGATGAAAAATTGTGATATTTTTCTTATTTCATCGAGGCGGTTCTAACGAGTACCCACAATCTATATTTTAGAGCAGAAATAAGAAAAATACTTAAGGTATACCCCCGGAAACCCCAGTTTTACTATATAAAAGTGGGGTTAAAGGGGGTCAGAATAATATAGGCGTGTTTTCGTGATGTATGGATTTATTACCGAAACGAATCTTATCCCTAACCCCGCCTCACTCCCCAACCACAAACGTTTGACATTGCTCAGAAGGGTTCGAAAACGATAACCCGGTACTACTCGTATATACATGTGCAAATTCCGGCCTCAGAAGAAGCCTCCATGGTGTAGTGGTTACGCTACTTGCCTTGTAAACCAGTGATCGCAGGATCGATCCCGGGCTTCTCTAGACTTTCGGATGAGTCTTTTAACCGAGGACCCGTCTCCGTATGACCTTAGCTGTTGGTGGGACGTAAAACTCAAATACTCACTCATTCACTCCGGCCTTGGTAACTCAGTCGGATACGAGTATGACTGGTGATCAGGAGGACGCGGGTTCGATATCTGCCGCGGTCGGCAGCATTCTTTCCTGAAGATTGATCATGAAATCTTTTCTAAGGTCATTCTCTCCCTTCCGCTGATTCAAGAAGGGCAGTTGTCAGCTTCTGGCGAAAAAATTGCACTGTACTGGTTAACCGCTTACGTATAAGCCTGTCCAGGACAAGTGTGGATAAGTAAACTGAACGGCTCAAAAATGACCTAAATAGTGTTGACTGGGCCGTTAAACTCCAATACAAACAAACAAAACATGTATAAGTGAGCATACGAGTTGGTTAACTGTTTGACGGCACTGAATAACGCAATTCTCCTACGGCGGGTAAAGACCGACCCACTGCGTTATGACGACCTGTAAAAATCGAAGCCTACAAAATGGCGTCCAAGATGATCGGTCTGAGAATTTGTCAAAATCACTGGCACAGGTCGCGAAGTGATCATTGAGCTAGGGTTCGGAACGACATATTTGGTCAAGCCGTGTGAGGGTTACTGCCAGGTCAAAATTAAATAGGCGTGTTTTCATGAAGATATCACAATTTTTCATCCAAAAAAAAAAAAAAATCATTTTTTTTGGCGATAAAGGTTACATTGCATTTATATAGGCGTGTTTTCGTGATGTTGGAGATTTTAAAATGCACTTTATCACACTGTTGTGTTATCGTAACGATTCGTGGGCTGGATTGAATGCAAAACAGCATGGCCGTCTTTAACATTTTTGCTCCAGCATTTCAGTGGTTTCTTGCTGTTGAGTCCTCACCGTTGTTTCATCTCTGTGGTTGTTTTGATTATTTGTGTTCGCGGAGATGTTGCACTGATGAGTTAGGAGGCCTTCATGCGGACTGAACAATTATTTGTCTAAATCGCGACAAAAGTAAGGGCGAGGATTGTGGCCACGTAAAATCGATTTAAGCCCCCCCCCCCCCCCAGTGAAATTCGTTTCCACTGACCGTTCCAAGGCGGTTCTTCTGTCGCGGTTTATTTTTGCTAGGGTTTGTCTTTGGGTGTTTGTGATGCTTATATTATTTTATTTTGGATAGCCTATTGGCCATTTTGTGGGAAAGTAACTGTCCCTATGGCTTTTCGCTATTGATGTTTCCATTACATTTAGGTCTGTTGTTTCATGTTTGTGCTTCTTTCCCTTTTGTGTCTCTAATGGAAGCTGTGGGTTGATTGTATCGATTCCTGATCATTGCTTTAACTTCTATTTTGATGATACCACAAAACCTTTTTAATTAATTGAGCCCGCCAAGCGAATTTGGGTCTTCGAGCATTCCGTCATGACAAATTTCAACTGCGCATGCCCAGCCATTCAGAGGGGCCAGGGATATGGCTTTCTGTCTGAAGGTTCCTCTTGATTCACTGCTTGTATGAGCGAGCAGTGAAGGTTCTGGCGAGACTGCGCGGATGCGCAGGCTCGCCTGAACCTTCGCTGCTCGCATAGGCGATAAGTACCAAAATCGCTTGACGGGGCCCAATTTAAGTATACAATTTCTGAATCAATAATTATCATATTTCTCATTTTAATCAGAAGTTAAAAAAATAATCAAATTCGAATTTTGAGAAAATATGTTCTAGCCTTTGTCAAGATATCACATGAGCAGAAAAACTTGCCATATGTATCCTCTGCATATATGCCAAATTTCAAGAAAAATCAAATCCGGTATCATTGCAATTTTTTCACCTTAACGGGTGTAGATCGTTTTTGCAAAATTAACTATTTTGTTGAAATCAACCAAGGACCTTACAGAAAGGCATTGTTTTCAAACCTCCTAACATTTATCTGACAACAACGAATTTATACAAATCAAAATACATATATCTGACCTAGCCGAGATATCATTAAAATGTCATGAATTTCTAGTATTTGCCTTCCATCTATGCACTGGCCGGATGTATACAAGAATATTACATGTAGATATAGTAGAACATCATAAATCAAAAGAGATTCTAATTAAGAAATTAGGCTTAACAGTATCCTATGATTGTATTCTTACATGTAGCAGCAAAGGTAATGCGAGCATGTGCAACTTTGTTTCGGCGTTTTACGAAAGCGCGAGTCGACTTAACATAAGCGCGGATATTTTTGTAAGAAATAGAAGTGGAGGCAATGATCAGGAATGGATACAATTAACCCACAGCTCCCATGAGAGACACCAAAAGGGAAGCGCGGAGTTTTTCCTATCAAAAGCGCGTTTCAAAAGCGCGGTTTTAATGAGTTTTTATTAATTAACGACGTTTACAATGTCTTAAATCGACACGTATTAGCAGTAACGATATATGATTTATCTTTAATCGAATGTAGTAACGATGTTTGGGTTGTTCATCAAAAGCATTGTCGCATCTCGTTATCATCAAGATAACGCGAGGCAACAGTGCCCTTCCATTTGTCAGACAAGTTAAAACCCTTGCCTGTAGAGCTTCGTTTATCATATGACGTCGCGTCTGAGAGTGCAATAACGCCATGTATTATTTTCGATAATCCACTAGTGGATTAAATATGTAAATTAGCTAGATACGTCCCGTAACGTTACATGTACAACGTCCTTAACGACGTCGCGTTTACTAACGGCGGAATATTGACATTTTTGTAAACAATCGTGAATAAAATGCGTTTTAAATGTCATATGATAAATAGAATCTTGCATTCGTGCTCATGTATTATTGAATTTATTAAACTCGTTGAAGAAAAGGGATAAAATGCTCGGCAAAGCCTCGCACTTTATCCCTTTTCCTCAACTCGTTTAATAAATTCAATAATACATGAACACTCATTTAAGATCCTCTATGCACTTCTTCCCTGGGTTTTGACAATGTAGGGCCACTTTTCTCCTTTCTCTGTACAGAGATCATTTCTGATAATCTTGGAAGGCCAAATCTCGTCAAATCATCAGTCGCCCACGTTTAACTTGAGCGCGCAGCTGTTGCCTCGCAACCCCTTTTATCATTTCTGTCAAGGGTATGCATTTTTGCTGCTATTTTAAGTAATTTTTTGGGGAAATAAAAATGATATTTTTCTGCAGGGAAAATATTCCTTTCAGGCGGGGATATATTTCCTTTCGAACGTCATCATGCACTATGACGCGCCAAAATTACTTCACGTCACAGCGCTAATTACGTCGAAACCTGCAAATCTTATAAACAAACTCGTGCATTCGCACTAGTTTGTTTACTTGATTTGCACGTCTCTCGGGAAATATTTCCCGTATTTAAAACTAAAGATGTATTAATTTCTATTTATTGGCACTGTCGTAGACATAGCACTACCTGTCGCAGAGATAACTCAGGTATACCAGATAATAATTACTTTAATTCGATAATTGACATTCAGGCAAGCCGCGCTTATGATGACAAGATCTCAAGCGCTTTTTAAACATGATCACCCTATGGTTTCCGCGCTTTTGATATACGCCGCTTTGTTTAATTACTCCACAGAAGTCATGCTACTTAAATAGGTGTAATGTAAGGATTCCCTATTATTTCCATGGTCACTTTGAGAGGAAAGCACAATGTTCAGTGGTTAGTTGTTACTTCTGCACATAATCAAGAAGACCTATAGGCTGTACTGTTAATATATCCATAGGCTGATTTGGCCTTGAATATACTTTGTCTTAAGGTACACTGGATTTCTTATTCTAAAAAATAATCGCACAGAAATTATAGGTATGTATTTCTCCAGATTGAAACTAATGCTGACATTGAGTTTTGGTTCTTTGTTTCAATATTTACCATTGATGTATGTGGTACAGAATATTGTATTGTCCAAACCAAAGCTGTTCCAGGACTTAGATAAATTTTGCTATCAGACAGGGAGAGCAACTGTACCGTACCTTACAGTGCGCATACTTGAATGTGTGTGTGTGTGTGAATTCGGGTTTAACGTCGCTTTCAACAATTTTTCAGTCATATCACGGCGGTGTCTGGTTGCGACAGGGAGCTCAATGCACACGTTTATAGTGCTGCCTCACTGAAGTATCATGTCCCAGACACATTACATGATACCACGCCCAGTCACATTATCCTGACACTGGGTCGACCAGTCCTAGTTCTACCCCGCAAATCTGAGTGCCAAGCGAGGAGCAGCTAGTACCATTTTTAACGACTTTGGTATGTCGCGGCCCGGGATCGAACCCTTGACCTCCCGTTCCCCGGAGCGGACACTCTACCAACTGAGCTATCGGGGCCAGTACGCATACTTGAAAACGCTTCTTTTCTGCATTGTTATTGTAATTGTTGATGTTTCTATAGTGTCTCATTTTTTTCTGATTTTACTAAACGTTGACACCATTGACCATTTCTTTCTCTATATACTACCATACGCCCGCGAGGACATTTTAGACAGGGTCGCGCGTCAAGCAAGGATCAGACAGAAAATTAATGTAAAATGAGAAGTGTAAAGTTAATATAGTGAAGTGGATAAAAGATGATAGGTTAAAATAGATAAGTGAAGTTAAAATCAGGTTAAAAACAACTTCCTCTGGATCTAGTGTCTCTACCCTGAAAAAATAGATGCCTGTATGACGCTTCCACGCAGAGCTGAAACCGACCGCACACGAGTAATGGTAAACCGCTTAGAGGATCTAAGTTCTGAAATTATATCCCTAGGAAGCAGGGAATACACCAAATAAACGAAAATAGCAGACTTGGTTTAATTGAGTCTGTTCATGACCAGTACTGAAATGATCAACACCGGCCACGCCCTCTAGCACCGGCTTAAGCAGAACTCTATTTTCTAAATGATACCAAATGAACTCAATGATCCCAAAGGACCAGAAATATAATCTGCACGATGATGATGTACGGGGAGACGTTTTACGGCCGCAACACGGCACAACACCAGCTACAGTGAAATAAATAAGTTCTGAAGTTATATCCCTTTGAAGCAAGGAATACACCAAATAAACGAAAATAGCAGACTCGGTTTAATTGAGTCTGTTCATGACCAGTACTGAAATGTGCAACACCGGCCACGCCCTCTAGCGCCGGCTTAAGCAGAACTCTATTTTCAAAATGATACCAAATGAACTCAATGATCCCAAACGACCAGAAAATATAATCTGCGCTATGGTGATGTACGGGGAGGCGTTTTACGGCCGCCACACGACACTACACCAGCTACAGTGAAAATAAATAAGTCCTGAAGTTAGATCCATTGGGAGGAAGCAGTAGACCAAATAAACGAAAATAGCAGACTCGGCTTTATTGAGTCTGTTCATGACCAGTACTGAAATGTGCAACACCGGCCACGCCCTCTAGCACCGGCTTAAGCAGAACTCTATTTTCAAAATGATACCAAAGGAACTCAATGATCCCAAAGCCTGCCCAGGCAAAACGGTGCGAGTCGGACCGTCCATGCTAATAAACCCTGTTGGTTTCATTGGGTGTCAGGGCTTGAGATGTCATTTCATCTCAATGTCGGGTAAGAGTCCCACAAAATTGGAAGCCACGTCTCAAAATGACCTATACATTGTTGGCGAGGACGTTAACCCTAAAAAACTTTTGAGAGTTTTCACATGCTTAAAATATAAATCTGGCTAACTATTAAAGAGAAGATCTGTTTTTCTGGACCAACAAAGATTCAACTCTGAAATGAGTAATTTGATAACTACTCACAGATTTAATAATTATCATCATCAGCGAAATGCTTCCAAATACTTTACATATATCCATGCTAGCATTCTACATAAATCTACAGCGGGCCGTTAGCGGCCCGTCAGCTACCCTGACGGGCCGCTAACGGCCCGCTGTAGATTTATGTAGAATGCTTACTGGGTATCTGCTTTGTCTGCCGAGACGGTTAAATGAAGTGCAAAACATATACAAAGATATAGACAACCTTAGTGAGGATCACATACTGTTTTGGAACACAAATACAAGTGTGATTTTATAAAAAACAAATTCTTTCAAAAATCCCTGGGACATGTTTAGTTCCGTTAATAGAGGTTATGCGAAAAGGATAGGTTGACCTGGTGCAGATACAAATACTGAAAAACGTTAAGTGGGTCTGAATAAGTCAATGAAAAGATTTCTTAAGGGTTATTGGCTGACCCTAGAGAAAAGCCTTTGCTGTTGAAATAGACAGTCGGAGATAAACATACAAACAAGACTTAGACTTCAGAGTCATTTATGTCAAGTCGGATACTAAATCTCACAAAATCTGAAGCAACCATCACGAAAACACGCCTATAGAATTTTGACCCCTTTGAACCCCGTTTTTTATAGTAAAACTGGGGTTTCCGGGGGTATACCTTGTTTTCTTATTTCTGCTCTAAAATATAGATTGTGGGTACTCGTTAGAACCGCCTCGATGAGCAGAAATAAGAAAAATATCACAATTTTTCATCTTAAAATTTCCATTTTTACGGCGATAAAAGTGGCAATGTATTTGTAGAGGCGTATTTGCGTAATGGTCAAGTCGGATACCAAATCTCACAAAATCTGAAGCAACGTCAAAACCGAACGGTATGTTGTTAATTTGGATGCAAAATCTCAGCACTATAAAAATTTAAGCCCCGCCAAGCGAATGTGTGTCTTCGAGCATTCCGTCATGACAAATTTTAACTGCGCATGCCCAGCCATTCAGAGGGGCCAGGGATATTGCTTTCTGTCTGAAGGGTCCTTTTGGTTCACTGCTTGTATGAGCGAGCAGCCAAGGTTCTGGCGAGACTGCGCGGATGCGCAGGCTCGCCTGAACCTTCGCTGCTCGCATAGGCGATAAGTACCAAAATCGCTTGGCGGGGCCCAAATAAGAAAAGGCAGACAGAAGGAAAAACTATGCACAGGATTCCATTGAAACGTTTGTTTTGGTTTGTCATCAATGTCTTCGCGATCTAGTTTATGTAAACGAAATACATGTATTGTTTTGGCAATGTCGTTCAACAAGGGTTAAGGGGTTTGAAATAATCATGCTAATAACCACTTACACAAACCACACTTTACTATAGCCGTCCAAGCTGAAAGCAGTAGAAATGTATTTTACACAGCATGATTGAAAACTAATTACATGTATCGTATAATTTCACATTTTGCTAAATCAGGACGATCAGTATTCAGCTTGTTTAAACAACATGTTACCGGTTCTCAATTGCCATGAAATTTCAGTTGCAAATTACTAACATATGTGGATATTATATTATGCTGAGACGGTGTCTTGACACAGATTGGAACATGGTTTTGTTTGAATTGGAGTTTAACACTATTTTAGGTTATTTTTTAGCCGGTCAGTTTACTTGTCCACACTTTTTCCTGGGCAGGATTATACGTAAGCGTTTAACCAGTACAGTGCACATTATTTCGCCAGAAACTGACAACTGCCCTTCTTTAATCAGCGGAAGGGAGAGAATGACCGTAGAAAAGATTTCATGGTCAATCTCCGCGAAAGAATGTTGCCGGCAGGTATCGAACCCGCGTCCTCCTGATCACCAGTCAGACGCATCAGTCTGAGCTACCGAGGCCGGCAAATTGGAACATGGTAAAATTACGAAACAAATGCGTGTGCGCTGTAAAGTTCTTCTCAATCTTATCTGTACATATACAATCTGAATGCATACACAACTTGCAGCTGAAATATGGAGTAGCCGGCTTCCGTAGCTCAGTCAGATGCGCGTCTGACTGGTGATCAGGAGGACGCGGGTTCGATATCTGTCAGGGTCGGCAACATTCTTTCATGGAGATTCCTACATGAAATATTTTCTACCGTCATTCTCTCCCTTCTGCTGATTCTAGAAGGGCAGTTGTCAGTTTCTGGCGAAAACATGTGCACTGTACTGGTTACCCGCTAACGTATAAACCTACCCAGGGAAAATGTGGATAGGTTTACTGACTGGCTCAAAATGACCTAAAATAGTATTGACTGCGCCGTTAAATTCCAATACAAACAAAACAAAACCAATGCCCAGTCACTATTACAATACACATAAAGCCATTCATAGTATCAACTAACTTAACAACGATGGATTTAATTTATAAAACATTTCAGCATTTGATATATGAAATTCTGGTTACTGATAACTGTAGAAAGGTTTATATCAGAGTACCATCTGTTTTGGTTGTGGCATCGTATAAAACGTCATAGATTTACAATGGAATAACATTTCAAAGCGAGTGCATCATAATTATAAAAGTTATACCCAAGGGACGCTTACAGGGTATAGAAAATTTACCAATGTAAATTTCCTATACCCTATAAGCGTCCCTGTTCAGTGAACAATATAAGTTATTTTGATCCTTGATGGGGAACATGGGATCACCACAGCTGGCTGGCGGGCGGGCGCACGGACGGGCGGGCGGGCGGGATTGCTGGCTGGCTGGCTGGTTGCGCTGGCTGGCTGGCTATGGGGCTGGCTGGCTATGGGGCTGGCTGGCTGGTTGGCTGTTTGGCTGTTTTAAGTGGTATAGGAAAACAAAATCATACGATACCAGCTGTGGGTTAATTGTATCATTACGATAACACGTCCGTATGATATAGTGCATTTTTTCCATACCTCAAAAATGGTAATTTTTTATGAAAATTTGTGATATTTTTCTTATCTATACTCTAAACATAGGTTGTGGGTACTCGTTAGAACCGCCTCGATCTAACAAGTACCCACAACCTATGTCTTGGGGCAGAAATAAGGAAATAGTGTTTACCCCCGTAAACCCCAGGTTTCTCTATATAAAGTGGGGTTTAGGGGGGTCTTTATTTCACGGGCATGTTCACGTGATGACGATTCCTGATCATTGCCTCTACTTCTATTTTATCTAATTACGATGACACAACCGTGTGGCATATGTTTTCTTCCTTATCTCCTCTCAAAGTTTTTTTTATGGCTGGCTAACAGGTTGGTTTCGGTTGGCTGGCTGACTGGTTTAAATCGTAGGACAAGAGGGCCGCGATGGCCCAGGATCGCTCACCTGATCCATTAGATAACAATTGGGCCCTGAGGAGAGCCATACTAAGGGCTATAATTTGAATAATCTTGGTAGTGGTCTAAAAGGTGAACCTTCATACCAAATATCAAAGACCGGAGCCTTCTGGTTTCAGCCAAGAAGTTTTTGTTAAAGGTTTTCCTTATATAAATCTATATAAAAGCTGTGGGCCTGGGGCGGTGCCATTTGTGGCCCCAAGGCTATAATTTGAATGATCTTTGTAGAAACAGAGACAAAGCTTCATACCAAATTTCAAAGACCTAGTCCTTCTGGTTTCAGACAAGAAGATTTTCAAATGTTTTCCCAATATAAGTCTGTGTAAAACAAGGGCCCCGGGTTTGCCCATTTTTGGTTCCAGGGCTATAGTTTGAACAATTTTGGTAGCGGTTAACTACATGAAGCTTCATACTAGATATCAAAGACCTTGGCCTTCTGGTTTTCGATAAGAACATATTCAAAGGGTTTCCCTGTTATGCAAAACCAGTGGGCATCGGGACGGGCCCACTTTTGGACCCAGTGCCATAAATTGAACAATCTTGACAGAGGACTATTAGACAAAGCTTCATACAAAATATCAAAGATCCTGAGCCTTCTGGTTTCAGACAAGTGGTTTCAGAGAAGAAGATTTTTAGAATTTTCCCTATATAAATCTATGTAAAACCAAAGGGCCCCTAGGCCGGGGCATTGTTGGACCCAGGGCTATAATTTAAACACTCTTGGTAGAGGTCTACTAGATAAAGCTTCATACCAAACATCAAAGACCTGGGCCTTGTGGTTTCAGAGATAAGCCTATGCAAAACCAAAAGGCTCCCTGGTAGGGGCACTTTTTGCCCAAGGTCTATGATTTGAACAATCTTGGTAGAGGTCCACTAGATGAAGCGCCATACCAAATATCAAAGACCTTGACCTTGCAGTTTCAGAGAACACGATTTTTGAATATTTTCCTTATATAAGTCTATGTAAAACCAAGGGCCCCATGGCGGGGAGCATTTTTAACCATATGGCTATAATTTGTACAATCTTGATAGAGGTCCTTTAGATAAAGCTTCACACCAAATATCAAAGACCTGGGCCTTGCGGTTTCAGAGAAGAAGAATTTAAAATATTTCTCTACGTAATACCAAAGGGTCCCGGGGCGGGGGCATTTTTGACCAAATGGCTATAATTTGAACGATCTTCATAGAGGTCAACTAGATGAAGCTTCATACCAAATATCAAAGACCTGGGCCTTGCAGTTTCAGAGAAGAAGATTTCTAAGATTTTCCTTATATAAGCCTATGTAAAACTAAAGGGCCCCTGGGGGGTGGCCTTATGGCTATAATTTGAATAATCTTGATAGAGGTCCGCTAGATGAAGCTTCACTCCAAATATCAAAGACCTGGACCTAGTGGTTTCAGAGAAGAAGATTTTTAGGATTTTCACAATATAAGTCTACATAAAACCAAAGTGCCCCTATGCCGGGGCATTTTTGGCCCCAGGGCTATAATTTTAACACTCTTGGTAGAGGTCCACTAGATGAAGCTTCATACACAATATCAAAGACCTGGGCCTTGTGGTTTCAGAGATAAGCCTATGCAAAACCAAAGGGCTCCCTAGTGGGGCATTTTTTGCCCCAGGTCTATAATTTGAACAATCTTGGTAAAGGTCCGCTAGATGAAGCTCTATACCAAATATCAAAGACATTGGCCTTGCAGTTTCAGAGAAGAAGATTTTTAAAGATTTTCCCTATATAAGCCTATGTAAAACCAAAGGACCCCTGGGTGGGGGCTTTTTTGGCCCTAGGGCTATAATTTGAATAATCTTGATAGAGGTCCACTAGATGAAGCTTCATACCAAATATCAAAGACCTTGGCCTTGTGGTTTCAGAGAAGAATATTTTTTAAAGATTTTCACTATATAAGTCTATGTAAAAACAAGGGCCCCGGGGCTGGGGCATTTTTGGCCCAAGGGATAGATTTTGAACAATCTTGGTAGAGGTCCACTGGATGAAGCTCCATACCAAATGTCAAAGACCTGAGCCTTGTGGTTTCAGAGAAGAATGTTTTTTAAAGATTTTCACTATATAAGTCTATTTAAAACCAAATGGCCCCGGGGCGGGGGCATTTGTACCCCAAGTCTTTAATTTGAACAATTTTGTTACAGGTCCACTAGATGAAGCTTCAAACCAAATATCCAAAAACTGGACCCGGCGGTTTCAGAGTAGAAGATTGTTTAATTTTTCGGTAAAAATATCAATTTTTAGCTCCTGTGACCTAGATGTGCAATGTACCTGAACCAAAGGGGACCACCTAAGGATCATTCCTGTGAAGTTTGGTCAAAATTCGATCAGAGGTTTAGGAGGAGATGTCGTTTGAAGAAAAGGTTTACGCACGCACACACGCAAGCACGCACGCACGCACGACGGACAAAAAGTGATCCCAAAAGCTCATCTTGCCACTCACTACATGACAGGTTAGCTAAAACACAAAATCATACCATACAAACTTTATCAAATTGCGATGACACAACCGTGTGGCATATGTATTCTTTCATATCTCCTATGAAACTGTTTTGATGGCTGTTTGGCAGGCTGATTTGGGTTGGCTGGTTGGTTGGTTCAAATGGTAGGAAAGCACAGAATCATACGATACCAACTTTTTCTAGTTACGATGACACAACCATGTAGCATTTGTATTCTTACATATCTCCTGTAAAACGCTTTGTTATTGCTGGCTGGTTGGTTTGGGTTGGTTGGGAGGTTGGTGTGGTTTGGTTGTTGGTTGGTTGGATGGTTGGTTGGTTGATTGGATGATTGGTTTGTTGGTTGGTTTAAATGGTAGGATAACACACAATCATACGATACCAACCATCACGAAAACAGCCCAATATAATTTTGACCCCTTGAACCCCACTATAATATAGTAAAACTGGGGTTTCCGGAGGTAAACCCTATTTTTTCTTATTTCTGCTCTAAAATATAGATTGTAGGTACTCGTTAGAACCGTCGTTAGAACCGCCTCATCGAGGCGGTTCTAACGAGTACCAGCAATCTATATTTTGAGCAGAAATAAGAAAAATATCACAACAATTTTTCATCTTTGATAAAGGTTTCAATGTATTTGTATAGGCGTGTTTTCGTAATGTATATCTAATTGCGAAGTTACAACCGTGTGAGATATGCATCCTTTCATATCTCCTATAAAACGTTGTTTATTTATTTATTTATTTATTTATTTTTTTTATTTTTTTTTTTTTGTTGTTGTTTTGTTGTTTTTTATGGCTGGCTGGCAGGTTGGTTTGAGTTGGTTGGTTGGTTGGTTTAAATTATAGGAAAACAATAACACAAAATCATAGGATACCAACTTTATCTAATTACGATGATACAACCGTGTGACATCTGCATTCTTTAATATCTTGTTTCAAACGCTTCTTCTTTTTTGATGAAATATTGTTATATTTTTCTTTTATAAACTACAAATATGTTTTAAAATGCTCGTTAGGCGGTTCTAACGAGTACAAATCACGTATATATTGGAGCAGAAAAATAGAAATGCATCACGAAAATACGCCTATATAATTTTGACCCCCTTTAACCCCACTTTTATACAGTAAAACTGGGGTTTCCGGAGGTATACCATAATTTTCGATGAGGCGGTTCTAACGAGTACACACAATCTATATTTTAGAGCAGAAATAAGAAAAATATCACAATTTTTCATCTTAAAATTTTCATTTTTTCCGCGATAAAGGTGGCGATGTATTTGTATAGGCGTGTATGCGTAATGGTATATATTGGAGCAGAAAAATAGAAATGATGTGTTCTTCTGAAAACACCAAGGCTGGTTCTATAGTAACGTACATCACGCGCTCCTGTTAACATTACTCAAACAAGACAACGGAAGTGCTGAATAGAAAGTATTTGTTTGTTTGTTTGCTTGTTTGAGGTTTAATGTCCCCTTCAAAACAATATAGGTCATTTTGGAAACGTTGCTTCAAATGTTGTGGGTATTTTTCCCAACATTGAGATGAAATTACATCTCAAATGAAGACAATTTAGGGTTTATATTCAAGGACGGTCCAATTCGCCCAACTTTGCCTGGGCAGGCTTAGACCCTGTGCGCGGTTTACCAGTACTCATTGTGTGGTCGGTTTCAGCTCAGTGTGTAAGCACCGGCAACCCAATCTATTTCTTCAAGCCCAAGGCTAGCGGGGCCCGCAGAAAGCCATGACGAGCTGCCTACATACGATAACACATCCGTGCGACATAATGCATTCTTTTATATCTTCTAAAACGGATAATTTTCCGATGAATAACTGCGATATTTTGTCTTATTTTAACCAAAACATAGGTTGTCGGTGCTCGTTAGAACCGCCTTATTGAGGCGGTTCTAACGAGTACCAACAACCTTTTTCTTGGAGCAGAAGAAAACGTGTGTATACTTTTTCTTTACATACATGTAAAAGTAGGGTTTGGTGGGGTGCTCAATACATAGTCTAGTTAAGATGAAGTCTGCCTGCGTGGCTACTCAGTTACAATACCGCTCAGGTGAAACATTCATCACGTGAACAAGTCCATGAAATGAATACTCTCTAAACCCCACTTTATATAGAGAAAACTGAGGTTTACGGGGTATATATTTTCTTATTTAAACCCAAAACCTATGTTTGCAGTATAAATAAGCAAAATATCACGGATTTTCATTGGATACGTAGCCATTTTGGAGATGTGTAAAAAAACTGTGTCGCAGGGGTGTGTTTAATATCGCATTAGGAAAACATGTCCGTGTGATATAATGACGTCCAACATGGTGTCAAAAGTTATACATTTTGGGTAAAAATGAAAACCTCTTTGTTATTTCTCCTTTCAACATAGATTGTGAGTGCTCGTTAGAACCGCCTCAATGAGGCGGTTCTTACGAGTACCCACAATCTCTGTTTTTGAGAAAAAATAAGGCAGATAATGTATACCCCCGTAAACCCCACTTTTCTCTATATAAAGTGGGGTTTAGAGGGGTGTTCATTTCACGGACTTGTTATCGCGATGGTATGAACAAGCAATTCCATACCGCTCAGGTGAAACATATGTTCTCATAGTTCATCATGCAAACATGGGTATATAATTTTGTCCCCCTCAAACCCCACTTTTATATGGTAAAACTGGGGTTTACAGGGGTAAACATTATTTTTCTTATATCTGCTCAAAACATAGATTGTGGGTACTCGATAGAACCGCCCCATCGAGGCGGTTCTATCGAGCCCCCACAATCTAGGTTTTGAGCAGAAATATGAAAAATATCACTATTTTTCAGCTTAAAATGTCCATTTTTGGCTGAAAGAAATTGATAATATATTTGTATAGTGTCTAAAAATTTGCGTCTTCTATTAACCCACTGTATAATAGTGGACTCTTCCACTGCTATATGTTGGACAAGTCCATTTGTGATATAAAAGGTTGTCAGGCCTATTTTTTATTCTATTTTTGACGGAATAAAATTATGTAAGCGAATAGTGCAGGGCCTGATCGCGGCGTCTGATCTGGACCTGCAATGTTTGCCAGGTACCCCGAATGCAATGGCTTAAAATTCATCATCCATAATTTTATGCGTATTGTTCAATACGTGCGAAAGTGTTTATTTTTACATGTAGCAATGTACGCGGACAACAAAACATGCAATTACAATATTCCTTTACTATCATTATTCGTAATCCAAACTATGCTGTTTCAAACCAGTTTCTTCTCGAAAAATAATTATGGTTTTCTTTGTTTTTGAGGATTGATAGCGATCGGACACTACTCTTAGACGTAAAATACTTGACAATACCATGTTTATTATTATTATTATTATTTTATTTTACCTGGCAGCAACAAGTTAACAAGTCTGTGTATTGGACATCCCGGCAAACACCATTTTCTGGGGTTAACAAGGGTATATAATTTTCTTATGTCTGCTCCAAGATATAGATTTTAGGAACTCGTTAGAACCGCCTCAACGAGGCAGTTTTCACGAGCACCCACTACCTATGTTTTGACTGATAATTAAAAAACAACAACAATTTTTATCATCGAAATAGCGTTGAAGATATGACAGAATGTAGCATGACGCAAACATGCCTATATAATTTTGACCCCTTCAACCCCACTTTTATATAGTAAAACTGGGGTTTACAGGGGTAAACCTTATTTTTTTTCAGTTTTTCTTATTTCTGCTCTAAAATATAGATTGTGGGTACTCGTTAGAACCGCCTCGATGGGGCGGTTCTAACGAATACCCGCAATCTATATTTTGAGCAGAAATAAGAAAAATATCACAATTTTTCATCTACAAAATTTCGATTTTTCGGAGGTAAAGGTTACAATGTATTTGTATAGGCGTGTTTTCGTAATTGTTGGAGATATAACAGAATTTACTATGTCATATGCATGTGTTATCATAAATGTCATCACGTTAACAAGTCCGTGAAATAAAGACCCCCCTTAACCCCACTTCGTGTAGAGAAAACTGGGGTTTACGGGGGTCTACAATATTTTTCATATTTCTGCTCCAAGATATAGGTTGTGGGTACTCGTTAGAACCGCCTCAATGAGGCGGTTCTAACGAGCACCCACAACCTATGTTTTGAGCATTTATAAGAAAAATATCACGGATTTTCATAAAAAGTAGCCATTTTAAAGATATGAAAATGCACTATGTCGCACGGGTGAGTTATCATAAATGTAATGTATTCGTTGGTATGACAATTTTATGCTCATCACGAAAACACACCTATATAATTTTGAAACCCATGAAACCCCACTTTTATACAGTAAAACTGGGGTTTGCAGGGGTAAACCTTAATTCTGCTTAGTTCTACTCTAAAATAGAGAGTGTGGATACTCGTTAGGTTCGCCTCACCTCGATGAGCGGTTCAAACGAATACCGACAATCTATATTTTGGGGTACTCGGTACAATCGGAATACCCACAATCTATATTTTGAGCAGAAATAAGAAAATTATCACAATTTTTCATCTTAAAATTTTCGTTTGTTTTTTTTTTTCCGCGTAAAGTTTACAATGTATTTGCATAGGCGTGTTTTCGTAATGTCTGAAGAAGCATTGAATCGAACCCACCCGGACATCTGTTGATTTTTTTGTGCAGTAGAGGCTTTTAACAAATAATAAATAAATAAAACTTACTGGAGACGAAACTGTCCTTAACGCACAGTTCCATGTTCCGTTTGTACGGAATTGCGGTGTACCTGTTGAACATGAAAAATGGAAATTATTGACATTATGTTGAACTTGACAGGCAAACAGAGAGAGAGAGAGAGAGAGAGAGAGAGAGAGAGAGAGAGAGAGAGGAGAGAGAGAGAGAGAGAGAGAGAGAGAGAGAGAGAGAGAGAGAGAGAGAGAGAGAGAGAGAGAGAGAGAGAAAGGTTTTTATGAAGATTGGTGTTCATTTATGTTTATTTATCATTGTGATAACACACCCGTGCGACAGAGTGCAATTTTTCACATCTCGAAAATGGCCATTCTTCTGATGAAAATCCGTGATATTTTTCTAATAGATACTGCAAACATAGGTTATAGGTGCTCGTTAGAACCGCCTCAGTGAGGCGGTTCTAACGAGTACCCACAACCTATGTCTTGAACCAAAAATAGGAAAAAATAATGTTTACCCCCGTAAACCCCAGTTTTCTCTATATAAAGTGGGTATAGGGGGTCTTCATTTTACGGAGTTGTTTACGTAATGTAATGACTCTGCAAATAACTAACATTTTAATGACAATATGCTTGTGTCTTTCTGCTTCGAGCATAGGTTGTGGGTGCTCATGTTATATGTTTTTGAGCAAGAAAGAAAGAAAGAAAGAAAGAAAGAAAATAATTTGCTGATGAATAGAGCTTGGCTCAGGTCACATATGAGACGCCAAGTTCTGCATCCGTTATGAAAATCTGGTGAGAATTTTACCACCAAAAATGAAATGTATCAGACAAAAAATCCTACTGTTTCTCATACTCCTGCTCAAAGCATTCACAATTTTTGTTTTTGAACAGAAATTATCGAAAAAAAAAAAACTAATGCACATACTCTCTGTGAACTCTAGAGTACTATATTAAAGTAGGCTTTAGGGGATCAACTTCATATAATACAAGTGTGTATTTGCGAAGGGATGGCGGGTTATTTTTTCTCCGGGAACTCCGGTTTTCGCAAACCTCTGATTAACTAATGAAATAATCTTGAAAGGGTCGTTAAACTAAAACTTAAAAAATAAATAAAAAAAAAAAAAAAAGAAGAAAGAATGAAAAAAAAAAAAAAGAAAATCTTTACTTTTCAAAAACCCATAACCAGCTTAATTTGTCACGTCCTGAGAACACCTGCTTTATTTATTTATTTATTTATTTCATTTTACGTTTTGCCCCCCCCCCCCCCCCCCAACTCCCCCCCCCACCCCCGCCCCACCACCCAAAAAATAAAATAAAATTGCGCAAAATCAAATCAGACTGTGCGATAGTACAATATATCCAGTTTGTAAAACTAAACTTTGAAGACTCTTGCTAGCCCATGTAGCTGAACAGCCCGGTCTGTGGTTTACCTGGACGCAAACATCCCAAAGACAGGTTTTCTCCTGGTGGGACATATTTAAAGTGGAAGTGCGATGTACATACAGGAGTGTGTTTATAACCTAAACCTTTCAGAGGAGGCAACCTCTGCAAAAGTAGTTTTGTCTCCCATGTCAGGAGGGGTCAACTCTTAAAGGAAAGAATTTGCTCCTGAGGAGCAAATTCTTTCCTTTAAGAGTAGACCGCTTTTGCGATGGGACTGGGTTTATAGAAAAGTGATCAGGAAGTCCCGAAAATTGTCTCACTTTGAAAAACGGCGGAAAAATCTGCAAGGTGTTCCCATTGCCCTTAAAGATGATTTTGTTTGCATGTGATTACAGTGAAACTTCGACGGCTCGAACACCGGTGGCTCGAACACCGGACTCGCTTCCGAGTTCATAGGAAAAAAATTCGGTGACTGCAGATTTGTTTGTTTGTTTGATTTGAGGTTTAACGTCCCCGTCAGCACTGTATAGTTTTGTGGGACTTTTAGCCGACATTGAGATGAAATGACATCTCCAGCCCTGTCGTCCAATGAAATCAATATGATTTATAAGCATGGAAGGTCCGACTCGTACCGCTTTACCTGGGCAGGTTGCTCGGCGGCGGGTCAGACTCCGGACTCTTTGATGACGGTCCAACCCTAAATCCTTTGAATTCGGGGAGGGTGGCGCCGGTTATTTCCTGGGTTCGACCCTCTGTGATCTGACTGGTGGTTGTCTTCTGCTATGACGTCGGATTGTTGTTTGGTCCTCAACTGTAATTCATGACCTTATTAATTGACTATCCTGTATTGAATGGATACCAGCTCAACCAATATTACCTGAGGTCAAGTGAGGTCAGAAAATCAATATTAATCATGTTTTGTTAATTGTTTCAATTAATAAAATTGTCATTAATCAAGTTCGGCCTCGGGCCAATGCAGCTGACCGAGCACCTGTTACCTGTTACTGGGCCAATACGAAATTGCTTGATTAACAACATTATAATATTAATCTATACATAACCTTTTTACCATGTATACTACTCAAAGTTTGATAGGGATCACTTTTTTAATGCAAAATAATTTTTGGATGAATTAATCAGCTGAATCCAAATTCGATACATAATGATAGAAAACGTTTCTTTCACAAAACCTAGTGATTAATTTTGTCAACTGGTACTGCATTCAAGCGTGACAACAGCAACCGTCTTGGCACCCCCAAAATTTGCCGTAACACGAAGGGATTTGGACAACTGATTTTTCACAAATTTCCAAATTTGTTTAGACAAACGTGCCTAATAACGAGTATGGCGTCCACGGGCATCAATTACAGTACGACATCACCTGCGCATGCTCGTAATCCGAGTCTGTATCCGGTTTTGTGGAATCAGCTTTCATTCAGCAACCAATGCATCTTTGAGCTCCTTTAAAGTCCTCGGATGCACAGGTCGGGCTGAAACAGCACGCTGTAGCATGTCCCGCGCATGCTCAATCGGATTTAAGTCCGGTGACCGAGCAGGCCAGTCCATACGAACGATTGTCTCACGTTCCCGATAGGAATCAGTGACGCTGGCACGGTTGGGACGGGCATTATCGTCCATTAGAATAAAGTCCGGGCCGATGGCATATGCATATTGTCTCACAAACTCATCAAGAATCTCATTACAGTACCTCACTACCATTAACGTTCCGTTTTCAACGACGCACAAGTCAGTTTTACCGTTCACGCTTATCCCAGCCCAAACCATGACTCACCCCTTTCCATAGCGATCATGCTCTGCCACATTCAAATCATCGAATGGCTCTTTAGACATTCGCCGCACTAATTGACGTTTATAAGTGAAGTCTAGACTGAATCTGGACTCCTCAGTAAACAGTACTGGCGTCAAGTCACGAGCCGTCCACCTGACGTGAGTTCTGGCAAAGTCCAACCGGTCTAGCACGTGCTGTCTCGTCAACGGAACACGTACAGCAGGCCTCATGACATTAAGTCCAAATTTTTGGAGCCCGTTTCTGACAGTTTGTGTAGAAATTCGTACTCCAGTTCCGTTCCTAAGCTCGCTATGCAAACGCGTAGCGTTCAGGAACCGTTGGCGTCGAGACTGAATCAACAAGAAACGGACCTGACGTTGAGTTGTAGCCCTTTCTCGACCCCGTCGTGTCTGTGTGAAGGATTTCCGTGGGTAAGACACCGACTCCACATTCGGGAAACCACGCTCTGAGACACATTCAGAATCCCAGCAACATGACGTTGAGAGACGCCGGATTCCAACATTCCGACGCTACGATTCATTTCTTCGGGCTCAGACTGTTTCTTAATTGTCCCCTAGGCATTTTAGTGTTTCACAAATCAAATGAAGTCCTTTTTACGCTTGGTAAAGGAACACTGACAAGTTTGATTGGTCTGCTGGAAGCAGTGCTAGGCAAGATTTTGGGGGTGCATGAATTCATTTGCGAAGTGTGAGAAGTGTGCACTTTTATGAGTACTGAATTGCACATGAGTTTCTGCTTAAGACATTTATCAATATACCGAGTATAAATTCTGTCAAGAAATTTTAAATTTTCAGTGCAAAATTTGGTATATAAAAAGTGATCCCTATCAAACTTTGAGTAGTATATTTTATCATGACTCACTGTTGAGCTAGAAAGCCTCTATGCGGATGAATTTGTTGTTGTTATTTTATTTGATGCTGTATTGGAAATGAGGGCGAGGGTTGAAGCTCCCATCCCCGAGTAGTTCATGACCGTCCAAAGGCAGTTGTTCTTTTGCAGTGTCTTATTTGTTATTTGGCTTTGTGTGGTTAGTTCAGGTTTCGTCTCTTTGTGTGACGGCTGCGTTCTTAGATTGTGGCCCTTTCCTGAGTGACCTTTTCTTACTAGTTAGATCCTCTAAGGTTTACCAATACTCGTGGGCGTTCAGTTTCAGCCCTGTGTGGAAGCATTGTGCAGCCCATCTATTTCTTCACGCCCCGATGGGGGCCGTTGTGACTGCAGATCCACGTACAACTATATTTCGGATACTTTAGTTATTTAATCTTGAAAATTATATAAATACAGTAAAACTTCAATGGCTCGAACACCTTTGGGACCTCGAAAATCTGTTCGAGACGGGGGTAGTTCGAGCCACTGATAGTTACAGCCAGGAGGTATAACGACATACTTTTGGATCTCTTTTCGGTGTTCTAGAATAAAAATGTATGCTGTGTGTACGCATTAGAATCGCCTCATCGAGGCGATTCTAATGAGTACAACAGCATGCATTTGCATGATAAAAGACTAAAATCTCCTAAATTATCCCAGACTATTCTTATGTAGAGGCATTCCCTAGGGACTCAAAAACGGGTTCGACTCAGCCATGGTAAACGAGCCATCGGTGTTCGAGCCACCGAAGTTCTACTGTATATGAAAATTGGGTTTAACGGAGATATACATTTTTTCTTGCCGGCCTCGGTTTCTCATTCGGATGCGCGTCTGACCGGTAATCAGGAGGACGCGGGTTCGATACCTGCCGTGATCGGCAACATTCTTTCATGATGATTGATCATGAAATCTTGTCTACGGACATTCGCTCCCTTTTGCTGATTCAAGAAGGACAGTTATCAGTTTCTGGCGAAAGAATGTGCACTGTACTGGTTAACCGCTTACGTATACGCCTGCCAAGGAAAAGTGTGGATATTAGGTAAACTGACCGGCTCAAAAATGACCTAAATAGTGTTGACTGGGTCGTTAAACTCCAATACAAACAAACAGATAAATACATTTTTCTTATTTCTGCTCCAAAGGAAAAGTTTTTAGGTACTCGATAGAACCGTCTCAACGAACACTTATTTTCATCAGAAAAGTAGCCATTTTGAAAAAAAGCACTATGTCGCAAGGGCATGTTGTCGTAATGAGAGTCCCACAAAACTGGAAGCAGCGTCTCCAAAATGACCTAAAGAGTGCTGACGGGGATGGAAATAATAATAAGCCAAATCAAGCGAAAAGTAATTTCGAAAATATAGACCAGCGTTGACTGAGGACAAAAAATGCACAGATTCTTAACATTTAAATGACCGTTAACCCAAAATGCCACCGTCAAACGCGTTCTGACAGGGCGGGTTGGCAAGCCCAGTTGTCTCTGCGCGTTTATGTCCCATGACGTTGTCAATCGAACTTCATTGGCTCGAACACCTTTAGGGGAATGGGAACACCTGGCATTTTTTTCTGCCATTTCACAGGAAGAAAACTTTCGAGAATTCCTGTTCGCTTTTCTATAAGCCCAGTGCCACTGAAAAGGGGGTTTTCTCAGGAGCAAATTCTTTCCTTTAAAAGTTGACCCCTATTGACCTGAGACACTTTTGCAAGTGTTGTCTCCCATTAAGGTGTATCAATTCCCCTTAAGGGCCTTGGATATATTTTTCGAAAAAGGGATGGTTCTAGCTTCAGAGGGTTCAATATAGCGCCCAGTCAGAATACATAATAGTTATATCTTTTCGATTTTCTGTAAAATTGTACTAATCGAGGCGATTCTAATGAGAATACACATCTACTCTGTACTTCTTCGAAATATTATCCCACTACGATAACAAGTCAGTGTGCAAAAATGGCACCTCTCCTATGAGTATCTCTAGGAGTATCTTTTCTTTCTTTCTTTTTTCCTTACATTTCGCCTTAACCACAGATTGCGACACAGACGGTGGACATTATATACACTCCAGGTCTGCAGGATGAAAACAGTAATCATGTAATTATGGTAGGGGTCTTTAACCTGCATAGGGGATGACTCTCCCTGCACAAGGGGGCCTCAAGTTAAAGTCCCGATCCGAAGGACGGTGCACTTAATAAGATTAATCTCTGCAAATGATGCCAATGGAGCGTGTTCGGACGACGACATTTTATCGCCGCTGCCGGGGATCGAATTTGGGGCCTCTAGCATCAGAGGCAAGTGCACTAACCACCGAGCTAACACGCTCCACATGGAGTATATTTTTTCAGATTAAAACATTTAATGCTGTTCTTATTTCCGGTCCAAAATAAATTGTGGGTGCCTAAATGAGGCGGTTCTAACGATTACCTACGTTCTAATTTTTGAGCAAAACGAAAGCCAATAATGAATAGATGCACCACCGTAAAGCCCACTTTTTCTACATAATGTTGTGTTTAGAGTGCAGTTCACTACATGCACTTGTTAACAGCATATGATGCAGGGACTCATTACGAAAACATGCCTTTACAAATACATTGCAAACTTTACCGCCAAAAACCCAAAATTTTAAGACGAAAAATTGTGATATTTTTCTTATTGCTGCTGTAAAATATAGACTGTGGGTACTCATTAGAACCGCCTCATCGAGGCGGTTCTAACGAGTACCCATAATCTATATTTTAGAGCAGCCTCATCGAGGCGGTTCTAACGAATACCCACAATCTATATTTTAGAGCAGAAATAAGAATAATAAGGAATACTTCTGTAGACCCCAGTTTTACTGTATGAAAGTGGAGTTCAAGGGGGTCAAAATTATATAGGCATATTTTCTTGATGACGAACGAGTTCGTAGCAGCCGTGATAAGCGAGCAATCGATGTTTCGAGTCATCATAGTTTCGCTGTTTAATCACTGGATCCTGTTAACATTCACTTGTAATTCACCATACAGAACAGAACAGAAGTAAAAGTGCGGCGCCATTAAAGGGAGAAACGACAAAACCTCTAATCTGGATGATACAGAAACTGAAAGCCGTGGAACATGCGACTAAGAGGTAAGACATTATGTTGGCGTGTAAAATGCAGTGCCATTTCTATACTAAGACCACCTTTGGGACTGTTCAAAAGTGGTCTTTAAGACCACCTTTGGGACTGTTCAAAAGTGGTCTTTAAGACCACTTTTGAACAGTCCCAAAGGTGGTCTTACCATAAAGCTCACTTGATGTTGAAAGCATAAAGAAAATATACCTGAAACCTTCTAAATATGCTCTTAAAAGCATTCTTTCTTTGGAATTTAGGTGGACTTAATGGCGGCATTTTATTGTACGTGTGTACATTTACATGTAATTAGATGAAATCTTAGTGGCAGTGGTGGAAGGCGGAGTAGTCGGGGATAGGGTAGAGTCGCTGTTAAATGGTTGTTGCGGCTTCCTTTATTGGCTACCTTTATTATAATTATCATTATTATTATGTTCTAATCGCTTGAGCATGTAATTACATGTAGACCTGCTAAAAAGAATAGAAAAACAGTGCTTATTTGGCATTTCAAAATATAATATATTTGATCTTGAGTTCCAAATGGCAACTCCAAATTTCAAGCTCACCATGCGCAGGCTTAAAATAGAGAGAACATACCCTGTGCAGGCTCAAGATAGTTACTGCTATTCAAAGGGATTTCAGCCTGCAACAACCAGAGTGAAAAGTGTACACCTGAATTTAATGCCCAATTGTGAAATTACATATAGCAGTCAAGACC
The DNA here is from genome assembly GCA_963580285.1 of Lucinisca nassula. Classification (NCBI taxonomy): domain Eukaryota; kingdom Metazoa; phylum Mollusca; class Bivalvia; order Lucinida; family Lucinidae; genus Lucinisca; species Lucinisca nassula. The sequence goes on along the minus strand of OY757023.1, from coordinate 108,303,151 downwards.
CGAGTGCGACAGAAAGAATCTCTCCATAACTGGTCTGAATTTGGGATAAAGTGAATCCATATCGATGGGTTACGCATAGGGAAATCTATCTCAAGGGGTAAGAAACCTATACAAAGACAGTGGCGTGCTGAGTTCTTTGGACTTGGGGGAACATATATTTGGCTACATTTTGTTTCCACACAGTCCTGAAACCGACCGCACATGTGTACTGGTAAACCGCTTATATCGTTTAAGCCTGCCCAGACAAAGTGGTGCGAGTCGGACTGTCCTTGTGGTTTATTTGGGCGGTAAGGTTTGAGATGTTATTAAATAAGCCGGCGCATGCCAATACTTACAATAAGACATGCGCGCCAAACGAAGACTCAGATCAGCCTTCGCATCCGCGCAGTCTGATCAGTCTTCGTTGTGCGCTCTAAGGATAGCTAAGGTCCCAGTGCTCCTTCTTGCAGCAAGTGAAACCACTTGTTAGACTATATGGCTGTGCAGGCTGATCTGAATCTTCGATGGGCGCACATGTCTTATTGTAGGTTTTGTCGTGCGCTGGCTCATTTCATTTCAATTTCATATACACTTTCGCATGTACAGTCTCATGTTACATATGGATCCTAACGCAGAGCTACCTTTTCAAATTGCAGGTGTGACGAGTTTTCAGCGGATGACCATTGCTCTACTTGGAATTCTAGCAGTATCATTGGTGATGTTTCTGTTTTCAACTGGTCTGAACTATGATGAACGATACGGTAACTTGTAATTGTCATATATCGACCCTAAAAATACCGCAGCACTACTTATGTTTTTTTATGCCCCCCCCCCAAACCCCCACGAGAATCTTTGATTTGGGGGGCATATAGTATTTGCCCTGTCTGTCTGTCTGTCTGTCCGTCACGTCTGTTTGTTTGTCTGTCCGTCAATAAAACTTTAACCTTGATTATAACTTCAAAAGTATTTGCTCTAGCCTCATGAAACTTCACACACTTATTCACCATCACAAGGGCTACATTCTGACCAAGGGCCATAACTCTGTTGTCATTATGGCCGAATTATCTCCCCTTGAAATTTTGCAAAAACTCAGAAATTGGCTCCAACGGGGGGCAATGGTCACCTATAGTGACAGCTCTTGTTTTTTGTTGTTTTTTTTGTTGTTTTGTTGTACAACCCTTTCAGGATTATTTCACTCATATCGACCCGATCATTAATCAGAGGTGGGCGAAAACCGGAGAACCCGAAGAAAAACCACTTGACCTTTTCTACGGTTCCAGATATGACCCGAGCCAGACTCGAACCCACAGCCGTTAGATACCTAATGATTAAGAGTCAGCGCTCTTATCCACTAGGACGTAGATACCCGTTTTTAAGGTTTTATATTTCTCCCCAACAAAAATGAAAATTGTGTTAATTTTGCATTTCTTTCTATTGGCTGGGTACGGAGTATACAAGAATTGTTACCATACGTCCCGTGCTATAGAATAGAGTAAATGTGTAATACGCATGTGCAACAGTAGTCGGTTGCATTCTACGAAATTTACACAGCATATACAGTAAAATTCCTATATTTAGACCACCATCTTTACTGTCCAAAAGTGGTCTTTAAGTCTTTAAGACCACTTTTGAACAGTCCCAAAGGTCGTCTCTGACCAGAGGACAATATATGAGTGATGGTAATTTTGTTTTTAAAAATAGCCTCAGTGACATTGACCTTGAGCCCAGGACCCCGAAGTTCGAGCTTGCTCGATATATTATCATACCTGACATTTGTGTGAAGTTATATTAAAACGCATTATGGCACTAAAGGTACAGGAGGTAATAAGTTAGTATTTTGAGAGTAGAAGGAATGCATTTGTTCACTCGTTTCAGAATGCTAAGTTTCCACTCGTTGAGGGCTTTATGCTCAGCATACTCTCGTTTACACCATCGATTACCAAATTCATTCAAGGCAGCAGCGATTTCTTCTCTGCACTTATTGAAATCAATTTTAGGAGGGTATCGATATTTCGGTCCTTAAAAAATAATATTTCGTATCCTAGAATCAGAAATAATTTTCCATCACGTGAACAAGTCCGTGAAATGAGTACCAACTTAAACCCCAATTTATATACCGAAAACTTGGGTTTACGGGGGTATATATTATTTTTCTTATTTCTGCTCTAAGACATAGGTTGTGGGTACCCGTTAGAACCGCCTAAATGAGGCGGTTCTAACGAGCACCCACAGTCTATGATTGAATTGGAAATTAGAAAAATATCTCATTTAAAAAAAAAAATGACCATTTAATAGGTATGAAAGAAAGCTCTATATCACATGGCTGTGTTATCGTAATGCAAATTGCCAGTTATTATATGACCAGCAGCAGGACAGCAATATACTGAGTTTTTACAGTCTCAGGTCTCAGACGTGCTAGTATCAATATCAAGATCTGAAACACGTTTATTGTGATCAAAATGATACATCTAACAGTAAATTATATTTTTTTTTAGTATTTTAACAAGAAAAACGCCAAATGGCATTGTGGACGGGGTTTTCAGGGTTAACCAAAAGGTAAACCGGGGCGCGGACGCCCTGCCGGCCGCCCACGCGGACATCGCTATTCTAATGGACGGAATATTTCCTTGAAAAAAAAATGTCCAAAAATTAGTAGGAACGGATGAAATCACCAATTTTCCCGGCAGATACTAGGCAAATACATAAAATTCAAAACAGAAGCGAAGGCAATGATCAGGAATCGATACAATTAACCTACAGCTCCCATCAGAGACACCAAAGGGAAAGAAGCACAAACATGAAACATCTAGACCCTAGACCCTAATGGAAACATCAATAGCGGAATGCCAAAAGGACAGTTACTTTCCTACAAAATGGCCAATTGGCTATCCAAAAACAAAATAATATAAGCGAATTGTTAGCACTCTAGAGGCCACAGTAAAATTATAGAAAAACTTTGTTAACATTCCAGAGGTCACAGTTTTGGTCCAATCATCATCAAACTTGTTCAAAATGATCATCATGACATTATCAATGTCAAGTTCGAATATCAGTCATATCGGGTCCAAACGTAGGCCAGAAGAAAAACCTTGTTAACCCTATAGAGGCTACAGTTTTGGTCCAATCATCAACAAACTTGCTGAGAATGATCATGTTGACAATATTTTGGTCAAGTTTGAATATGTGTCATGTCGGGTCAAAAAGTAGGTCAGTAGGTCAGATCATTATTTTTTTTTAGCGCTCTAGAGACCGCAATTTTGATCCACAGTTCGTCAAAATTGCATGATAATATCTAGGTAAAGTGTATGCGTCATGTCGGGTTAAAAAGTAGGTCAGTAGGTAAAATCATAGAAAAACCATGTTGATACTCTGGAGGCCACAATTTAATCCAATCATCACCAAACTTGATCAGAATGATCATCCAAAGTTGTTCAAATATAGTCATGTTGGAACAAAACGTATTAAAAAAGTTTTTCTATGATTTGACCTACTGACCTACTCTTTAACCCGACATTACCCATATTCGAACTTGACCTAGATATTGTCAAGACGATCATTCTCTGCATGTTTGATGAAAATGGACTAAAATTGCGGTCTCTAAAGTGTAAACAATGCTTTTCTATGATTTGACCTACTGGCCTACTTTTTGACCCGACTTGACACATATTCAAACATCACGAAATTACGCCTATATAATTTTGACCCCCTTGATCTCCACATTTATAAAGTGAAACTGGGGTTTACAAGGTAAACCTTAGTTTTTCTTATTTCTGCTGAAAAATATAGACTGTGGCCGAGGCTGTTCTAACGAGTACAAACAATCTATATATTGAGCAGCAATAAGAATAATATAGCAATTTTTCATCTTAAAATTTTCATTGTTTCGGCGATAAAGGTTATAATGTATTTGTATAGGCGTGTTTTCGTAATGCTTGACCAAATGTTGTCAACATGATCATTCTGAGCAAGTTTGATGATGATTGGACCAAAACGTTGGCCTCTAGAGTAACTGTCCTTTTGGCTTTTCGCTAGTGATGTTTCCATTAGGGTCTAGTTGTTTCATGCTTGTGTTTATTTCCGTTGGTGTCTCTGATGGCAGTTGTGGGTTAATTGTATCGATTCCTGATCATTGCCTTCATTGACCGATATTCGAATTTGAACTAGATAATGTCATGCTGATCATTTTGAGCATAAAGACCAAAACGGTGACCTCTAGAGTGTTACGGTTTTCTATGATTTGACCAAATGACCTTCTTTTCGACCCGAAATAACCCATATTCAAATTTGACCTAGATATGTCCAGATGATCATTCTGAGCAAGTTTGATGATGATTGGACCACCACTGTGGCCTCTAGAGTGTTAACAAGTTTTTTTTCTATGAATTGACCTACTGACCTACTTTTTGACCCGACATGACTCATATTCAAACTTGACCGAGATATTGTCATGGTGATTATTCTCACTAGGTGTGATGATAATTTTACCCAAGTGTGGCCTCTAGAGAACAAGAAAAGTTTATGCACGACGCCGGACATCTCACGGTCACAAAAGCTCACCATGACCGTCGGTCAGGTGAGCTAAAATAAGGTCACATAACACATGCAATTCAAAGAGTGAAAAATATGTATCAACGAAGAAGTGTGCTATGAACAAATAAATCTTAACCATAAAAGCACAGTGCAAATTTAAAAGCAGACGTCATTCAGAATTTTTCACTTTTTTCAGACAGATGCTTCATGTGAATCGCCTGGCAGAAGGTGATTCGCATAAAATCTCAAATCTGGCTACTTTTCTGCTGAAAATTTGTGCTATTTTTCTTATTCATACTGCAAACATAGATTGAAGGTACACGTTAGAACCGCCGAATCGAGGCGGTTCTAACGAGTACCAACAACCTATGTTTTGGAGCAGAAATTAGAAAAACAATGTATACCCCCGTAAATCCCAGTTTTCTCTGTATAAAGTGGGGTTTAAGGGGTGTTCATTTCACGGACTTGTTCACGTGATGGCTAGAGACGTGCAGCGAGATATTGCGACCTAACAGTGTGTTTCTAATCAGTTATTGTTTTCCCAATCTAATGTAGATGCTGAAGCAAAAATAACCATGAGCATAAAATAATAACACGCTGCAAAAGTGCGAATTCTTCGATATTAGCTCATGGCATAAGATAGTTAGGTTTAAACATATTTAACTCAATAAGTTCACAAGATAATACATCATGCAAACCAAGTTCAATACATACAATGGATCAGAACGAAGACAAGTTTATAAAGTTTATTTCCTTACAAAAATAGAAGTGAAGGCAATAATCAGGAATCGATACAATTAACCCACAGCTCCCATCAGAGACACTAAGGAAAAGAAACAAAAACATGAAACAACTAGACCCTAATGGAAACATCACTAGCAGAAATCCAAACGGACAGTTACGTTCCCACAAAATGGCCTATTGGCGATCCAAAGTAAAATAGTATAAGCGATACACACACTCAAAGACAAGCCATAACAAAAATAAACCAAGACAGAAGAACCGCCTTGGAACGGGCAGTGAAACAAATTCCACGGGGGGGTGGGGGCTTAAATTTACGTGGCCACAATCCTCGCTCAAAGACAAGCCATAACAAGATTAAACCACGACAGAAGAACCGCCTTTGAACAGACAGTGAAGACAAGTGACAATGTATCGTTAATAAAATATATGATAGGGTGTTATACTTATTAGCGCAATTTGGTGTTAGCTATACAAAAAACACACTCAATTCGAAAGACGGCCAAATAATCGAGGGAGACCAAAATAAAAATATTTTAGGCCCGTGGAATAAAGGAATAAATTGTTACTTCATGCAACGTCATTAAATGATAGGGCATCGCTAACTATCAAATTACATTGGGATTTTTTCATTCCTCATGTTATGTTACAAATCTCGAACGGCGTTAACGTAATACAAACATACCAAATAATAAATAAAACTTAGCTACTGTTATTCTCAAATTAAGAAAATTGCAATTATGTCATATTTTTCATCCAATTTATTACTCATGCAAAATTACAAATTTTAACGTTTTAGCGCATTTCCCTTGAAAACCACCACGTGTGGTCAGTTTTATTCCTGCATGGTTTTGAAAATATACATGTACTTATTTTGAGATAAAACTGTTTCTGAATTTGCAAAACATAGAATGACACTTCATAGTATTTTCTTTAATTTTGATACCTTTACATTTAGCCTTATTTACCGAGACCCCGGTTTTCATTCTAATAATATATTCTTTGCTTCCAAAGTTAACCTTTTTACATTTATTTTACGACACTGCAGCTGGTGTTTAGTGCTGTGTGGCGGCCGTGAAACGTCTCCCCGTACTTCATCATAGTGCATATTATATTTTTATTTTCTTTGGACGCATCGAGTCCATTGCTCGTAATTTGAAAATCGAGTACTGCTGAAATCGATGATAGGGGGCGTATTCAGTTTTTCATACAACAGTGTTGTTTATAAAGAAACTCAATAAAACCGAGTTTCCGGTTTTCATTCTAATAATGTTTTCTTTGCTTCCAGGGTTAACCTTTTTCATTTATTGATAAGTAAATATTTTCATGATTTTTTTTCAGTGCCTAACTCTTAGCGCATCACGTGAACATGTCCGTGAAATAAAGACCCCCTAAACCCCACTTTATATAGAAAAAACTGGGGTTTACGGGGGTAAACAGTATTTTCCTTATTTCTGCTCCAAGACATAGGTTGTTGGTACTCGTTAGAACCGCCTCAATGAGGCGGTTCTAACGAGCACCCAAAACCTATGTTTGATGTATAAATAATAAAAATATCACAAAGTTTCATCAGAAAAAAATGCCTTTTTTGAGGTTTGAAAAATGTCCTATATCACACGGATGTGTTATCATAATGGTTTATCACTCAAACATGGTAAAAAACAAAACAAAAAAAAACTTAGCACTCTCATTGTCTTTGAATAGGTGTCCTCACTGTTTGCTTGAGCCTTCTGTAGCCTCTGTGCAGCCCATCGCACCCCAACCCAACCAAAAAGAACAAACGATTAGCAAAGACTTAAAGATCGAGTCTGATCGTACGTTTATATGTAGATATTCTCATGCACGGGTCCTTATATGATAAAGTCAGGAAGATCAGCCAATCAAATTAGGACAATTTACTGTAATGCGATACTTTCGAATATCTTTAACTGAAAACGACACCGATGATTGATCAACACTGTGTGTGTGTGTGTTGTGTGTGTGGTTTGTTTGTTGTGTGTGTGTGTGTGTGTGTGTGTGTGTGTGTGTGTGTGTGTGTGTGTGTGTGTTTGTGTGTGTGTGTGTGTGTGTGCGTGTGTGTGTTGCGGGGTAGGGAGGGGTTTGAACGTGTGTGTGTGTGAATCCAGATAATATGTTTCAAAGGTTGATTAAGGGACGTTTTTATTTTATTTCGAAACGGTATGCCATGTATAGTCATAAGAATCGCAATGGAGAAGTCTTTCAAACGGAGCACACACAACACACCTACATACAGTGTAACGCTCTGAATGCTAGATATTGTTTCAGTAGACATCTGTTTTTCCCAGAATATAGGATTGGGTATTTCATGCAATTGCCTCCTATGTGAAACAGGATTTGACTTTTCATGCGATTTGTCTCATATGAATTAGTGGAGAGAGGGGTAAAGGTTAAATTACACCGCGAAAATATCAACTTTAGTCATTCCGTTATGCCTTTTGGTATGGCGCTATGAGTAGCCGTTTGTGTCCTGAGCTACCCCTTTCTCCAACAAATTATCCCAAAATGCGACATTAGAGGTGTATTTCCTACTAAATCACCCAACACTCTCTCTCTTTACAGGGGATTCATTAATGCGTTCGCGACAGTCATTCGGTGATTACCATAAGGCCAAGGAAGGCGACCTGCCGAAAGGTAAAATTATTATGGATCTCACCCAAGTACAGTAGAACTTCGATGGCTCGAACACCGATGGCTCGTTTACCATGGATGAGTCGAACTCGTACTTGAGCCCCTAGGGAAATCCTCAAGATAAGAAATGGTGGGGGATGATAAAGGAGATTTCAGTCTTTTATTTTGCAAATGTATGCTGTGTGTACTCATTAGAATCGCCTCGGTGAGGCGATTCTAATGAGTACACACAGCATACATTTTCATTATATAACATCGAAAATATGTTCAAAAGTATCTCGTTTTGTCTCCTTGCAGTAACCCTCAGTGGCTCGAACTACCCCTGTCTCGAATAAATTTTCATGGTCCCAAAGGGGTTCGAGCCATCGAAGTTCGACTGTAGTCAGTTCATTTGAAATTCATCACCATATTCTGACACCGTTGAACCTCGTTTTGATATTGTAATACTTGGTCTTCCACTTGTGAAAATTATTTTTTATTATTATTTCTGCTCTAAAATATAGATTGTGATACTCGTTAGAAACGCCTCGATGAGAAGTTACAATCTATATTTTGAGCAGATAAAATATCCAATTGTGTTCATCTTAAAACATTCGATTTTTCGGCGGCAAAATTTTCAATGTATTTGTATTTGTAAAGGCGCAAATTTGTATTTCTATAGGCGCGTTGTCGTTGTAATATGAAACGACCCTTCGGTGAGTGTCATATATTTCCCATGAAATGACAACGAATGGCAGATTCTTTTAACCATAATATCAATTTCTTTATTTTGATTCTTTGAGTTGAGGTTTTACATCACAGTGTAGATTATATTTTCTTGTCCTTTGGGACCATTGATTCCATTGTGGAATTTTGAAAATATCTGATGGTCACCAATGAGGCCTAATTGGCCGAAACTAGCTAGTCTGGCCCAGAAAACATGTACACTCCATCTTTTTAGTTCTGTGGTGTATTCCTTGCTTCCAAAGGATAACCCTTTTATAGAACATATTTAACTTCACTACAGCTGGTGTGTGGGAATGTGTGGCGGCGGTAAAACGTCTCCCTGCCCTACATCATAGTGTAGATTATATTTTCTTGTCCTTTGGGATCATTGATTCCATTGTGGAATTTTTAAAATATCTGAGGGTCACTGATGAGGCCTAATTGGCAGAAACTAGCTAGTCTGGCCCAGAAAACATGTACACTCCATATTTTAGTTCTGTGGTGTATTCCTTGATTCCAAAGGATAACCCTTTTATAGAACATATTTGCTACCCCGTCAACACCATTTAGATTATTTTGTAGTCTTTGCGTCGTTTTTGTTTTACCTTTTCCCGACTTTTAGATGAAATGACATCTCAGTCACCCAAAGATACCGCTAGGGTTTATACCAAGTGATGGTCCGACTTGCATCACTTTGCCTAAGCAGTCTTAGACATTTTAAGCGGTTTACCAGTACTCAAATTAAGCCGGCTTCAGCCCTGTGTAGAAGAACCATGCATCGCAATCTAATTCTGTAAGCCCCGGTGGGCGGGGTGCTTTTCACACTTTAAAGATGAGAGAAGCTCCTATCGAAATAAAAATCGATACAATTAACCCACAGCTCCCAGCAGAGACACCAAAGGGAAGGAAACACAAACATGAAACAACTAGACCCTAACGGAAACATCGATAGCGGATAGCCAAAAGGACCGCTACGTGCACACAAAATGGCCAATTGGCTATCCAAAAAAGTAATACAAGCGACACAAAGACTCAAAGACAAACCATAACGAAAATAAACCGCGTCAGAAGAACCGCCCTAGAACGGTCAGTGAAACGAATTCCACTGCTGGGATTAAATCGATTTTACGTGGACACAATCCTCGCCCTTACTTCCGTCTTACGTCACTTCTGTTTAACAACTACCTTTCTTCACCCAAAGCATTTCACTACCTAATTAACCTATACGGATTAGCAACTTCTCTCCTCAAGCAAGCGGCCATTTTGCCCAATCTAAATCTCCCCCACTGTTACTGTAACAGCGAAACATTGAAAGTAGCAATAGGAAAAAAAAAATCCGGTGAGTTTGTGCATTGCAAAATCTACATTTAAAATTAATAAATGAAACGAAAAACTAGAAAGATGAGTATACTCACATAACAAAGACTCACCTATAAAAATTCATTGTAAGAACCGAACAGGAGCTCCGCAAGCGGGGCATTATACGCCCGTGACAATCAGTAAGATGGAGCATATATATACTAACTGTTGTACAAGTTTGTGTTTGTGGTTCGTAACCAAGAAACAAAATGTGCACCATATATTCGTACCTGACACTATTAATAACCCACAGTGGCTCACACTACCTGTCTCCAACAAATTGCCATGGTCGGTAATATTTGGTGGACCACAACCTCAAAACAATATGGGCATAACTCTGGCAATAAGTGGTGGACTGTAACCTTGAAATAATATGCGCTGCTCCACATCATAGTCTAACTTTATGTTAAGTTTCAGCTTCATCAGATGTAAAATGTAGATGTTATCAGGAAACAAAATATGTATAGAAAAAATCTATGATTTGGCGGACTGTAACCTCAAAATAATATGCGCTGTTCCACATCATGGTCTTACTATATGAAAAGTTTCAGTTTTATCAGATGTACAATGTAGGAGGAGTTATCCGGAAACGTAATGTTCAGAAAAATCTGTGAAAGGGATATAACTCTGGTAATATTTGACAGACCGTAAGCTCAAAATAATATGCACTGTTTCATATCATGGGTTTACTGTATGTAAAGTTTCAGCATCATCGGATGTAAAATGTAGGAGGAGTTATCCGGAAACAAAATGTTTACAGAATTTTTCAAAGGGGCATATTTATTTGGTGGACCATAACCTCGAAACAATATGCGCTGCCCCACATCATGGTCTAACTGTATATGAAGCTTCAGTTTAATCAGATGTAAAATGTAGGAGGAGTCATCCGGTAATGAAAAGTTTACACCACAAATTCAAAGGGACATTTCTCTATTACTATTTGGAGAACCGAATCTCCAAACAAAATGCGCTGGCCTACAGCATGATCTAACTATATATGAAGTTTCAGCTTGATTAGATGTAAATTGTGGGAGGAGTTATCCGGAAACGAAAAACTTACAAAACAATTTCAAAGGGGCATAACTCTATTATTATTTTGTGGACCGTAACCTCGAAACGATATGCGCTGCCCCACATCATGGTCAAACTATGTATGAATTTTCAGCTTGATCGGATGTAAACTGTAAGAGGAGTTAACGGAAACGTAACAGAAGGATGGACAGACGGACGGACGAATGGACGCCAAGGGATATAACATAAAATGTCCCGTTTTTCAAACGGGCGTATAAAAAACGGAAATTTTAAGATGAAACATTCTGACATTTTTTTTCTGCTCAAAATATAGACTGTGGGTACTCGTTAGAACTACCTCATCGAGGTGGGTCCAACGGGTACCAGCATTCTATTTTAGACCAGAAATAAGAAAAATAAGATTTACCCCTGTGAACCCCAGTTTTACTACAGTTAAACTTCGATGGCTCGAACACCGATGGCTCGTTTACCATGGCTGGGTCGAACTCGTACTTGAGCCCCTAGGGAAATCCTCAAGATAAGAAATTGTAGGGGATGATTAGGGAGATTTTAGTCTTTTATCTTGCAAATGTGCGCTGTGTGTACTCATAAGAATCGCCTCGGTGAGGCGATTCTAATGAGTACACACAGCAAACATTTTCATTATCTAACATCGAAAGATGTTCAAAAGTATCTCGTTATGCCTCTTGGCAGTGACCTTCAGTGGCTCGAACTACCGCTGTCTCGAATAAATTTTCATGGTCCCAAAGGGGTTCGAGCCATCGAAGTTCGACTGTATATACAAGTGGAGTTCAAGGGGGTCAAAATTATGTAGGTGTGTTTGCGTGATATATGACAACACTCTAGTATTTATAGTTTCGTTTCATCTATCCATATTGAGCTGTCTTTAGTTATCAAAGCATTTTATCTGTCCATATCACGCCATGTGTCATCTCGAATGCTTTCCTCTGCTAAGCCACCATCTCCTTTGTGTGGAGCGCAGTGGTGCAGTGGTAAAGCATTGGATTTGAGATCGAGAGTTAGCCGGTTCGATCCCCGCAAGCACCATGTGTTGTTTTCTTGAGTGAGTGAGTGAGTTTTAGTTTTACGTCACACCAACAGCAAAGGTCATACGGAGACGGGACCTCGGTTTAAAGACTCATCCGAAAGTCTGTTGTTTCCTTGAGAAAGAGGCTTAATCCACATTGCTTAGTACTGGTTCCTACCCAGGAAAAGAGGGCCACATGGAAGATTAGTACAAGTACTAAATGTGTTACCCTCTATACTCGTCGATTATTATTATTATTATTCCTTTGAGCAGTCAGTTTTAAAGTTTCTTAACAGAGGTTGCTGTGTATCTACATTATGTTTCAGAACTGTATCCTGTAACAATTGCTGCGGGTACAAAATTTGACCTGAGACAGTGCAACGATTCTGAAAAGCAATTCAGAGGTTCATTCGAACAAAATCTCAGAAAACTGCAACTGCTGACATTTCCTGAAGCCGATGAATGGATTGAAAAGCTAGGATTGAATAATAAAAGGACACGTGACATTCCGTCAATGCCGGTATTAGTGACTGGTGCTTCTGATGGTTTCTTCGACATATCACAGGGACTAATTCAAACGGTGCACACGATACTTATACCAAAATACCCAGAATTAAAATTTATCTATTATGACATGGGACTAAAAGATAAAGACAGAAAACGGGTAATTAAACCATTTTATCATTTGAGTCACGTCATGCGATAGCCAGAATTTTTTGCTTGCTTTTTTTTGCCATATGCGAACATCAAGTGGAACTGATAGTGCGCCCCATTACGCAAGCATGCCTATATAATTTTGACTCCACGTTTATATTTAAACATATTTGGGGTACTCGTTAGAACCACATCTGCGAGGGGGTTCTAACGAGTACGAACGATGTATGTTTTGGCCTTGTATGGAGCATTAGGCTGTTTCGTTTAATTCTTAAATTCATGCACTTTAAAAACTAGTGTCAATCCTGATCAAACGCCGCGTTCTGTGATCTAACTGTCCAAGTCCACAAGCCCAGTCCAGAGGTTATATTTACACGGCACTTTGATTAAAGAAAGAAGAATCGCTCTGCTATATCATATGGGCTTGAATAATGAACAAAATGTGTCTGGTTGCGACAGGGAGCTCAATGCTCACTTTTATAGTAGTGCCTCACTGAAGTATCATGTCCCAGACACATTACATGATACCACACCCAGTCACATTATCCTGACACTGGGTCGACAAGTCCTAGCTCTACCCCGTAAATCTGAGTGCCAAACGAGGAGCAGCTAGTACCATTTTTAACGACTTTGGAAAGTCGCGGCCCGAGATCGAACCCGTGACCTCCCGTTCCCCGGAGCGGACACTCTACCAACTGAGCTATCGGGGCCGGTCTTTACATGGTCAGCGAATGCGCGTCTGACTGGTGATTAGGAGGACGCGGGTTCGATACCTGCCGGGATCTGCAACATTCTTTCGAAGAGATAAATCATAAAATCTTTTCTACGGTAATTATCTCCCTTCCGCTGATTTGAGAAAGGCAGTTGTCAGTTTCCGAGAGAATATGCACTGTACTTGGTAACCGCTTACATATAATGGGTAGGTTACTTTTGATCGATTGATAAACTGTTTGCCCAAACTAATACACTGCTCAAAACAATTAAAGGCGCAAACGCATATTTCCTCAAAGTATTTTGTTTGATTTAAGGTTTAACATCCCCGTTAACACTGTATAGGTCATTTTGGAGACGTTGCTTCCAAGTTTGTGGGACTTTTACCCGACATTGACATGAAATGATATCTCAAGCCCTGTCGCCCAATGAAACAATAGGGTTTATAAGCATGGACGAACCGACTCGCACCGCTTTACCTGGGCAGGCTTAGTGCGTCGATGCTCCAGAGGGGCCCTGAACTTTTTGGGAAGAAGAAGAAGATTCTCTAAGCGGTTTACCAGTACTGCCATGCGGTCTGTTTAATCTCTGCGGTGAAGCATCATGCAGCCCGTTTATTTCTGCAAGCCCAAATGGGCGGGGCCGTCCTCATAGTTTAAAGATGTTGGATAATGATGATGAAAAAACGATTCAGAAAGATGAATAACTTTATCTGCAACATGTTATTGGCAAACATTGGCAACCAGTTCACAAACCGCGGCCTGTTACCTGTTAAGGACGAATTCGCGTAAATGTTTGAGAAATCGCTATCTTTACGTCAGATTATTTCAAATGTCATAGACATGCGCAAATCAGTCAATATTTCCTTTCAGTAATTTGTATGACCACCTCGAGCAGCACAACACTCCTGGCATCGCCGAGGCATGCAGTTTGTAAAGCTAGTGTTTCCCACTCATGTCTAAGGATGTTTGTGAGTTCTTGAATAGTGATTGGTGGATGATCGCCCTGTGAGATACGTCTGTAAAGAATGCCCCACACATGTTTTATTGGGTTTAAGTCGGGAAAACGTGCCGGCCAGTCCATTACTTCAATAGTCTAACGATTACGGTAATCCATGCACACTCTGGGGGCGCGCATTATCCTGAAATTGTCACCGATTACCCCAGCGAAAGGCCTCACAACAGGATCTAGAATCTCATCTCAATACCGCAATGCAATCAATGTGTCTCTGTTTATCACGTACAAGTCCGTTCTGCCTTCAAAAGAAATTCCACCCCATACCATCACTGACCCCCTCCATATCTGTCTGTTTCCACAATGTTGCAGTCCTCGTATCGTTCTCCGGGTCGTCTCCAGACTCGAATACGTCGATCACATGCACTCAGGCGAAATCTGCTTTCATCCGTGAATAGAATAGTACTAATCTTCCCTTTGTGACGTCATGCGGCGTCGGTCTTGCCCTTTTCGTCTATTAAACTCGCCCGTCTCCTGGTACCGTCTCCATAGCCTGGCAACAACACTTCTCGATACATCAAAGTATTCCGCAACGACACTTTGGGTGTACCCACTTTCAAGCAAAGCGACAGCTTGAGCGACCTCAACTTCTTTGAAGAACCGCCATACACCATATGAAGTCACTATGAAGCCCAAAATAACGCATAACCGAAGGGTTGACATGTTTCTGACCCACTCAAATTTTGAACAGATCGCCGCGTACCAAATTTTCATGCGTTTTATAGGGTTATCCATGCTGTAGCTCACATTCTTGCTTTGCACGTGAACCTTGCTTTTTGATGTTAGCATGAACTTTGTTAATGGATGTCACTTTAAAATAGTGCCTTTCCTAGAGTTTGAAATTTGCCAAGCGGTGATGTTATACAGACTTATAAGTTTGCTCCTTTAATTGTTTTGAGCTGTGTATTTCAAATAATACGCGGAAAAGAGTCTATACTCGTACATTACAGCTGACGGCGAGCACCATGCACATAGTCTTTAAAAGCTTTCTAGAGATTCCGCGTTAATTGAGTCTGCACGCTTGTATTTTGTATAAAAGGGGGAGTTCCAAATCTGCCCACGCACAGATTTTCTTGAAACTTCAATTGTTGTTCACTTGAGGACTATCAACTACATAATTATATAACTTTGTTTCATTTGATAAATTACTATAGGTCTCAGGAGAGCTCCCTGGGGTAATCCCATCTAGAGGTCATACACACCTGTGAACTTTTCAGTCTTAAATCAGTGGGTATGATTATTTTCAAATTGTGTTGCTTTGATTGGCAACAGAACTCTATATGGATTAATCTAATACAAAAAAGTAAATGTGTCTATGTCTTTTAATTTTTCTCATAAATTTATTTTCAAAATTTCTTCTTCTTTTCATGAAAATTTATATACAATGAGATTTTCACCATAAGTGTTAGATGAGTTAGTGATCTTGTCACCCCAAGATATTGCATATAAAATAGGCCACATATATCCTCTATATAGCAAACAAATTTCCGAAAAGTCAGAAACTGGTAACATTGTTTTTGATTGCTAGATATGGGTTCAGGTCTATTGTGCTAAAATCAGTTGCAATATAAGGGGACAAGATTTCCTTAAAGTGTATTTTTTATTGTGTTTTAATGATCATTTGGTGCCACGTTATCATACAAAGCTGAGCATAGGCTTTTATGTAATAAAAACTCTCTTCCCCCTCCACACACCACCCGGACCCTCCCCCCCCCCCCAACACACACACACACAAACAGTTACTGTTTACAGTCGGGCGTTTTAGTTTGACTTTTTTCAAAAGTAAACGAGAACATACATTTGCAAAGTATACCAGTTCAATCCAAACGTATGAAAGAGAAAAAATAAAATGCATTCATGCACTGTTCATGATGAATGTTAGTTTTGACAGTTTTGCTAAAATGATAATCCTGAAAAAATTACATTATGACAGACTAGGAAAAAAACAAGATGGATCTTTTTACCCTTTTTAGTTGGTCTTTCTGTATATTTTCAAACCCCGCAATATAAAGACACTTGATGTCAGTAATACGCAATGACGTATTGAATCTGCTTAATAAATTACTCGCATATTCCTATTTTTCTGTAATTATGTTTGCTGTTGTCATTCTCTTCTGTAAAATAAAACAGCAGCCAATAAATTGCTAACTGTGAAGGGACAGACTGATTTTTCCATTTGTTCTAATGATTGATCGGTCCATGTGTTGGTAATTTTTCTTACATCACTTGGTCAAAGAGACTCACACTCCGCTCCCCCACCAAAGGTTTTGTGAGATCATGAAAACAATTTTCTGCATTGTTTCTAGGTTCATTATAACATCTGCAAAAGTGTAAGCTACAATGTCTTAGTCTTCAAAATAAATGCAGAGCTAGTCACACTGTAACTAGTTGTAAAATTGGCATTTGTTATACACTTCCCTAAATGAAATAGATGGAAGGCAAGTTACTATAACTAATGCATTTGATAGCTGATATTATATTTAGATATTGTAATACCATTCGCATTTTCATTCATCTGTATTCAGTATTTGTCATCTGTGTTAAGTTTTCTAGCTCTGTATTCATCTGTTTTTGCAAATGGCGTAAATCAGCTGTTAGTTGTACAATTAGCATATTTCTGAACCAAAATCTGCAGTTGGCTTTATATTTTTCACTAATACTGATAGCAAATATACCGTTTGCTCTTTTCTTCATCTGAAATAGTTCGAAAGCTGAACTGATTGGTCTTCTCTATAATACTAATTCATGTTACTCAAAAAATAACTGGTTGCTTTCTTGATCATATTTAAGAATATAAATAGATCATATTTGAGAATATAACTTTCTGACACTGATTTGCACAGCAGGCGACATTTGTTTGTGCATTAGTCCAGATTTTGCAGGGGCGGGAGTTGTTGGAGTGACAAAAGAGCCAACACAATTGTGTTTCCATTTTGTCTACAGTAATCTGTGTATACAGTGAGCCAAAAGATCAGAAAATATTGTCTGTGGTATTATGACATACCTGGCTCAACCATGATTAAACATCATTACTCTTGGCCATTCAAGCGATAGAACCATCCATTTTTCTTGCCATTTCAACAATCTTTGTCATAATAAGCTTCAGCAGGCTTTAGGATTACATTAAATGCAAAAACGCCTGTTAAGAAATGAAATATATTTTCAATAAAATCCGATTGAATTGTTAATGAGCGCTCAAAATGAATTGTGTTTTTGTATTTCCCCAGGGTACCATAACTGATACAAATGCTGGTTAAATGAGCTCATACTACACAATCAAGGTTTAAACATATATATATATAAATCTGACCACTACTATTCAATGTTCAAATGCAGTATGTTACCGGTCCCAGATTTTCAAGAAAATTTGATAAAATGTTCTACATATACATGGGCAATTTTCATATTAAAATGATGGGGTGACAAGAACTGCAACAATGTGAAATCAAAAGTCAAACATACTCCAAAAGATTTTATGATTGTGAAATCTGGGGTCTGCTACATATGAAATTGATCATGGCCTATGGAACTTCAACTGAACAATAGCAAATGTGATACAAAAATAATCAAAAATGACTACAAAGATGCCTTAGAACAAAATAACTCCAAAACATAAGAAGCTGTTATGTATGTATACACTTGTTTGAGGGTACCCCTAACACAATATGGACCACCTATGGGGCCCCAAATAAAATTTTTTTTTGCTTCTTCAGACCACCCTAAAAAAATAGCTGCTCCAGACCACCCCCCTAAAAAAAAAAAAAATCACACACTCCAGGGGGGGGGGGGGGGGGGGTACTGTAACTAAAAAAAAAAAAAAAAAAGTGTAAAAATAAAAAAAAAGTGAAAAAATCTGAAAATGAAAAAAAAAAAACACCACTATAGGGGCCCCTCGAAAAAAGATAAAAATGCAAAAATGAAAAAAATATAGAGAAAGTAAAACTCTGATAAAGTGAAACAGAACTTACCTTAATCACCGTTTTCCTCAATAATAACTTGCAATCTGTTCTTTTCAGAAATCAATTCACTGATTTTAATCTTCAACGATGTGTTTTCTTGTTTTTCACATTCATTCTTTACTAACAATTTGTTCAGATTTCTTTTTACGCCAGCTCTTTGTCTTGTCAATCTTAACCAAAGTTGTCTCTTATTTCTGTCATTAAAGTCCTTTTTAACTTTGACTATTCTTTCAGTTAAAACTTCAATTTCTCTTTTTTTACCGTCTATATCCCTAGTTTGAGAATTTATCTTAATTTCACTCTTTTCCCGCAATGATTCAAATTTTTCTATTTCATTTATCACTTTCACAAAATCACGTCTGTTTAACTCAGAAGCCATTTTAGAAGTGAAAAACTACCTGTCTCATTTTTGTTTGTAGTTGTTTACCCGTCTCCATTACGTATCCAAACAAATGTTTATTGCAACTAAGGAGTTGTTTACTCGTCTCCATTACGTATCTAAGTAGATGTTTACTGCATCTAAGGAGTTATTTTCTGTAACTATGGAGTTGTTTACTGCATCTAAGCAAGGTAAAAGTGAACTATGCGCGTCACTGTCCCAATATTTAATATGGTATTTTTCAACCTAATACTCTTATCAGGGAATTTCTAAACCCCATTCACTTAACGACATGCACTACCGCCATTCTCTATTCAGAATGATTTCAATAGATTTCAATAGCCATACTGTTAACTATTGATAAAGGTATCTTTTAGCATTTATGAATAGGGAAGACCCTGACCAGACTGCGCACCCTTACAGTCCGATCAGTCTTGCCAGAAAGGCCTGAAAGTCGTTACGGATATAATCAAAGTACAGAAAGGCCTGAAAGTCGTTACTGATATAATCAAAGTACAGAAAGGCCTGAAAGTCGTTACTGATATAATCAAAGCACCGAAAGGACCGTGAATCACCGTAATGCGTAGCTTTTAACAGTCAGTAAAAGAAATTTGCAAAGAATTAGAATGTAAAAATCTGCATATTTGTGTTGATTTAGTTTATGCTCCTATAAATAGGTGGTGGGTCATTAATTATTATAACTTTATTAAATAAAATCAAGCATTTCCTATTTTTTTTTTTACCTCGGCTAAAGCCTGGGCCTTGCCTTCCTCAATAAGTTTTTTTCTTTCCGTTTCACTTAATCCTGTTTGTTTTGAATGTATGCAATCTTTCAGTTTATTAAATTTATCGAATTCATCTAAAATCAACTTAAATTCATTTTCAGATATCTGCCCATCTGTCAAAGCCTTAGAAATCAAATCTTTTATACTATTCAATTTACTATCAGCAATAGTTTTAATCTCATAAAGTTTTGTGTTTTTGCATGTAATTTACGTCTCACTAACTTAACACAAACACCCAAAGATCCACACACAACAGCAGCAATTTCTAATTGCAACATAATTGGAACAGTTAAACCAACACCAGCCATAATAACAGCCGTTGATATTAGGCCAGTATCAATACTATCAGTAATATTAATTCCCCGTTAATACTTTTTATATAAAGCTTTGCGAGTATCTCTCTCTTTTATTAATTGTTTTTCTATTTCTGATATCTTCTGTAATCTATAATTTTGTCCGTCTTCACTAGACAAGTCAGGATATAAATTCGGGGCTGTGGGTTGCTTCATTTTTATATATATTTTTTGAATTCAATTAATAACGAGGCAACACTATTAACTACAGTTCCATTAGCCCCCAGACTTATACAATTAATAAAACTTCCAGCTTCAACAAAAAATGGTTTATCAAAATTATCATGTTTTCTTGGTATTGTTGTATGCAAAGTAATCTCACACCCCCTCATAACCACCCCATCCACCAACACACCAACTCGCACTTCACCACTTGACCTTTCACTCGACAGGCTAATACCTGTAATATGACCACGTCTCATCATAACATAACCAACTTTTGGCTCTCTACCTGCATTTCCAAATGAAAACACCTCACCTCTAATTAAAGGGCCTTCTGATTCAGCACTTATTGTAATGTCTTCATTTGTATAAGCGTTTTGTAATCTACTATTTAAATCTGTAAATCTTCTATGCAAATCATTAACACGTAAAGTCAAATTATTCTTATCTGTTGTAAACTTTTTAACACCAAATATACTCATTTTTAAACAATAATTATATAATTTCTAACACACAATTAATTGGCAATCCATTGTTGTTTATATTTTCTCCATTCTCATCACAAACGCTTATACTTAATTCTGAAATATCACCATGTGTTAATTGTTTATATTCCGGATTACTAAAACGTGTATGAACAATATCACCAAACGATTTATTCTCAACAGAAACAACACCAAGAATATTACTAGGAGCACCATCTAAGAAATTGTAAGCACTGTTTATCTGCTCAAGATGAACATATAGTTGTTTATAAGGTGCACAATTTAACGGTATTTCTCCCTCATATGTTTGATTTGCGTTAAATCGTCTTTTATTTCCGAGGCCCAACATCTCTTTTAATCCTTTGCTTATTTTTAAATCAACGGTCGATGTCAAAAACACTATGCCATTTGTTTCATTTACAGATAATACAATATTATTACTTTTAAATATATCTGCTATTTGTTGGAAACTGTAAAATCCTGAAGCTAAACGTATTGCTTTATCTGTTCCTTTTTGGATAGATTCATCAATTAAATTATACCAACCTATGGTATAAGTAAAACTCTTCAATCCAATTCTCTTATTTCCGCATTTATTATCTACATATTGTTGTAAATATATTGTTTTATTAATATCGGAAATTGTATGATACATTTTTTACACATAAAAAATGATACCAAAAGAATTCAAGTACAATCCCAATGCATCATATAACCACAATACTAAATATACCAAAAAGAATATTGAACTTGTAAAACAAACAATTTATGTTAACAAAGATGATCATTTTCCAGTAACGTTTCTCAACTTATTTCAAAAATATCAAAATCCAACATTACACACCAATGAACCGTGGAATACATGGCTTCATTCATCATTTGACTGGTGGCAATGTCAATTAAATTTTGCCGTCTGGTGTGCCACTGCAGGATGTGGAGTAAGTTATCAAGACCATTTACAAAACACTTCAGGATTAACTAAAACAGTATATACATGTCATGTTTATTATTGTATTGCTCGTATTTTGAAAGAACTTAAAACACCTTTACCGACAGATGCATCATTCTGTTATTACAAAAACCCATACGACAAAGCAACATACCAAAAGTTATGCAATGAATTCGATGTTTCACCTAGCACGGATTGGAGGCAAAAACTGGAAAGTAGTTCTAAATGTAGTGGTCTCGGGAGTTACACACAGTATTTTAAACCAGATGGAAAATACAGACAAGATCATCGAAGTGATGTGCCATTCTTTAATCCAAATGATAAAATAGAACATACAGTAGATATAAATGAGGCATGGACACTGTTTATATTAGACAAATCAAAAGGTTTCACAAAACCAGGTGTTGAACGAATTAACGAAAGCATTAGAACGCTTGTATGGGCACTATTAGGAGCACAATCCCAAACACGTGTAGAAATACTAAAAATAGGCACAGGATTTGATGCTCAAAAACAATTCTTAGGAAATGTTCAAGATGCAATTAACAGTCCAATCGATTTGCCTAATCAAATATCAAAATGTATTGAAATACGCAAGAAGTAAAGTTGATTACACATATGGACTTGGTCTCTATATGTCTCCCAGTGATATGATATTACAAATTGGCACTATAGCTGGATATAATAATAAAATTGTAATTGCAACATCGGAGTGCTCGCTTGGTTTCAATAATGATGTAAATGTTAAACCTGTTGCACCTACTACACAACCTGCAACTATACAAGGAACACAAACAAAGAAATCTCTGCCAGAACCTGTTGAAAAGAAACAAACAAAGAAATCTCTACCAGAACCTGTTGAAAAGAAACAAGCAACACAACACGAAGACAACAAAACAGCATTAATAGTAGGAAGTATAGCAATAGGTATTATTGCACTCAGGATTTATTAATATACTCTCTTGCAGCTGCATACAATAATTCTACAATAAGGACAAGCAACGCCCAGAGATGTTCACCAAACCAGTTAACCACTTTTCCAGTAGTAGACAACAGCCAAGACACAATGGAACCAATAATACCCGGTAGCGCTGCTGCTGCTTTTCCTGCAAGATTGGCTTATAGTTTACCAAGATTACTTAATTGTTTTTTTATCCAATTTTCTATACCATCTTTTGACGGTGGTTTAGGGGTTATAGATCCACTACCAGTAGTAGGAATAAAAGTCTCAACAATAACACCAATAATCATCCCAAAAGCAGTTAAAACACTAACAATTGTAATTCCTTGTTCTCTAAATAATGTTTTAATTCTCTCACCTAATGTTGTGTCTTCTTTTAATATCTTGTTGATGGTTTCCTTTATTCTATTTACCTGACTACGTAATTTATCTCTATTAACATTAATTACTTCTAATCTTGCACTTCTCTCAGACTCCAAACCTCTTATTCGCTCATTTATCCTCTCTATTTGAAATTCATCTTTGTCTGCTTTCGCTTGTTCTAATTTATCTTTTTCTTTTGCTAAGTCTTTATTTGTTTCATTCAATTTAACCAATTCATTTGCAACCTCTTCTTTAACACTTGTCATTGCTTTTAAAATACCATCGATTTCTCTTTTTGTCATATCTGTTTGTGTTCCTTGTTCATCAATAAATGACGTTTCTAATTCTTCTATTTCTTTAACAGCAGTTTCGGCTGCATTAGGCAAATCAATCATTTCTATATTATCAACATCGGGTAAATCATTTCTTACACCCTGTAAGTTTTCAATATTCTGTGGTGTTAATAATGGTTTATTTATATATTTATAAGGTATGTGTAATAAGTCTCTAATTGCTTTCGTTCCGCCTTTGCCAATTTTACCCTTTAAAGTCTCAAGGCTTATAAAACCAACATCACCTATTTTGGCAGTAAGTTGAAATTTTTTATCCCCAACCACAAAATATAGTGTTTTATAATCATCACCAAGTTCAAAGTTTGTATAATCAATATATTTTGAGTCTAATCCTGTCTTTTCCTTTATAAACTTGTAATATTCTTTAACTGCATATTGTTTCTGTTCTACTTTTATCTTTGTTCTTGTACCAACATCACTGCCAGCAGTATTAATAGCATCAATTCGGTTTTGCATAGTTCTATTAAATTTATCATTATCATCTTTATCTGCATGCTGTTCATCATGGTCATCATCTTCAAATGTAGGATTCTCAAAATCAAATCCTTCAGCCATTTTTAGTTATTAAATTTTTCCTTAAAAAAATGTCGACCTATGGAAATAAATTAAACCCTTATAGAAAAATAAGAGAACCACGCGGTGTGAGAGGAATCCGTCAAAGTGTAGTGATAACTAATAATCCGTCAACTATTGATCAAAATCAACAATTGTTAGTGAGATTTCCTAATCTAAGTGGTAATGATGTTATTGTTCCCGGAACAGTCAGATTAGCATTTGAAATTGAACTAATCTCTAAAGATGCAAATGCAACTATTTATCAAAATATTGGAAGAGCAATAATTAAGAAAACAACAATTAGAATAATTGGAAATGAAGTTATGTCCATTGATGATAGTGACATCTATCATTGTTATATTGATTTATGGAAGACTCCTACAGAACGAATAAATATGGCTTATCAAGGCGTTGGCAAACCAAACATGTTGAAACTTAGAGTTGGGGCAAAAAATGCAACAGCAGATAAAGAAGATCAGGCAATAGCAAAGGCTTATGGAAACAGGCTTTGTATTCCACTTGATTTTGAATTATTGGAAACCCATATGCCATTTTATCAAGCAGGACTCGGGGATAGATTAGAATATGAACTTACATTTAACGATTACATGAAAGTTATTAATTCAGCTGATGCAACTTCAACTTATACAATCAAAAATATTTGTTTAGAATTCGATATTGTTTCTGGTTCTTATTTATCAAGAGAAATAAGTCAGCAAGTCAGTGACAAAATGGTTATTTTATACGATAGAATACTTAGGCATAGAAAAATAACGAAGAATAAATCTGATACTCTTTGGAATATTAATTTAAATGTCCCGGCAAGAAGTATGAAAGGTATTCTCATGCTATTCGAAGATCCTGAAAGGACCAGCACAGAAGAATATTATAATCCAGAAATTACAAAAGTGGAAATGACTATAGAAGGGATTCCAAATCAACTATATAGTCAAGGAATGAAATCGTACCAACAGTGGGACGAAATAAATAAATTCTTTGCCCTAAATTCAAAAAGAAACAAAGAAACAAGTATGGTCATTAAAGATTTATATTTTACTGATACAACGCTAGAAAAATATCTAACGACTAATTACGCTTTATGGTTAGATTTACGTTCAACGGATCATAATAATCTTCACGGTTCTGGGAGAAGAATAGAAAATGCCTCAGAAGGTATAACAATACAAATTACAAAAGAAGCAGGAGGAAATGAACCAATAAATGTTTATCTGTTTGTAATACAGGATGCGCAAATCAATTTTGAAGATGGAAGATTTAAAGAGGCTCATTATTAAACAATAGAAATGGAACTACCTAAATATCCACACAGTGCAATTATTTGTGGTCAAACTGGCTGCGGTAAGACTGTATTTGTTTTAGACTTACTTGAAGGTGTATATAGAGGTGTATTTAGTCATATTGTTATACTTTGCCCGACCATTCAATGGAACGAGGCATACAAAAACAGAAGTTGGATTGGTGATGTTAAAAAACCAAAATCAAAAAATATCATAATCGTAAATCCTATAACGTCAGATGGAACAGAAAAGCTTCAAGAACTATTACGGTCGTTTTTAAATAAGTTTGCAGGTAAACCTACCCTGTATATCATCGATGACTGCAGTGCCACAAAGGAAATAAAAAAGAAACAAGATATGCTGTCAAAGTTAGCTTTTTCAGGCAGACATGCAAAACAATCGATATGGGTTATATCGCAAAGATACAATTCAGTTTTGAAAGATTAAAGAGAACAAACAAAGTGGTTATGTATGTTCTACACAAAAGATAGAGATAGTTTTGAAAATTGTTTGAGAGAGAATGATGTTATTCCTACATTGGAAGAACGTCAAAGAATAAAGGAAGAATTAAAGAAAAAGAAACATCGTAAATTAATTTTGAAAACCGACCAACCTACTGGTTATTGGGTGGTTGATTAAGTAATGCTTAAGTAATGCTTTAGTAATGCTTTAGTAATGCTTAAGTAATGCTTAAAAAATAAGCAATAAAAAAGCAATGCTATTGGAAATACTAACAATTACAACAAACACTGCAGTCTTATCAATAGTTGGATATATAATATTTAAATATTTTAAAATTAAAAATAAATTATATAAAATGAACGCCGAAGAATTGTTACAAGACGTTGAGTTACCAGAACAAAGAGATGACCATGAAGACAAAAAACGTGAAAGACTATCAGCCATTGTTACTGGCGGAAAAAGCAAACAATATATTGGTAAAGACTTACAAATGTCAGACATTGATACAATGACATCAGAAGAAATAAACAAACTATACTGCAGATATGAAGCAAGACTAGGAGCGAGTATGACTAAGACATTAGGTAATTCTTTTATTAATTTATATGTTATGGGTGTGTCAAAATATTTTAATGTTGTAAATCCATCTAAATTAATACAAGACTTAGAGGAAGACCCTTTTATCAATCACGCTTTGACTAGCACATGTTGTGAATTGTATTATAGATATGGAATGTATCTTGCTCCTTTTACTGCAATGTTAACAACAGCGAGACATATTGATTTCACTGATAAAAAAAGTGAAAATATTGACTTAAAAAAAGATGAGTGAAATAAATGAAAAAAACGAAAAACCCAAAACGAGTATCTGCTGGTAAAAAAGGTGCGGAAGCAAAAAAAATGAAAGCTGAATTAAAAAGAAAAGAAACGGAAGCAATGAAAAAAGAGAACATACAATTAAAATCTATAACAAAAGATTATGATGAAGTTAGGGATGAAGTTAAAGAAGTTCAACGTGTAAATATATACAAAAATTACATACCATTTTGTATATCAATTGTAGTTGTTGGATTGGGAGTATATATTTATAATAAGAAACAAGTTCCACCTGCACCTATTCCACCACCAAAGGAAAAGAAAGAAATAGATCCATTTGAGTTTAAGTAATCAAAAATATTCTTATAAAAATGGCAACACAAATTGATGGAAAACAAATAGTAAACATGTTATATCATGCCGGAGTGGAAACACTATTAACGGTTGGATATGCAGAATTAGGAAGAAAACTATTGAGAAGACAACCACCAAAAGTAGATTTTAATATGGCGGATATTGGTATGTTATCTATTGATATATTACTCGCAATGGCTACCAGAGATATGTTGGTTAAGCAAGGAATTATTCCAGCTGATATTATGAAGTAAAAAATGGCGAGTGCAGTGGTGATGATGCTTGGTGGAGCAGTAGTAAATGCCTTTGCTTTTTCGGGTAGTAATTATTTGTTTTCACATATTGGAAAAGATGCATTTAAAGGGAGAGAAAGACATGATAAGGCAATGGAACAATTAGAAGCAGCACAAGTAAAATGGAGTAGAGAAAGAACACAAAGATTAGATTTTCTTAATAAACAATTACAAAAAGAACATCATGCAGAACAAACATACGAAGATGTTGACCAAGCAATGAAACAATATTATTATATTACAGGTAAAGATTTACAGGCATTACATTCTGAACCAAAGTTGAGTGATTATTATACCCCATCAGAAGACCAGAATAATAGAGAGATTGCATTTGTTGTTGGTGGTATGGCATTAACTGGATTTGTTGCATGGAAATTAAATTAAATAAAATATAATGAATCATTGAGGAGCAGGTTCATCATACACATATTCCCAAACTTTATCTGGTCTTATAAAAGCATCCCATCCTGCAGGAAACTTTGATATTTTTCTACCTTCAAACTTATCCATTATTAATTGTTGTTCATCTGTTAAATAACACTTACCAGTATCTTTTAACATTTTCTTTTGGATAAAAGATAACCATATTCTTCCTAAAATGACTTTAGCATCTGGATCTTCTGCATCATAAGGACTAATAGGTTTTTTATACCATAAAGATGAATTTTTTTCTTCATTTTTTATATATATATTTTTTGTAACCATAAGGAAAACTTCTAATTACATTTTTACATTTTTCATTATGTATCGTTCTTTTATCAAAATCATAATCATACATTTTAACTCGTTCTACAGTTTTTAAATTTCTATCTTTCTTATTTGTGGTAATTTGGTTATATGTGATTGTTTCATGTGATTCATTTTCATCAGTAATTACTTTTACTTTTTTATCCATTGTAATCTTTTCTTCTACTTCTGCATTTAATCTAAAACCTTTACAACAACTAACTATTTTACCTGTATCTAATTTCATGGAATAATCTTTTGGCCCTGATGATGCAAATTGCGTTATATGATTAGGATTATGTTTTGAAACAATTTCATCTGTTAAATCACCTAGTTTATTACCAAACATAGATTCTATCTTTTTACATGCTTTTGAGGAATCATCATGATAAATACAGGAATCAGTATCAAAATATAGTACTTTTTTTCTGTAAAATGTCTAATAATTCATATAATTTTAATCTAGCATGAGCTGTTGTAAATAAAGCTATATAAACATTTACACTTGGATTAGGTTTAGTATATTCTTTTTTATTCTGATATTCTGTTAATACTGTATCATTATCTAATATCATAATATTTATATCTTCATATTTCTCATTAAAAACCATATGTGTTAATTGATCTGAATTATAACAATATTCCTTTTTTGTAAAAATATCTTTCATTCCAAAGTGACCCCATAAAGAGTTCAAACATATTTTAGCTATAAATCTTAAACCAGCATTATGCTTACTTTATCAATATCTAAATCATATGATGCATTATCTATAAGATATTGTATTTTTGTTTCACAATTATTATCATTTTTACATGATAAATCGCATAAACCATCTTTGTTCTCTATTTGATTTGGGCATTCACGAATGTTTTTACATTTATGATTGCATTCACATTTCAATTTATAATTACATTCACAGCCTGATGCTTCTTGTTTATACTTCATAAACTTTGTAACATATTTTTCGAATATAGTTTTAGAAGTTTTTTTCAAAATGTTCTAACTCGTATATTTTTAATAGTTTATATCCTTTTTCTATTGCTTTATTTATTTCAATAGTTGACCAAGTTCCTATAATAGCTCTTTCTTCATCTGAATGTTTACTTTTTCATTTCTAATATTTTTACATTCTTTACAATGTTTTATTGCATGTACTTTATCATGTGATGAAACAAACTTTTCTGTTATATGATCACATTTAATTTCTAATCTAGACATACAAGTTTTACATAACCCAAATATTAATTTATGAGAATTATTGCATGTTTGCTGTTTATAGGGTAAAACAGGATGATATAACTCTCTTGGGGGTAACATTTTACATTTCATTATTCCAAAGTATTTATTTATTAAATACTTTTCAATGGATACATCAATATAAGTAACTGGATGACCTATTGGATATTCACAATTTTTATTAACCCACGGATATAATGAACAAAAATCTACATATCTTGCTTTTAAATTAGGAAGATTATTATATAATTGTATAGTTTCAGTTCTACCACCGTAAAATGCATCTCTTTTATTAATATGTTTTAATTCTATGTCTACCTCTGGATATTTATTTTTATCAAATTCACATTCCCAAATTGTATGAATTTTAACTTTTTCTTCTGAGAAAGTATCTTTTATAATTTGTAGTCTATTCATTGTATTATAGTATAATTCTTTCATTGTTTTCTTGGATCCCATTTTACAAATTTCATTCGGTGAATAACATTTTGTACATCCATGAAAATAACAACCAAAGAATTCATATATATGATGAATTTTATTTTCTTCATCATAATAATAACCACCAAATTTATATTTTTTGAATCTTTTTTCTTTACCTCTTTTAGCATGTTGAATAACTATTTGGTCTTTCTTAGCTAAATATTCTAACCATTGAATAGCTTTATTAGAATGAATATCTTGAAAAGTAGAACTTTTATGAATACCCAATGTGTTTTCTTCTAGCATTAATGTTTTAAATATTCTAGTACAACACTGAGCAATAGTTATAGACTGAAAAGGGTCAATACAATTATTTGTTATTTTTAAAAATAGATCTTTATATATATTACAGCCTTTAGTTAAAATTAAAACATCTAATAAACAATAATAAAATATTTCTTTACAAAATTTAAATTCTTTATCTTAAACATTATTATACCATTTATCAAATAATTCTTTATTTTTCATTGTCATAGTATTATATCCATAATATTCTTTTGTAGGATAAACACCTTTATAGTTTTGATTGTCTGTTGTATTAAAATAATGAGGAAAGTAACCTTTGTTGCCATTAAAATCAAATGTTTTGGGAAAAACAGCTAATCCGCATAACGTAAAATTAATAGAATCTATAAATCTTAAATTTATTCCTTTAACATTAATTGTTGTTATTTTTAATCCTGAACAAATAAAATTATGATCTATTTTATTTTTTACTATATATGCTAAAATAGGCTGCATGTCGTAACCTTTTCCATAATGAGAAATAAATGTATAGTTTTTAAAATTATCTCTTATAAAATATTTACAAAAATTATTAGCAACATCTTTAGATTCATATTCTATTTTTTTTATTATACTAAAACTATCATCTATATCCAATTTTGATAAGTCTATATCATTAATATTAAAATCACATTTAAATATTTTTATGTAGTTTTTTCTAAAACAGTAAATATATTCTAAATCATAAGCTATGCAAAAGTTCATAATATGAATACCTGTTTCTTGATTAGCTTCAAAATCAAAATAAATATATTTATTATCTTTTACATCTTTAGGCTTTAATGGTTTCATATAACATAAATGTTCAGTACCTTTCATATATTTCTCATAACATATAGAACAAGTGATTTCATCACATATATGTTTTTCAGGATTTTGATATTTTATAGAAAAAGTTTTATTATATTTTTCACATGTCCATTGTTCTAAGTTTGATTGTAATTTACCATCTTTACACGTGTGTTGATTACTATATCCTATTAAACATGTTTTACAAAATCTGCGTTTTGCTAAAAATCCTGTTATATTTGTAACAACATCAAAATGATAATCATGATAATATAAATATAACTGATTATCAAATTTTTCATTACCACTATATAAAATATTTTCAATATTATTCGATGTAAAAACAATTATTCTAACATTAAGATAATTTTCAAAAGTTTTTAAGTCATCTAAATCATTTCCATCTTCTTTTATTTCAACATTTGATTTTTCATGTAAATCTAATGCTAATCTTCTTTGTAATGGTCTACCTTTTTTAACATTTTTCTTCTGTGAATCTGTTAAATCATACCTTTCAATTATAGCTGTTACAATTGCTCTTGCTAAACAAATTGTATCATTATTTTTAATTTGAATTATACTTCTTTTATTTATTTCATCTAATATTTTTAAACCTTTACCTTTACCTTTTTTATTAGGAATAATAGATACTTCAAAAATAACATCTTCTAAATTTAATTCTTCAGCACTGTTTAACAATCTTTCCATTCTATTATAAAAGAATTCTTTAATATTATCATATGTTTTTATAGGCCATTTATCATGTTTCGTATAAATAATTTCATGTTTAGGAACTATTTTAATTCTCCCATTTGGTAAGTCTTTAATAGAATTATCAATCATATTACTAAATGCATTCATGAACACTTCTTTTTGTGGATCTAGTATTTTTATCTTATAATTAAAGACATTAATAGTTGTTTTATGTTTATATTTTTTTAATAAGATAACATAATATTTTTTATCGGATAAGGTACTAGTAGCACCTTTACCTGATGTACTGCGAGATTTTTTACCATCCATTTTTAAAGAAACAATTATGATTATATTAAAAATGGAGCATCCAAAAATTTATTGTTTACGTTGTAAAAAGCATACTGAAAATGATTCAGTGAAACAAGTAACAACAACTAATAATAGACAAATGTTCAAAGGTAAATGTTCTGAGTGTGGATCTAACAAAAATAGATTTATATCCGATAGAGAAAAAATAACAAATAAATTAGCAGATGAATTACATCATAGAGTTATAAAATCTTTTCCTAAAAGACGTGTTTATGTTGATTCAATAGACCAAACATGGGCAGTTGATTTGGCAGATATGCAACAATATTCAAAACAAAATAAACACTATAAATATTTATTAGCAGTTATAGATGTTTTTAGTAAATATGGTTGGTTAATTCCATTAAAAAATAAAACAGGAGTAACAGTAAGTGAGGCGTTTAAAACATTATTTAAAGAAAGAAAACCGATGTTCATCTGGTCAGATAAAGTTTCTGAATTTTATAATCGACAAGTAAAAGAATTGTTTAAAGATAATAACATAGAATTATATTCAACTGAAAATGAAGAAAAATCTAGTGTAGTAGAACGTTGGATAGGCACTATGAAACAACATATGTATAAATATTTTACTGCAAATGAAACTACTAAATATTATGATATATTAGATGAATTAGTTGAAAATTATAATAATACAGTACATTCTTCTATCAAAATGACACCTGTTGAAGCAAGTAAAGTAGAAAATGAATTAACAGTGTATAAAAATTTATATCCAGAAAATGATGAGAAAATTAAAAAACCTAAATTCAAAGTTGGGGATAGAGTAAGAATAGCAAAAAAGAAAGGTAAATTTGAAAAGGGTTATACAACTCGCTGGACAAGAGAAATATTTGTAATTGAAGACGTTTTAAATACAAATCCTGTTACTTATAAAATAAATGATTTAAAAGGCGAAGAAATCAAAGGTAGTTTTTACGAACAAGAATTACAGATTACAGAGTTTTAGATCTTTTTTCATTTTTTCGAGGGGCCCCTATAGTGGTGTTTTTTTTTCATTTTCAGATTTTTTCACTTTTTTTATTTTTACACTTTTTTTTTTTTTAGTTACAGTACCCCCCCCCCCTGGAGTGTGTGATTTTTTTTTTTTAGGGGGGTGGTCTGGAGCAGCTATTTTTTTAGGGTGGTCTGAAGAAGCAAAAAAAATTTTTTATTTGGGGCCCCATAGGTGGTCCATATTGTGTCCCCTATTTTCGGAAGTGGAAATAAACAAAACACTGTACATTTATAATCAAAACAGATATGAGAGTGAAATAGCTAAATAATGAACAGTCATTTACCAGGCATTAATTATGCACAATAGCATGGAAATCTGTGTGTGGGCAGAACCCTATGGAAATTTACTATAGGCTGGAACTCCCCATTTACACATTTTCCGAGGACACGTCAACAACTGACCTAGACAACCAAGAATTACAGGCCTTGTTTAAACATCACGAAAACACACCTATATAATTTTGACCCCATTGAACCCCACATTTTATAGAAAAACTGGGGTTTACCGGGGCAAGCCTTATTTTTCTTAGTTCTGAACTAAAATACAGAAAGTGGGTACTCCCTATAGACGGTTCTAACGAATACCCTAAATCCGTCTCGATGAGACGGTTCTAATGTGTTCCTACAATCTATATTTTTGAGCAGAAATATGACAAATATCACATGTTTTCATCTTAAAAAGTTTGTCTTTTCGGCGGTCACGTTTATACTTCATTCGTCTAGGCATATTTTCGTAATGATACATGTTTTAGGCATGCGGGAAAAATCGCACCCTTATCGTGTCATTCACTCATCAGATATTGAACGTCAAATGCAAAAGCAAGCAATTGGTACACGGCGATCTGTTCAAAAGTTGAGTACCGTGCTGTAATTCTGTACTTGTATTTGGAAGGGAAAACAGGCCAGGAAATACATTGCGAGTTGACCAATAGCAAGGGTCCTCTGCACCATCGTATGCCCAAGTTAAATTCTGGGTTGGGGAATCCAAACGCCGTAGAACGTCTTTAGAAGACGAAACCAGGTCTGGACGTCCATCATATGCCACCGATGAAGAAATTTGTAACGAAGTACGGGATCTGGTGTACTTTGGTAGGCGAATTAAGGTGAAGACATATTCACATGGTAGCATTTCAACAATTTTACATGATCACTTGGGTATTGTGCGCAAGCTAACAGCCCGTTTGGTCCCAAAATCACTTAGCGACGAGCAAATGGCAACCAGAGAATCAGTATGCAGCGCATTATTGAAGCGGCTAAGATCAAGAGAAGATGAGTTTCCTTCACGTCTGGTGACTGTAGATGAGACCTGGGTCCATTATTTTGATCCAGAAAGTAAAACTCAAGGTCGCCAGTGGGTAGGGCCGGGGTTTCCGAGGCCGAAGAAGTTCAAAACCAACCCTCTTGCTCGATCAATAGAGAACTGCGATCCGTGAAAAAACGCCGAGGTAAACTCTCCAAAGGGATTCTGCACCAACAGCACAATGAAAGAGTCCACACTTGCAAAATTGCAATGGATGTTCTGGAGCGCAATAGGTACGAACAAACCTCGAGACTCTTTCCAACTCATCATGAAAACACGCCTGATCAAATAGATTGACAATAGGCCACACACACACACAAAAACATACACATACCCAAATTTAGATAAAATAATGATATTTTTTTTTCGAATTTCTTGTCAAAACATAGATTGTTGGTACTTGTTAGAACCGCCTCGACAGGGCAGTTCAAACGATAACCTACAATCTATGTCCTTGAGCAGAAATAAAAAAAATAGTATATACCCCTGTAAACGCCAGTTTTACTGTATGAAAGTGGGGTTTAATGGGGTCAAAATGGGCCCCGTCAAGCGACTTTTGTACTTATCGCCTATGCGAGCAGCGAAGGTTCAGGCGAGCCTGCGCATCCGCGCAGTCTCGCCAGAACCTTCACTGCTCGCTCCTACGAGCAGTGGATCAAGAGGAACCTTCAGACAGAAAGCGATATCCCTGGCCCCTCTGAATGGCTGGACATGCGCAGTTAAAATTTGTCATGGCGGAATGCTCGAAGACCCAAATTCGCTTGGCGGGCACAAATTATATAGGTGTGTTTTCGTGATACGATGATCTGGGCCCGCCGGTTTGTGTCTAAACTAGAAGCAAACTCTAATGCAGTTTTCTTTTCAGGAGGCGTAAATCAAGAGTTTCAAATTTCTTAGTGAAATCTGATTTCATTATAATCCTCTCTTTTTAGTTGGAGCGTTACTGCAAGTGCGAGGTGCGTGATTTTCCTGCACCTGAGGATCTACCACCGCACGTGAGAAGTTGGAAAAATTTTGCCTTCAAACCTATCATTATATCGGTAACTTGATAAAGTTTTTGTTCTGTTTGTTAGTGACTTGACGGCGTTTTTGTGGATGTGTGGGTACAGTGCATGCATGTATATGATTTGTCGACAGTTTGTTCAAGCAACTTGCAAGTATTTTGTCCAGTATCTTTGTAATGTGTTGATATTTTGTCGCGCTTCTGTATTTTTTATTAATTTTGAGTATCTTTCTGGCGTTCCGGTGAATGATCCAGTAAGTGGTCGAAAGGTTGACAATGCTATTTTATTAAAAGCAAGTGAGTAGATTTTGGAGAGCAAAGTTGGTGGTGTGTGTGTGGGGGGGGGGAGGGTGGGGGGGGGGGGGGTTGCTGTGCCCTTTCAAATAAGCTAAAAACTATCGAAGCCTAATGACTGTTTTACCCATCCTCGTGATGTAACCATTTGGTCAGAGTCCATCCATAGTCTTATTACGAAAACTCGCCTATACAAATACATTGCGAACTTTACCGCCGAAAAAAAAAAAACACGAAATTTTTAGATGCAAAATTGAATTGTGATATGTTTCTTATTTCTGCTCAAAACATATATTGTGGGTACTCGTTAGAACCGCCTCATCGAGGCGGTTCTAACGTGTACCCACAATCTAGGACGTTCTAACGAGTACCCAAAAATCTATATTCTAGAGCAGAAATAAGAATAATAAGGTTTACCCCTGCAAACCCCAGTTTTATATAATTATCAAAATTATATAGGCGTGTTTTCGTGATGTGAGGATATATCACAAAAACATGCCTATATAATTTTGACCCCCTTGAACCCCACTTTTATATAGTAAAACTGGGGTTTCCGGGGTATACCTTATTTTTCTTATTTCTGCTCTAAAATATAGATTATGGGTACTCGTTAGAACCGCCTCGATGAGGCGGTTCTAACGAGTGCCCACAATATATATTTGGAGCAGAAATAAGAAAAATATCACAATTTTCTATCTGAAAACTTCCATTTTTTTGGCCGAAAACTTGATAATGTATTTATATAGGCGTGTTTTCGTGATGTGAGATTTTATGATGCTTCAACGGGCTACGCCGACGCAAACGGGACCCACATGAAAAACAATATATCCCGTGGGGGATAATGATTTTAGTCATAGTGCAATTTAGTTTATATGCATGTTTTGTAATGTAGTTCATGATGGCATAGTTTATCTTTTCTAGCCCTTTGGGATCACTATCTATCTATCTTCTGATACTGCGTCGGTCACATTTGACCATTACCGCAGGTGTATATTACATACACTCCAGGTTTTGCAGGATAAAAGCCTACACAGTAATCATGTAATTACGACAGGGATCTTTAACCTGCACAGGGGATGATTCTCCTCGCACAGGGGCCTCCAGTTAACGTCCCGATCCGAAGGACGGTGCACTTTATGACATTCATCCCTGCAAATGATGCCAATAGAGCGTGTTCGGACACCGAAATTTTATCGCCGCTGCCGGGGATCGAACCCGGGACCTCTAGCATCAGAGGCAAGTGCACTAACCACTGAGCTGTCACGCTCCATTGATATCACTGATTCCTTTATGGAAGTTGAAAATATTTGCGGGTCACTGATGAGGCCTTATTGGCCGAACCTAGCTAGTCTGGCCAGGAAAAACGTGTGCACTCTATACTTTTCAGTTCTGTGGTGTATTCCTTTCTTCCAAAGGAGAACTCTTTCATAGAACATATTTAACGTCACTACAGCTGGTGTTAAGGGAATGTGTGGCGACCTGCCCTTCGTCATAGTGTAGCTTATATTTTCTTGTTCTTTGGGATCATTGATTCGATTATGGAATTTTGAAAATGTTTGAGGGCTTACTGCCCGAACTTAGCTAGTTTGGCCCAGAAAAAAAAAATGTAAACTCCATACTTTCACGTCTGTGGTGTATTCCTTGCTTCCAAAGGGTAACCCTTTCATAGAACATATTTAGCGCTTTCTCTTCAACGTGTACGAGCGTAGTTTATTTTCCCAAACTTTTTATTTCACTACTTTGTTTAACTTATATGGGCTGCATGATGCTTCCACGAAGAGCTGACTCCGGCCCGCACACTAGTACTGGTAAACCGCTTAGATGATCTAAGCCTGTCCAGGAACCGCGGTGCGAGGCGGACCGTCCATGCTAATAAACCCTATTGGTTTCATTGGGCGATAGGGCTTGAGATGTCATTTCATCTCAATGTCGGGTAAAAGTCCCACAAAATTGGAAGCAACGTCTCCAAAATGACCTTTACAATGTTGACGGGGACGTTAAACCTCACATCAAACAAACAAAACTTTGTTTAACCGACCTTTTTCCTTTGGATTTCATTGCTCGTAATGAATACATGTGATTACGGGATCTCGTGCATAGTTTCGATACTTTGCAACATTTGGAATCAGAAAGGTAAGGTAGCTTATTGTTAATTGAAACTAGATTTAATATTGTGTAATAATCTACACCAGCATATTATTATACATTATTGAAATAGCGAATTATGGCTGAAGCACTTTTCAAATTTTGTAATTTCGATACTCAACTTATTGCGTGTTGCTAGGAAAAATATCCCCCCCCCCCCCCAATAAAAAAAAAAAAATATCAGGACTCCGCTTTCGTTCCTATCCTAATGATTTGTGATTACATTGTCAACACGTTAACAAGTCCGTGACATCACGAAAACACGCCTTTACAATTTTGACCCCCTCGAACTCCACTTTTGTATAGTAAAACTGGGGTTTGCAGGGGTAAACCTTTTTTTTCTTATTTCTACTCTAAACTATAGACTGTGGGTACTCGTTAGAACCGGCTCTAAAATATAGACTGTGTGTACTCGTTAGAACCGCCTCCATGAGGCGGTTCTAACGAGTACCAACAACCTAAATTTTGAGCTGAAATAAGAAAAATATCGTACTTTTTCATCTTAACATCTTCCATTTTTTCGGCGATAAAGGTGGCAATGAATTTGTATAGGCGTGTTTTCCTAATGAAATGAACACCCCTTCATTGATTTGGTTTGAGGTTTAACGTCCCCATCAGCACTTTGTTGTTCATTTTGGAGATGTTACTTCCAATTTTGTGGGCCTTTTACCCGCCACAGGGATGAAATGACATCTCAATTCCTGCCACCCAATGGAACCAATAGGGTATATATATGTATGGCCTGTCAGGACTCGCACCACTTTGCCTCGGCAGGCTAAGCCCTTCTAAGCGGTTTACAAGTACATATGTGCGGTCGGTTTCACCTCTGCGTCGAAGCACCATGCAGCCGTATCTATTTTTTCCAAGGCCCGATGGGCGGAGGGCATAACAACCCTTAAACCCCACATTATATGGAATAATTGGGGTTTACGGGGGTAAAAATAGTTTTCTTATTTCTGTTTGTGTTGTGGGTACCCGTTTGAAGCGCTTCAATGAGGCGATTCTGCTTTGCTATCGTAATGAATCCCTTTTTGTTATTGGATTAAAATAGAACAAGGCTTAGAATATGACAGTATGCGCAGTGTTAAACATCGTGAAACTTTGCAATCGTGCATTGTACGCCATGTGGGGTATGTAAGAATTTTACATGGGTGTGAGGAGTGGATAGAAAAAAAATCCTTTCCGAGGGTCATAGTCTGGAATCGC
This sequence comes from Lucinisca nassula, assembly GCA_963580285.1. Taxonomy (NCBI): domain Eukaryota; kingdom Metazoa; phylum Mollusca; class Bivalvia; order Lucinida; family Lucinidae; genus Lucinisca; species Lucinisca nassula. Next base: position 108,264,694 of record OY757023.1, on the reverse strand, counting down.
GAGACTTGCAAAGTGATGTCGGGGACGGATTTTCTATCCACCTCTCACACCCATGTTCGATTCGTTTTCTTGCATATATTTCTGAGCGTGGATTTTTAATAATGCAGTCACTTCAGTTGCCGTCGTCCGCCATATTGTGATGCCAGTGGTTTGATGTTTATTTACGTCACGTAACGTGCTGTGACGTCAACCTTAACGAAGGCGCACATGAGGTCTTATTCAACCAGTGCATATGAAACACGTGAAAAATTTTTTACCCTGTCTCTACGGTAAGAATATAAGAATCTGATCTTGGGTTCCGTTTCCAACCCGAGGGATGACCATGCTGAGCGGAACCGAGGCTACGCAGAGGTTCTGCCCAGCACGGTCATCCCGAGGGTTGGAAACACCCGTCTACAACAGAACCCCATATTGGATTCTTTTTCTTGCACAACACCTCCCAAACATTTCCTTTTTATTTTTTAGCAAATAGCAAAACTACAGACCTTTTCTTCTTTTTAAGATTTCATACAAAAGTCCTGTATTCAATGTCCTTTAACAATAAATGAGTCAAAAAATTATCATTCTTATTGATTTTTTTATTTCTTTTTTTTTTTTCGGTTAGTTTTGACAGCTCGCACATGTATAAAAGCAGTGTGGAAGTAGTTCGGGCAGTTGAATAGAATTGAAGCGCACTTATTATTTGCCTGGGTCGGAACACCAGGGTCAGAACATAGATTTCTATCCCAGAGTAAAATCACGGATTTCCTTGTCTGGTGTGCAAGAAGAGTATTTCCATCTCAGGCTACCCGCCCATCCTCGCCCACCTGTAAAGAAGCAAAAGTAACCCCTATTTTTAAGAAAGGTGATTAATCCGACCCGTCCAACTACCGACCCATACCCCTTACTTGCGTCCTCTGCAAGAGCTGGAGCATGCTGTGACTTCCGGCATCTCCAAACACTTCACTGACCAAAATATCTTATTTGAACTACAGCATGGGTTCCAGTAAAAGAGATCCTGCGAGACACAGCTTATCATGCTTGTCGATTAACTTGCAAAAAATATGCAATCTAAAAAGCAAACTGACCTTATCCCTCTTGATTTCAGCAAAGCTTGCGCCAAAGTGGCACACGAAAAATCGCTTTTGAAACTACATTTTATGGTATAAGGGGAACACACTAAAGTGGATATAAGACTTTCTTGACGGCAGATCTCAGTCAGCTATACTCAATGGCCATCCCAGTCCCTTCAGGTGTCCCGCAGGGCTCTGTTCTCGGCCCAATACTGTTCATGGCCTATATAAATTACCTCCCGGATCAGATTAGATCCAGAGTAAGGTGATTCGCAAATGACACAGCCATATACCTTGCTTTCGATTCTCAGAAAGACTCAGAGATCCTCCAGGAAGACCTTGAGAAACTTGACATATAGGAAATACTCTGGGATATGAGTTTTAATCCTTCAAAGTGCCAGGTCATTCATGTGACCCGACGTAAAACTCCCCTTCAGACTAACTAATGTCTCCATGGCTGTGTACAAGAAAGTGTACCCTCCGCCAAATACCTTGGGGTTACCATCCCAGATGACCTGAGATGAACAGACCATGTAAATATCGTAAGTAAAAAAGCCAACCGGACCCAAGGCTTCTTAAAGCGAAATATTCGGGTCCACAATAGGGACCTGAAGGCCACAGCATATAAAACTCTGGTCCGCCCACAGTTAGAGTATGCTTCTACTGTGTGGTTCCCTACACGGCATCAGACCCCTACAAGCTTGAATCAGTTCAAAGAAGGGCTGATATATGGGTAATCAGAGACTACCGATATATCTAGTGTCTCAGCAATGCTTCAGAATCTCAACTGGCGTACCCTTGACCATCGGCGCATAGACAGTCGTCTGGTCTTCCTAGATAAGGTCAAATATGACCTTGTTGCGATACCTGCTGCTGACTACCTGATCCGGAACACCCGTCTTTCTACAAAAAATCACCCCTTGCATACAGACAGATCATGACTCTAAGAGACTACTACAAGTACACATTGTATTCCCGCACTATCATCCACTGGAATGGCCTGCCAGTCCACATACCAGTTCTTCCTACCGTAGCACAGTTTAGCACAACTGTCTGCCAGGTAGTCCACTCATCCTTTTAAATGCTCATTTCACCCACTTTTCTACGCACCCCCCCCCCCCACCCCATTTTCTATTTTCTTCAACTAACAGCTTTTAGCATTTTATATAGCGGAACACCATCGAAAGGCCTCTGCGGAGGTTAGGATGTCATGTAAGAGAGATAAAATATAGCTACAATCATTTCCATTGAGGCTCCATCTGCGTATGCACGGGCATTCGGAAAATGTCATATTTGTTTTGCATATTATGCGATAGTATACACGAAATAATTTTCTTTGTATTATCCTTATTACATGTATCACATTCGATTTTCAGACAGGTTCACATGTTTGCATTGTAACGAAATAAGACTTACCATATTTTATTGAGGGGCTGGACACAAGTTATTACAACAATAGATAGTCCTTTCACTACACATAATAACAAATAATTCCAATGGTTCAATGGCGGATGCTAGTTCACGAACAATTAACACACGCACACACACACGCACACAACGCGCTCTCTCACTTTGTGGTAGCGCTGCCTTTGAAACCATTTAGAGGAAACATGTGGACAAGTATACAGAAATAAACCAGAAAATTCGATCCTAAATTCTACACATTTTCTTTAAACATACGTGTACCCCAAATGAATTTTATAAGTCTGTACGATTGATCTACGTACATGTAGTATCGTCGTAGTTATGAGATCCTGTAGTTTAGATCTCAAAAGTGACATCATTAAGGTGCAATAGAGCATGCTCATTATGCACAAGGACGTTTCTTTGATTTCTGTGTAGCTGATATTCGAAAAAATAGTGTTCTGTACTTTCGCTTGAAACACCACAATTGCACGCAGGATTCAGAATAATATTTACACTGAAAAAAAAAAAACCTTTAAAAACAAAAACAAAAAAAAACAACAAAAAAACAGCATTTAATGGCGAGTTAAAACAGTTTTAAGCGGTTACCAATAATTAATCTCTGGTTCGCTTTTAGTTATTCATCTTGGCTGGTCAAATAAATAATCCGTCACTCATGCCTGAGATTTTACTCTCAGCCTTTTACTACAGGCAAATTATTGACGAACAACATATATTATATTAAAGGCCACCCAATATAATGAACCAATATTAAGGACGCCGCTTTAACAAGCAAAGACTTGGTAAAGTGGCAAATTAATGTAGTTGTGGCTCAGGGCGAGGATTGCGGCGGCGTAAAATCGATTTAAGCGCCCTCACCCCCAACACCACCCAGTGAAATTATTTTCACTGGCAGTACCAAGGGGGTTCTTCTGTCGCGGTTTATTTTTGTTATGGTTTGTCTTTGAGTGTATGTATCGCTTATATATTTTTGTTCTGGATAGCCAGTTGGCCATTTTGTGGGAAAGTAACTGGCCTTTTGGCTTTCCGTTATTTATGTTTCCAATAGGGTCGAGTTATTTAATGTTTGTCTTTCTTTCCCTTTGGTGTCTGTTGGAAGGTGTATGTTAATTGTATCGATTCCTGACCATTGCCTTCAGTTCTATTATGGAGTCGTAAAAATTAAAATTATTACTTTTTTATTTCGCTACAGATCTTGTTTCGAGAATTTGGCAACGTGTGGTGGGTTGACAGTTCAGTCCGGTTTATTACAGATGATTTTGAAAAGCCATTACAGTACCTGAAAGAAACGGGATCTTTATTTTTTTCGTATGGAAATATTCTGTCAGTGGCGAAACATACAGTAATAACAACATTTAACTACTTTAAAGAAAATCCTTGTCCGTATGGCGAGTTTGGTGAAATAGAAGCAGGAAATGTTGTGTTTTATGACAATTTAGCATCACGAACTATTGTTAGAAAATGGGTGGCATGCGCATTAATACAAAACTGTATAGCACCGCCTGGGAGTATACTTGGATGCAATACTCAAAGCACGATAGCAGGTGGGTGTCATAGATATGACCAGTCGGTGTTAAGCATAATTCTAAGACGGCTGTATCATAAACAGAACGATTATCCAGTAGTTGAGGAACCTTTTAGATTAATAACTGTTCGACGAGGACACAAAGTTGATTTTCTGCCACACTGATAATTTATACAGCAGTGTGATAATTCTCAATTGACATGTTAAAATTAACTGTTACAATAAAAGTTAAAACCATATGTGACTTTTTAGTTATTTTTTGCATGACACGAAGGTATCCTGTAATATTTATACGTGAATTGAAAATGTCGGTTCGAAAATAAAATCATCGTAAGACAAGAAACTAGAAGCAGGTGGCGTCGTATGACTACTCAAAACTAACAAAGTGAAGACATTATTATGGTCACGAAAGTTTCAAACCATAATGTGATGGGAACTGGATGCAGGCGCCAAATTGACAGTTTCTTTTCCAAAATGTGACTAGAGTATCTAACTGTATCAAAGTCTCCCCACAACGGTCTCTCCTGATGTTATCAGGTTGGACTGCTTTTTTGAAGCTGAACATGTTGACAATTTCGTCAACAAAAACCCTAAAACTTGAAAGCCGCATATGATATACTCAGAGGCAATAAAAAATATACAGTTTTTGATTTGGAATACCGGATCTTGAATTGCCGTTTGTAATAAAATTAGCCTATGTCCGTTTTTGCCAAACGTCTAAGTTTGTAAAACTTCAATTCTTTTCCTGTTACAGTCATTCTTGATGGAGTTATTGCCCTTAATTGAAAATCAATATTTTCAATACATTCTCGTGTTGTACATGACATTTAACTCTATGCACACCGCAAAAGTCATGTACGACTATTCATCGATAAGACCACATCATTACTTTGCCATTTAACCCCAATAAACAGCTTCAAATTCAATTGGAATTTCTGACTGTTCCGGATTATCTCCCTTTCAATTAAAATGATAGTGAATTAAATGAGTCTTTTTCTCAAATCGTGTAAGAGATTTTCTTTCGAAACTTTCGCATAATTATTGTTTTGCTCGGCATCTTTATGCTTACTCCATAGTGAACCCTCTAAAATTGCTCATTGAAAAGGTAATCCCCAATACAAATCCCACAGAAACATAATGCATCCAATCAAAGGAAGAACGTAAAAGGCGAAACTACCATTTTCGTGGACAAAAGATGCTGCACTTTACCTTGTGTTTAATTTCAATATGCGTCATATTCTGGCCAATCAGTTGCCCTTCTTTGAATTTGTTTCATGAAAAATCGTTTATTAAATAACACTTATTCGAAACCCATGTTTAAAGGGAAGCTACTCAAGACAAAATATTGGATCAGACCCCCTGTCCATTTCAAGCGATGCATTTTCATTATCCTTTAATCAATTTTAACGGGAAATGTTGCAAATTATGCGGAATTGGTTGTTCTTAATTTATGGTGCCTCATATGTATGTAGAAAGGGAGACTTTGGTACGCAAATCGGCATTCAGTTACCTGTATACTTACTTTTGCCTCTCAGTATATATCGAAATGATAATTTAAGTAATTGTACTAATGCTTTCCTCCAGAACAGTGTAGGTATTGCTTTTGGCGATACTAACGAGCACCCAAGATGTGTCCAGCATCTGTTTATTGTGATGAATATAATATTAAATCCTAGAGACAAGGTTGGGCCCATAGTATCAATTAAAATCCCCAGTGGTTCTCGCTACTGACCGTCCTAAGGCGTAGGTTATTATGTTAATATTATTATTATTTTAAATGTAGCTTTACAGTCCCAGTCATAAGGAGCTTTTGCATCAATATCCTAATGAAGTGTACTGAAACAAAACAGAATAGATCGAACAATTTCAAATGTAACTTAGTCGGATTTTCCGACCGGACTCTTAATGTTGTATGTGCTTATGGCTGTATATTATTTGGGCCCCGTCAAGCGATTTTGGTACTTATCGCCTATGCGAGCAGCGACGGTTCAGGCGAGCCTACGCATCCGCGCAGTCTCGCCAGAACCTTCGCTTCTCGCTCATACAAGTAGTGAATCAAGAGGAACCTTCAGACAGAAAGCCCTATCCCTGGCCCCTCTGAATGCCTGGGCATGCGCAGTTAAAATTTGTCATGACGGAATGCTCGAAGACACAAATTCGCTTGGCGGGGCTCATTTTATTTATTTAAGTTTCATTGTGTCTGTGGCACCTAGATCAACTCTTATGGGGAAGAGGGAGCTGATCGTTGAACTGTTTGTGATACGTGACGAGGTGAGCTTTTGGGATCACTTTTTGTCCGTCGTCCGTCCGTGAATAAACAATTTCTTCAAACGACATCTCCTCCTAAACCACTGATCGGATTTTTACCAAACTCCACAGGAATGATCCTTAGGTGGTCCACTTTCAAAAGTGTTCAAATGGTTCTGGTCCGTTGCACATCTAGGTCACATTGCACATCTAGGTCACAGGCTAAAATTTTGTTTGTTTGATTTGAGGTTTAACGTCCTCGTCAACACTGTAAAGGTCATTTTGGAGACGTTGCTTCCAATTTTGTGGGACTTTTACCCGAGATTGAGATGAAATGACATCTCAAGCCCTGTCGCCCAATGAAATCAATAGGGTTTATTAGCATGGACGGTCCGCCTCGCACCGCGGTTCCTGGACAGGCTTAGATCCTCTAAGCGGTTTACCAGTACTAGTGTGCGGGCCGGATTCAGGCTAAAATAGTTTTTTTTTTTTTTTTACTGAAAACCTAAACCAATCTTCTCTGAAACCACAAGTCCCAGGTCTCTGATATTTGAAGCTTCATCTAGTGGACCTTTACCAAGATTGTTCAAATGAAAGCCCTTGGGCAAATAATGCCCGCGCCCTGGAGCCCTTTGGTTTTACATAGGCTTATATAGGGAAATCTTTAAAAATCTTCTGCTCTGAAACCACAAGGCCCAGGTCTTGGATATTTGGTATGAAGCTTCATCTAGTAGACCTCTACCAATATTGTTCAAATTATAATCCTTGGACAAAAATGCCCCCGCCACTGGGCTCTTTGGTTTAACATAGACTTATATAGGAAAAATCTTTAAAAATCTTCTTCTCTGAAACCACAAGGCCCAGATCTTTGATATTTTGTGTGAAGCTTCTTCTAGTGGACCTCTTTCAATATTGTTCAAATTATAGCCCTTGGGCCAAAAATGCCCCCGCCCCGGAACTCTTTGGATTTTCATAGACTTATATAGGGAAAATCTTTAAAAAATCTTCTTCTCTGAAACTGCAAGGCCCAGATCTTTGATATTTGGTTTGAAGCTTCAATCTTTAAAAATCTTCTTCTCTGAAACCACAAGGCCCAGGTCTTTGATATTTTGTGTGAAGCTTCATCTAGTGGACCGCTTTCAATATTGTTTAAATTATAGTCCTAGGGCCAAAAATGCCCCCTCCACGGGGCCCTTTGATTATACATAGGCTTGTGTAGAGAATATCTTTATAAGCTTCTTCTCTGAAGCCGCAAGATCCAGGTCTTTGATATTTGGTGTGTGGCTTCATCTAGTGGACCTCTGCCAAGATTGTTCAAACTATAGCCCTTTGACCAAAAATGTCCCCGCCCTGGGGCCCTTTGGTTTTACATCGACTTATATAGGGAAAATTAAAAAAAAGTTCTCTGAAACCGCCAATCCCATGTCTTTGATATTTGTTGTGAAGCTTCATCTATAGGACCTCTATCAAGATTGTTCAAATTATAGCCCTAGGGCCAAAACTGCCCCCGCCCCGAGGCCCTTGTGTTTTACATAGACTTGTATAGGGAAATTTTTTAAAAATCTCATTCTCTATAGCTGCAAGTCCCAGGTCTTTGATATTTGGCGTGAAGCTTCATCTAAAGGACCTCTATCAAGATTGATCAAATTATAGCCCTGGGGCCAAAAATGGCTCAGCTGGGGCCCACTGGTTTTACATAGACTTGTATAGGGAAAATTTTTATAAATGTTCTTGTGTGAAACCCGAAGGCTCAGATCTTTGATATTTGGCATGAAGGAAGCTTCGTCTTGTGGATCTCTATCAAGATTGTTCAAATTATAGCCCTGGGGCCAAAAAAGCCCCCCTTCCTCGGGGCCCACTGGTTTTACATTGACTTTTTAGGAAAAATCTTTATAAATCGTCTTGTCTGAAACCAGAAGGCTCAGGTCTTTGATATTTGGTATGATGTTTTGTCTATTGGACCTCGACCAAGACTGATCAAATTATAGACCTGGGGCCAGAACTGGCTCCGCCCCGGGACCCACTGGTTTTTCATAGACTTATGTATGGAAAACCTTTTGAAATTTTCTTGACCGAAACCAGAAGGCTCAGGCCTTTGATATTTGGTTTGAAGCTTTGTCTAGTGATTTTTCAAATTATATTCCAAAACTGGGCCCACCCTGGTGCCCAGTGGTTTTACATAGACTTATATTGGGAAAACCTTTGAAAATCTCCTTGTCTGAAACTAGAGGGCCTAGGTCTTTCAAATTTGGAATGAAGCTTTGTCTTGTGGATTTCTGTCAATATTGTTCAGATTATAGCCATGGGGCTCGCAGGTTTTATTTAGACTTATATAAGGAAAACCTTTAAAAAATCTTCTTGTTTGGATCTGAAACCAGAAGGCTCCGGTCTTTGATATTTGGCATGAAGCTTCACCTTTTAGACCACGTTCGTTCGTTCAAGTTAAGGCATTTTACGTCTGCAAGGTCCAACGGACTGAACTCCATAGCTCCACAGCGAGACGTAAGTTTTGTGCTTCTGGGCTGCGAATCGCGGCAGTTTGTCCAACAAGAGTCAATCGCGTTGGACTGCCTGTGCCCTACCAAGGAAAACGAAGCACTGCCAGTTTTAGAAATTTTGAAGGCCGGTCCAAATTGAGCCAAAATTGTAGAGTAATCAGTGCCGATTCGGCTGCAAACCGCGATTTCTCTACTGTGCTCGAGAGCGGAAACTAGGTCAACGGTGCTCTCTCTTGGGGCCGCGCGATTTTGGCCATCGGACTTAGGCTGCCAATGAGGCATGCCTATGCAGATTTCCATTCAGGAAAACCCACGGCTAACGGTCCATGAAGAAGACTGGTCGTATTCCCAACCAGCAGGCAGGATGAGCGCGTAACGATCCAGGCGTAGGTACAAGCCCTCAGCATCTCCTACCGGCTTAGCCATGCAGAAGTGCTGCTTGTAGAACCGCCAAGCTCAGGGGACGAACTCGTCGTCCCCCGCGTCCGATGACCTTGACACGTACAGAATGACATTCTCCCGATGTTGGAAGGCAAAGCACTCTGTCGCGTACGGGTAGGTTCGACCCGTAGGCTTCCTGCTAAGCAGGTATATGTCATGGTCATCATAGCGGCGGACAGCTTGGTAGTCGTAGTGGTCTTGTACCCGGAAATGCTGGTCGATCGTTACGAAATCCATGTCCGGCGCGAGTGGCTGGTAGGCTGGCTTGGGCGGCGAAGTCTTGCGGCGCTGTTTCTTCGGTGGCTCAGGCGGTGTTGGCTGGGACGGCTCTGGCGAAGAAGGCGCTGGTGCAGGCGATGGTGTTGGTCGCGGCAGTGTCGGCGCGGGCGCTGGTTCGGCGCTGGCTGTCGTCGGTCTTGTAATGGTGGCTGGAGAGAGCTCTATGGTCACTGTTGCTGGTGGTGCTGTCTCTTGTAGCGGTCTCTCCTTGGCTGGCTGCTGTGGTTTGGCTGTCTTCCTGGGTCTGGTTGGAGCTGGAGTGCTCAGATCCTAGCGAAGGCTGACTGTCACATACTGATGGTGGAGGCCTGTTTTTACCTCAGGCACCCCATGAAGTCGACATGACTTCAAGAAAGCCACAAGTGGCTCAGGAAGGCGATACTCTTTCATACAGACAGACATGATAAGAGCGATGTTGACTGTTCGTGAGCTGAACAGAGAATGATTGAATGCCTTTTAGACCACTACCAAGGTTATTCAAATTATAGCCCTGGGGTGATGGATGTCTTCGGGGCTCACTTGTTACACTATGGATCAGATGAGCGATCCAGGGCCATCATGGCCCTCTTCCTTTTGTGTTCTCCTAATTGTGAGTTACTCTTTCTCTTGGTAGCTGTAATTTTTGATAATGGCCTTTCCTTGGCACCTATTTCAATATTTTGTTTCTGGATGGAAATTCGATTCCAGACAACTGCCTTCACTTCTGTTTCTGAAACTATTGTTTCTTGAGCCATGAATGAAAATTTTATGTCCTACAGGCATGCCAAAGCAATAATGGCTATACATGAAAAGTAAACTGTACACATCGACATTGGCCCCCGCCCATCAGGGCTTGAAGAAATAGATGGCTGCATGATGCTTCTACTTAGAGCTGAAACCGACCCGCACACGAGTACTGGTAAAATGCTTAGAGGTTCCAAGCCTGCCCAGGCAAAGTGGTGCGAGTCGGACCGTCCATGCTTATAAACCCTAGTGGTTTCAATTGGCGGCAGGGCTTGAGATGTCATTTCATCTCAATGTAGGGTAAAAGTCCCACAAAATATTGGAAGCAACCTCTCCAAAATGTCCTTTACAGTGTTGACGGGGACGTTAAACCTCGAATCAAACAAACAAATACACACCGACAATTACGAATTCCTATTTTTTTCCGAAAGTTAAAATGTTAACAGAAACGAACAGGGAAAGCCGAAATCACATGAAATAGAACAATCTTGGCACCAGAAGAAAGAGAAAGCTTTGAAATACAGGAAACAGCGTTGGCACCAGAAGAAAGAGAAAGCTTTAAAATACAGGGAACAGCTAACATAATTACAATACAATACAATAACTTTATTCAGCATTACACATTCAAAATATCAAATAGTGGTAACATGAAAGTATGGCATGCATTAAACCATTTACACAGGAGCAGTTATATATGTTATAACTGCACAGATGACATTTATATAGCGTACACAGAATGCCTAAGTTTCACTGCAAAATACAAAAACCTAGATATCAAACTTATTCATCGTCGGCCACTGACAATAATAATTTTTAAAGTACTTTTGTCTTAAATCTCTGTACATTGGACAGACCAGAAGAAAAGGATATTCGTTTTCAATCATATTTACAATACTGAACCTAAATATTCATTCATGTCTCTATATGTTTTCATATCGCCCTCTCTCAATAGCAAGATCATGGGATTTAAGTTTAAATTGTGTAAGTGCAATTCTTATTTTTTTCTTGTATAAAATTCAAATAGTGTTCAAATTCAAAGGTATGCTTGATTATTAATGTTTGCATACCAGCTTTGGTATAAATAATTCAATATACGTTGTCTTATTAGATTAAATGGTAATAACAAGTCTTTTTTCGCGTCTAAAGAGCATAAAGTAATACGTTTTGGTCATATCAGAAAGTGTGTGAAGCTCTCACCTTTCTACTTGGCAGTGTTAACATAAGATCTGGTACTGAGCTATTTAGACAAATTATTGGTATTCCGATGGGTATGATATGCGCTGCCCCTGGTGGCTGATCTGTTCTTGTTTTGTTATGAAAGACACTTCATGATATCCCTTTCCGTTGAAATCATCGAAGTATTTAGCTTGAGTTCTAGATATTTGGATGCTTTATTAAATATTGGTAATAAGTATTTCGATGGTTTGATCAGTAAAATTTACCCCCCAGATCTACTGTTAAATAAAGCAAATTATTCTGACACCGAGGCCCCGTGTTTGGTTTTAAATCTTTCTGTTGTAGATGGGTTTGTGTCCCGCAAAATTTGTAATAAACACGATGGTTTTGATTTTGAGATTGTAAATTTTCCTTTCTTGGATGGTTAGTTTCCTCGTGCGGCATCCTATGGCGTTTATATTCGCGATTAACTCGATTTGCAAGAGTGTTTAGTCATGTAATTGACTTCAACGTTCGTATTAAATTGCTAACTGCATATCCTCTTAATCAGGTAATCGGTATCATAAACTACGCAAAGCCTTTTTATAATTTAATAGACGTCATTCCGCTTTAATATCAAAATTCAATGTTGGACTTAAATCTCTTCCGCAACAAGGTCTAGTGGTACCCGAACTTTATGGTGACTGAGTATATAAAGAAGAAGTAAAACAAAGATCAGGAATCGATACAATTAACTTACTCCACCCATCAAAGACACCAAAGGGAAAGAAACACCAACATTAAGCGACCAGACCATAATGGAAACCTAAACAAAGGAAGGCCATAAGGACAGTTACTTTCCCACAAAATGGCCATATGGCCGTCCAAAATAAAAAGACACAAGTGATACACACAGTAAGTAACAAACAACGACATAAATAAACCGCCACAGAAGAACCGCCTTGGAACGGTCAGTGGAAAGATTTCCACTGGGGGGGGGGGGGGGGGGGGGCTTAAATCGATTTTACGTGGCCACAATCCTCGCCCTTACTTCCGTCGCGATTTAGACAAATAATTTATTCAGTCCGCATGAAGGCCTCCTAACTCATCAGTGCAACATCTCCGTGAACACAAAAAATCAACGAATCACAGAGGTGAGACAACGGTGAGGACTCGACAGCAAGAAACCACTGAAATGCTGGAGCAAAAGAAAACCAACAGCTAGACTCCGATGGACCCGACCAGAGACATTCAGAAAAATATATACATGGATATATACATGGAATGACTTCAGCACCCAATTTCGTAAATTCATGATAAGGAATCGATACAATTAACCCACAGCTCCCATGAGTGACACCACACGGAAAGAAACACAGACATGAAATAACTAGACCCTAATTGAAACACCAATAGCGGAAACCAAAAGGATGTGTACTTTCCCATTATAAGGTCAATTGGCTATCCAAAACAATATAATATGAGCGACACACACACTGAAAAGGCAAACCATATTAAAAATAAACCACGACAGAAGAACCGCATTGGAACGGTCAGTGAAACGAATTTCACCTTGGGGTGGGGATGGGGGGCTTCAATCGATTTTACGCAGCTGGAAACAAGTTTACAAACAATGCCACAGAATTGGAAAAAGAAGATGACTCGACCGGGACTCGAAACCAGGGCCTTTCGCATACCATGCCAACACTCTACCGACTGAGCTACCGGGCCACCCGGTCGACCCGTTACATCCCCCCCCCCTGCATAATTAGGTTCGTCCCGAATCTCTCCTAATGAGATCCGTCCCGAATTTCTAAGTCCTATCCAGTCCGGCTGCGAGACTTATTTTTCATACTCTGCTATGGCCTCAGACGCGGTGCTGGACCCAAACTGGCCACCAAAAGTCACAGCCTTACAGGGTTGGAAAAAGAACATAACTCGACCGGGACTCGAACCCAGGGCCTTTCGCATACCGTGCGAACACTCTACCGACTCAGCTACCGAGCCACACGGTCGACCCGTTACACAATCCTCTCCGTTAAATCCGTTGAAGTGACAAATAAGTTGGAAAAGGCCTCCCAACATCAATTTTATACGACAGACTACATGCATGGTAGGTAACCACGGTTGACAACTTCGCTTCCCTCTTTAATTGCACGCCTGTGGGTCAGGCATCAGATTATATGACGGTTCCAGCGTAAAGGCTCACTGAGAATTAGGGGAAAATTAAATTTTATGTACTGTTCATTGGTGCCTGATGTTCTGTCTCTGGTTGGGCCTATCGGAGTCTATCTGTGGTTTTCTTTTGCTCCAGCATTTCAGTGGTTTATTACTGTCGAGTCCTCAACGTTGTTTCATCTTTGTGGTTGTATGATTTGTGTTCTCAGAGATGTTGCACTGATACGTTAGGAGGCCTTCATGCGGACTGAACAAATTAGTTGTCTAAATCGCGACGGAAGTACGGGCGAGGATTGTTGCCGCGTAAAAATCGATTTAAGCCCCCACTGGAATTCGTTTTAATGACCGTTCAAAGGCGTTTCTTCTGTCGCCGTTTATTTTTCATAGTTTGTCTTTGGGCGTGTCTCGTATTTCTCCCAGACATACTGTATTTCCCCCGGGCGTCTGTCTGTCCGTTTGTCTGAAGCTATATTCACGAAACTTCAAAAAATATTAATCAACATTTGACGAAGTGTAGAGAGCAAGAACTATAACCCTAACATTTATGATTTTTTTAGTTATCTCACTTGGAAGTTTGTCGGTCTCAAAATCATGTATGTATGTATGGGCAAATCGTGTCCGGTCATTAACTTTTTATTTTTAAATGGATTTTTAAAATTAGTTTGCAGAAATGTTAACTACTATGAGACGATGTGTCGCGCGCATGAACCCGGTCGGTACCTCAAAGGTCAAGGTCATACTAAGAGGTCATATGTCAAAAAGGGGCATTTTTCGTGTTCGGTCAATAACTTTATTATTCCTGGATGGATTGTAAAATTACTTGGCAGAAATGTTAATCATTAAAAGACGATGTCTTGCGCGCATAACTCGGGTCGGTTCCTCTATGGTCAAAGCCATACTTAGACGTCAAGGGTTGGTTTTTAGTTGGTCAATTACTTTCTGTAAGCGGTGCATGACTGAAATTTCCCGTCTCTATCCAAGAACATTAATCCCGACCGGACGGAGAGTGTGTAGCTGGTAGATCCACTAAAAGTCCTTGATTTTTTTTTTTTGGTGGGGGGGGGGGGTGGGGGCGGGGGGGGTTGTACTCTTGTGGTTTTCAGGATCTGATGACAAGATGTCAATGATTTGAAATCTCATGTGTTCGAGGGTGCAGTCAGGTCGGTTGAAATGATTAGCCACCGGCGTGTCCCGTTTTTTCGGGTGTCGCGCTGGTGTTCCGTCATTCGAACCTTCATTTCCTTTTTTTTTTCACCGACATATTGCATTTTGCACTTGGTGCATGTGATCATGTACACCAAGTTACTCATGGTGCAGTGGCCGCGGAGTTTCGCTTGGTAGCGGTATTGTGTGTACGTACTTTTAAATATTTTTGATTTGTACATACAGTTGCAGTATTTGCAGTCCGGTATTGTACAGTCCTCCATAAGATTTCTCCTGATTTGATCACTTGCGCCTCTAGTTTTTGTGCTGAATGCAGCTCTCACAATTCTTTGTGAGATTTTATTGCCTATTTTCATTGCAAACATCGGGGGTTTGTCAAAGAGCTGTGGATGGGTGATGCTAAGCAATGGCCATAATTGCAGTATTGCCTTTTTGAAATATTGTACATCCCGTTCATGGGCTAGTACGAAGGGCATTGTGTCGTTTTGGACGTTTGTGACTCTGGTGGGGTTTAGAAGATTTTCTCTGTTCGCTAGCCGTGCTTTTGCGCGGCTTTGTAACAATTCTTGGTGTGGATAGCCCCTTCTGATGTAGTAGTCCGTCAATTTTTTCGCATGGATATCATAGTCTGATATAATGCTACAGTTCCTTCTAATTCGTAGGAATTGGCTGTAAGGGCCTGCCAGTTTTTGTGACCGCGGGTGATTTGAGTTAAATTGTAAATAACAGTGTTTGTCTGTTGGTTTGCAGTATAGATCAAAACTGATTTTGCCGTCATTGTCGCGGCGTACCCGAGTGTCAAGGAATGTGATTTCCTTTGCAGAACATTCAATGGTGAATTTTATTGTTGTGGAAATTGTTGCAGTGTTCGTAGAGCAATTGTAGTTCTCGTTCTGTACCTGTCCATATAATGGATATCGTCAATATATCTAAGGTAGACGTATGGTTGATACGGGGCTGTTAGTAGCAATTTGCTCTCAAATTCACCCATGAAAATGTTTGCGTATGTCGGGGCTACTTTCGTGCCCATCGCTGTTCCTCCGATTTGGAGGTAATGTTTACCTTCAAATTTGAAGTTATTGCAGTGTAATACCAGTCTGAGGAGAGACATACCAGTCTGAGGAGAGACAAGATGCTTTGGTGCGTGATTCGGTAGGCAGGTTTGTGCCTTCTTAGTGTCTTTGCGACCGCTACGAGTCCCTCTTGGTTCAGGGTATTAGTGTATAGAGAAGTTACATCCAGAGTGACCAAAAAGAAGTTCGATGGGAGGTTTTGTGTACCTTCAACCTTATTGATGACGGATATTAGTGTATAGAGAAGTTACATCCAGGGTGACCAAAATGAAATTCTGTGGGAGGTTTTGTGTACCTTCAACCTTATTGATGATAATGCAATATGTTGGTGAAACAAAAAGAGAAATGAAGGTTCGAATGGCGGAAAACCAGCACGACACCCGAAAAAAACGGGACACGCCGGTGGCGAATCATTTCAACCGACATGACCACACCCTCGAACACATGAGATTTCAAATTACTGACATCTTGTTATCAGATCCTGATGACCTCAACAGTACAAACCCCCGAAAAATCAAGGAACTGTACTGGATCTATCAGCTACACACTCTCCGTCCGGTCGGGATTAATGTTCTTGGATAGAGACAGGAAATTTCAGCCATGCACCGCTTACATTTATGTCCCCTTACTCCACTCTCTTACCAGAACTCGCAACCTATTAGTCAGTTCAACACGTTTGCAGTTACGGGACAATTACGCCCCAAAACTGGCATACAAATGACGTCATAACGTCACATTAGTGTCGCATCAATAAACAACTGCAAAAATGTATTTGTGTGTAGAATGTAACAAAAATTATAAACACCTAAAAGCCTAAGGAGACACCTCGAAACGGCCCATCAAGGACTCCACCACCTATGCCAGTATTGTGGGCAACTATTCACAAGAAAAGATTCCCTGTTTGATCAAACTCGGAATAAACACTAAAAAAAACTCTGGGGGAAAACCGAAGCAGTGACAAGGACCTGAACACACGGGACTTTCCGGTAGAGGAACTAGACAAAATTCTAGGCCCTATTTTTGAAGAACAGTTCAACACGGAATTATCACTGGGTGATGATCTTATCCGCACGATCGCTATCTTCGGACAATAAAGGTATGTAAATGAAAACAAATAAGTTTCGTTGAGCTGTTTATTATAAACATTTTACATCTTTGCATGCAAACAAACATCTTGTGAATGTTACAAAAAAAAAAAACATTCTTTTCCCCTTCCCACACACACCAATTGATATTAATAATAAGTAAATTTCAAATGCGCCTCATTTCATTACCCCGCAAGAGCCTGTTAACAAACAGCAAAAATGTTTTTTATTCCGAAGTCTGTCCAAAAATCGGTACTGGTGCTGACAACATAATACATACAGTACATTTAATAATATAAATAGATGCATTTAGGCTACCGATAATACAACCGGCCCCCACGGACCGACCATTGCTATATTCCTAACCACAATAGTGGTGGAAAACGTCGCCCGGCCCCCTAGGGGCCGGTGAACGTCTTTAGCCATTTAACAATAATGGATCATAACGTCAACCGGCCCTAAGGGGCCGGTGACGACGTCATCTCCATAACAACTAATGGAAATAACGTCAACCGGCTCCCAGAGGGCCGGTGACAGTCTTCGTAAAGGCAATATAGCCTACCAGCCCCCTCCCCCCAAAAGGGCCGGTCTACATACACAAGCATGGGTAACCAAGGTAACCGAGAGGGTATATAAAGCGCGAATATCACAGAGCTCATCACAATTCGTGACAAGCGAACATCCTCTGACGAAAGCCTATCTATAGTCAGAAACTAGTCAGGAATTATTCGCTATGAGTCACAACGAGCAAGACCATGGCGCGACCAATCCGAGTCAACAGCCACACAACTCGAGCTTACTAACTTATTCCTGTATTGATTTTAAATTACTTGGCAGAAATGTTAATCATAATGAGACGATGTGTTGTTTTCAAGACTGAGATCGGTTTATCCAAGGTCAAGGTCATACTTAGAGGTCAAAGTTCAAACAAGAGCTCCGCAAGCGGGGCATTATATGCCCGTGGCAATTAGTAAGATGGATCACATATATACTAACTGTTGTACAAAGTACGAGGTAAAACAAAGATCAGGAATCGATACAATTAACCTACTCCCCCCTTCAAAGACACCAAAGGGAAAGAAACACAAACATGAAGCGACCAGACCATAATGGAAACCTAAACAAAGGAAGGCCATAAGGACAGTTACTTTCCCACAAAATTGCCAAATGGCCATCCAAAATAAAAAGACACAAGTGATACTCACAGTAAGTAACAAACAACAATATAAATAAACCGCAACAGAAGACCCGCCTTGGAACGGTCAGTGGAAAGAATTCCACTGGGGGGCTTAAATCGATTTTACATGGCCATAATCCTCGCCCTTACCTCTGTCGCGGTATACACTAAGTTTGTTTAGTCCGCATGAAGGCTTCCTAACTCATCAGTGTAACATCTCCGAGAACATACAAATCAAAAAACTACAGATATGAAACAAGGTTTAGGACTCGACAGCATACAACAACAGAATTGCTGGAGCAAAAGAAAACCAACAGTTAGGCTCCCAAGTTTGGGTTTGTGGAATGTAACCAAGGAACAATCTGTGCTACATATATTCTAACATGGCACTTTTAATCACCCGAAATGGCTCATATAGTGTAGTTGTTATTTTCTTGTCCTTTGGGATCATTGATTCCATTGTGGATTTTTGAAAATATTTGAGGGTCACTAATGAGGCCTAATTGGCCGAAACTAGCTAGTCTGGCCCAGAAACATGCACACTCCATATTTTTCAGTTCTGTGGTGTATTCCTTGCTTCCAAAGGATAACCCTTCTATTTAACGTCACTAAAGCTGGTGTCTGGTAATGCGTGGCGACCGTAAACTATTAACAATCAAGAGAGGACTTGTTGCGTGTAAGACACGGGTCAACATCTCCAAGGTCAAGGTCATACTTAGAGGTCAAAGATAAAAAAGGGCTTTTTTCCATGTACGGTTAATAACTTTCTTATTTCTCGATGGACTTTTTAAAGTTACTTTGCAGAATTGGTCACCTTCATTAGATGATAAGTTGCACACAAGACCCAGATCAGTACCTATAATGTCAAGGCCGTACTTAGTGGTCAAAAATGGGAAACGTCTGTGCTTTTGCAGAAAAAAAAAAACAAATTCTAGTTAGCTTTTTTTTTTTGATAGCCAATTGACCATTTTGTCGGAAAAAATCTGTCCGTTTGGCTTTCCACTATTGATGTATCCTTTAAGGTCTAGTTATTTCATTGTGTGATTCTTTCCATTAGGTGTCTCTTATGGGAGCCCTCCCCTCCCCTCCCCACCCCCCCCCCCCCCCCCCCACACGCACACAGTGGAATTCGTTTCCGCTGACCGTTCAGAGGCGGTTCATCTGTCGCGGTTTATTTTTGTTATGGTTTGTCTTTGGGTGTTTTATGTTATTTTGGATAGCCATTTTGTGGGAAAGTAACTGTCCTTTTGGCTTTCCGCTGTTGATGTTTCCGTTGGGGTCTGTTGCTTCATGTTTGTGTTTCTTTCCCTTTGGTGTCTCTGATGTGAGCTGTGGGTTAATTGTATTGATTCCTGATCATTGCCTCTACTTCTATTTTTAGATCAACACGAAAATGTTACAAAGGAAAATCCAATATCAAAGGTGTGATCCATTAATTTACATTTTACCAACAGTAACCGGTAACCCAGGACGGATCCGTTACGCCTCGCTTTAACAGAAGTAACCGGTAACAGGTAGGATAAACTGATGACAGAACCAAGGACTAGGATTGTGGTCACGAAAGACCGATTTAAGCTCCCGTCCCCTGTGAAATACTTTTCCTAACCGTTCTTCTGTCGTGGTTAATGATTGTTACAGTTAGGCCTAGAAAAAAAATGTTCGTTTAGGGTAACATCTTCAAAAATGTTAGGTAGGGTAGGGTCATTTTTTTTTTTTAAGATTTTTTTTTTATTCTGTCTGGGCATGTAAAGGAGCTGTAAGAGCCTAAGATGATGCCTGTTTATGTAAATCATGTAAATATTAGCTAAAATACTCTTGAAAAACTACCAAAAATCTGGTGCTGTGGTGATATGCAAGGTTATTTTTTTCTGACAAAAGGGTGAAAAAAAATAGGATCACAGCAAATTTCTAGGTAGGCTCGGGTTACCCTAAACAAAGTAGAAGTAAAACAAAGATCAGGAATCGATACAATTAATTTACTCCACCCATCAAAGACACCAAAGGAAAGAACACAAACATTAAGCGACCATACCATAATGGAAACCCAAACAAAGGAAGGCCATAAGGACAGTTACTTTCCCACAAAATGGCCATATGGCCATCCAAAATAAAAAGACACAAGTGATACACACAGTAAGTAACAAACAACACCATAAATAAATCGCCACAGAAGAACCGCCTTGGAACGGTCAGTGGAATGATTTCCACTGGGGGGCTTAAATCGATTTTACGTGGCCACAATCCTCGCCCATACTTCCGTCGCGATTTAGACAAATAATTTTTCAGTCCGCATGAAGGCCTCCTAACTCATCAGCGCAACATCTCCGTGAACACAAAAAATCAAAGAACCACAGAGGTGAGACAACGGTGAGGACTCGACAGCAAGAAACCACTGAAATGCTGGAGCAAAAGAAAACCAACAGTTAGACTCCGATGGGCCCGACCAGAGACAGAGCATCAGGCACCAACCAACATTACCCTGAATTAGATCTCTCTAATTCTCAATAAGCCTTTATGTTGGAGCCGTCATAGAATCGGAGGCCTGACCCACCGGCGTGCAATTAAAGAGGGAAGCAAAGTTGCCAACCCTTTTTTTAGGCCTTAGTCTTTGCATTTATACATGGCTTACATTATTTGATGTTGGATAGCTGTTTAGCCAGGAAATTTTCTGTCCTTTTTGCTTCTGATTGTGATGTTTCCATTAGGTTTAGGGTTTAGTTACGTCAGGTAAGTGTTTCTTTTCCTCAGGGGGGCTCTGATAGGAGGTGCGGGGGTAATTGTATCGAGTTCTGATCACTGCCTTCAGTTTTATTTTCCTTTACGTCACACTTCATCATAAACAAAGACGGTAACCCAGGTAGGACCCAGTACGTTACATTTCATCATAAATTACCGCTAACCCAGGTTTTAAATAAAACTATGGTAGGTATTTCATGTAAGCACAAAACTTGTCCAACAATGCATGCACATCTCACACACATCCAGTTGATAAGCAAATGGCAAAACAAATGGGGAAATATTCATCGTCTTGTTTTATCTCGAACAAATCATTGCTTTCACGCACATTCCAGTGTATCTGGTAAGCAAAGTAAATACCTGGTATAAAATGACTGTTACGAGATGGAATAGGAAACCTCTCTGGTGCTTATGCACATCTAAATTATTTTAGTAGGTATATGGTAAGGCGGTGCGAGTGAAATATTTGAGTTGAAATATGGTAGGCAAAATGTGCTGCTCCATGCACAAGTCATGCACATATCATACGATGTATGCATGAGTGGTTTGTGGAGATCTGTTTTTACAATACAGCGGGCCGCTATAAGGCTGAGTTCTATAACATTTGCCTAAAAATCGCCAACCGCCAAATTGTGCCATATATGATTTTCATTCCCGTCACATGTTGTGTGGGTGCTCGTTTTGACAGGAGTCATGCCATTGATTTATAGGGTTGTTTCATCATTTTTTCCCTATGGGAAATATGCTATTTGAACGCAAATCCATTATCTACTCGATTTTTGCTATCTGGCTTTAATTGTGGACGGTATCTCCACCTCGCCACGATTTTAGCGAGCTCATATGAGTATGCATGATTTTCCGGTAGTATTCA
This sequence comes from Lucinisca nassula, assembly GCA_963580285.1. NCBI lineage: Eukaryota > Metazoa > Mollusca > Bivalvia > Lucinida > Lucinidae > Lucinisca > Lucinisca nassula. The sequence goes on along the minus strand of OY757023.1, from coordinate 108,243,065 downwards.
TAGATAAAAAAAATCCTGAAAAAAAACCAACACTATTCATCAGCAGGTCAAGTTGTAACGTATTCACACAACATTGAGACGGGACAGTGAAAGTATATTGAAAGGTATGTTAAATCTATGTTTAGTATTATTTTTGTATGAACATGCTTGTAGGTTTCGGAGGGACTTACTTTTAGTATACCCCAACTTTCTGAAGCCTATTCTGAATTCACTTTTGAAGCCTCTGTGGTGTAGTGATTGGGCTACTAGCTTTGCCAGCTAGAGGTCGCTGGATCGATCACGGGCTTCTCCAGAAGTAGAATGAGTCTTTTTAAGCGAGGTCCTGTCTCCCTAGATGTTGGTGAGACGTAAAGTTTGGACACCCGCTCATTCTAGATTCATTAAGGCTTTTAGACCCCTTTTGTAGAATATAATTAATAAACGCTGGGTCACTTGTTTGATCCATGACTTTTGACTAGCTGTGGTTAGAAGGATATGAAATAGTCTGTTATGTTTCCTGTAATTGGCGGGTGACCAGGTAGCGCAAAGGCGTGGTCTGTTCAATTGCCTCTTACTTGTGATAATGTAGTGAGCACGAATTTGATGAGTATTATGCTCAGTGGTAGAGAGCATTAATTGATTTCTGTAGTGCTCAGTAAGGAAACATAAACTTTGAGTATTATTGTGTCAAGCGCTGGGTGCTGATAATTTGATGCACAGTCAAGTTGAGTTCTGCTGTACGGTTATTTGTCACATGCACTAATCAGCCTGTGTGTCTGGTCGGCGCATGCGCAATAACGGTATATGCATGAACATATTCTTACTTCTCCGGGAGGGGGATCATGATATAGCATGTATGTTTTGTGAACTGTATTTTAGTCCAATTATCGTAATTTGCAGGCACAACAATGTGTGGTGACCTGCTGCTCCCTGCAAAATAGCAGCAGGTACTGGTACGACGCTGTCGGTTAGGGTCCAGCAAGGGCGGACGAACCAACATAAACAGGTCGAAGAAAGCAATGTGAGACCAATGGGAGACCATTCAAAATAAACGGGTCGAATAAATAACCTGCAGGCGATTCAGGCGAATCAAACCAGTGCGCGATCGCTAAATGATACATATCAACCTGTGGTCGACAGCAAGGTCGACAAACTAGTTCACACTAGTGCGCGAGAGGGGGATTCACCCTAAGTTATAAACTGGCCAGTCGCGTCTTATGTTGTTTCTTTTTTTTTATTTTGTTGTTGTTTTTGTTGTTTGCTTCTGTAGGCATTCACGTCACCCGTTCCGAGCACAGAACATTGTTTTGCCGTCGGGGCGGACGTCGTGAGTAGGCTACAGAAGCAACTAATTGTGATGTTTTGTGTTAGTAGTGTTGTATATAGATACTGTAAATAATTCATGTCATTCATTTGATATCTTTCTTGTGCCTTACCCCACAGCGGCCCGTACACCTGTCAGAGATCACGCTCGGTTGTCTTGTCAGCATAAGTTGTTATATGGACGTAACGTAACGTCAGAGGTCCAATGGCAATATTAAGAGAATTATGGGCTGAAGAGGTACGCGATGAGCAAGTTCTTTCGACGTATCAGTACGTTACTGAGCTAAGGGAACGGTTAGAGCAGACCTGCGTATTTAAGCGTGATAATTTAAAGAAGGTTCAGATTAAGCAGAAAGCTTATTATGATAAAGGCGCGAGGTCGCGTAAATTTGACGTCGGCGATAAAGTGCTTTTGTTACTACCGACAGACAGTAATAAATTATTGCTTCAATGGAAAGGTCCTTATGAAGTGGTTGAGGTAGTAAACAGAATGGATTATAAGATAGACGTCAATGGAAATGTTAACACATATCACGCTAACATACTGAAGCAATATGTGGAATGTCAAAATATGACGTCACATTGCTTGCTTTCTGTAGAGTCCATTCCGTCAACTGAAAATGATGACGTTGACGAATTCTCATTGGAAGATTGCGCTTTTCCAACTGCAGAGCAACCGGAAAGTGACGGTGACGTTAGCGTCCCACACACACTAACGTCAGAAGAGAGTGAGGAGACAGAAGGGCTAAGAGAACAGCGCCTTGCAGGAATGACGTGTCAAACAGACCAAATTTTTTGTACCACACAAATGTCAGAACCTGTGAAAACAATCAAATCAGTTATGCCAGAAAGGCCACCGCCAGTAAGATTAAAAAGATATCCGTTTTCTATCAAACAACAGAGTGTGAGGGGAACAGGAAAATTCTGGGGCAAACAACCATAACTTAAATAGCTAAATTTTACTTAAGAAAATTTGGGGGCAGGTAATTTCGCACGGTTGTTGTGTAAATAGCTGTCTTGTGTAGATGGCTTCATCCTATTCCATCTCTGTACACAAAGAAAAATATTTCTGATTGATTTTTCTCCAAAAAAGGGGAACCTTTGTTACGAGATGGAATAGGAAACCTCTCTGGTGCTTATGCACATCTAAATTATTTTAGTAGGTATATGGTAAGGCAGTGCGAGTGAAATATTTTAGGTGAAATATGGTAGGCAAAATGTGCTGCTCCATGCACAAGTCATGCACATATCATACGATGTATGCATGAGTGGTTTGTGGAGATCTGTTTTTACAATACAGTGGACCGCTATAAGGCTGAGTTCTATAACATTTGCCTAAAAATCGCCAACCGCCAAATTGTGCCATATATGATTTTCATTCCCGTCACGTGTTGTGTGGGTGTTCGTTTTGACAGGAGTCATGCCATTGATTTATAGGGTCGTTTCATCATTTTTCCCTATGGGAAATATACTATTTGAACGCAAATCCATTATCTACTCGATTTTTGCTATCTGGTTTTAATTGTGGACGGTATCTCCACCTCGCCACATAGAAGCCTCCGTGGTGCAGTGGTTACGCTACTCGCCTTGTAAACCAGGGATCGCAGGATCGATCCCGGGCTTCTCCAGACTTTCGGATGAGTCTTTAAACCGAGGTCCCGTCTCCGTATGACCTTAGCTGTTGGTGGGACGTAAAACTAAAACTCACTCACTCACTCCGACCGCCACGATTTTAGCGAGCTCATATGAGTATGTACGATTTTCGGTAGTATTCATAGATATAAAAATCCCGAAAAAAACGAACACTATTCAGCAGCAGGTCAAGTTGTAACGTATTCACACAACATTGAGACGGGACAGTGAAAGTATATTGAAAGGTATGTTAAATCTATGTTTAGTATTATTTTTGTATGAACATGCTTGTAGGTTTCGGAGGGACTTACTTTTAGTATACCCCAACTTTCTGAAGCCTATTCTGAATTCACTTTTGAAGCCTCTGTGGTGTAGTGATTGGGCTACTAGCTTTGCCAGCTAGAGGTCGCTGGATCGATCACGGGCTTCTCCAGAAGTAGAATAAGTCTTTTTAAGCTAGGTCCTGTCTCATTCTGACCCTAGATGTTGGTGAGACGTAAAGTTTGGACACCCGCTCTTTCTAGATTCATTAAGGCTTTTAGACCCCTTTTGTAGAATATAATTAATAAACGCTGGGTCACTTGTTTGATCCATGACTTTTGACTAGCTGTGGTTAGAAGGATATGAAATAGTCTGTTATGTTTCCTGTAATTGGCGGGTGACCAGGTAGCGCAAAGGCGTGGTCTGTTCAATTGCCTCTTACTTGTGATAATGTAGTGAGCACGAATTTGATGAGTATTATGCTCAGTGGTAGAGAGCATTAATTGATTTCTGTAGTGCTCAGTAAGGAAACATAAACTGAGTATTATTGTGTCAAGCGCTGGGTGCTGATAATTTGATGCACAGTCAAGTTGAGTTCTGCTGTACGGTTATTTGTCACATGCACTAATCAGCCTGTGTGTCTGGTCGGCGCATGCGCAATAACGGTATATGCATGAACATATTCTTACTTCTCCGGGAGGGGGATCATGATATAGCATGTATGTTTTGTGAACTGTATTTTAGTCCAATTATCGTAATTTGCAGGCACAACAATGTGTGGTGACCTGCTGCTCCCTGCAAAATAGCAGCAGGTACTGGTACGACGCTGTCGGTTAGGGTCCAGCAAGGGCGGACGAACCAACATAAACAGGTCGAAGAAAGCAATGTGAGACCAATGGGAGACCATTCAAAATAAACGGGTCGAATAAATAACCTGCAGGCGATTCAGGCGAATCAAACCAGTGCGCGATCGCTAAATGATACATATCAACCTGTGGTCGACAGCAAGGTCGACAAACTAGTTCACACTAGTGCGCGAGAGGGGGATTCACCCTAAGTTATAAACTGGCCAGTCGCGTCTTATGTTGTTTCTTTTTTTTATTTTGTTGTTGTTTTTGTTGTTTGCTTCTGTAGGCATTCACGTCACCCGTTCCGAGCACAGAACATTGTTTTGCCGTCGGGGCGGACGTCGTGAGTAGGCTACAGAAGCAACTAATTGTGATGTTTTGTGTTAGTAGTGTTGTATATAGATACTGTAAATAATTCATGTCATTCATTTGATATCTTTCTTGTGCCTTACCCCACAGCGGCCCGTACACCTGTCAGAGATCACGCTCGGTTGTCTTGTCAGCATAAGTTGTTATATGGACGTAACGTAACGTCAGAGGTCCAATGGCAATATTAAGAGAATTATGGGCTGAAGAGGTACGCGATGAGCAAGTTCTTTCGACGTATCAGTACGTTACTGAGCTAAGGGAACGGTTAGAGCAGACCTGCGTATTTAAGCGTGATAATTTAAAGAAGGTTCAGATTAAGCAGAAAGCTTATTATGATAAAGGCGCGAGGTCGCGTAAATTTGACGTCGGCGATAAAGTGCTTTTGTTACTACCGACAGACAGTAATAAATTATTGCTTCAATGGAAAGGTCCTTATGAAGTGGTTGAGGTAGTAAACAGAATGGATTATAAGATAGACGTCAATGGAAATGTTAACACATATCACGCTAACATACTGAAGCAATATGTGGAATGTCAAAATATGACGTCACATTGCTTGCTTTCTGTAGAGTCCATTCCGTCAACTGAAAATGATGACGTTGACGAATTCTCATTGGAAGATTGCGCTTTTCCAACTGCAGAGCAACCGGAAAGTGACGGTGACGTTAGCGTCCCACACACACTAACGTCAGAAGAGTGTGAGGAGACAGAAGGGCTAAGAGAACAGCGCCTTGCAGGAATGACGTGTCAAACAGACCAAATTTTTTGTACCACACAAATGTCAGAACCTGTGAAAACAATCAAATCAGTTATGCCAGAAAGGCCACCGCCAGTAAGATTAAAAAGATATCCGTTTTCTATCAAACAACAGAGTGTGAGGGGAACAGGAAAATTCTGGGGCAAACAACCATAACTTAAATAGCTAAATTTTACTTAAGAAAATTTGGGGGCAGGTAATTTCGCACGGTTGTTGTGTAAATAGCTGTCTTGTGTAGATGGCTTCATCCTATTCCATCTCTGTACACAAAGAAAAATATTTCTGATTGATTTTTCTCCAAAAAAGGGGAACCTTTGTTACGAGATGGAAAAGGAAACCTCTCTGGTGCTTATGCACATCTAAATTATTTTAGTAGGTATATGGTAAGGCAGTGCGAGTGAAATATTTTAGGTGAAATATGGTAGGCAAAATGTGCTGCTCCATGCACAAGTCATGCACATATCATACGATGTATGCATGAGTGGTTTGTGGAGATCTGTTTTTACAATACAGTGGACCGCTATAAGGCTGAGTTCTATAACATTTGCCTAAAAATCGCCAACCGCCAAATTGTGCCATATATGATTTTCATTCCCGTCACGTGTTGTGTGGGTGTTCGTTTTGACAGGAGTCATGCCATTGATTTATAGGGTCGTTTCATCATTTTTCCCTATGGGAAATATACTATTTGAACGCAAATCCATTATCTACTCGATTTTTGCTATCTGGTTTTAATTGTGGACGGTATCTCCACCTCGCCACATAGAAGCCTCCGTGGTGCAGTGGTTACGCTACTCGCCTTGTAAACCAGGGATCGCAGGATCGATCCCGGGCTTCTCCAGACTTTCGGATGAGTCTTTAAACCGAGGTCCCGTCTCCGTATGACCTTAGCTGTTGGTGGGACGTAAAACTAAAACTCACTCACTCCGACCGCCACGATTTTAGCGAGCTCATATGAGTATGTACGATTTTCGGTAGTATTCATAGATATAAAAATCCCGAAAAAAACGAACACTATTCAGCAGCAGGTCAAGTTGTAACGTATTCACACAACATTGAGACGGGACAGTGAAAGTATATTGAAAGGTATGTTAAATCTATGTTTAGTATTATTTTTGTATGAACATGCTTGTAGGTTTCGGAGGGACTTACTTTTAGTATACCCCAACTTTCTGAAGCCTATTCTGAATTCACTTTTGAAGCTTCTGTGGTGTAGTGATTGGGCTACTAGCTTTGCCAGCTAGAGGTCGCTGGATCGATCACGGGCTTCTCCAGAAGTAGAATAAGTCTTTTTAAGCTAGGTCCTGTCTCATTCTGACCCTAGATGTTGGTGAGACGTAAAGTTTGGACACCCGCTCATTCTAGATTCATTAAGGCTTTTAGACCCCTTTTGTAGAATATAATTAATAAACGCTGGGTCACTTGTTTGATCCATGACTTTTGACTAGCTGTGGTTAGAAGGATATGAAATAGTCTGTTATGTTTCCTGTAATTGGCGGGTGACCAGGTAGCGCAAAGGCGTGGTCTGTTCAATTGCCTCTTACTTGTGATAATGTAGTGAGCACGAATTTGATGAGTATTATGCTCAGTGGTAGAGAGCATTAATTGATTTCTGTAGTGCTCAGTAAGGAAACATAAACTGAGTATTATTGTGTCAAGCGCTGGGTGCTGATAATTTGATGCACAGTCAAGTTGAGTTCTGCTGTACGGTTATTTGTCACATGCACTAATCAGCCTGTGTGTCTGGTCGGCGCATGCGCAATAACGGTATATGCATGAACATATTCTTACTTCTCCGGGAGGGGGATCATGATATAGCATGTATGTTTTGTGAACTGTATTTTAGTCCAATTATCGTAATTTGCAGGCACAACAATGTGTGGTGACCTGCTGCTCCCTGCAAAATAGCAGCAGGTACTGGTACGACGCTGTCGGTTAGGGTCCAGCAAGGGCGGACGAACCAACATAAACAGGTCGAAGAAAGCAATGTGAGACCAATGGGAGACCATTCAAAATAAACGGGTCGAATAAATAACCTGCAGGCGATTCAGGCGAATCAAACCAGTGCGCGATCGCTAAATGATACATATCAACCTGTGGTCGACAGCAAGGTCGACAAACTAGTTCACACTAGTGCGCGAGAGGGGGATTCACCCTAAGTTATAAACTGGCCAGTCGCGTCTTATGTTGTTTCTTTTTTTTTATTTTGTTGTTGTTTTTGTTGTTTGCTTCTGTAGGCATTCACGTCACCCGTTCCGAGCACAGAACATTGTTTTGCCGTCGGGGCGGACGTCGTGAGTAGGCTACAGAAGCAACTAATTGTGATGTTTTGTGTTAGTAGTGTTGTATATAGATACTGTAAATAATTCATGTCATTCATTTGATATCTTTCTTGTGCCTTACCCCACAGCGGCCCGTACACCTGTCAGAGATCACGCTCGGTTGTCTTGTCAGCATGGGGGTTTGCGGGACGCCGTAAACCCACATGTAACATTTGGTGTCATTGAAGTGAGGATTTGATCTCTGGCGGGTGTTCCCGGCTGTGGAACAGCACACTGATGCTCTCAAACATCAATTTAAAAAAAAAAAAAAAAAATTACAGCCACATTTAAAAATTAACTTGAATCTTACTTCCTGCGTTGATGAAGTGCGAAACCCATGTTTTCAACTAAATGGATACTGACAAGTTTATAATTTCTGAGCAGGAAGGCAAGGCAAACCCCACTTTTTCTTGGTAACGAAAATTTTTAGTAGACCCAACTTAATTGTGTTACCTGACATTCTACTAAGTTAAACTGGTTTTACTAATTGATCCTACCAACACATGATTCTGACGTATATAGTGACGTTAACAATTTACTGACGTTGACATAACGGTAGCGTTAATATTTACGCTGTGGCTTGAGGTTAGGTATGACGTAATAGAAACATTAATGGTGACTTGTTATGATCGGAGATTTGTAATGTGATTGTAGCTTTTTACTGTACACGTCGTCAGTTTATGACGTCATATTAGACTACCAGTACGCAACGTCATACTTTACTGAAAGCATTTGACATTTCAAATCGCGTGTGCTTTAATAACTAACGTTTTAGTTAGATTAACGCGTATAACACATATCTTAACGTTTTAGTTAAGCCCATTCAATCATCACTGATCATAACTGATCAGTTTATGGTGGTTTTGATAGTAACGTGAGATTTACGTTACCAATAATGGCGCGTTTAATGCAAATGGGAAAGGAGTTAGGTTATGAGGGGAAGGAGTTACAAGGTTTTGTTAAGGAGCAGCAAGATATTGAGCGGGCAGAAAGGCAAGAGCAAAGGGATTTAGAAAGGTTAAGGTCTGAGGAAAAGGAAAAGGAAAGGGAGGAAAAGGAAAGGGCACTTGAACTAGCTAAGTTAGAAGAAAAGGAGAAGGAAAGAGAACATGAACTAGCTATGTTGAATGTTAATAAGGAACTTGAAATGGCACGCATTCAAAGTGAAAGGGAGGCAAAAGAGATTAGTGAGGCCCGTTTAGAAAAATAAAACAGGGGTTTGAGCTACAGCACCAAGAACTAAGGAATCAATTAGAAATGCAGAGAGCGAAACTCGAGCTAGAATTTGAAAAGCAAAAAGCTGAGAAGGTGGCTCATGCCCGGGATCCTAAGTTACCTTATTTTGAAGAGGGTAAAGATAAAATGGATAGTTATTTATCTAGGTTTGAGAAATATGCTACGGCTAATAAATGGGATAAGAGTGTTTGGGCCGCGTATTTAAGTGCATTGCTTAAAGGGCGCGCACTTGATGTATATGACCGGTTGTCAAATGAGGATGCGGCGGATTATAAGTTAAAGGATGCTTTATTAAAGAATTTTGACATGACAGAGCGCGACTTTAGGAAGCAGTTTCGTTATAGTAGGCCCGAGAAATCAGAAACGTTCATACAGTTCAGTAGTAGATTGAGAAGTTATTTAGAAAAATGGCTTAATATGGCAAAGCTAGAAAAATCTTTTCCGGCTGTCTGTGATTTCATGGCGAGGGATCAGTTCCTGGAGTCATTTAATAGAGAACTGTATGTACACCTGAAGCCAAAACAGTTTGGTAATTTAGATGAAATGGCTAGGGAGGCAGATTTGTTTGCAGAAGCACGCGGGGGCATATTCAGTTGCATTAATAAGGGGCAACGCGATAATAGAGGCGCAGCGCAAGGTAAACAGGACAAAGTTGACTCAAACGTACCGAGTGGTAGATCGGATATCAAGTGTAGCATATGCCGTAAGGGGCATTTAACAATTAAATGTTTTAAGAACCCCGACAGAAAACAATTATATATCGCAGAGGTAGGAGCAACTGGAGGTGGGGATAGCGGTGTTAAGGAAATTTTTAACACGCGGGTAGAGACTCAAGGTTCTCAGGTTAAGAATGAGAATACGCAGAATGTAGGGCGTGGTTATACACGTGGTCGTGGTAATTTTAGAGGGTCTTTTCGCTGACGCGGTAAGAATAATGGCATACCACGTGGCGCAGCACACCAAGTTAGTTTTTGTCAAACGGAAGTAACTAGGAAAGGTGATGAGATTGGAAGCATTTTTGAAGATAAAGTTGGTGATCCTTTGATTTCGGATAGGGAGGAGTGTAGTAAGGAAACTAGGGAAGGTGTCTGTTACTTCTTAAAGGCAAGGTTACCGACGGCACAATGATTGGTTAATAATAAAAAGGTGGTTGTATAAAGAGATACTGGGTGTACAGGCTGTGTCGTTCGGAGAATATTGGTTTCAAATAGTCAGTTAATAGGGAAGGAATCAAACGTTACGTTGATTGATGAATCCACACAAAGGTATCCTTTGGCAATGATTGACATTGATTGTCCTTTTTTCACTGGGAAAACTGAAGCTTTGTGTATGGATAATACGTTGTACGATTTGGTTATCGGTAACATTGATGGATCAAAACTTCCTGATATGTCTCATTTCTCAGCTGCGGCTGTAACTAGATCTCAAACTAGGCAGGATGAGAAGCCTTACAGAAAACTTAAGGTTCCCGATCAGATCATTAACGATGACAAGGAGGCTTTCAAGCAAGCTCAGGTTGATGATCCAACTTTGGAAAGCATCAGGAAAAGGGTTGTATCTGGGAACAAGACTGTGAGTCGTGGTTTAAACCAAGGTGAAACTAGGTTTATTGAGTAAAAAAGGTTTGGCATATAGGGAGTTCACCAAGTGTAACAAAGTCTCTTTCCAACTTGTGGTCCCTCAAAGTTTCCGAGGAAAGGTGTTGAAACTGGCTCATGAAACGCTTATGTCTGGACATATGGGTATTAGGAAGACATTGGATAGAGTTGTAACTGAGTTTTACTGGCCCGGTATTTGCGGTGATGTCGCTAGATTTTGTAAATCTTGTGATATTTGTCAGAGAACCATTCAGAAAGGTCGGATCACAAAAGTACCTCTAGGAAAAATGCCATTGATTGATACGCCATTTAAGAGGGTGGCAGTGGACATACCTGGTCCAATTGAGCCTCGATCTGATAGGAAATCTCGGTATATTTTAACCATATAAGATTATGCGACAAGGTATCCAGAGGCGATAGCTTTACCGAGTATTGAGACGGAACGTGTCGCAGAAGCGCTTATTGAAATGTTAGTAGGGTTGGCATTCCTGATGAAATGTTGACTGATTGTGGATCACAGTTTACTGCTGAGGTAATGAAAGAAGCCAGCAGACTTCTTTCTCTTCAACAGTTAACGTGTAGTCCGAGACACCCGATTTGCAACGGCTTGATTGAGCGTTTCCGAGCTACGTTAAAGCAGATGTTACGTCGCATGTGTGCTGAACGTCCAAAAGATTGGGATAAATATCTTCCAGCTTTATTATTTGCGGTTAGGGAAGTCCCACAAGAGTCTTTAGGATACTCCCCTTTTAAGTTGTTATATGGACGTAACGTCAGAGGTCGTATGGCAATATTAAGAGAATTATGGTCTGAAGAGGTACGCGATGAGCAAGTTCTTTCGACGTATCAGTACGTTACTGAGCTAAGGGAACGGTTAGACCAGACCTGCAAATTAGCGCGTGATAATTTAAAGAAGGTTCAGATTAAGCAGAAAGCTTATTATGATAAAGGCGTGAGGTCGCGTAAATCTGACGTCGGCGATAAAGTGCTTTTGTTACTACCGACAGACAGTAATAAATTATTGCTTCAATGGAAAGGTCCTTATGAAGTGGTTGAGGTAGTAAACAGAATGGATTATAAGATAGACGTCAATGGAAATGTTAACACATATCACGCTAACATACTGAAGCAATATGTGGAACGTCAAAATATGACGTCACATTGCTTGCTTTCTGTAGAGTCCATTCCGTCAACTGAAAATGATGACGTTGACGAATTCTCATTGGAAGATTGCGCTTTTCCAACTGCAGAGCAACCGGAAAGTGACGGTGACGTTAGCGTCCCACACACACTAACGTCAGAAGAGAATGAGGAGACAGAAGGGCTGAGAGAACAGCGCCTTGCAGGACTGGCGTGTCAAACAGACCAAATTATTTGTACCACACAAATGTCAGAACCTGTGAAAACAATCAAATCAGGTATGCCAGAAAGGCCACCGCCAGTAAGATTAAAACGATATCCGTTTTCTATCAAACAACAGAGTGTCAGGGAAACAGGAAAATTCTGGGGCAAACCACCATAACTTAAATAGCTAAATTTTACTTAAGAAAATTTGGGGGCAGACTACCTTAGCAGGTAATTTCGCACGGTTGTTGTGTAAATAGCTGTCTTGTTTAGATGTCTTCTTCCTATTCCATCTCTGTACACAAAGAAAAAATATTTCTGATTGATTTTTCTCCAAAAAGAGGAACCTTTGTTACGAGATGGAATAGGAAACCTCTCTGGTGCTTATGCACATCTAAATTATTTTAGTAGGTATATGGTAAGGCGGTGCGAGTGAAATATTTTAGGTGAAATATGTTAGGCAAAATGTGCTGCTCCATGCACAAGTCATGCACATATCATACGATGTATGCATGAGTGGTTTGTGAAGATCTGTTTTTACAATACAGGGGGTCGCTAAAAGGCTGAGTTCTATAAAATTTGCCTAAAAATCGCCAACCGCCAAATTGTGCCATATATGATTTTCATTCCCGTCACGTGTTGTGTGGGTGTTCGTTTTGACAGGAGTCATGCCATTGATTTATAGGGTCGTTTCATCATTTTTTCCCTATGGGAAATATACTATTTGAACGCAAATCCATTATCTACTCGATTTTGCTATCTGGCTTTAATTGTAGATGGTATCTTCACCTCGCCACGATTTTAGCGAGCTCATATGAGTATGCATGATTTTCCGGTAGTATTCATAGATATAAAAACCCTGAAAAAAAACGAACACTATTCAGCAGCAGGTCAAGTTGTAACGTATTCACACAACATTGAGACGGGACAGTGAAAGCATATTGAAAGGTATGTTAAATCTATGTTTAGTATTATTTTTGTATGAACATGCTTGTAGGCTTTGGAGGGGTTTACTTTTAGTATACCCTAACTTTCTGAAGCCTATTCTGAATTCACTTTTGAAGCCTCTGTGGTGTAGTGATTGGGCTACTAGCTTTGCCAGCTAGAGGTAGCTGGATCGATCACGGGCTTCTCCAGAAGTAGAAGGAGTCTTTTTAAGCGAGGTCCAGTCTCATTCTGACCCTAGATGTTGGTGAGATGTAAAGTTTGGACACCCGCTCATTCTAGATTCATTTAGGCTTTTAGACCCCTTTTGTAGAATATAATTAATAAACGCTGGGTCACTTGTTTGATCCATGACTTTTGACTAGCTGTGGTTAGAAAACCGTGGTCCCGTCTCTGTATGATATTAGGTGTAGAGGGGACGTAAACTTAAGACGGGTTTAACCATATCTTCATCATCAGGGCAAAGTCTTACAAGAGCCTGTCGGGTTATCCGTGATGATGAACCATGATGAATTTGATTTTACAAGCGTGTTCATGTTGAGTAGAAATAATTTTGTTCATGAAGAATTATGAGTTCATTTTGTAGTGATGCCGTTTTTGTCTGATAACTCAATTTGTGCATGTATGTACATATAAAGAACGTGATGATGATAAGTGGGAGTATTTGGTCGCCACACGTCATAACGGCCTGAGCGGCGTGGATGACGTCAGCTGCGTCATCAGCGTCACGAGGACGGTTTTGACGTGGTGCCTACCAAATACAAAGAGAATTTACGGCAAACAGTGTTGGCCCTTATGTGACACTAACAAATGTTGTGGAGAATAGATGAAAATCTTTCTGTTTGTAGTTTCTATCTGTTGTTAATGTAATGAATTTGTGAATAGCTATATTTGTGAGCCACGTCGCGGAGAAGGATATGAAATAGTCTGTTATGTTTCCTTTAATCGGTGGGTCACCAGGTAGCGCAAAGGCGTGGTCTGCTCAATTGCCTCTTACGTGTGATAATGTAGTGAGCACGAATTTGTTGAGTATTATGCTCAGTAGTAGGGAGCATTAATTGATTTCTGTAGTGCTCAGTAAGGAAACATAAACTTTGAGTATTATTGTGTCAAGCGCTGGGTGCTGATAATTTGATGCACAGTCAAGTTGAGTTCTGCTGTACGGTTATTTGTCACATGCACTAATCAGCCTGTGTGTCTGGTCGGCGCATGCGCAATAACGGTATATGCATGAACATATTCTTACTTCTCCGGGAGGGGGATCATGATATAGCATGTATGTTTTGTGAACTGTATCTTAGTCCAATTATCGTAATTTGCAGGCACAACAATGTGTGGTGACCTGCTGCTCCCTGCAAAATAGCAGCAGGTACTGGTACGACGCTGTCGGTTAGGGTCCAGCAAGGGCGGAGAAACCAACATAAACAGGTCGTAGAAAGCAATGTGAGACCAATGGGAGACCATTCAAAATAAACGGGTCGAATAAATAACCTGCAGGCGATTCAGGCGAATAAAACCAGTGCGCGATCGCTAAATGATACATATCAACCTGTGGTCGACAATAAGGTCGACAAACTAGTTCACACTAGTGCGCGAGAGGGGGATTCACCCTAAGTTATAAACTGGCCAGTCGCGTCTTGTGTTGTTTCTTTTTTTTATTTTGTTGTTGTTTTTGTTGTTTGCTTCTGTAGGCATTCACGCCACCCGTTCCGAGCACAGAACATTGTTTTGCCTTCGGGGCGGACGTCGTGAGTGGGCTACAGAAGCAACTGATTGTGATGTTTTGTGTTAGTAGTGTTGTATATTGATACTGTAAATAATTCATGTCATTCATTTGATATCTTTCTTGTGCCTTACCCCACAGCGGCCCGTACACCTGTCAGAGATCACGCTCGGTTGTCTTGTCAGCATGGGGGTTTGCGGGATGCCGTAAACCCACATGTAACAATGACGAACTGTTGCTATACATACGAGGACTGTTCAAATATGAATGCAACTAAGCACATAAAAATTATTCCGTGATAGATATCGATGAAAAATTTATTAAAAAAAATTATTTTGTCCCCTCAAAGTATTCCCCTTTAACAGATATACAAACTTTCAGTCTTCTGATCCAATCATTGAATGCATTTTGGTAGTCTCTTCGAGGTATACTATGAAGGCACTGGAATATTGCAGACCCGAGGTGTTTGCGCTGTACACATTTTCGACCAGAAAGGTATTTTTTCAGCCGCGGGAGCAAAAAAGGTCACACGGGGCAAGGTCAGGGGAATACGGGGGCGAGGGAATTCAACAACCTTTTTATGCTTCAGATAGTCTTGCACAATGAACGCCTTGTGCGATGACGCATTGTCATGTAGCAATCTGACATTGGCCAAACGAGTTGCGGGTCTTCGTTCTTTGAACTATTTCTTCAATTTTCGAAGAACTTTATTCTTGTAAAACTTCGCATTTACAGATTTGCCTTTAGGCACAACAACCTGAATAGCAGGGCCCTGATTTGAAAAAAATATGGCATACATTACCTTCTTGACGTTCATGGTCCGCTTTGCAATGCATGGTCTTTTGCAATACTTTGTTGCCCATATTTTGTTCTGAATCTTTCGTTTTGGCTAAAAAAAGTGAACCCATGTCTCGTCACCTGGGACGACATTAGCGAAAGACCGTGCATTGTAATTTGGAAACTTTTTAAGCAACTTCTTGGCGCACTGAACGCGTGTCTTTTTCTGCTCATCTGTCAACAGATGGGGAATCAACCTAGCACAGATCTTTCTCATTTTCAAATACCGTTTCAGAATTGTATGAGCTGCTCCTGGTGAGATGCCAACCATACTAGCAATTTGCCTAGTGGTGTATCGTGCATCGGTAGCAACTATTTCTTTCACTCTAGCAACCATCTTGGCAGACGTTGCTCTTTTCGGCCGACGATCATGTGGTGCATCTTCTGTTGAGCCTAGCCCACAGCTGAATTTCTTACACCAACGAAAAACTGTCGGAAAAGACATTTCATTATGCCCATAAACCGAACATTTTTCATCAAACATGTCTTTGCACCGTATACCAAGAATACAACGATCCTTAATATAGGACCGTATTTCAACGGCGTACTCTGACCTTCTTCCAACCATGTTTTGTATTAGTATACTTTGTATTAGTATACAAGAGTAGATAGTGTTTATCGAACGATATACATGTCTAAAGTGCACGGATTTTAACAGGTTTGGTATCAATGTAAAGGTAAAATGTTTTTCTACGCTGTGATATTTATTTCCAGGTGGTTTTCGCATTAGTGCATGAGAAAACGTTCTACTTGCATTCGTATTTGAACAGTCCTCGTACAGGACAGAGATTATTGTTTTTACAATATGCCATTATAGTTTCTTTTCCCCATGGCACATGGTTGTAACATTTTAATCGTCTCTGTCACACATATTCAATCAATTTATTGTAGGTATTTTAAGTAAGCATAAATCCTTTGCAAGGATGCATGCACACACCCCACCAGTCACACCACCGTTAAACATACACCGGAAGAGCCCAGAATGAAACAAATGCTGAAATATATACTGTTTTGTCTTTCCCTTGCTTAACACACAATCAGTTCCTGTTGCTATCGGAGAAGTAGACACCTGGTATTAAAATGGTGAACTGCTCTAAGTGCATAGATGACTGTCGGGATGCTTGCGTTACAATATGACATGATAATGTCTGCTTCCATATAACCCCGGCATATTGGAAAATTGGACTGGTATCGTACTGACATGACATATTGTTACAATGCGGATACTGTCATGTCATATGGTAAAACTGGACTCATTCTTTGATGTTAACATGGCATTAGATTTAAGATACCAAACAGCAAACGTTTAATAAACATTGGATTAAACTAAATGTAATTCAAAGGAGAAATACTTCAATTTTGGAGACATCATTTTGTTTACAGATTTTCTGTTTCAATGTACGGTTGTCTGTAATGCCATTGGCATTTGCACGAACGCTTATGAGCAAGCACACACTATATATATAAACATACTTGTTATCAATTTTTAGAGAATTTAATGCCATTCAGACAATAAATATACCCGAGAGACCCCGCAAACCTTGTAAGTACCGTTTGTTTCTGGCGGTACACTATACATGCCAGATTAAATTGTTGCAATATTCTGTTATACGTTTATGTGCCCTATTTTATTCGGGAGTGCATTTGAAATAACCATTTAGTTCCTACATTAGACTAAGGTGCAAGAAATATCTCTGACGAACGTTGTTGAACTGGCCAAAGCCACTAGACAGCACCAGATGCTGTAGGCATGTGGTGTAGTATTAGAATGTGGTGAAGTATTAGAATTAAGTTATTTAATGTTCGCGTTACTTTCCCTTTGGTGTCTTGGTTGGGACATTTAAGGGGAATGGGAACACCTGGCATATTTTTCCGCCATTTTTCACAGGGAGACAACTTTCGGGACTTCCTGTTCACTTTCCTATAAGCCCTGTCCCACTGAAAAAGGGGTCAACTCTTAAAGGAAAGAATTTGCTCCTCTGGAGCAAATTCTTTCCTTTAAGAGTGGACCCCTATTGACATGGGAGACAAAAATACTTTTGCAGGAGTTGCTTCCCCTGAAGGTGTACCCATTCCCCTTAAGGAGATTAGTTCGATTCCTTTGCTTTTGTTTTTCCATATTGCTCAACAATTTGACTGAAACTGACCGTTCCAAGGCGGTTCTTCTGTGGCGATTTATTTATGTTGTTGTTTGTTACTTACTGTGTGTATCACTTGTGTCTTTTAATTTTGGATGGCCATTTTGTGGGAAAGTAACTGTCCTTATGGCCTTCCATTGTTTCGGTTTCCATTATGGTCTGGACGCTTAATACTTGTATTTCTTTCCCTTTGGTGTCTTTGGTGGGTGGAGTAAGTTAATTGTATCGATTCCTGATCTTTGTTTTACTTCTACTTTTCATGATAATCCGTTTGATTATACCACCTCAGCCGACACTAACACCTCTGCATAAATTTACCCGTCAGTCTCAACCACTAAAACATCTGAGTTAACAGCTAGTAACATCGCAGGCCATGCAAATGAAAACTGTCTGATCTGGACGAAGCAATCATGGTTCAAATTTAAGTAAAACTCAAATCAATAGTTAAATCGGGTATTGAACAGGTTTCATGATACCTGTTTCCAAGTTTTCTCATACAGTGAACTCTTCATAAATGAATTTCGTCATAACAACAAACTTCATTATGAATTCATTTTGACTGGGACAAAACCAGCAAATCTTTCTCTAAGGAAAAGTATATTGTGAATATTTGTTAGAATATCATCACTGAAGAAACTCAACGCGTTTTGCTTAGTGAGGAGATTCTAACAGCAAATGTTTATGACAATGGTCGAAATGATCTGTTGTTTATGCATTATGTTGGTTTTCTTTTGCTCCAGCATTTCAGTGGTTTCTTGCTGTCGAGTCCTCACCGTTCTCTCACCTCTGTGGTTCTTTGATTATTTGTGTTCACGGAGATGTTGCACTGATGAGTTAGGAGGCCTTCATGCGGACTGAACAAATTATTTGTCTAAATCGCGACGGAAGTAAGGGCGAGTATTGTGGCCACGTAAAATCGATTTAAGCCCCCCCCCCAGTGGAAATCTTTCCACTGACCGTTCCAAGGCGGTTCTTCTGTGGCGATTTATTTATGTCGTTGTTTGTTACTTACTGTGTATATCACTTGTGTCTTTTTATTTTGGATGGCGATAAGGCCATTTTGTGGGAAAGTGACTGTTCTTATGGCCTTCCTTTGTTTAGGTTTCCATTATGGTCTGGTCGCTTAATGTTTGTGTTTCTTTCCCTTTGGTGTCTTCTACTTAGACTACTCCATATCAAGGTCCTTTGTTACAGCATATTTGAGTCTACATCAAACTCCTTGGCACAAAATACTGTTATTGTAACGGGAAACTCTTTTTTTTCTTTGACGACTTTCGATGGAGCCAATATATTTACTTTATAAATCAAAGTCTGAACCATTAGAAATTTAAGCCTTTCCAGATACAGAGATCAAACATATCTGCAAGGTCCCGCGGGATGTGTGGAAAACTGAAACTGAAAGCCAATGTGTCCAACGCTTACCGAGGGACATGGCGATAAAGTTAATAACATCCTTTTCATGCAAAACTATAGTGTTAAGAACAATCCGATACCATGAAATTGAAATGTGATCATCAGCAACGTTAAGTTTTTTGTCAATGAATTCGATGAACACTGCATTTTGTTGACAATGCATTTACACTCTTGTGACAGTCTGTGTATACCAAAGTCATGATATTAAGGCCTAAATAATAGCCGTGTTTCCTCTAACCCGACCGACCCTGCTTCAGACCCCACGACTCTTCTATTTTTATCAATAAAAAAAAAACAAAATAAAAATAATTTCCCACCCTATCCAGTGTCGTCTTTACATTTTCCCATAGTCATTTCGCGTTTTTTTGTTTTTGTAGTTTTTGGCATTTAGTACCTTCCGAAATACAGAGTTGGCTTTTTGAGCATCTAAAATGGAGTATGAATTATGATACACAGTGCAGTGCAAGTCTCAACATGACAATTATGTTAACGAAAACATGTAAAAAATAAAAAAAAAAAAACAAAAAAAAAAACAACATAAAAATACAGACGCGAACAAAAAAAAAAAGTTTCTCCTACCTACCGGCCAAAATGTTTTTCAGCATGTTAGTAGAACCACAGCTATGTTTTACGCCTAATTAAAGATACAAAATAATAATGGGAAATGTTTTATATCTTATGCAAGATTTTATAACTCAGAAGTGATTATCCCTCTTCAACATGTGCTGAACCTGGAGTGCAAACACCAGGAAGAAAATTAAAATAAGAGTACGCCTTTCTACAAGTTTGCAACGCTGGACTGTTCCAAAGATTGTTTTACTTCAGTCCTGGTTTTTACATATATCTGGTTTGAAATGCAGAAACCGCCTCACCTCAACATACAGGAAAGCAATCCCCATGTCATAACTGGTATTCATTCATTTGTTAACATACTAGCTTTTCAATAATAAAAATGTTGTTCCATTGCAATTGCAACCTACTATGCCAAAAATATTTTCAAGGATTCATATGGTCAATATTTTCATTATTTTATATATTGTTCCAGAAAATCTGATCTTGAAAATATCAGTATAGTCAAAGCCAAGTATTGGCTCTTTTGCAGTTCTGCCTGCTACATAATATAAAACTGTGTAAGACATTTTGATTAGCATGCTAGTAGTGGGTAGTCTAATCACCTTGTACGTAAGGCGATAAAATTTACAATGTAATAGTAAAGGCGTGTTTTCGTAATGTTCACATTTAAGCAAACTTTTTGGGTAGACAAATGCAAACAAGATTTTCATCATGCCTGTCTGCACTAATCCGAATCTATCACTTTTTTTACAGCCGGGCAACAGATAATATCTACGAAAACTTAAGACCCCAAAATGCTAACCCCAAGAATTCTCTAAGTCCTGAGAGCTGCCCTGCACAAAATAATGCACATGGACCTTACTTCAGTCAGATAAACAATCTGACTGACAGACAGTTCTTACAGTTAAATAAAATATTTCAGGCAATGCGAAAAATTGAAATCATCGACAGAAACACCACCCCGCCATAGAAAAGGGTTATCTTAAAAACATAGGTATGCATTAGTAATAACAAGTCTTCTACTGAAAATCCTCTACACTGTTTCTGTGATTTGTTTAATTTCAATTTTGCCTGGATGAGGTAGAGGGATTGCGGGAAGTGACAAAAAGTATTTTATAATTAAAAAAATGATGGAGTGTAAGAGTGTCTCAGTAATGATCATAATAAGTATAAAAATGGAAGGTTTGAAATTCCAGTTTAGCATGAGATTATCGTGACAACCGTGTATATGGTTTGTTTTCCATACTTAACAATAGGGTATAATCTTGCCGAAGATTACAGGTTGTATCTAAGAAAACTTAATCCAGAATACACGTTTGTTTTAGAAACCAAAGTATAACAAATGGGGCCTGGATGAAAGAATTGTATGGTTTGATAATATACCAGTAGGAAAAACAAAATTGGTGACTGTAAGAAGAGAATCTCAGCACGTGACCAGCTTTCTAGAGTCTACACAAACCATTCCATAAGAGCAACTGCAATCATTGCATGTGCAAAGGAGGGCCGGATAAAAACAAATTTGCAAAATAACAACAAAAGTCTAAAGAGTCAATTAAACATTATATAGATATTCAGACTTCTTCTCAGACGCGTCAATGCTCCAAAGTGATGTGTGTGTGTGTGTGTGAATTCAAGAAGAAAGCCTGAAATGTGGCCATTTACCTCTACAGCAATAGCAGACCATGTTCCACTCACAGTCACCATAAGTACATCAGCATCAGCTCAAAATTCTACTTCCAAAACATTCTTCGGATAACGGAACACCCAAATCATTTGTTCTAGTCGAACAACCAATGTCCCTATCAAACACCCTAAAACATTCCATTTAATGTTACTGTCGAACATGTCATTTTCACTTCCACTATCAGTGATAAAGAATCTCTAAAAAAGAAGGTATTTGACTCCAACAACGGTTGCCTCTTTTAAATTATTTATTTGTTATGTAGAATATACCTTTTACACTTGTCCTGGTGAAACACGGTAAATTGTATCTTTGCAATCATTGCAGATGCAGATCAGATGCAATTTAAAGAATTTGACAAATTGTATCTATTCAGGAACACAATGGTCAAGCATAGATATTGCTTATTACTTGTACAGATATCACTACAATTCTATATTTTTAAGTTGTGCACACGTCCTTCATCATAGTTCCATTTATCCAAATGAGTAACATATGGATCTTAAAAGACAGACCTCATAAAGGTCCATAAATAACTCATTGCGTGCATGATGCACTTCTGCTGGCTAGTTTAATCATATTTTATTGCATATAAACAGTGCAATGGGGTTGGGCCACAAGTTCTCACATTAGTTACGGCCCTTCTGTTGGCTTGTCTAATTTAGGCCTAGGTTGACGTATATTGTAGCCATACATTTATATAACATGACTTTACAAGTATATATAATTTGCCATAATAAAATATCTGAAAATTTATTTGCAACATAAAAAAACAACCAGTGTTTCCCAACCTGAACGCATAAATCACCACTCCCAACTGCATGACAGCATCACGTGATCAAGTCCGTGGAATGAAGACCCCCCCCCCTCCCCTAGACCCCACTTCATATAGAGAAAACTGGGGTTTACGGGGTATACATTATTTTTCTAATTCCTGCTCCAAGACAGGTTGTGCGGTTCTAACGAGCATCCACAACCTATGTTTTTGAGTATTTATAAGAAAAAATTCACGGATTTTCATCAGAAATGTATCCATTTTGGAGATGTGAAAAATGCCTTATATCAGCCGGGTGAGTTATCATAATGGAGTTTGGTTTCCAAAACAAAAATTCGATGTGAAGACAAGGATCACGAAACGATACAACTACCCTGCTTCTCCCTCAGATACCAAAGGGAACGAAACACAAATATGAAATAACTATATCCTAATGACGACATCACTATCGAAAAGTCAGAGGGACAGTTACTTCCCACAAAATGGCCAAACGGCTAACCGAAAACAAAACATAAGCAATACATACATGCAAAGATAAACTTTACTAAAAATAAACCGCGGCAGAAGAACCGCCTAGGAGCAGTCAATAAAATCGATTTTACATGGTCATAATCCTCAACCATTGTTCTGTCGCGGTTATGACAAATAATTTGTGCCGTCCGCATGAAGGCTTTCTCACTGATGAGTGAGTGCTACGTCTCCAAGAACATAGAATAACACGACTACAGAGATGAAACCAAGATGAGGACTCGACAGCATGAAATAACTGAAATGCTCGAGCATAAGAAACGCAACAGTAAGACTTCGGTGGGTCCGACCAGAAATAGAGTATCAGGAACAAACCGACATTACCTAAAAAATTAAGTAAACCATAACGCTAAAGCCATCATAGAATCCGAGGCCTGACCCGCCAGCATGCAAGTAAATAGGGAAGGAAAGTTATCAACCCTGATTGGGTTAACCCTTTACCACTCAGGGATTTTGTGCATTTTGCAGATTTTCACAGTGTTGCACCTGACAGCAACTTCAACTAGCCATTGTTTCATAATGGATGGTCTGTTTTACACCAAACTCGGTATGAATGTTCATTGGACAGTAGCCTTTCAAATGCAACCTTTCATGACTTGATCATTGTTGTCATGGTAAAGAGGGGGCATCTCAAAGTTGGCAAAAAGTGTGTTTTCACATGAATTTTTGACCGCATTATAATCTTCACACAGCTGTCAAGGCAACAATTAAGTGCCTTGGCACTGGCAATTTTCACTGTTTGCAGCATGTTTTATCAGCATCAAGTTTCAGGCATTTTTGACCCCAGATACCCTCAGATATAAATTTTAGCGGCCGGTAGGGCCATAAACCCAAAATTTTTCGGGAAGTGAGGGGGGCGTTGCCCCCCCCCCCCTTCCATCCCCCCAGAACATTTTTAGTGGGGAGGCACGCGAAAAGACAGGTCACTTTTTTGCCCAACAAATCCTAAAGCAAACATAACTATCCAGGGGTAGAAATGTAGATTTTAGGTGCTACTGGGGCTTAAAATGGGGGGCGGGGGGTGCATACACGTAAAATCACGTATCTGAGTTGTAAAGGGTTAACTGAAATCTGGGAACACACTGAATTTTAGTCTAAAATGCATTAATTATATCGGAAATATTGTTTTGTTGCAATAAAATGATGAAAAAACATTATTTTGGTCAGTTGGGATTTTCTTCATTAACACTTTACAACTCAGGGATTTTGTGAATTTTGCAGATTTTCACAGTGTTGCACCTGACAGCAACTTCAACTAGCCATTGTTTCATAATGGATGGTCTGTTTTACACCAAACTCGGTATGAATGTTCATTGGACAGTAGCCTTTCAAATGCAACCTTTCATGACTTTATCATTGTTGTCATGGTAAAGAGGAGGCATCCCAAAGTTGGCAAAAAGTGTGCTTTCACATGAATTTTTGACCGCATTTTAATCTTCACACAGCTGTCAAGGCAACAATTAAGGTGCTTGGCACTGGCCATTTTCACTGTTTGCAGCATGTTTTATCAGCATCAATTTTCAGGCATTTTTGAACCCAGACACCCTCAGATATAAATTTTAGCGGCCGGTTGGGCCATACACCCAAACTTTTTCGGGATGTGAGGGGGAGGGGGGGCGTTGCCCCCGCCCCCCCCCTTCAATCCCCCCAGAACATTTTTAGTGGGGAGGCGCGCGAAAAAACAGGTCACTTTTTTTCCTAACAAATCCTAAAGCAAACATAACTATCCAGGGGTAGAAATGCAGATTTTAGGTGCTACTGGGGCTTAAAATGGGGGGGGGGGGGCGGTGCAGACACGTAAAAACACGTATCTGAGTGGTAAAGGGTTAACTACCATGCATGAAGGCTGGCGCATAACATTTATGCTGTACCCAATCTTTTTTATATCGCAGGAAGATTTTACGAAATTTCCTACTGAAATCATTGCAAGCATACGTTTTTCTGAATTAATATACTAAGTCACCATAAGATTCGGGTTCCGATAACACTTTTCAGAAGAGATTTAAGTTACGCATTTCATTTTGAAGCTAAACAATTCATATAATTTTTCTGCTAAGCAGGGAATACAAAAGAAATGTAGAGCAAAATGAATTTCTCAGAAAATTGAAAGCCGATATTAAAGAATATAAATGAGGCGGTTCTAACGAGTACCCACAATCTATTTTTTGAGTAGCATTACGCAAACACGCCCATAGGAATACAGAGTACATTTTACCGCCGAAAAAAATGAAGATTATAAGATGAAAGATTGTGATATTTTTCTTATTTATGTTCAAAATATAGATTATAGGCACACGTTAGAACCGCCTCATCGAGGCGGTTCTAACAAGTACCCACAATCTATATTTTAAAGCATCGAGGCGGTTCTAACGTGTACCTACAATCTATATTTTTTTAGCAGAAATAAGAAAAATAAAGTTTACCCCTATAAACCCTAGTTTACTTTACAAAAGTGGAGTTCAAGGGGGTCAACATTATATAGGCGTGTTTTTGTTATGAATGAGAAAATAACAAATTTCGATTTTTCGGAGGTGAAAGTTGCAATGTATTTGTACATGCGTGTTTTCGTAATGAGATAAGACCGAACTGGAAAAATTTGGGAATAAATAGAGGATCTTAAACCAGTGCCCATGTATTATTGAAATTATTAAACGAGTTTAGGAAATACGATAAAATGCTAGGCTTTTTTTGGCCACGTAAAATCGATGTAAGCCCTAACCCCGCCCCCAGAGGAATTCGTTTCCGCTGACCGTTCCAAGGGGGTTCTTCTGTCGCGGTTTATTTTTGTTATAGTTTGTCTTTGGGTGTTTGTGTCGCTTATACGAGGACTGTTCAAATATGAATGCAACTAAGCACATAAAACTGATTCCGTGATAGATTTCGATGAAAAATTTATTTTGTCCCCTCAAAGTATAACCCTTTAACAGATATACAAACTTTCATTCTGATCCAATCATTGAATGCATTTTGGTTGTCTTTTCGAGGTATACTATGAAGGCACTAGAATATTGCAGAACCGAGGTGTTTGCGCTGTACAAATTTTCGACCAGAAAGGTATTTTTTTCAGCCGCGGGAACAAAAAAGTCACACGGGGCAAGGTCAGGGGAATACGGGGGTGAGGGAGTTCAACAACCTTTTCCTGCTTCAGATAGTCTTGCACAATGAACGCCTTGTGCGATGACGCATTGTCATGTAGCAATCTGACATTGGCCAAACCAGTTGCGGGTCTTCGTTCTTTGAAATATTTCTTCAATTTTCGAAGAACTTGATTCTTGTAAAACTTCGCATTTACAGATTTGCCTTTAGGCACAGCAACCTGAATAGCAGCCCTGATTTGAAAAGAATATGGCATACATTACCTTCTTGACGCTCATGGTCCGCTTTGCAATGCATGGTCTTTTGCAATACTTTGTTATCCATATTTTGTTCTGAATCTTTCGTTTTGGCTCAAAAAAGTAAACCCATGTCTCGTCACCTGTGACGACATTAGGGAAAGACCGTGCATTGTAATTTGGAAACTTTTTAAGCAACTTCTTGGCGCACTGAACGCGTGTCTTTTTCTACTCATCTGTCAACAGATGGGGAATCCATCTAGCACAGATATTTCTCATTTTCAAATCCCATTCCAGAATTGTATGAGCTGCTTCTAATGAGATGCCAACCATACTAGCTATTTGCCTAGTGGTGTATCGTGCATCGGTAGCAACTATTTCTTTCACTCTAGCAACCATCTTGGCAGATGTTGCTCTTTTCGGCCGACGATCATGTGGTGCATCTTCTGTTGAGTCTAGCCCACAGCTGAATTTCTTACACCAACGAAAAACTGTCGGAAAAGACAATTAATTATGCCCATAAACCCATGCCCATCAAAAATGCCTTTGCACCGTATACCAAGAATACAACGATTCTTAATATAGGACCGTATTTCAACGGCGTACTCTGACCTTCTTCCAACCATGTTTTGTATTAGTATACAAGAGTAGACAGTGTTTATCGAACGATATACATGGCTAAAGTGGACGGATTTTAACAGGTTTGGTATCAATGTATAGGTAAAATGTTTTTCTACGCTGTGATAGTTATTGCCAGGTGATTTTCGCATTAGTGCATAAGAAATCGTTCTGCTTGCATTCATATTTGAACAGTCCTCGTATTATTTTATTTTGGATAGCCTATTGGCCATTTGGGGTAAAGTAACTGTCCTTTTGGCTTTCCGCTATTGATGTTTCCATTAGGGTCTGTTGTTTCATGTTTGTGTTTCTTTCCCTTTGGTGTCTCTGATGGGAGCTGTGGGTTAATTATATCGATTCCTGATCATTGCCTTCACTTCTATTATGTAATAAACACTTAGAGCCTTCCAAAATAAAATGGACTTCAAATAAGCACAGCATTCTGTAACATACCTTGAAAAGCATTCTTTGAACTAAAATGCTGAATTCAAAATGGCGATTTGTTTATACTTTGAAACTGACAGTTGTGACGTCATGTAGCCAGGTCAAAATCGTGACGTCACCGTCTCGGGTCGATCAATTACAGTAAGTGTCCTAATAAATTATAAAATGAAAAGAACATTAACTTTTTTCGGCGGATACAGAGTAATTAAACTAGAAAATGTGTTTGTGAAACAATATGCCCCCAACCATATGCTTGCCACTAATAGACACAATTAAATAAGTTTTCCTCATAGCCACAATGCTTAAGTCCGAAAAAGAGCCTAACTCCATTAAATATTTTCTGAATTCATCAAAAGTTAATCAGGTCATCTATACCTTAGACCCAAACTGTATACTAAATATCATGAGCCTAGCTGAAGCAGTTCTCCAGATATTTTGCTCACAAGGTTTCCCCATTGCCACAATGCATAAGTCCGAAAAGGGGCGTTACTCCATTAATTATTTTCAGACTTTCATCAAAAGTTAATCAGGTCATCTACACATTAGACCCAAACTCTCTACTAAACATCATGAGCCTAGCTCAAGCGGTTCTTCGGATATTTTGTTCTCAAGGTTTCCCCATGGCCGCAATGCAGAAGTCCGAAAAGGGGCGTTACTCTGTAAATTTTTTGGGGAATTTCTTCAAAAGTTAATCAGGTCATCTACATCATAGACCGAAACTGTTTACTAAATATCATGAGCCTAGCTCAAGTGGTTCTCAAGATATCTTCTCACAAGGTTTCCCGATAGCCAAAATGCGTAAGTCCGAAAAGGGGCGTAACTCTGCAAAGACAAGTCCGGCAAAAAAAAAAATACGTGTCCGCTTATTTTTCATGCACATTCCATATATGGAATTTCGAGATCCTAGCTCAAACCATTCTTGAGTTTCCTACAGGGTGAAAGTGTAACGGACAGACGGACAGACAGACAAGAGATGCCCCATCAACTTCTTCGAAGTTGGGGGCATAAAAACGTTTAAAAAAGTTTAAATACCTGAACGTGAGAAAAGTAGGGGAGTCCGGGACTAGTTCGGACCCATTTTAGAAAACGTTCACTTTTGGAATGACTATTATACGGCTGGGTCTTTGAAAACTGTGTATGTATGCGCCTTCTTAGGCCTCTTTCCGATTAAGGCTATTTTAGTCGTAGACACAAAAGGCCGAACTTGCCCCTAACAGACTTTGTAGAAACATCACGTTAAATAATCCTTTTAGGGTGCAGGAAAAGAAATTAATAATGTATTACATTCAAGCGCACTTATCGTGCCGTAATAAATGTACAGAAATTGAATCGGAATCATAACACTTCTTAAGAAAAATAAAAACTATAATAAGGCTTTCTGTGGAAAATATTCTCAGCATGCACGAGAACGAGAGTTCGGTTCCAAAATCTATGCCATATTCTTCAAGGCGGTCATTATGTACTGACGTAGATAAAATCGTCATAAATGACTTCACATTATGATTCCCAGCTTTTAACCTGGTTTACATGCTAAATGTAGCCATATGCCTAACATACCCCGAGGCCGGACTAGCCCCGGTCTCCCCTATTTTTCTGAATTTAAATACTAAGTCACCATAAAATTCGGATTCCGATAGACCTTGTTTGCAGAAGAGATTAAAGTCCGACAATGAATTTTGAAATTAAATCGGAATGACGTTTATAACATTGAGAAAAGGCTTTGCGTAGTTTATGATACCGATAACCCTGAAACGCGATCTCCAGGCACAAAATGACGTCAGACGATGGTAAAAATACAACGTAGGCTACAATTCGCGACAGCATTACCTACCACTTTAAATAGTCAAAATTAATTCTACTGCGACATGTTTATAGATCTATGGTGCTATCACAAAAAAAAAAAAAAAAAAAAAAAACACTAAGATAACACACCCGTACGGCATAGTGCATTTTTCACATCTCTAAAATGGCTATTTTTCTGTTGAAAATATGTCATATTTTTGCTATTTTTACTTCAAACATAGGTTGTTGGTGCTCGTTAGAACCGCCTCATTGAGGCGGTTCTAACGAGTACCCACAACCTGTGTCTTGGAGCAGAAATAAGAAAAATACCGATACCCCTTAAACCCCAGTGTTCTCTATATAAAGTGGGGTTTAGGGGTCTTCATCTCACGACTTGTTCACGTGATGATTAGCATTTTCATCGCCACATATGTTTTACGATCAAGTGCCAAGCCCATTGGGGCTTGGAGAAAAAAATGGTTGCATGGTGCTTCCGCGCATCGAATTTGAGTACAGGTAAACAACGCAGAATGTGTGAGTCTGACTGCTGCTTAAACTTTAGCCGGTGGGGCTTTTGATTTTATCTCAATATCGGATACGAATACCACAAAAGAACGCAAACAACGTCTCCAAAATGACCTAAAAAGTGTTTACAGAGAGGTAAAACCTCATGCGGGGTAAAAAGGTTTCGTGAAAATGCCAGCAGAAATTCTCAATATCTCAAACAAACAAAAAGACCATAGTTGGAAATCTTCGTTCTGATCTGAAGTTTACTACCATTCAATCAAAATAGTACACAGAACATACTTTCTGGTATTTTTACAACGGTTTGACAACTGTTGGAACTTCCTGTTTGCGTTACTATAAAACACATTCCTCAAAAATCTCTAAAAGGAAAAGCATGACGAAAACAAGCTTATGTAATTCTAACCCCCTTGAACTTCTTTTTTTATATAGTAAAACTTGAGTTTGAAGGGGTAAACCTTATATTTCTCATTTCGGCTCTAAGATATAGATTGTGGGTACTCGTTAGTTCATCCGCGAGGCGACGTGTACCCACAATCTATACTTTTGGCAGAAATAAGAAAATTATCATAATTTTTTATCTTAAACTTTTCTTTTCATTTTTCGGCAGTAATATTTGCAACGTATTTTAATAGGCATGTTTTCAGGTTGTAGGTTTTGTCGTGCGCTGGCTTATTTCATCTTGAACTATAGCATTACACAAGTTACCCTTTTCATCCATTGGTGTCTGCCACAGCCCGGACGTTCGTCCTTGCCGGGATGAGGATATTATTAAATATTTTACGCTAAATGCGTAGCTGGTGTTTGTAACATCAGCGTACGTAGGAATGACCTGCTTAAAATCGACAAACAGGCATGTTTTGACATTTAATAACACAAATAGTACCCAGTGCAAATCAAAAGTGTCTAACTTTCAAATCGTGTAACATAGCTTTTCATTGGTTGGTTTTTAGTTTTTACGCAGTCCACTATGCTTGCCGTTTTGGGGAAAAGAACATTTTTAGATAAGCAAGTAGAATGGGGTAGCAGTATTGGGGAGGTAACTCGTTGGTTTTTCGGTAACAAATTCCGTTTTTCGGCTCCGCTAACTTGTCGCCGTCAAACGAAATTTCCGACTTTGAAATACAGTTATCCACAAACACAAGACATATGCCACCCTTGTCTCCAGGAGGAAGACAAACAAGAGTATCATGAGGCCCTGATCGCTCCTCTGTATCCTAAATATAATTTGGTCACCAGCATGAAAACATATCTATATAATTTTGACCCCGTTGAACCCCACTTTTATACAGTAAAACTGGGGTTTACAGGGGTAAACCTTATTTTTCTTATTTCTGCTCTAAAATATAGATTGTGGGTACTCGTTAGAACCGCCTCATCGAGGCGGTTCTAACATGTACCCACAAGCTATATTTTGAGCAGAAATAAGAAAAATATCCAATTTTTCATCTTAAAATTTTCATTTTTTGGATGATTAAGGTTATAATGTATTTGTATAGGCGTGTTTTCGTAATGCTTTTTGTCTCATCTGACTGTCAGTGATCATTTGTATTTATAAATAGGTAAAGGTAAACCTGGGCTATTTAAACGGAACTGATAGTATTTAGTCATCTAGTCTCACATACTAAGTTTGACGACAATTACCTCAGCGTTCTGGAAATTTACCATGTTTGGGCATGTCGGCCAATTTGTTCATGTGACCTGAGCCACTACAACAAACTTTCGTTCGCCATTGTCAAATAAAAAACTGAAATTGGCGCAGCTGATTTAGAGAAAAAGTCCTTTGAAATATCGACGGATCCAACAATACAAATGACCTTGTGCCAAGGTTATCGAATGGCCATGCTTTAGGGAATTCATAGACATTCATTTTGCACCTACCTCATGGCATAGACCACAATAGTTTTGCACTGTTCTGCATTCTCCGCATTCAAAAGTGTGGCCTTGCCCTGAAATAGGTGAAGGGCAATCTGGGACCATCATTTGAAAAACTTGGTAGTCCTTACTCGCCCGATGCTCTGTACCAAATTAAAAAAGACAATTGGTCCAGTGGTTCTGGAGACGATTATTTATGGTTTTTGCCATATTTGGGCATGTCGACAAGCATGGTCATGTAGCCATGACCATTCGAACAAGGTTTCGTTTCCCAGTTCTCAACCTCATCACGAAAACACACCTGTATAATTTTGCCCCCCCCCCCCCCCCACACACACACTTGAACCCAACTTTTATATAGTAAAACTGGGGTTTACATGGGTAAACCTTATTTTTCTTATTTCTGCTCTAAAATATATTTTTCATCCTAAAATTTTCTCTTTTTTTTCGGCGGTAAAATTTACAATGTATTTGTATAGGCGTGTTTTCGTAATGTCATGAAATGGCCCATCAGTTTCACAGAAAATATCCTTTGAAATGTTGATAGACCTGCAATAGGCCAATATCATGTAAACAAGTCCGTAAAAGGAACCCCACCTCCTCTAAAGTTTACTCTCTATAGAGAAAACTGAGGTATACAGGTGCATACATTTTTGCTTATTTCTGCTCCAAGACATAGATTGTGTGTTCTCGTTGTTGAGGCAGTTCTTACATCCACCACAACCATGTTTATAAATAAGAAATATATCACGAAATTTCGTCGGAAATATAGCCAGTTTGGAGATATGAAAGAATGTACTATGTCAAACGGGTGTGCTATCTTAACGAAGGTCTCCGAATGTCGTAGACCACAATATTTTTCCGAAAAAAAGCATCGTTCTATTTTATTCTTATTGAAAAGCTTTAAAATAAACAACCAAAAACACAGATTTAACCTTGTCGTAAAATAAGTCAAGGTCAACCCAGCGCAATTGGTAGTACTTGGTTACCCAGTGCTACATTTCAGGACCACTGGCACTGTGGTTTCGGAGAAGATTTTTAGAGCCCCGTCAAATTTTTGCGGTTGCCCTATAGTAATCACACCGTCCGTCCACATGTTTCATGTTTTTTCTTAATAACTTAATTACAACCCATCGAACGCATCAACTTAAAACTTTAAACATAAGGTCACAACAAAAATACATTCTTTTACGGCCCTTTGAATAATTCAAAATTTCTGCATGGTTCATCATTTTTTTTTCATCATAATTTCAAAACCGTGATAGATATTCAAATGAAACGTGCTGTATTTATTGACAGTGACAATCGACACATGTGTAGCAAAGGACAATAACTCTAGCTCAAATAAATATTAACTTATGCCCCTTTATCTGTCTGTTTGTTTATTTGTTTGTTTGAATTGAGGTTAAATGTCCCCGTCAACACTGTATAGGTCATTTTGTTTCCAATTTTATGGGAATTTTACCCGACATTGAGATGAAATGACATCTCAAGCCGTGCCGCCCAATAAAACCAATAGGGTTTATAATCATGGACGGTCCGACTCGCACCACTTTTGCTGGGCAGGCTTTTGATTTACACCCCAGAACTTCAGTTAAATAAAGCAAATACTTCTGATTCCGAGGCCTCATTTTTGGATTTACATCTATCTATTGTAGATGGATTTGTTTCTTGCAAAATTTATGATAAACGCGATGAATTTCATTACGAGATTTTAAATTTCCTTTTTAGCTCGTCTGTTTTTTGAAAAAAAAACTTTCGAGCTATTGTCATCACTCCGGCGTCTGCGTTGTCGTCCTGCGTCGTTCCAAAAAAACTTAACCTTGGCTATAACTTAAAAAGTATTAGACCTAGCCTCATGAAACTTCATACATACACTCATCATCACAAGAGCTACATTTTGACCAAGGACCATAACAACATTGTTGATTTTGGCTGAATTATCTCCCCTTTTCCAATTTTTTTCTGAAACACATTTTTTGCTCTCATTTTAATACTATTCACAACAGAGCCTTCAAACTTCACATGAATGTTCCTTGGGACAAGACCTTTTCAGTGATACCACACTTTTTGATCTGTGACCTTGACCTTTGAACTTTGACCTATTTTTCGAAAATTTAACCGAAAACCTTAACCTTGACCATATTTCCAAAAGTATTTGGCCTACCTTCATGAAACTTCATACACATACTCACCATCACAAGAGCTACATTCCCTAAAAGTTGTATAACTCCATCTTGCAATTTGATTGAATTATCTCCCCTTTTCTCTCCGTTTTTTTTTTAAATTGTTTTTGTCTCTTATTTCAATACTATTCACAACAGAGCCTTCCAACTTCACATGAATGTTCCTTGGGACAAGACCTTTTCAGTCATACCACGCTTTTTGACCTTGACCTTTGAACTTTGACCTATTTTTTGAAAAATTAACCAAAAAACTTAACCTTGACCATATTTCCAAAAGTATTTGTCCTACCTTCATGAAACTTCATACACATACTCACCATCACAAGCGCTACATTCCCTACAAGTTGTATAACTCCATCTTGCAATTTGATTGAATTATCTTCCCTTTTCTCTCCGTTTTTTTAAAATTGTTTTTGTATCTTATTTCAGTACTATTTACAACAGAGCCTTCCAACTTCACATGAATGTTCCTTGGGACAAGACCTTTTCAGTCATACCACGCTTTTTGACCTGTGACCTTGACCTTTGAACTTTGACCTATTTTTCGAAAAAATAACCAAAAAACTTAACCTTGACCATATTTCCAAAAGTATTTGGCCTACCTTCATGAAACTTCATACACATACTCACCATCACAAGAGCTACATTCCTTAAAAGTTGTATAACTCCATCTTGCAATTTGATTGAATTATCTCCCCTTTTCTCTCCGTTTTTTTTTTAAATTGTTTTTGTCTCTTATTTCAATACTATTTACAACAGAGCCTTCCAACTTCACATGAATGTTCCTTGGGACAAGACCTTTTCAGTCATACCACGCTTTTTGACCTGTGACCTTGACCTTTGAACTTTGACCTATTTTTCGAAAAATTAACCAAAAAACTTAACCTTGAGCATATTTCCAAAAGTATTTGGCCTACCTTCATGAAACTTCAAACACATACCCACCATCACAAGAGCTACATTCCCTACAAGTTTTATAACTCCATCTTGCAATTTGATTTGACTTAGAACTTTTGTTTTCTAAAAGAAACTGCAGACGAGCGTTAGCACCCGCTTGCGGTGCTCTTGTTGGGATGGTGATGTTCCTCGTGCGCCATCCTATTAATTTGATTTGCCAGAGTGTGTAGTCATGTAACTGATTTCAACACTCGTAATAAATTATTAACTGCTAAACTTCTTAATCAGGGTTATCGGTACCATAAACTACGCAAAGCCTTTTCAAAATTTTGTAGACGCCATTCTGATTTAATTTCAAAATTCAATATTGGACTTAAATCTCTTCTGCAACAAGGTCTATCGGAACCCGAATTTTATGGTGACTTAGTTTATAAATTCAGAAAATATATATAACCGCAATGACTTCAGTACCCAATTTCGTAAAATCATTCTTCGATATAAAAAGATTGGTTACAACATAAATTTTATACTTCAGACTGCATGCATGGTAGTTAACCCAATCACGGTTGACAACTTTGCTTCCCTCTTTAATTGCACGCCGGTGGGTCAGGCCTCAGATTCTATGGCAGTTCCAGCGTAAAAGCTTACTAAGAATTAGCGAGATCTAATTCAATGTAATGTTGGTTGGTGCCTGGTGCTCTGTCTAGGGTCGGGCTACTGTTGGTTTTCTTTTGCTCCAGCATTTCAGTGGTTTCTTGCTGTCGAGTCCTCACCGTTGTTTTATCTTTGTGGTTGTTTGATTTTTTGTGTTCACAGAGATGTTGCACTGATGAGTTAGAAGGCCTTCATGCGGACTGAACAAATTATTCGTCTAAATCGCGACGGAAGTAACGGCGAGGATTGTGGCCGCGTAAAATCGATTTAAGCCCCCCCCCCCCCCCCCCCACCAAGTGGAATTCGTTTCACTGACCGTTCAAAGGCGGTTCTTCTATCGCGGTTTATTTTTTCTGGTCTGTCATTGGGTGTTTGTATCGCTTATATTATTTTGTTGTGGATAGCCAATTTGCCATTTTGTGGGAAAGTAACTGTCCTTTTGGCTTTCCGCTATTGATGTTTCCATTAGGGTTTGTTGTTTCATGTTTGTGTTTCTTTCCCTTTGGTGTCTCTGGTGGGAGCTGTGGGTTAATTATATCGATTCCTGATCATTGCCTTCACTTCTATTATGTAATAATTTCAGTGGTTTCTTGCTGTCGAGTCCTCACCGTTGTTTCATCTTCAAGCTTGTGGTTGTTTGATTTTTTTGTGTTCTAGATGTTGCACTGATGAGTCAGAAGGCCTTCATGCGGACTGAACAAATTATTTGTCTAAATCGCGATGGAAGTAAGGTCGAGGATTGCGACCGCATAAGATGGTTTGTTTTTGAGATTATGTATCGCTTATATCCTTTTGTTTTGGATAGTCAATTGGCCATTTTGTGGGAATGTAACTGTCCGTTTGGCTATCCGTTATTGATGATTCCATTAGTATCTAATTATTTAATGTTTGCGTTTTATTCCCTTTCGTGTCTCTGATGGGTGGTGGGGGTTAATTGCATCGATTCCTGATCATTGCCTTCATTTCTATTTTAGGACCTCTAAGTGGTTTACCACTACGTGTGTGCGATCAGTTTCAGCTCTGCGTGGACGCTTCATGCAGCGCAATCTTTTTCTTCAAGTGCCGATGGGCGGGGCCGCTTTATCTGTCCGTCTATCAGGAGATGATAATTATAAGCTGCTAGCTTACTCTCAAATCATGAAGCATACTGTTGTAATTGTTGTTAAATGTTAGGTTGTACAGAGAAAGTAGTAAATATTGTTTAAACTAACGTGACGTCAACGAGTTGAAAGTTTCTGACGTCAGTCCGCCACAGAGCCATTGGAAACAACACGGACGATCGAATAAAAGTTTCTCGGCGCTTTACATTCTGTATGAAAATCTGCAGAATAAATAGTTAATTTTAGCTTTAGAAATTTTCGCGGTTCAGACGCAACCGCAGTAGCAGTGTGTAATTATTCACACGGACCATTCAAACAAGGAAAGCCCGAAACGGTAATAATTTAGCTGCAATTTATATAAAAATAACACAAAAAAGAATGAATTACATCTGTTTGCTTCTCCTGCTATTTAGCATTGTCATTTGAAAATTTTATGCCATTTCTAATGTATTAATATTTGTCGTCGTCAAACTCGAAATCATTATCACCATCATCAATATTTGCAGGGCCGACAGGTTGTCTCAAGGGCGGGAGATACTTCTGTCCCGGCCCTCGAAAGTCTGTCCCGGCCCTCGAATCAGCTAGTTAGACTGCGTAGCCGAGATGTCTGCCACTAGCATAGTGAGATAGTCACAATTTCTCAATGAATTAAAAATGATAATCACCTCTTATTTCCTCTAAGGACATAAATCCCTGTAGCCGTTCTTACTTGTTCAATGCGACCGTTATATTTAGACGCGGGAAAGTTTAATTCACGTCGACGCGTGTTCTTGACTTGACGTCATTGGCGTCTCAGAAGATGTAAACACTGTTCCAAATGTATGACGTTAGAATAGGAGGCAGCGTTGAAATACAGATTACACGGACATATCCGTTGGATGAGGCGTAAGTTTGGTTACTGTAATCCCGCATTTTCACTGTTTCATCACGATAATAATTTTTGTTCTTCTATTTTTATTCTGTACCGTAGAAAGCGCTTTCAAGACGGCGTCCATACAGTTTTTTAGTTCTACTGTCCATAGATCTAATATGCATATTGATGTTCTATATTAAAACTAAAAAAGAACAAAAAATGAATGAAAAACAATTTTTTGCTTCTCAAGCTCTTTGTTATTGTCTTTTGCACATTTTATGCCATTTCTCATGTATTTGTTTTTGCTGGACCGACATGTTGCCTCAAGGGCGGGACAGACGTCTGCCCCAACCGCTGTCCCGGCCCTCGAGTAAGCTAGTTTGACTTTGTAGGCGAGATGTCTGTCCCTAGTATAGTTGGGATGGGGGGTGCAAAATATGTTGTCTCAAGGGCAATACAACAATAAGTATATGATTAATATAGAATATTACACGGTTGTTTTGATATCGGCCCTGGTCTCGGCCCGAGTTGCCTGTCTCAGCCCTCGCCGTTCCGGATCGGGCTGAGACAGGCAACTAGGGCCGAGACTATCTATCTATCTTCTTATACTGAGTCGGTCATATCTGGCCATTACCTCAGTTGATTGGGTGGCTAAATTTAGAATTTAGCTGGAGACCAGGGCCGATATCAAAACAACCGTGTTATATTCTTTTTATCATATACTTATTTGCGTAAAATAATCTAAGCTAAAATAAAAATCTCCGTTAAAGCAAGTTTATTTCTTACCAACTTGTTACTAATGTTGAACACACTCTGCAGAGGTCTAAATACATACAGGTAAATAAAATACAGACTTCCTGATGAAAAAAAAAAGCTTCATTAACTATATAGTACATGCATAACGAAGAAATGTCACAATTTCACAATGAATTAAAAATGATCATCACCTCTGACCTAAGATGATTTATTTCCTCGGCTAGATTGCACTTTGCCGGTCACTGTCTTCTATCTAGACTGCACAGGCGCACTATGTTGTCAGGGCGCGTGTTATTTCCTGTTGTACCTAATTAATTATTCATGACGTCGGAAGAACCTGTCCGCCATTTTGTTTTGCAAGGATGAATCGACGAATATTTAAACTTAACATTAAAAGTCTTCACATTGAAATCGAAGCGAACCGATTGAAAAATCGGAATTGTTTAGACCGTATCTGAGAAATTGAGAAAATCTCAGTATTTATAAAGACCTTAATATGGAAATTGAAGCGTGAGAAAATTTATGTTACTAAATTTAGCACACTGCATAGACAATACTGTGTAGTAAAGTAAACATCTCCCCGTGGATCTGTCAAATGTAATTTAAGTTCCAATAAATAACAAAATGTAAGCAAGGAAACATTAAATGGTGCGGGGGTGTGGGCGCGGCACCCCCGCCTAGAAAAGAATAGACAGATGAAAAGATAATAATAGGCCACAACAAATAATCGGAATCAAATTGTGAAACTTACCTTCATTAATCATCAAATAGGTCCAGAAAACTTGAATTACAAGCATTCTCAGAAGCATCAGAATGTTCAACACAGTTGATGAGGTCTGTAAGGGGTCGTCTCACTTTCTTTCCTGGATATACTCTTTTTATCAGGTCCAAAAAGGTCAGAAACTTGTCCTCAGCATCATTTAAGTATTTCTTACGAACACAGTATTCAATCAGGTAGCTGTCATTTAATTGCTTCTGCGTGCCATACTTTGGTAGGGACTTTCTTACAGCATTCCATGTGCTCTCAATTAGGTATGTGCACGCTCCAGTCTCTTTGTTTTTAAACTCTACAGAGCGATTGACTGTCAAATGTAAGTAACCTTCATTCTTCAAAAAATTGTAGGCTTTCCAGCAATCTGATAAAATAATACTGCCCGGTTTCACGAAACGCTTTATGATCGGAATCAGTCGTTCTAATGATCGCTCATCAACAATTGCAAAGAAACACCTTCTACTTATCCTCTCAATTCTACCGAACACCCACACTCCATCAACCCTCACACGCGACTTCTTAATAGGACCTTGGATACCTACCTCACGTGAGTTTTCCTTCGGAAAAACTGTGCCCGGTAAAGTGCAATTGTCCCTATTTCCTCTGCTAAGGAAATAAATCCTTGCAGCCGGTCATACTTGTTCAATGCAATCGTCATATTTAGACGCGGGAAAGTTTAATTCACGTCGAAGCGTGTTCTTGACTTGACGTCAATGGCATCTCAGAAGATGTAAACAATGTTCAAAATGTATGACGTTAGAATCGGAGGCAGTGTTAAAAAACAGATTACGCGGACATAACCGTTGAATAAGGCGTAAGTTTGGTTATTATAATCTCGCATTTTCACTGTTTTATCACGATAATCATTTTTGTTCTTCAATTTTTGTTCTTCTATTTTTATTCTTCTGTCCTGGCCCTTGTCCCGACCCTTGTCCGAGCCCTCGAGACAGCTAGTTTGACTGTGTAGGCGAGATGTCTGTCACTAGCATAGTTGGGATAGGGAGTACAAAATATGTTGTCTCAAGGGCAATACAAGAATAAGTATATGATAAAATGTTATTCCACATTTCTGCATGCCGGTCATCTTGATCCAGTGACTAGGATTTTTCGATCACGAGTTCGCGATTTCTTTTATTTTTATTTTTTGTGGGTGGGGTTGGGTAACGACGGAACAGTTGGAATGGAACAGAATAAAATGTATAGGCGGAACGGAAGCGAATAAGGAATGGAAGAGAACAGAATAAAAATTTAATAGGCGGAACGGAACAGAGTACAGTGGAGGATGGATTGACCGGAACAGAGGGCTACAATGTGCTAAAAGACGGAATCAGAATCAGAATTGTTACTGGTGACACGTCAAATGACATTCATACACCAGGACCTGTGATGTGGGAAGTTAGTCCCTAGCTCTAACCAAAGAGGTAAATTTAGCTACACAATCATCAGCACCTTCAGCTGTCGAAATTATCGAATCGGGAAGGGCATTCCAATCTCTAATGGTTCTGGGGAAGAACGACTCTTTATAAATGTCAGTTCTTGCGCTAAGGGTCTGAAACGCCAACGAATGGTGATTTCTACAATGTCTAGCTGGGGGAACAAGGTCATCTGTTGGAATGCTGGCAGCACCCTTTAGACCTTTGGGATAGTCTGCACTTTACCGGTCGGTCGCCGCCATCTTTTTTTAACCTAGTGCGCAGGTGTCAAACGTTGCTAAGGGGGCGTGGTCTAGATCTTTGTTTACAGTTGCCTTGTCCATTTTGTTTTTTTCTAACAGTCCGAGGTGTTGATTCAACTAAGTTTTGTAGCCTTCCTAGATCATTTCAGATACAATATTTTGATTATTTACCGAAATAAATATATACTGTGTTGTAATACATTGATAATATCTAGCATTACATGATAATTGCACAGAAACAATGGGGGTGTGGGGGTGATATCCCCCATTAACAAAACAACTTACTGTAAGCAACAAAGCCAGCAACAAACAAGTAGAAGAAGCTTACCTGAAATCACTATATTAGTCATCAAAGATATCTACAAGATTGGAATTGGCTGGCTCAGATGCTTCAGGTTGTTGATTTATTTGAGTTGATGTTTTTTCTGTCAGTGGCATTCTTTTTTGACCTGGATATACTTTCTTTATGAGAGTTAAAAATGTCATGAATTGATCATCA
Source organism: Lucinisca nassula (assembly GCA_963580285.1). Taxonomy (NCBI): domain Eukaryota; kingdom Metazoa; phylum Mollusca; class Bivalvia; order Lucinida; family Lucinidae; genus Lucinisca; species Lucinisca nassula. The sequence continues at coordinate 108,202,816 of OY757023.1, read as the reverse complement.
GCATCATTTAAGTATTTTTTTCTTATGCAGTATTCAACTAGATAGCTGTCATAGAATTGTTTTTGACTTCCGTATTTAGGAAAGGATTTTTTCACGGCATTCCACGTACTTTCTATGAGATTTGTGCATGCACCAGTTTCTTTATTTTTAAATGTCACAGAATGGTTCACTGTCAGATGTGTTTATCCTTCATCCTTTAAGGAGCTATATGCCTTCCAGCAGTCAGACAATATTACCGAGCCAGGATTTACATACCTTTGAATGATAGGTATTAATGTTGCTGCAGAACGGTCTTCTACAAGTTCAAAGAAACACTTTTTACTTTCGCGCTCTATTGCCCCGAAAACCCATACACCATCCACCCGCTTGCCTCTGTGGTATTTACGCTTTCCAAACTTAGATTCATCTATCTCAATTTCTTTACCTACTCCACCTATTTGCTCATTTTCACTTTTAATTATTTCAATACATACTTCCCTAGCAAAATTGTACCAATCTGCAATGGTGTGCTCACTTCCAATTTTTAATTCCCTAATCACAAATTCACTTGGTAACTTATAAACCCAATAATATGTAAGTTTAATTACTTGTTCTAACAACAGATGACTTCCAGAAAACCAACTACCTTCCCTAATTGATGTTTTCTTGTCACATTTGCTGCACTTCCAAACCACTTGGTCCTTGCTGTATGACTTGTCTGTTCTTAAATACACATTTCCCTTCAAACACTTTGTACATATACCACCAAAATCGCCCAGAAGCTCTCTTTCTTGTAACCAATTTATCAAATTCCTTTTATCGCGACATATTTCATATAGATCATCATACACAAATGGCATTATTTACATTTTTGACAGCTCAAACGTGTTTTTGTTTACATTTACGAACGCTATGGACGCTGAGTGGCAGTTGCGAGAAGGCAAATGTCAAACTGAATAATTAACGTTTCAGCCAATGAAACGCGAGATCTTAAGCTCCGCCCTATCTGCGCAGTTAACAACTTCCGGAGGGGAGAATCTCCAAACAGGTTGATGTCGTGGTCTGATTTTCGGATATTTAGTTACAACCTACTGTTAAAAACCTTGGTTTTAACCATAAAAATGTGTAATCTTTTCATTTCTGACTTTATTTTTGCCTTTTTTTGCTTTATTTTCTTTTTTTCACCGCGCTCACGCGCTGTTCTTTATACACACCCTAGTTACCTACCTCACGTGGATTTTCCTTCGGAAAATTACCGACCGGTAAAGTGCAGTTGTCCCGACCTTTGTATAAAAGGATTAGCCTACTGTCTTTTCTCCTTTTCATGAGAGACTCCCATTTTAATGTTCCAAGTATTCCAGTCATGCTCCCAGTTTCAAAGCAGTAATTGCCTGTTACAAATCTAGCAGCTCTATTCTTTCTCAATTTCATCGTTAAGGACCACTCCACTGGGGTCCCAGATACAACTGCCATATACCATATTCCAAGATTGGGCGAACAAGACCTTTATATGCTGCCTCTTTTACATCCTGAGGGCACTGATGAAGATTTCGCCTAAGGAAACCAAGCGTTTTATTTGCCTTAGTACACATGTTGCTAATATGGGTATTCCATCTCAAGTTGTGTGAGATTGTCACTCCAAGGTATTTAATGGAGTCCACATTCTCGAGGACCGTTCCCTCTAAGGTGTAAGAAGCCTCAACTTTATTAGATCTCTTCCTAGTTATCTGCATAATATTGCATTTAACTGGCTGAAATTTCATGCCCCATTTACGTGCCCAACATCCTATTCTATCTATGTCAGCCTGGAGTTTCAATGAGTCATCTGTATCTCTAATTTCCCGGTTACAAACACAGTCATCTGCGAACAGTCTTATTTCTGAGTCAATGTCAGTGGAAATATCATTGCTGTACAGGGAGAACAAAAGTGGACCAAAAACGGTCCCTTGCGGGACTCCAGACAAAACTGGAGCCCACTCCGAAGATTCACCATTAACAACAACCCGCTGTTTTCTGTAGCAAATAAAGGAATCTATCCATTTGAGGGTCTTTCCCCCAATTCCATAACCAAATAACTTAGATTTAAGTAGTTCATGAGGAGGGGAGTCAAACGCCTTCTCGAAGTCCTGAATAAATGTGTCCATCTGTCCCCCTTTGTCCAAGATTTTTGCCCAGTCATTAATAACTGTGCTTAGCTGAGTTTCACAACTGTGCCTTTTCCTAAATGCATGTTGTCTGTCTGACAAAAGTTTATGTTCGTCCAAGTGGGCCATGATGTTTGAGCAGACTATATGTTCCAGCAATTTACACAGAACCCAAGTCAGAGACACAGGGCGATAATTACGGGCAAGAGCCCTATCTCCTTTTTTGAAGAGTGGACAGATGTTTGCTAAGAGCCATTCTTTGGGGATTTCGCCCGTATCAAGAGACTGTTGAGACAAGTGTGCAAAAACTGGACCCAACTCATTTGCTAGTTCCTTCAGGACTCTAGGATGAAGCTCATCAGGTCCTAAGGCCTTACTGGGGTTTAAGCCTTGAAATAATTTGATCACTCCTGCAGCTGTCACAATAATATTATTCATGAATGGGACCGATCTTCCAGTCAATGGAACCGCCGTGTACTCAGTTTTATTAAACGCATCATTGAATTGACCAACTAGTTCCTCTGCCCTTTCAGAGTCTGATTCAGCAACCCCGTCCCGGAACAGAGCAGATTTAATGGTATAGGCGGAACGGATTGAAACAAAATCAAATTAAATGTTGGCAGGACAAAACAGACGGAATGGAAACGGAACAGAGGGTTATACTTGCTGAAAAGACGGAGCAGGGGACTGCAATGTGCTAAGAGACGGAACAGGGGTCTAAAAATGCTAAAAGACGGAACAGAGGGCCATAAGTGCTGCAAGACGGAACTCATAGATAAAACATGCTAAACGAAGGAACAATGAACCAAAACGTGCTAACAGACGGAACATGAACCAAAAAATTATAAACAAGATGCCAAATATTCTGCCCAGTTCATTTGACGTCCTGTTTCGTTCGTTAGTTTTCGCGCGCGTGTGTGTGTGTGCATGCGTGCGTGTGTGTGTGTTTAAATTAACGTCATTTACAAAATAACGTGATGCCATTATGACGTATTTGCTAGGCTACTGCTGTCTATCTTCGATCACATCACAACCTCCATATAGGTCTTCAGATGGTGTTCCGGTAAAACCAAGTGCTAAATGGGGTTAGTTGAAGAAAATGGGGGGATAGAAAAGTGGGTGAAATGAGTTTATACAGTGCGATCGAGAGTGTTTATATAGTTTAAAGATAAAATAGATTCTGGCATTGAAGGTGTTCAGTTGACTAGCTGGCAGACAGCTGTACTAAACTGTGCCACGGTAGAAAGAACTGGTATGTGGGAGGGCATTCCCGTGGGCGATGGTACGGGGGAAGAATGTGTACTTGTAGTAGTCTCTTAGAGTCATGATCTGTCTGTATGCAAGGGGATGATTTTTTGGTAGAAGGACGGGTGTTCCGGATCAGGTAATCAGCAGCAGGTATCGCAACAAGGTCATATGCGACCTTATATTGGTGGACCAGCCAGCTGTCTATGCGCCGTTGGTCAGGGGTGCGCCAGTTGAGATTCTGAAGCATTGCTGAGACACTAGATATATTTCGGTAGTCTCCGGTTACCCATCTAGCAGCCCTTCTCCGAACTGATTCAAGCTTGTAGGAATCTGATGCACTATAGGGGGACCACACAGTAGAAGCATACTCTTAACTGTGGGCTGACCAGGGTTTTATATGCTGTGGCCTTCAGGTCCCTATTGTGGACCCGAATATTTCGCTTTAAGAAGCCCAAGGTCTGGTTGGCTTTTTTACTGATGTTATTTACATGGTTTGTCCATCTGAGGTATTCTGAAATGGTGACCCCAAGGTATTTGGCGGAGGGTACGCTTTCTAGTACACAGTCATGCAGAGAATATATGGTCTGAAAGGGAGTTTTACGACGGGTCACCTGAATGACCTGACACTTTGAGGGATTAAAACTCATATCACAGAGTTTTTCCCATATTTCAAGTTTCTCAAGGTCTTCCTGGTGGATCTCTGAGTCTTTCTGAGAATCGAAAGCAAGGTACAGGGCTGTGTCATCTGCGAATAACCTTACTTTGGATCTTACCTGATCCGGGAGGTCATTTACATAGGCCAAGAACAGTATGGGGCCGAGAACGGAGCCCTGTGGGACACCAGAAGTGACTAGGACGTAATCTGATTTAGAACCATCGAGTATAACTGACTGAAATCTGTTGTCAGAAAAGTCTTTAATCCAATTTAGTGTGTTTCCCCTTATGCCGTAAAAATGTAGTTTTAATAGCAATTTTTCGTGTGCTACTTTGTCGAAAGCTTTGCAGAAATCAAGGAAGTAAGGTCAGTTTGTTTTCCAGATTACATATGTTTTTGCAAGTTCATCGACTACAATGATACAAAGAAGTGTTTGGAGATCCCGGAAGCCACAACATGCTCCAGCACTTTGCAGAGGCGGCAAGTTAGGGATATGGGCGGGTAGTTGGATGGGTCTGATTTATCACCTTTCTTAAAAATATGGGTTACATGTGCTTCTTTCCAGATGGGCGGGAGCATTCCTGAATCGATGGATCTTTGGTTAATAAACTGAACTACCGGGCAAGCTCTTTGTGAAGGGTCTGCAGGACTATGGGTTTGAATTTGTCAGGCCCAGCAGCCTTATGGGGATTTAAGACTTTCAGGAGTTTTTCAATGCCTTGGGTAGAAACTTTGATGTCAGGCATTTTTGGGTGTGGGCAGGGTTGAAGCGGGAGATTTATTCCAGAATCATGTAAGTCCTGCAGGGTCCCCAGGGCAAGTTGCTTGAGACTTGTTGGCTTTTCGGGTTAAACACAGAATTAGATTGTCCATTAAGAGCGTTTGGCCTATCTGTGTCTTCTGAAAAAGTTTGGCCATTGGTTTTCAGTAACGAGATTCCACTAGAGTCTTGTTTGACGTGTTTTAGCAGAGAGTACAACTTTTTGGTTTTTACCTTAGGATGGGGTATCAACGCCATCTTTTTCTTTATTTACACTTAAGATGTCCTGGAGGTACTTTTGAAAGGCCCGGTCTGACCTATCATTTTTAATAATGAATCATGCCGAAAGCCACGCTTGAAGGTACAGATGGAACATATATCAGAGACGCCGTTGAATCTACCACAAATTCTACACTTCTTTAAAGCTAACAATGCAACGTCAGAAATACCCGTCAGGTCACCCGGAGGCGATTAGTTCGCCTTCAAAACACCCGATCTGTTAAAGAGGATGACTGGAAAGCCGACGGGCACACGGAAGTATATACAAAACTGCATTATATGTGTATTTAATCATCTTAGCGCTTTAAAATATTTTTACTCAAATATTGATTTAATATAGATCTAGGATCTGTGTGTTTATATATTTGTTGTTTTGTTTGTTTTGTATTTTCTTTTCAGATGGACAAACCAGGGAAACAGAAAGAGATTGCCGCGGACAAATCCTCGCTACTTGAAATCCTAGTACAACATTAAGATTGATGGAAAGGCCAGCAAAGTATTCAGAAAAGAGGTATATTTCCCGGTGGAGGACCCAGATACGGTCTGTATTGTTCATTGTCTCGGCGATCCCAGTATATCAGAGCCGGTTCCTTATGGCAACTCTAAGAAAACTCTTTAGAATGAAACCCTCCATCGTACATGAGATACAGCATATAGCGGAGGTTGAGAAACCACACAAGGTTTACAAAAATCTTGTTTGTGAAAACACGACAGGTCACGACGCGAGGTCCAAGCCAAGAAATTTAAAGCAGTTACACAACATCAGGGCTGCTGAACAAGAGGATATCCACTTGTCAAGGGATGCTATTTAGAATACACATGAAATAGCATATATAGGGGGGGGGGGGGGGGGGGTTCTAGCACTATTTGTCGACATATATTGACTTATGTGTAGTTGTTGGAGAAAAGGAAATGATTGATGAGCTGAACAATGTCGATAAGATGAAGGACGAAAACTTGCTCAAGAGTTACGACACAAAAGTTTGCTTGGGAGATTTTTACGTTTCGCCACTTGTTTTCAAACACACAATTGCACGACCCGCAGAAAAAGCAACCGACTGAAGTCGGTTTTTTCTAAGAGTGCCCTAAAATCACCGTGTCATTCTGTCAGTCTGTCATTCTGTCAGTCTGTCATTCTGTCTGTCCGTCCGTAACCCGTTTGTGAAAATTGGTGATAGTGACTTAACCGCTCGGAATATTTAAACAATTTTTGGCATACTGATAGATATCAATGAGATCTAACCAATCAACTTAGGAAATATTACATTCCATTTAGTATAGCCTCGCCGAGGCGAAAAATGTGAAAATTTTCGAACATTTTTGAACTGCTTCTCCTCGGAAACCGTTGGGCCGATTGAAGTCAAATTTCATATGGAGCCTCTATGGGATGGGGGAAACCAAAATTTGCTCATGGGGTCAAGGTCACATGACCAAAATGGCCGCCAAGCCATATATGGTTTGTCTGTCTGTCCGTCCGTAACCCGTAATTGAAAATTGGTGATAGTGACTTAACCGCTTGGAATATTTAAACAATTTTTGGCATACTGATAGATATCAATGAGATCTAACCAATGAACTTGCGAAATATTACATTCCATTTAGTATAGCCTCGCCGAGGCGAAACATGTGAAAATTTTCGAACTGCTTCTCCTCGGAAACCGTTGGGCCGATTGAAGTCCAATTTCATATGGAGCCTCTATGGGATAGGGAAACCAAAATTTGCTCATGGGAATCAAGGTCACATGACCAAAATGGCCGCCAAGCCATATATGGTTTGTCTGTCCGTCCGTAACCCGTTTGTGAAAATTGGTGATAGTGACTGAACCGCTTGGAATATTTAAACAATGTTTGGCATACTGATAGATATCAATGAGATCTAACCAATGAATTTGCGAAATATTACATTCCATTTAGTATAGCTTCGCCGAGGCGAAATATGTGAAAATTTTCGAACTGCTTCTCCTCGGAAACCGTTTGGCCGATTGAAATCAAATTTCATATGGAGCCTCTATGCGATGGGGGAAACCAAAAATTGCTCATGGGGTCCAGGACACATGACCAAAATGGCCGCCAAGCCATATATGGTCTGTCTATCTGTCCGTCCGTAACCCGTTTGTGAAAATTGGTGATAGTGACTTAACCGCTTGGAATATTTAAACAATTTTTGGCATACTGATAAATATCAATAATATCTTATCAATGAACTTGCGAAATATTACATTCCATTTAGTACAGCCTCGCCGAGGCGAAAAATGTGAAAATTTTCGAACTGCTTCTCCTCGGAAATCGTTGGGCCGATTGAAGTCAAATTTCATATGGAGCCTCTACGGGATGGGGGAAACCAAAATTTCCTCATGGGGTCCAGGTCACATGACCAAAATTGCCGCCAAGCAATATTTGGTAAAAACCCTTCAAAAATAGTCTTCTCCAGAACCACTGTGTAGATTTCAACGAAACTTGATAAATAGCATCTGGAACGTAGGCCCATCATAAATTGCTAAAATGGTGACCCTGGGTTGACCTTGACCTTCTTTGTGCCTAGGTCAAACTTTGACACATATGCTTTTGTGTTGGATTTTATCCTGCAAACGATTCAGAATACAGTACTAAAGTATAAGATATATTTTTGCTCCTTACGATAAGGCGCATTTATTGGGGGAACCGTTTTATGTCCAGGTCACATGACCAAAATGGCCGCCATACCAATATATGGTAACACTCATAAAGCTAAAAGCATCCGGCGGGTCGTGCACTTCAGCTGAAGCACTGGTTTTTGACCAAAATCCTCTTGTTGCCGGACTTTTCCTCATTCCCGAAAGAAAACTAACAGAAACTCATGATGTCTTCTTCAAAAATCTTAACAGCTTAGTTCGAAACATGAAAGGTCTTCCAATCGTGGCAGATATGGAGTCAGCAATAGTCAGGGCGATCAAAGATCAAACTCAGCTGAAACAAATAGGCTATTGGAGGCATTTGAGGCAAGACGCGCAACGCTGGCTGACAGACAATCTCCCAAAGGTAGAAAGATCGGCGTACATTATCGACATGCATGTCATTCTGCGAACCAGAACTGAAAACGATTGGAAGGAGCTTGTGAGGAGCATGAAGGAAAAAAGGCATGAAGATTTTGTTGGATACTTCAGCCGCTCAATAGAACCTAAACTTCCATCCTTGGGTAGTTCCACAGTACTGAAGAAAAATATGGGACAAAGATGTTATTTTCTTAAAATGTGAAAATTGGAATAAAAATCGCTTCATGTTATGTCTAAAAACTTCCTTTGTTGAAAAATAACAGTAAGAAAATAACTTTTTGTCATTTAGAAAGAAACTCTCTTACTTTTTTTCATGCTAGTGAAACAAGTAACACTCGGTACATGGTGTCCAACTCATGCCTGTTTTTAGCTCACCTGAGCCGAAGGCTCAAGGTGGGCTATTGTGATCGGTCAATGTCCGTCGTGCGTTGTGCGTCGTACGTCTGTCAACAATTTACTAAAATGACATCTCCTCCTAAACCAGTGAATGGATTTTGATATAATTTCACAGGAATGTTCCTTGAGTGACCCTCTTTCAAAATTACCTAAATCGTTCCGCTCCGTTAAACAAAATGGCCACCAGAGCTAAAAATAGAAAAACCTTTAAATGACATCTTCTTCTAGGCAAATGGATCGATTTGAAAATAACTTCACAGGAATGTTCCTTGAGTGACCCTCTTTCAAAATTGCCTAAATCGTTCCGCTCCGTTAAACAAAATGGCCGCCAGAGCTAAAAATAGAAAAACCTTTAAATGACATCTCCTCCTAGGCAAATGGCCCAATTTGAAAATAATTTCACAGGAACGTTCCTTGAGTGAGCCTCTTTCAAAATTGCCTTAATCATTCTGCTCCGTTACACAAAATGGCCGCCAGAGCCAAAAATAGAAAAACCTTTAAATGACATCTCCTCCTAGGCAAATGGCCCAATTTGAAAATAATTTCACAGGAATGTTGCTTGCGTGACCCTCTTTCAAAATTGCCTAAATCGTTCCGCTCCGTTAAACAAAATGGCCGCCAGAGATAAAAATAGAAAAACCTTTAAATAACATCTCCTCCTAGGCAAATGGCCCGATTTGAAAATAACTTCACAGGATTGTTCCTTGAGTGACCCTCTTTCGAAATTGCCTAAATTGTTCCACTCTGTTAAACAAAATGGCCGCCAGAGCTAAAAATAGAAAAACATTTAAATGACATCTCCTCCAAGGCAAATGGCACGATTAGGAAAGAATTTCACAGGAACGTTTGTCGAGTGACCCTTTTTCAAAATTGTCTAAATCGTTCCGCTCGTTAAACAAAATGGCCACCAGAGCTAAATATAGAAAAACCTTTAAATGACATCTTCTCCTAGGCAAAGAGCCCGATTTGAAAATAATTTCACAGGAATGTTCCTTGAGTGACTCTCTTTCAAAATAACCTAAATCGTTCCACTCCGTTAAACAAAATGGCTGCCAGAGCTAAAAAATAGAAAAACCTTTAAATGACATCTCCTCCTAGGCAAATGGGCTGATTTGAAAATAATTTCACAGGAATGATCCTTGAGTGACCCTCTTTCCAAATGGCTTAAATCGTTCAGCTCCGTTAAACAAAATGGCCACCAGAGCTAAATATAGAAAAACTTTTAAATAACATCTCCTCTTAGGCAAATGGCCTGATTAGAAAAGAAATTCACATGAATGTTCCATGTTTGTCCTTCTTTCAAAATTCCTTGAATCATTCTGCTCCGTTAAACAAAATGGCCACCAGAGCTGAAAATAGAAAAAAACTTTAAATGACATCTCCTGCTAGGCAAATGGCCTGATTTGAAAATAATTTCACCGGATGGTCCTTGAAAGACCTTCTTTCAAAATTGCCTAAACTGTTACGCTTCGTTAAACAAAATGGCTGCCAGAGCTAAATTTAGAAAAACCTTTAAATGACATCTCCTCCTAGGCAAATGGCCCAATTTGAAAACAATTGAACAGGAATGTTCCTTGAGTGACCCTCTTTCAAAATTGACGAAATGGTTCTGCTTGGTCACCAGAGCTAAAAATGGAAAAAACTTTTAAATGACATCTCCACCTAGGAACTGGCTTGATTCGGTATTAATTGCATAAGAAGGTTCCTTAGGTGATCCTTTTTAAAAATTGCCCAAATGGTTCTGCTTTGTTAAACAAAATGGCTGCCAGAGCTAAAAATAGACAAACGTTTAAATGACATCTCCTCCTAGGTAAATGGGTCAATTTGAAAATAATTTCACAGGTATGTTCCTTGAGTAACCCTCTCTCAAAATTGCCTAAATTGTTCCACTCCGTAAAACAAAATGGCCGCCAATGCTAAAAATAGAAAAACCTTTAAATGACACCTCCTCCTATGCAAATGGCCAAATTTGAAAATAATTTCACAGGTATGTTCCTTGAGTGAGCCTCTTTCAAAATTGCCTAAATCGTTCCGCTCCGTTAAACAAAATGGCCGCCAGAGCTAAAAATAGAAAAACCTTTAAATGACATTTCCTCCTAGATACATGGTTTAATTTGATAACAACTTCACAGGAATGTTCCTTGAGTGACCTTCTTTCAAAATTGCCTAAATCGTTCCGCTCCGTTAAACAAAATGGCCGCAAGAGCTAAAAATAGAAAAACCTTTAAATGACATCTCCTCCTAGGCAAATGGCCTGATTTATAACTTAATTTCACAGATATGTTCCTTGAGTGAGCCTCTTTCAAAATTGCCTAAATCGTTCCACTTCGTTAAACAAAATGGCTGCCAGAGGTAAAAATATAAAAACCTTTAAATGACATCTCCTCCTAGGCAAAGAGCTCGATTTGAAAATAATTTCACAGGAATGATCCTTGAGTGACCCTCTTTCAAAATTGCCTAAATCGTTCCACTCCGTTAAACAAAATGGCCGCCAGAGCTAAAACTAGAAAAAACCTTTAAATGACATCTCCTCCTAGGCAAATGGCCCGATTTGAAAATAATTTTGTAGGAAAGTTCCTTGAGTGACCTTCTTTCAAAATTGCCTAAATTGTTATGTCCCGTTAAACAAAATGGCCCCCAGACCTAAAAATACAAAAACCTTTAAATGACACCTTCTCATCTCGAGGCAAATGACCCATTTTCAAAATAATGGTCTATTTCAAAATAATTTCACAGAACTTTTCCTCTATTGCTGCTAAAATGGTTCCACTACGATGAAAAATTGCCTCCAAACATAAAAGACTTTGATCCACATCTCCTTAAAACAGTGAATCCTTCATTTCCATAAGCTTTGAAACATCTTGGATTCAGTTGAGCGATTCAGGGCCATCATGGCCCTCTTGTTTTCCAAATGAATAGGATTTATCATAATAATTCTGCTATTAAACATGACGTTCCAGATAAACAAGTGATTTTAAGATGAAAAGTGCAAGATTTTATTGTTTCACTTTATTGTAGAACCAATTTCAAATATCCAGCTACGACAACTAAAATTCTGTCCTTTTTAGCTCCACTGGCCGAAGGCCAGCGGGGCTATTGTCATGGCCCTGTGTCCGTCGTGCGTCCGTGCGTTAACTTTTTCTTTAAACATCTTCTCCTCCTAAAGTACTGGGCCAATTGTAACCAAACTTCACAGGAATGTTCCTTACATAGTCCTCTTCTAAATTCCTTCAAAGAATTTTGTTACACCCAGAACTCTGGTTGCCATGGCAACAAAACCAAAAAAAAAAATAAAAATCTTCTCCTCCAAAACCACCTGTTGGATTTCATTTTTATTTTGCATGACTGTTCCTTGGGTTGACCTCTTTCAGATTCCTTGAAGAAATTTTGATCCGACAAAAAACATGGCCGCCATGGGCGGGGCTTATTTTCCCTATTTAACATATAGTGTAATGCTAAAACATCTTCTCCTCCTAAACTATTAAGCCCATTGTAACCAAACTTCACAGGAATGTTCCTTACTTAGTCCTCTTCTAAATTCCTTCATAGTATTTTGTTACACCCAGAACTCTGGTTGCCATGGCAACAAAACAACACAAAATATTAAAAATCTTTAAAAATCTTCTCCTCCAAAACCACCTGTTGGATTTCATTTTTATTTTGCATGAATGTTCCTTGGGTGGACCCCTTTCAGATTCCTTGAAGAAATTTTGATCCGACAAAAAACATGGCCGCCATGGGCGGGGCTTATTTTCCCTATTTAACATATAGTGTAATGCTAAAACATGTTCTCCTCCTAAACTATTAAGCCCATTGTAACCAAACTTCACAGGAATGTTCCTTACTTAGTCCTCTTCTAAATTCCTTCATAGTATTTTGTTACACCCAGAACTCTGGTTGCCATGGCAACAAAACAACACAAAATATTAAAAATCTTTAAAAATCTTCTCCTCCAAAACCACCTGTTGGATTTCATTTTTATTTTGCATGAATGTTCCTTGGGTGGACCCCTTTCAGATTCCTTGAAGAAATTTTGATCCGACAAAAAACATGGCCGCCATGGGCGGGGCTTATTTTCCCAATTTAACATATAGTGTAATGCTAAAACATCTTCTCCTCCTAAACTACTGGGCCAATTGTAACCAAACTTCACAGGAATGTTCCTTACTTAGTCCTCTTCTAAATTCCTTCAAAGAATTTTGTTACACCCAGAACTCTGGTTGCCATGGCAACAAAACCACACAAAAAATTAAAAATCTTTAAACATCTTCTCCTCCAAACCCACCTGTTGGATTTCATTATTCCCTCGCACAACATAGTTGTGAGGGGGGATATAGCATTTGTCCCGAACGTACGTACGTAAGTACGTACTTTTGTCATCGCTCTAGCGCCACGTACGTACGTACTTTTGTCATCGCTCTAGCGCTACGTACGTACGTACGTACTTTTGTCATCGCTCTAGCGCCTACATTTCTTGACCCATTTTAATATAACTTCACACAAACGTTCCTTACGACAATATCTGGAGCAAGATCGACTTTCAAGGTCATGACCTCAAGGTCAATGTCACTCTGGCTATTTTTTGAAAAACTTTGTCATGGCTCTAGCGCCTACATTTCTCCCCCAATTTCAATATACCTTCAAACAAATGATCCTTATAAAAATATCTCGAGGGTGTTCGACTTTCAAGGTCATGACCTCAAGGTCAAGGTCACTATGGCTATTTTTAGAAAAACATTGTCATCGCTCTAGCGCTTACATTTCTTCACCAATTTCAATATAACTTCGCACAAATGATCCTTATAAAAATATCTTGAGCGAGTTCCACTTTCAAGGTCATGGCGTCAAGGTCACAGTGGCTATTTTTAGAAAAACTTTGTCATCGCTCTAGCTCCTACATTTCTTCACTGATTTCAATATAACTTCACACAAATGTTCCTTATGACAATATCTTGAGCTAGTTGGACTTTCAAGGTCATGACCTCAAGGTCAAGGTCACTGTGGCTATTTTTAGAAAAACATTTTCATCGCTCTAGCGCCTACATTTCTTCACCAATTTCAATATAACTTCACACAAATGTTCCTTATAAAAATATCTCCAGCGAGTTCGACTTTCCAACTCATGGCCTCAAGGTCAGGGTCACTGTGGCTATTTTTAGAAAAAACTTTGTCATCGCTCTATCACCTATATTTCTTCACTGATTTCAATATAACTTCACACAAATGTTCCTTATGACAATATCTCAAGCGGGTTCGACTATCAATGTCAAGGCCTCAAGGTCAAGGTCAAGGTCAATGTGGCTATTTTTTAGAAAAACTTTGTCATCGCTCTAGCGTTTTCATTTCTTCACCAATTTCAATATAACTTCATACAAATGTTCCTTATGACAATATCTCTAGCGAGTTCCACTTTCAAGGTCAAGGTCACTGTGTCTATTTTTAGAAAAACTTCGTCATCCCTCTAGCGCTTACATTTCTTCATCGATTTCAATATAACTTCACACAAATGTTCCTTATGACAATATCTCACCATTTCGACTTTCAAGGTCAAGGTCACTATGGCTATTTTTAGAATACTTTGTTATCGCTCTAGCGCCTACATTTCTTCACTGATTTCAATATAACTTCACACAAAAGTTGCTTATGACAATACCTCGAACGAGTTTGACTTTCAAGGTCAAGGTCACTGTGGCTATTTTTAGAAAAACTTTGTCATTGCTCTAGCGCTTACATTTTTTTCACCAATTTCAATATAATTTCACACAAATGTTCCTTATAACAATATCTCTAGTGAGTTCCACTTTCAAGGTCAAGGTCACTGTGGCTATTTTTAGAAAAACTTTGTCATGGCTCTAGCGCTTACATTTCTTCATCCATTTCAATATAACTTCACATAAATGTTCCTTATGACAATACCTCGAGCGAGTTTTACTTTCAATGTCAAGGTCACTGTGGCTATTTTTAGAAAAACTTTGTCATTGCTGTAGTGACTACATTTTTCACAAATTTCAATATAACTTCACACAAATGTTCCTTATGACATTATCTCGAGCTATTTAGACTTTCAATGTCAAGGTCACTGTGGCTATTTTTAGAAAAACTTTGTCATCGCTCTAGCGCCTACGTTTAATGATGGATTGTAACAGAACTTCACACAAATGTTTTTTATGATAATATCTCGACTTACTTCGACTTTCAAGGTCATTACCTCAAAGTCAAGGTCACTGTGGCTATCTTTAGAAAAACTTTGTCATCGCTCTACCGCCTACATTTATTAACAGATTTTAATATAACTTCACACAAAAGATGCTTATGATAATATCTTGAGCAAGATCTACTTTCGTGGTCATGGCCTCAAGTCAAGGTCACTATGGCTATTTTTAGAGAAACGTCATCACTCTAGAATGTACATTTATTGGAGGATTTTTAAACAAACTTTACACAAATGTTGCATATGATAATATCTCAAGCAAGTTGGACTTTTGCCATTTCAGTGTTTTCCACACACGAAGTTGTCTAGTGCGAGGGGATTTGTATCGCATGCGATGCCTTGTTTTTATTTTGCATGAATGTTCCTTGGGTGGACCTCTTTTAGATTCCTTGAAGAAATTTTGATCCGACAAAAAACATGGCCGCCACGGGCGGGGCTTATTTTCACTATTTAACATATAACGTAAAGCTAAAAAATCATTTTCTGCAAAAGTACTTGTGGGATTTTATTGTAATTTGCATGAATTGTCCTTGGGTGGACTGTTGTCAGATTCCTTGAAAAAAAATTTGATCTTACAAAAAAACATGGCCGCCATGGGCGAGGCTTATTTTCACTATACAACATATAGTGTTATGCTGAAAATATTTTCTGTAAAAGTTCTTGTTTTATTTCATAGTTATTTGGCATGCATGTTCCTTGGGTGGACCTCTGTCAGATTCCTTGAAGAAATTTTGATCCGACATAAAACATGGCTGCAGTGGGCGGGGTTTATTTTCACTATATAACATGTAGTGTAATGTTAAAAAAGTCTTCTCTTCTTCAAAAGTTCTTGTTTATTTATTTATTTATTTATTTATTTATTTAAAAGTACCTTCCTGTATCTGAATTAATCTCCTCCAGTTTTGCTGACTATATCATATCTATAGAGGTCCACCTACAAATTGTCATTCTAAAATTCAAAACATCAGAAATTTCACATGCCCATCACACTGGTGATAGAACTGATGTTTTCAACACAAACTCTATTTATACGACTTGATGTTTCAAAATAAATTCAAAATACTGAGGGAGATTGATTTATTAGACCTAATTATACTACAGTGTCAACAGTTCTCCAGATCCCTGAGGGTTAAAATGGCTTAGTTGAAAAGGGAGGCATACCGAATCCGACGGAGGAAAGGAAAAAATAAATAAAGAAAGAAATAAAAACATAAATATGTTCATTTTTTTAGCTCCACTGGCCAAAGACCGGCGGGTCTTATGTTATATGTTATGGGCCTGTGTCTGTTGTGCGTCTGTGCATCCGTGCGTTAACTTTTTTCTTTAAACATTTCCTCCTTAACTACTTGGTCGATTGTAACCAAACTTCACAGGAATGTTTCTCACATAGTCCTCTTCTGAATTCCTTCTAAGAATTTTGTTACATGCAGAACAAAATGGCATCGAAAGCAAAAAAAAATATTTAAAAATCTTCTCCTCCAAAACCGCTCAATGGATTTTATTCTTATTTTGCTTGAATGTTCCTTGGGTGGACCTCTGTCAGATTCCTTGAAGAAATTCGGATCAGGCAAAAACATGGCCACCATGGCCATGCCCCACATGACTGCCATGGCCATGCCCCTTGGCTCATTAGCTTTCAAAGACTTATATGGGGAAAATTTTTAAAAACCTTCTCCTCCAAAACCGCTCAACGTAATGGATTTCATTCTTACTTTGCATGAATGTTCCTTGGGTGGACCTCTGTCAGATTCCTTGAAGCAATTTTGATCAGACAAAAAACATGGCCGCCATGGACACGCCCATTGGCTAATTAGCTTCCATGGACTCATAAAGGGATCTTTTTTTTTTTTTAATCTTCTCCTCCAAAACCGCTAAATGGATTTCGTTCTTAATTTTCATGAATGTTCCTTGTGTCTACCATTGTCAGATTCATTGAAGAAATTTTGATCAGACAAAAAACATGGCCGCCATGGCCACCACCTTTGGCTCATTAGCTTCCATAGACCAATAAACGGAAAAACTTCTTCTCTGAAACCATAAAGCCTAAAGCTAAGACATTTACAGTAAAACCTGTCTTAGTGGCCACCTCTATTAAGCAAGCAACCTGTCTAAAGCAAGCAGGCATTCAGTTCCCAAGAAAGGCAGATGTGTTAAATTTCACCTGTATTAAGCAAGAACCTGTCTTAAGCAAGCATATTTTGACTATCCCTTAGGCACTTGCTTAATACAGGTTGAACTGTAGTATGTAGCAAAGTTATGTGGTCACCTACTAAGTCCTGCAAACTATGACTCTTGAGTCCAAATTGGCAACGCCCCGGTGCTTAGTAGCTCCCATAGACTAATATTGACAAAATCTTGAAACTTTTCTCCTCTGAAACCATAAGGCCAAGAGCTTAGTATGTAGCAACTTGAAGTATGCATCTGCATAAATCCTGCCAACTATGCCCCTGGGGTCCAAATTGGCCACACCCTGAGGCCCATAAGCTCCCATAGACTTATACTGGGAAAAAAACTGACAAAAATCTTCTCTGAAACCATCAGTGCCCAGAGCTTAGATATTAAGTATGCAGCAACGTCAAGTGGTCACTCAAATAAATCCTGCCAACAATGCCCCTGGGGTAAAAAATTGGTCACGCCCAGAGGCATATTAGTTCCCATAGACGTATAATAGGAAAAACTTAAAAAAAGTCTTCTTCTCTGAAACCATAAGGCCCAGAGCTTTAGATATTTAGAACGGAGCAATGCCAAATGGTCACTCACATAAATCCTGCCAACCATGGCTCTGGGGTCCAAAAATATAGAATGGACATTCCTTGGGTGGATCTTTTGTTTCTTTTTTACCCATTGCATGCGGGAAAACCCTAAATGGGTACCTTGGCAAACAGTGCTGGCCCAGATCAGACCCCACAGAACACCATGTCTGATCAGGGCCTGCACTATTTGCTAACAGAATTTTCCATCAAAAATAGAAAAAAAAAAATAGGCCTGACACCCCTTATATGACAAATGGACTGGTCCAACATATAGCAATAGAAGAGTCCACTAGTATACCATTGGTTAATGTAGTAAATATGACAATTGTCTGAAGTTAGCCGGTGGAGCGACAGGCCCTCTTGGGCCTCTTGTTTATTTATTTTTTTTATGTTGCACACATTCATCCTTCAAATAGTCCTATGCCAAAAATTAAACAAACGTTATAGTTTTATCAAATTATTGTTAGCTTTATAACAGAATTGAATGGGGAAAAGTTTCTTAGAATTCCTGGTAATATTGAATGCTCGTTACTGAGGACACCAAATCATGCACGTTACATGGTGTACAACACAGCAATGCATTATTGCTGATCAGTTAGAAAAATAGCTTCCCTCTTTAATTGCACGCCGGTGGGTCAGGCCTCAGATTCTATGACGGCTCCAACGTAAAGTAGAAGTAAAACAAAGATCAGGAATCGATACAATTAACTTACTCCAACCATCAAAGACACCAAAGGGAAAGAAATACAAACATTAAGCGACCAGACCATAACAGAAACCTAAACAAAGGAAGGCCATAAGGACAGTTACTTTCCCACAAAATGGCCATATGGCCATCCAAAATTAAAAGACACAAGTGATACACACAGTAAGTAACAAACAACAACATAAATAAATCGCCACAGAAGAACCGCCTTGGAACGGTCAGTGGAAAGATATCCACTGGGGGTGGGGTGGGGGGGGGGGGCTTAAATCGATTTTACGTGACCACAATCATCGCCCTTACTTCCGTCGCGATTTAGACAAAAAATTTGTTCAGTCCGCATGAAGGCCTCCTAACTCATCAGTGCAACGTCTCCGTGAACACAAAATATCAAAGAACCACAGAGGTGAGACAACGGTGAGGACTCGACAGCAAGAAACCACTGAAATGCTGGAGCAAAAGAAAACCAACAGTTAGACTCCGATGGGCCCGACCAGAGACAGAGCATCAGACACCAACCAACATTACCAAGAATTAGATCTCTCTAATTCTCAATAAGCCTTTACGTTGGAGCCGTCATAGAATCTGAGGCCTGACCCACCGGCGTGCAATTAAAGAGGGAAGCAATGTTGCCAACCGTGATTGGGTTAACTACCATGCATGCAGTCTGTCGTATAACATCCATGTTGTACCCAATCTTTTAATATCGAAGAATGATTTTAGGAAATTGGGTGCTGAAGTCATTGCGGTTATATATTTTTCTGAATTTATATACTAAGTCACCATAAGTCCAATATTGAATTTTGAAATTAAATCAGAATGGCGTCTATAAAATTTTGAAAATGCTTTGCGTAGTTTATGGTACCGATAACCCTGATTAAGGAGTTTAGCCGTTAATAATTTATTACGAGTGTTGAAGTCAGTTACATGACTACACACTCTAGCAAATCGAATTAATTGCGAAATATAAACGCCATAGGATGGCGCACGAGGAACATCACCATCCAAAAAAGGAAAATTTACAATCTCAAAATCAAAGTCATCGCGTTTATCATAAATTTTGCACGAAACAAACCCATCTACAATAGATAGATGTAAATCCAAAAACGAGGCCTCGGTATCAGAAGAATTTGCTTTATTTAATTGAAGTTCTGGGGGGTAAATCTGACTAATCATATATATGAAGAAATATATGGGCTGCATGATGCTTCCACGCAGAGCTCAATCCGGCCCGCACACTAGTACTGGTAAACCGCTTAGAGGATCTAAGCCTGTCCAGGAACCGCGGTGCGAGGCGGACCGTCCATGTTAATAAACCATATTGGTTTCATTGGGCGACAGGGCTTGAGATGTCATTTCATCTCAATGTCGGGTAAAAGTCCCACAAAATTGGAAGCCGCGTCTCCAAAATGACCTTTACAGTGTTGACGGGGACGTTAAACCTCAAATCAAACAAACAAACAAACTGACTAATCAAACCATCGAAATAGGTAATATCAATATTTAATAAATCATCTAAATATCTAGAAGTGGAGCTAAAAGCTTCAATAATTTCAGATTAGTTATCAAAGGAAAGCGACAACATGAAGTCTCTTTCATAACAATACAAGAACAGATCAGCCACAAGAGGTGCGCAATTCGTACCCATCGGAATACCCACAATTTGTCTAAATAACTAATAAATAAATATTGTCAAGTAAAAAGGTGAGAGCATCACACACTTTCTGACATGACCAAAGTGTAAAATTCTTACGCTCTTTAGAAGTGAAAAATGCATTTCTGACATTACATGAAAGATAGAGAGAATCTTCTCTGTGAAAAGACCGTTCAATTAAATCATTAAGCTTTTCTTTTATAAGATTATGAGGAAGTGTAGTGTAAAGAGTGAAACAATCGTAAGTAGACAGACTTGAAGCACGAAAATGTCTGGATTTCAATTTAATTAAAACCTCATTCGAATTTTTTTATAGACCAAAACAGATTTCTTCCTGATCTTTCAAAGACTTTATCACAATATTTAACCACATGCGTTTTAATAGCAGTAAGACAGGAAGTTAATAATTTAGAAAGTTCAGTAGTAGTGCAAGAGCTAGAATTTGCAATAAACCATGCTTTGTAAGGTCTTTTATGAAGTTTTGGTAACCAGTTTAGCGTAGGAAGCTTGCCTTGGCCTTCGGTAACACACACAGCAAACTTGGTGGCTGAATGACAAATATGTTTATCTACTATAACTCTCTGTTCAGCTAAAGGCTGAAGTTCATATGCCTTAGTACCACCAAGCTCCTGCTTAAGCGTGTTAACATAGTGGAGCCGTCACACAACGACGACGTTGTTAGCGGCCTTGTCTGCAGGGGCCAAAACAAAGGCTTATTGAGAATTAGAGAGATCTAATTCAAGGTAATGTTTGTTGGTGCCTGATGCTCTGTCTCTGGTCGGGCCCATCGGAGTCTAACTGTTGTTTTTCTTTTGCTCCAGCATTTCAGTGGTTTCTTGCTGTCGAGTCCTCACCGTTGTCTCACCTCTGTGGTTCTTTGATTTTTGTGTGTTCACGGAGATAATGCACTGATGAGTTAGGATGCCTTGATGCGGACTGAACAAATTATTTGTCTAAATCGCGACGGAAGTAAGGGCGAGGATTGTGGCCACGTAAAATCGATTTAAGCCCCCCAGTGGAAATCTTTCCACTGACCGTTCCAATGCGGTTCTTCTGTGGCGGTTTATTTATGGTGTTGTTTGTTACTTACTGTGTGTATCACTTATGTCTATTTATTTTGGATGGCCAAATGGCCATTTTGTGGGAAAGTAACTGTCCTTATGGCCTTCCTTTGTTTAGGTTTCCATTATGGGCTGGTCGCTTAATGTTTGTCTTTCTTTCCCTTTGGTGTCTTTGATGGGTGGAGTAAGTTAATTGTATCGATTTATGATCTTTGTTTTACTTCTACTTTGTTCTTTCTCCATCATGTAAAGACTTTACTGTCTCTGGTCGGGCCCATCGGAGTCTAACTGCTGGTTTTCGTTTGCTCCAGCATTTCAGTGGTTTCTTGCTGTCGAGTCCTCACCGTTGTCTCACCTCTGTGGTTCTTTGATTATGTGTGTTCACGGAGATGTTGCACGGATGAGTTCATGCGGACTGAACAAATTATTTGTCTAAATCGCGACGGAAGTTAGGGCGAGGATTGTGGCTACGTAAAATCGATTTAAGCCCCCAAGTGGAAATCTTTCCACTGACCGTTCCAAGGCGGTTCTTCTGTGGTGGTTTAATTGGGTTGTTGATTGTTACTTACTGTGTGTATCACTTGTGTCTTTTTATTTTGGATGGCCATATGGCCATTTTGTGGGAAAGTAACTGTCCTTATGGCCTTCCTTTGTTTGGGTTTCCATTATGGTCTGGTCGCTTAATGTTTTTTTTTTTTTCCTTTTGGTGTCTTTGATGGGTGGAGTAAGTTAATTGTATCGATTCCTGATCTTTGTTTTACTTCTACTTCACTATAAACCATGTATACCGACAGCCATGTATACCGACTGACACCGACGCTAACGCCGATACCAGGGATAGTGCAATATTTAGATCTTCTTGTTTTTTCGTATATACAGGTGCGTTTCAAAAGTTTTATAGATAGGACTGGGTTTTTATTATTTAATTGCACACTTTGTGTATTCTCAAAGCTGTAACACAGTTTGCTGACGAAGTCTGGGCTTTAATTTGATATATGTTTCAAATCAATACATTGTCTTGAAATGTGTGTTTTATTTCTTTTTGTACAGCGCATGGTTGTGTCATTTTGGGCTCGTTCATACATGCACGCATTTTTGTCCTCGATTTTTTCACCTTTTCGAACACTGCGTTTCGAAAGGTTTGTATGTGGAAATGATAATGATAAAATTGAACTGAAAATAGCATTTCTATTCATTTATAAAGATCATTGATAAAACTAATAAATTTTATCACCAATAAATACCTGGGACATAACCCAATATTACCAGATAGGTGTGTTTTCCCATTTTGCTGTAAGCAATTGTATATATTTAAAATACAAAATTCTGAAACTACATTCTGAATATTCACTTAAACCTATTATCAGACCTTCATAAGCACATATTTAATTCAATTCATTCTTGTTCGTATCTACATTACAACTTCGCTGAGCTTAGTACTGGGTGACCCCACCCTTGTTTGTGATGACAGCGGCATTTCTACGAGGCACGGGGTCGTACATACAGTTCCATGAGATCTTCTATGTTGACTGTATGCCAAAGATTTGAATAGTTCGCCATAGTTGCTGCTTGGCTGTTGGAGCTCTTCCTTTTCACATTTAAGATCCAAACGTGTTCTATAGGAATACCCAGGTCAATCCAAAAGCTGAAGACCTTTTTCGTTAATGTACCTGCGCGTGCTTTGGGATTTAGTTTGCAGGGAAGATCTTATTGAACTGCACGACTCCATGCCTCATAGAATTGCCGCTGTCATTGAAAACAAGGATAGGGCTATCCAGTACTAAGCTCAGTGAAGTTGTAATCTAGATATGAACAATAATGAATTGAATGAAATATATGCTTATCTGGTTATAGATATAAGTGAAGATTCAGAATCTAGTTTGTCTTCATATTTTCAGTATTAATCATTATAAAAATAAAGCATTTGCTTACAGCAAAACTGGGAAAACACACCATCCTAGTAGTATTGGGTTATATCTCAGGTACCTGTTGGCGATATAATTTATTATTTTTATCCACGATCTTTGTAAATGAATACAAATGTTATTTTGAATTCGATTTTATCATTATCATTTCCAGACACAAACCTTTCGAAACGCAATGTTCGAAAAGGTGAACAAATCGAGGACAAAAATGCGTGCATGTATAAACGAATCCAAAATGATGATACCATGAGCTGTACAAAAAGAACTGAAACACATATTTCAAGACCATGGTCAGCAAACTGTGTTGCAGCTTTGAGAAACAACACCAAGTGTGCAATTAGTTATGAAACCCAGTCCTATCTATAAAACTTTTGAAACGTCAGTCATTTGACAGGTCCCGAGGAAGCTGTTTAAATAAGAGGCGTCAGCCCAGTGTTCAAACGTCCTCAGAGGGAACTGGCAAATGTTAATGCAGTGAAACAAATGTGTGGTCGCTATTCTTGCATTTTACATGATGCCTCCATTGAAAAATCCCTCGAAAATGCCAAATGATAAAATTGTCATTCAAAGTTTATTGTGTACCGTGACATCATTCCACAAAAATCAAAAATTGTCTTTGGCGTTAACGAAAGTTGAGACAAAATGCCTTTTCCTGGGCGACAGCGTTTCGTCGGATAACGTTATTTAAACCAGTTGTGGCCCATGATGAGGCTGTTTAAGTAAAAAAAAAAAAAAAACATGTTCAAACAGCGCGTGAATCTCATGATTTGAACATGGGGTTTCCTCGGTTTGAAAATGGCTTCAAACAGCTATTCCTGCATAATATCTATGTGCATAACTGTTTAAAGCCATTTTCAAACCGAGCAAAACCCAAATACAAATCATGGGATTCGCGCGCTATTTGAACTTGGTTTTTACTTAAAATCCTCATCACTGGCAGCAACTTGTTTACATAACGTTACCAGACGTAACACTGCCACCCTGGAAAAGGCATATTGTCTTAACTTTTGTAGACGCCATTTGAAGTCATTCTGATTTTCGCGCAATAACGTCAGGCTCTATAATATATTTTGAACGACGCTTTGTATTATTTGCCAGCATTCTCGATGGATTTTTTAATGGAAGCATCAGGTAAAAACCAAGAATAGCGATCGCACATGTTTGTTTCATTGCATTAACATTTGCCGGGTCTCTCGGAAGATGTTTGCCATGTCGGCTGATGCCTTGTGTTCAAACAATTTCCTCGGGACCCGGCGAATGTTAATGCATGAAAAAAAAAGACATGTGATCCCTATATGCACATTAATATTTATGCAAGAATGTGACTTTTACCGCGTAACCTTTTCTTTCTATTTATTTTGTACTGTTAGTGAACATGCAGTTTTCATTTAGTTTGTACCGTTGTCTCACTTTTTCTAACGTTCTTTGGTGGCTTGCGATGGCTGTGGTCTTTGATTGTGGGCTATCCTGAGTAACCTTTTCTCAATATTTCTCCGGGATATTCTAGCTTATCGCACGGAGGTGTTCTCAATAAGCATCTTTCTAAGTCTTGTTGAATTTATAGAAAAACCCTCGATCCGGACGCAACCAGATCGGGGGCAGCCACTTTACAGATAATGTCCGTGAACAAAACAAAAAAAAAATCATCCTGTAAGGACCATCTGTCGTTGCTGACAAACTTGTAAAACTAAGCCGATTGACCATGCTTCAGTCTGATCAAGACATAATTTCTCAGATATTAAGGGTCTGATATCTTGAAACCACCAGACGGAAGGAAAATAAGCAAAAAAACGTTTGTTTGTTTGTTTTTTTTTTTATAAATTTTATACAAAAATGAAAACAATGACTCACTGACCGTTACAACAAGTCTGGACACTGAATTCTTGGTTCTGTTTTGTAACGAGAAAGCATTTGTAGTGTCCACGGTAATGCTTAAAAATGCGCTTTGTTGTCATTTTGTAACGATCGTAATTCATCGGTGCTTACAACGTGATTCTAGCGACATTCTTTCTCGATTCTTTCTAAAAAAAAAAGAGGGTAGGATACCTGAAAAGCATATAATGAGCAGTAGGCTATTGTGAGATGATCTTATTTTATAATATGACCATCGGAATTACCAATCGTTACAAGTGACAGATGGACACCGTATTTTGGTGTCTGTTTGTAACGAGCAAACAGCTTTTCGTGTCTGTCTAAAGTCAAGGTGAACCATAATTCGTACAGCCCAATAACCATCTTCCTTAAGGCATCATCAAAACAAAATTAAAACAACAATTTACGTGGCGTTATCTGACTTCAGGCATGAATTAGCGTCGTTTCGTCTAACATGATGATTTTGACCATCGCTCGTTACTTTTGCTGCTCGTTACTTTTCTTGACACCATCAAACAATCGCACCTACCCGTTGAAGCCTTTTCCGTGAAAACATGAGTTCTGCGACTTTACACATTAGTACCACGTGCTTTTATTTGGCGGCACTTTTTAGCCAATGACCATTTGTTTTATATGTGTTTGATCGATTTTAATGCTCGTCACAAGTTGGACACGAAAGACAGGAGACTTTTTGGATGGCCATTTTGTGGGAAAGTAACTGTCCTTTTGGCCTTCCTTTGTTTAGGTTTCCATTATGGGCTGGTCGCTTAATGTTTGTGTTTATTTCCCTTTGATGTCTTTGATGGGTGGAGTAAGGTAATTGTATCGATTCCTGATCTTTGTTTCACTTCTACTTTATATTTTTACAGTCTTCATGAAAATTAGCCAACGAAACGAACTGAAATTCATTTACACAATGCTATATGTATTGGAAAACTTTACACACCAATCAATACACACACAACTACTTTAAACTCTTGACCCTGGATGGTTACTTCAAGTAGATATTTTGGACACGATAGTAACGAGTGCAATACACTTTTTATATTCACTATTTTTTTACCTTTTGGGGGTAATCTTGAAATAATATCTTGACGAGCACATAATTTCACTTACCTTCTTCACTATTCAAAAGTATTTTTTAGACTTTTCGAATATACAGATGAAGAAAAAGAAAGATAAACGACATGCCCATATGGCTGTCCCAATATCCATGCTAGAAAATCGCCGAATTTCGTCAAAACACAAGTCATATTTCTGGTCTCGTAGAAAAAAATCTTTATATTTCATCTTTTTTTATCCCTTCAGTATGTCATATCTGTCACAATACCAGTCCTTTTTAGAAAGAAATCAAGTTTGTGCGAAAAATAACAGTTTATTGTATGCATTGTTTGATTTGAGGTTTAACGTCCCCGTCAACACTGTAAAGGTCATTTTGGAGCCGTTGCTTCCAATTTTGTGGGACTTTTACCCGATATTGAGATGAAATGACATCTCAAGCCCTGTCGCCCATTGAAACCAATAGGGTTTATTAGCATGGACGGTCGGCCTCGCACCGCGGTTCCTGGACAGGCTTAGATCCTCTAAGCGGTTTACCAGTACTAGTGTGCGGGCCGGATTATTGTATGCACCTATGTTTTTCTTCAGTACTGTGGAACTACCCCCTTCTGTATTTGGTCGATTCAAGATTTCTGCAATGTTGACCTCAATAATGGTGTCACAGCGAATCAGTCTGAGGGCTTTAACTTTCTTATAAAACATTTTCAAAACTGGAAGGAAGTGCCTCTTGACCGCCTTATTATGGCACAAAACAGAAGCGAAGGCAATGATTTGGATTCGATACAATTAATCCACAGCTCCCAACAGAGACACCAAAGGAAAAGAAACACAAACATGAAACCACAGACCCTAATGGAAACATCAATAGCGGAAAGCCAAAAGGACAAATACTTTCCCACAAAATGGGCAATTGGCAATCCAAAACGAAATAATATAAGCGATGCAAACACGCAAAGACAAATCGTTACAAAAATAAAACACGACAGAAGAACCGCCTTGGAACGGGGGCTTAAGTCGATTTTACGTGGCCACAATCCCCGCCCTTACTTCCGTCGCGATTTAGACAAATAATTCCGCATGAGGACCTCTGAACTCATCAGTGCAACATCCCCGTGAACACAAAAAATCAATCAACCACAGAGATGAAACAACGGTTAGGACTCGACACCAAGAAACCACTGAAATACTAGAGCAAAAGAAAACCAACAGTTAGACTCCGATGGGCCCGACAAGAGACAGGGCATCAGGCACCAACGAACATTATATATAATTAGATTCTCCCTTATTCTCAGTAAGCCTTTACGCCGGAACCGTCAAAGAATCTGAGGCATGACTCACCGGCGTGCAGTTAAAGAGGGAAGCAAAGTTGTCAACCGTGATCGGGTTAACTACCATGCTTGCAGTCTGTCGTATAACATTTACGTTGTACCCAATCTTTTTTTTAATCGAAGAAAGATTTTACAAAATTGGGTGCTGAATTCATTGCGGTTATATATTTTTCTGAATTTATATGCTAAGTTAACCTAAAATTCGGGTTCCGATAGAACTTGTTGCAGAAGAGATTAAAGTCCAATATTGAATTTTGAAATTAAATCAGAATGATGTCTATAAAATTTTGAAAATGCATTGCGTAGTTTAAGGTACCGATTACCCTGATTAAGAAATTTGGCAGTCAACAATTTATTACGAGTTTAAAGTCAGATACATAACTACACACTCTGGCAAATCGAATTAATTGCGAGATAAAAACGCCATAGGGTGGCGCACGAGAAACATCACCATCAAAACAAGGAAAATTTACAATCTCAAAACCATCGCGTTTATCATAAATTGTGCAAGAAACACATCCATCTAAAATAGATAGATGTATCTCAAAAAACGGGTCCTCGGGATGAGAAAAATTTGCTTTATTTAACTGCAGTTCTGGGGGTAAATTTGACTGATCAAACCATCGAAATAGGTATTGTCAATATTTAATAAATCATCCAAATATCTCGAAGTCGAGCTAGAAGCTTCGATGATTTCAGATTGGTTTTCAGCAGAAAGGGACATCATGAAGTCCCTCTCATAACAAAACAAAAACAGATCAGCCACCAGGGGTGCGCAATTAGTACCCATCGGATACCCACAGCTTGTCTAAATAACTTACCAAATATTATGTAAATATTGTAAAGTAGAACGGTGAGAGCTTCACACACTTTCTGACATGACCATAAAGTATATTGTTATGCTCTTCAGAAGTGAAAAAAGCATTACTTACATTACATGCAAGATAGAGGGAGCCTTCCCATGAAAAGTCCATTCAATTAAATCATTAAGTGTTTCTTTAATAGGATAATGAGGAAGTGTAGTGTAAAGGGTGGAAAAATCAAAAGTAGACAGACTTGAAGCACGAAAGTGTCTGTATTTCAATTTATTTACAACTTCATTAGATTTTTTTATAGACCGAAACAGTTTTCTACCTGATCTTTCAAAGACTTTGACGCAATATTTTATCACATGTTTTTTGATGGCAGTAAAACATGACGTCAATAATTTGGAGAGTTCAGTGGTGGTACAAGACCTAGAATTTGCAATAAATCGTGCTCTGTATGGTCTTTTATGAAGTTTAGGCAACCAATATAACGTAGGAAGCTTGTATTGGCCTTCTGTAACACAGAAAGCAAACGTGGTGGCTGAATGACAAATGTGGTCATCAACTAAAGCCCTCTCTACAGCTAAAGGCTGAAATTGATGGGCCTTAGTACCACCAAGTTCTTTGCTGATGAGTGTTAACATAGTGAAGCCGCAAAACAACGACCACATTGTTAGCGGCCTTATCTGCTGGAACCAAAACAAACTTCTTATGAAAATCATTGAATACCTAGTTTAAAGTGACGTAAAGACGTCTTAGGTTTAGGAGGTAATACGTTCGTATTTTGAGAATAAAAAGAAATGCGCTTGTTCACTAGTTTCAGAATGCTTAGTGTCCATTCTTTAAGAGCTTTATGCTCAACATACTCTCGTTTACACTATCGATTACCAAATTCATTCAAGCCAGCAGCGATTGCATCTCTACACTTATAGAAATCAATTTCAGAAGGAAATCGATATTTCGGTCCTTTAGAAATCATATTACGTACCCTAGAATCAGGAATATGTTTTAAATTGCCAGTAATAATATGACCAGCAGCAGGATAGCAATACACGGAATTTTACAATCACAGGTATCAGGAGTGTTAGTGTCAATATCAAGATCAGAAACAAGTTTTTTGAAATTGAAAAAAATAGATCTAATAGGTTTATTGTATTTAAAGCATATTATGGGCGTTTCAGTATTTTGAAAATAAGCAGGAATGGATGACATCACCGAACTGTCCCGGAAGATACTATGTAAATCAAAACCCTTATTAATGAAAGATATTTTGATGTAAAGCCGTTTGTGATTATAGTTTCATAATCGATGAAAGGACGAAGATCATGCTGAGTATAACCTCTTGTTAAAAGAGCAGCAACGTATAACTGATTAGAACTATCGTAGAATTTATTCGCCTCGGTGTCCAGAATCCGTAATACAGATATGGGTAACGAACTTAGAAAAGCAAGCATTGAGTGGCGTCAATGATTCAATAATATTATAGACAGTCACTTCAGCCTGGTATTGTTTCTTTTAAAAGCACGTAATTTACGTTTATAATTGCCATTTTTGCTGGTGCCGTGCGATCTAGCTTTACGCTTTCGACAGTCCAGAAGCGAAAAAATATCAAAATCTGGCATTTTAGATATATTACGCTCATAATAAATGTTGTCATTAAAGCACAATGGAAAAGGTGTCTGTACTAATTTAATCCATTTTAATTCAGTTTCATGCCGTTTAATAATTTTTAATCTAGCTGTAGAATTTACATCAATGTAATTTTTTCCACTGGCTGTATGGAAATATCGTTTATAGAACGACCTGTACGTTTGAAATGACGGTACAAGAAAGTGTAAGTTTTTTAGGCTTGTTCGTTAAATCGTGTTTTAACATGCGATTAGTTTGCCCGACGTACTGCATTTTACAATATGCAGTATGTCAGGTTATCACATATATCAAATCCGTAGACTTACATGTCAAATCGGGCATGTTAACTACAGAAAGCAATCTAAAAGGCGTGGGAAGGCGGGCCAAGGCACATATTCATTAAAAAGGAACACTCAAGGCTGGCAACAAATGTTGAAGAGTTTGAGTCAAGACGACTGGTTTGCCATCCTAAAGATACAGTTTCGTCATCAAGAGAGGCTGGTATAAAAGCAATGGAGCAAGAAAACGAAATAAAGTCGGCCATTTTAAGATTAGTTCATTCATACCGAGCCGATCGTTAATTAAGAGGTGGATGTTCCTAGTGTGTAATCCTACGGTGTTTAAATTTCGCAATTTATTCGATTTGCCAGAGTGTCTGGTCATGTAGCTGACTTCAACGCTCGTAATAAATTGTTTACTGCTAAACTTCTTAATCAGGCTTATCGGTATCATAAACTACGCTAAGCCTTTTCTACGTGTTCTAGACGTAATTCCGATTTAACTTCTAAATTCGATGTTGGACTTTAATCTCTTCTGCAATTTTATGGCGACAGTATATAAATTCAGAAAAAAATATATGCTTGCGATTACTTCAGTGCCCGATTTCGTAAGATAATTCTTCGATTTAAAAAAGATTGCTTTCAACATAAATGTTATACGACAGACGGTATGCATGGTAGTTTACCCAATCACGGTCGACGGCTTGGCTTCCCTCTTTAATAGCAAGCCTGATGCTGTGTCTCTGGTTGGGCCTACCGGAGTCTAACTTGGATTTCTTTTGCTCCAGCATTTTAGTTATTCATGCTGCCGAGACCTCATCGTTGTTTCATCACTGTAATTGATTGATTTTCATGTTCTCGCACTGACGGGCTAATAAGCCCTCATGTGGACTGAACAAATTATTTGTCTGTGCCACGACCGCTCCAAGGCGGTTCTTCTGTCGCGGTTTAGTTTTGTTTTAGTTTGTCTCTGAATGATTACTTTTGTTTCGGGTAGCCAATTTGCACTTTTGTGGGAAGTTATCTGTCCTTTTGATTTTCCGCTTGTTATATTTCCATTATGGTCCATTTATTTTTTATGTTTGTTTTTCTTTCCCTTTGATGTATCTGAAGCGCGGTGTTGGTTGATTGTATCGATTCCTGATCATTGCCTCCACTTCTATTTCGTTCTTCCATTATCAGGAGGTTGCATATTAAATTTACAAGTGGAACAGCCACCAGTTTTTTTTTGCCTCACCAGAAATTAGGCAAACTCACCTAGTCTTTCTAACACTTTTAGGTGGCTTTCAATGCATTTAGGTAATAGCTTAGATCTATGCAAATTATTTCTATATGATTTGGTGAAGATATACATAACGGTTTCTTGGCAAACCGGGGTGAAAGGGTGAAAATCCCGCGGGATTTTTGAAAATCCCGCGGGATAAAAATAATCCCGCGGGATTTTTTCTCCACTCCCGCGGGATTAAAATCCCATAAAAATATCAGGGATTTTTCTCCCACGGGAGAATTTCAAAATTTTAAATCTTGCTTTTAACTATCAAAATGGACCTACTTAACATTAAAATACATGCACAAGAAATATGGCTGCTCCTGCTCTAATTTCAATTTCTCCCGCGGGATTTTTCTCCCATGGGATTTTTTACGGAGAAAAATCCCGCGGGATTTTTTTATTTTTTAAAATGCTCTGGAATGAAGGTGTAATATCTCTTTTCTATTAATAAGGTCAATTAGAGAAGCTTACAATGAGTAAAGCATGAATATAACTATTTTAAAAAAATCCCGCGGGATTTTAATCCCATGGGATTTTTATCCCATAATCGAAAATAGGATTTTTCTCCCGTGGGATTTCACTAATTTCCAATTTCCAATAAATCTGCTTTGTTCGGACAAAGCTATAATAATTTTGTCCAATTATGTATAAAACATGCATAATTTATTGGTTTAAAGTAACTAATATTGACTCCATTGAAATTAACTCCCGCGGGATTTTTATCCCATTTCAGAGCACAGGGTTTAAATCCTGTGGGATTATTTTATTTATTTCCTTTTCTTTTTTGGCTGTTAACCCATTTTGTAGTAGAAACCCCAAAACGGGTACCCTGGCAAACAGTGCAGGCCCAGATCAGACGCCGCAAAATGTGGCGTCTGATCAGGGCCTACATGGTTTGTGAAAAGTTAAGATATTTTCAAAGTAAGTTTTAAAGAAAACACAGCCTGACGCCCCTTAACTTTGGAATGGACTCCTGGTATATATAGGGAGGAAGATTCCATTTGGTACAAAAAGGGTTAAAATTTAAGAACGATGTAAGAAAATCAGACTTCAGGTCCTTCTTTCCAGTTAGTGGATTGGCCTTTCTCAGCTTTTAGGGTAAATTCTGACTTTCTTTGTCCGCATCAGGTCAACACCCTATCTAAACACTGCTTCAATAATAGAAGCCTTTAAGATACAGAAACTTCTGTAGCGATCGAAAGCTTTGAACAGACTGAGTGAGCTAAAATGGCTGATTAGAGTTTGTTTTTTTTGCCATTTCTGTAAAAATCCTAAAAATTCAAACACAGCCAGGCATTGCTGTAATATTCTCCTAAAATTTTAACAAATTTGTTTCATGATCCAGCAGGGGGGGGGGGGGGGTCCAAAAGGAACAGATAGAATGGCAAATAGTGTTGACACTGATCAGACTGCTTCAGGAGCAGTCTGATCTAGGTCTGCACCTATCTGTACCAATACTTAGGATTATTATGGTACCAGGTTTTCTTTCAGAGTTGCTAAATAATGAAATAGATTTTATTGCATATTGCTATATGATCAGCCTTAGCAATGTGCATTATGGACAGCCTTGATACAAAGCAGCTTCATCACATTACAATAATATATATCCATGTCCTAAAACTTCATTTTATATCACACTCCAATGAATTTCATTTGTATTTTTCTGGTCTCTATAGTAAAAACATATGTTGTGGGTGCTCTGTAGTACTGCCTCATCAATTTAGTTCTAATGAGTACCCACAATCTCTGTTTTTGAGCAAAAAGGAGAATACATTAAACCCTAATGTACAGAACCCTGGTTTTCTTTACGAGGTAGGGTTTAGAGGGGTGTCCATTACACAGGCTTGTTGACCTGATGCGGACAAAAAAGTCTGAGTTTACCATAAAAATTCTAAGAATTAGGACACCTTGAGGACTTGCTATAGTTCTCCTAAAATTAAAAAAAAACAAGATGTGTTTGTGAAACACGAACATGTCCCCGGGCATGGTCATTTTTTATTCAAAGTTGCTCACAGTTCAAGGTTTCTGTTTGTGCGGGAAGCCCTTGACACAAGAAACTTACATGCCAAATATGAGAGCTCTATTTTAAACGGTTCTAAAGTTATGAACAATAATATTTTTTCTTTAAAGCAGGTCAAGGTCACAGGTCAATAAAATCTGCATGAATGTAAAACTCTTGTCACAAGGAACCTACATGGCAAATATTAAGGCTCTATCTTAAAGGGTTCAAAAGTTATGAACAATTTTATTTTTTCTTTTAAGTAGGTCAAAGGTCAAGGTCCAAACATTTTGCATGAATGAAAAGCTCTAATCACAGAGAACCTACATGCCAAATATGAAAGCTCTATCCCAAACGGTTCGAAAGTTATGACCAAAAATGTTTATTTTTTTAAGTACGTCAAAGGTCAAGGTCACAGGTCAAAATTTTTGCTTGAATGTAACGCATTTGTCACAAGGAACCTACATGCTAAATATGAAGGCTGTATCTCAAACGGTTCAAAAGTTAAGACAAATGTTAACTATTTCTTTTATGTAGGTCAAAGGTCAAGGTCACAGGTCAAATTTTTTTGTGTGAATGTAAAGCTCTTGTCACAAGGAACCTACATGCAAAATATGAAGGCTGTATCTCAAACTGTTCCAAAGATATGACCAAAATGTTATTTTTTTTATTTTAAGTAGGTCAAAGGACAAGGTCACAGATCAATTTTTTGCATGAATGTAAAGCTTTTGTCACAAGGAACATACATCCTAAATATGAAGGCTGTATCTCAAACGGTTCAAAAGTTAAGACAAATGTTAACTTTTTCTTTTATGTAGGTCAAAGGGTCAAGGTCACAGGTCAAAATTTTTTGTGTGAATGTAAAGCTCTTGTCACAAGGAACCTACATGCAAAATATGAAGGCTCTATCTCAAACCTTTCAAAAGTTATGACCATAATGTTATTTTTTTATTTTAAGTAGGTCAAAGGTCAAGGTCACAGGTCAAAATTTTTTGCATGAATGTAAAGCTTTTGTCACAAGGAACATACATGCTAAATATGAAGGGTGTATCTCAAGTGGTTTAGAAGTTATGACCAATGTTATTTTTTTCTTTTAAGTAGGTCAAAGGTCAAGGTCAAGGTCACACATCAAATTTTTTTGCATGAATGTGAAGGTCTTGTTACAAGAAACCTTCAAGCCAAATATGAAAGCTCTATCTCAAACGGTTCAAAAGTTATGGCCAATGTTATAGTTGTCCACGTACAAACCAACAAACAAACAGACAGGGCAAAAACAATATGTCCCCGCTATCGCTACCGGGGACATAAAAGAAGTGCCGCTCAAATGGCAAACAGTTTGAATTCAGCAAGGAGTCAAAGAAGTGCAGCTCAAATGGCAAACAGTGTAGACCATGATCAAACTGAAGGAGCAGTCTGATCTGGGTCCACACTGTTTGCCGAGCCAGACTGTCCCAATACTAATGATCAGTACAGTATCCATACTTGTTATAGACACCTCTGAAGACACATTCTCACTAGATGTGATCTTTTTGTTTGTTTGTATATGATGTTGTGAAAATAAATAAATGTGCATTAACTGCCAAATCTGTGTTGTTTTTCACAGTTGAGATATCAAATCAAATTATGATAGACCTGGTGCTCAACCCTTTTTAAGTCATGTCTATCAGGTCTGTAAATCTTTGTTCTGTATAGGCATATACAGTTGATAATTTCAGAACACTTTCTTACACCCTTATCTGCAGTGGC
This sequence comes from Lucinisca nassula, assembly GCA_963580285.1. Classification (NCBI taxonomy): domain Eukaryota; kingdom Metazoa; phylum Mollusca; class Bivalvia; order Lucinida; family Lucinidae; genus Lucinisca; species Lucinisca nassula. The sequence continues at coordinate 108,168,029 of OY757023.1, read as the reverse complement.
TGAGCCTGAACAGATTTGAGTTTAGATTTTGCATCCCAGTCAATTCTATTAAGGTCACTTTGGAAACAATGCTTCTGATTTTGTGCGACTTTCCCTGTCACTGAGATGAAATGGCATGTTAATCATTGTTGTTAGAATTCCAACACATTTATTTACTATGTTGAGGGTACATTTTGGAATTGCCTAATCGAGTTGATCCAGAGAGTATCAACAACCTATTTTAGTGGAGAAATATAAACAAATAATCCCAAAATCATACACATGCCCTTAAAACTGCATACAGCACAATTTAGCCTGGTAAATAAAGCACGATACAAAAATACAATGTACTTTGCATTTTCATTCCAAAAGAAGTTGCAACTGTTCATGTGTTTAAAGTTTACCCTTATCCCATTGTTGATGACTACCCCTGCCTTTGCAAACAGTGTAGATCCAGATCAGATGGCTTCTCATCAGGATTCAAACTGTTTGACATTCGGTTTCTGAATTCACAGGAATACATTACATCAAGTAATCTGATTGGAACAGAGTCAGAAAGGGGTGTGGCTAAACTGAATATTCAGCAGGATAAGGGTTAACACTATGCTCAGTATGTACTGTACTGAAGAATAGCATATGATCCCGTCTACCACAGGAACTAGAGCCATTACAGTCATGATCAGAGCCCCATGGTAGCAAACATTTTGCAGGGCCGTAATAAAAATTGTTCCCTTTAGGAGGCTGCGGTTTCAACACCTGCCGGGTCAGCAACATCCTTTGTTACAATTTTAAAAACTTTCCTGTAGTTATCTGCTCGCTTTCTCTGATTCGAAAAGGGCATGCAGTTGTCAGTTCCTGGCGAAAGAATGTGCAGGCTTAAGTATCAACATTGAAGAAAGTGTGGTTAGATATGCTGACCAGCTCATTATGACCTAAATAGTCTTAACTGGGACATGAAACTCCAAACAAGCCCTTTAGCGGGTAAATGATTTTGTAGCTTGTTTATAATGATTCTTTGGTCTGCATATATTTTCTCATTATGACAACACTACTGTGCAACCTTGCGTCCTTTGACACCACAGATCTGGACAATTTTTATATCCCCCAATATCAGGACAATAACTCCATAACTGGCCATGGTTATGCCCCTCAAACATGATACATAAACATAAGAGAACAGAATTCACAAGCTCAATTTTACTGAGTTTCTTCAAACATTCAATACCGTAATGATCCTAATTATTGGGACAGACAGGCCTAAGCAAATATAGCAGACATAGATCAGACTGCTACTGCAGTCTGGTTCAGGGTCCACACTGTTTGCCATTCTGCCTACACTTTTTTAACATCTTGCTGGATAGTGAAATTTAAGTTGTTATAAGTTTAGGAGAATTAACCCATTTCAGACTGGAAACCCCATAAAGGGGTACCCTGGCAAACAGCGCAGGCCCAGATCAGACACCGCAGAACCCGGCATCTGATCAGGGCCTCCACTGTTTGCAAAAATTTCAGCCATTTTCCAAATAAATTTTGAAGAAAACACAACCTGACACCCCTAAATTTTAAAATAGACTCCTGCTATATATAAGGAGGAAGATTCAATTTGGTACAAAAAGTGTTAAAGCAAGTCCTCAAGGTATCCGAATATTTAGGATTTTAATGGAATATTTTTCAAGGCTGCATATTCCATCCAGTGCTGGCTTTCAGTTGTTTTCCATTTTCAAAATAACCAGAATCGATTCAATATACGTATCATAATCTTTACACAGCACAAAAACTTATGAGGCGTTACTGAAGCTTGTAGAGTCACTATCTTCCTGGAGATTCTGTACAACTGAATAGATGAGGCATGTGACATACACCAAGATTTAATTCTAAAGCAATAACCTCCACATGCAGCAGCAATAATCTGAAATGGAAAGCAAGGCAGTTTTACTCTTACATGCTTTACACCTGTAGAAATACAGAGATTTCTCAGTGAAATAAAAATCGATATTGTCACTCTTTCAAGCAGTGAAATTACGATTTTAAATTTTCACACTTTGTGAATTTGATGTATCATTGAAAAATAACATACATTTTCATAGCTCGTGAGACAGGTCAACTGGAGGCATCAGGCAAGAGACGCCTACCTTAGGACTTATAGGCGTCCCCCACCGAGCCAACATCAGCAAACATGGCCCACACTCCACAGAAATCCCCGGCATCAGGAAGGAGATGTCAAAAGTAGCGAGACTTGCAAAATTTAAAATATATCAAAAAGTCAGAGGTGTAAAATTTCCCTCGAACTTACTCGCCCTTATCGTCTAAACTTTTCATATAGGTGCTAAAAATGAAGAACCAGTAAGGTCAGTTTTGAAAAACTTACTCGCCCTGCCTTAAAACTTACTCGCAAATGCGAGCGGGCGAGTGGAATTTTACACCCCTGAAAGTGGCAACCAATATTATACCAAGTTAACACACTGAACACATCTAAATCGATGCGAAATCACCATGAAAATTTTTTTTTTCCCCATGCTGACGGCTGACTCTTTAAAATTACTTTAATAATTACAGTTTAAAGCATATAAGAAACAGAAAATTTTATTTTTTTCAGTGTAAGATCAATTTTTATTTCACTCATGAACACCAAAACAAATATTTCACTCATGCAGGCCTCCTAGTGGCCCACTTTGAAAATATAGGTTTTTATATAGGTTCTACTTACTCAAAATATAGGTTATTTACAGGTTTTTCAATAAAAACACAGGTTAAAAAAAGAGTCTTCCAAACTTACATAAAGATTTAAAACTGAAGAAAAAATATTTGAGGAATTTTTGTGCCAGAATTAGTGAGATAAAGTTGATCCAAATCTACAAAGTCCGAGCGAACGAAGCGAGCGAGGAAAAAAAACAACAATTTCTTGACAGTTTTCATCACTTTTTATGGGACTAAAAAGTAAAAATTAGTAGTGCATTTTGAAGAAAAGTTAGGGTTGAGTCGCAAGAAGGTTCAAAAAGTGAAAATATAGGTTTTTTCAAAGGCTTTTTATAGGTTTTATGAACAAAATAAAGGTTTTATAGGTTTGACACAAAATTATAGGTTATTATAGGTTTTATAGGTTTTGCTAGGAGGCCTGCTCATGGCTTCGCCACTCTTGCAAATACTTAATTATTTTTGATGTTCATTCAGCTGACTCTTTAAAATTACTTTAATAATCACAGTTTATTTAACCCTTATCTTGCTGTTCACGGCAACACCTATCTTTGCAAACAGTGTAGATCCAGATCAGATGGCTTCTGAAGAAGCCATCCGATCAGGATCTACACTGTCTGGCATTTAGTTTATGAATATGTAGCAATAAATTACATCAAGTAATTTGATTGGTTGATAGACAGAAATAGGTGTGGCTTAAATGAATATTCAGCAAGAGAAGGGTTAAAGCATATAAGAAACAGAACATTTGATTTTTTCATTGTAAGATCAATTTTTATTCCACTCATGAACACCAAAAGAAATATTTTCACTAGTTGCTTCCCAATCTTGAAAATACTTCTATTTGTGTTCATTTGGTGAAATATAAATCGATCTTACACTGAAACAATCAAATATCCCCTATATCTGCCCCAGGTACAGGAATGGAGGACTGCTATATTTTTTTTCAGATCTACTTCAAACTTTTTTGTAGGGTTCTCATTAGAACTCCCTCATAAATATAAAATGGGTTGTCATGTGACCCAAAGCTATAAGAACAAAAGCTCTTCAGTGCTGATGTTCACACGTGACTATCACTGATTTGTAGGAAGTCAACATAACAGTTATCTCTAGAAAACAGTTGTGCTATTCTTGTTGTTGTGACATCAGAGTGCTGTGTAAAAGAAAGATTGTCATACACTGACTTGTAATAACTGCTCGACTTTGGCAAACAATTTAGGCCCAGATAAGATGCCACAGATCATGGTGTCTGATCAGGGTCTATTTTTTACCTGGCCCCTGCCCATCTGGGCTTGGAGAAATGGATGGGCTGCATGATGCTTCCACGCAGAGCTGAAACCTATTCGCACACGAGTACTGGTTAACCACTCAGTACTTATAAACCCTACTGGTACGGGCCTCCGTGGCCTAATGGATAAGAGCGCTGACTCTTAGTCATTAGGTCTCTCAACGCCGTGGGTTCGAGCCTCGCTCGGGTCACGTGTGAGACCCCAAGTTCTGCAACGGAAGGTCAGGTGGTTTTTCTCCGGGTACTCCGGTTTTCGCCCACCTATGATTAACGATCGGCTCGATATGAGTGAAATAATCTTGAAAGGGCCGTAAAACCCAAACCAAAAAAAAAAAAAAAAAAACCTATTGGTTTCATTGGGCAGCAGGGCTTGACATGTCATTTCATCTCAATGTCGGGTAAAAGTCCTACAAAATTGGAAGCAACATCTCCATAGTGACCTTTACAGCGTTGATGGGGATGCTAGACCTCAAATCAAACAAACATCAGGGTCTAAACTCGTAGAAATTACAGGAATTTATGGGTAAATGCAAATCAGTCTGATTTTTCATTAAGGGCCACTTTCCCAGCTTAGAAACAATAGATTCAACAAAGCTTTTTTTTTTTGTTTTGTTTTTTTTTGTTTTGGTTTTATGGCCATTAAAATTAATTCACTTATTCTGAACACCTTTTTTAATTAGAAGTCAATGATCAAGAGCTTCACAAGTGGGGCATTATTCGCCCATGGCAAGTAATTGTCTGTACATATGACCTTGACCATGGGGGTACTGACCGGAGTCTTGCACGTGACACATTGTTTCATAATGCTTAACATTTGTGAAAAGTAATTTTAAAATCCAAGATGAGTGAGTGAGTGAGTGTTGGAGTTTTACGTCCCACCAACAGCTTAGGTCATACGGAGACGGGACCTCGGTTTAAAGACTCATCCGAAAGTCTGGAGAAGCCCGGGATCGAACCTGCGACCCCTGGTTTACAAGGCGAGTAGCGTAACCACTCGACCACGGAGGCTTCTAAAATCCAAGATGAATAAATGAAGGTGCTAGCGGGTTAAAAATAGCCACAGTGACCTTGACCTTGAGCCAAGTACCCTGAAAGTCAAACTTGCTTGAGATATTATCAAACCCAACCCTTGTATGAAGTTATATTAAAATCCATCAGGAAATAAATGCGCTAGAGCAATGACAGAGTTTTTCTAAAATAGCCATAGCGACCTTGACCTGGACCTTGTAAGTCTAACTCACTCGAGCTATCATCACACCCAACATTTGTGTGAAGCTATATTAAAATCCATCAATAAATGTAGGTGCTAGAACGATAAAGTTTTTCTAAAAATAGCCACAGTGACCTTGAGCTTGAGGCCATGACCTTGAAAGTCAAATTTGCTCGAAATATTATCAAAAGCAACATTTGTTTGATGTTATAGTGAAATCCATTAATAAAATTTACATGCCCTAGAGTGATGACAAAGTCGAACTCACTCAAGATATTATCATAGGCAATATATATTAACCCATTTAGTACCAAATGGAATCTCCCTCCTTATATATAGCATGAGTCCGTTTCAAAATTTAGGGGTGTCAGGTTTTGTTTTCTTCAAAATTTATTAGGAAAATAGCTGAATTTTTTGCAAACAGTGCAGGCCCTGATCAGACGCTGTGTTTTGCAGCGTCTGATCTGGGCCTGCACTGTTTGCCAGGGAACCCTTTAGGGGTTTCCAGTCTGAAATGGGTTAATTCTCCTAAAACTATAACATAGCTGAACTTTTTGCAAACAGTGTAGGACCTGATCAGATGCCGCATTCTGTGATGTATGATCTGGGCCTGCACTGTTTGCCATGGTACCCGTTTTGGGGTTTCCGGTACTAAGTGGGTTAAGAGCGATGAAAAAGTTTTTTCTAAAAATAGCCACAGTGACCTTGGCCTTAAGGACATGACCTTGGAAGTTAAACTGGCTCGAGATATTATCATAAGCAACATTTGTGTAAAGTTATTTTAAAATACGTCAATAAATGTAGGCGCTAGAGTGACGACAAAAGTACATACGTACAGGACAAATTCTATATATTCCCCCTCACAAGTTTGTTGTGCGAGGGGATAAAAAGGATCATACCTCTCAGTCATAAAAATTGGCAGATTTTACCCGAAATAGAACTTGATCTGCATTTTATGATAATACATGTATACCTGTGTATAAAATTTGATTCCAATCCACAAAGGTTTTTAAAAGATATATTCCATGGAAACCATTTCTCGAGTAAAAATAAAGTTGAAAAAGGCCATAACTCTCATAATAATTGGCTGATTTTAACCGAAATCGAACTTGGCCTGTATTTTATGATTATATACCTGTGTATAAAATATGAATCCAATCCATCAACATGATCAAGGTTTTCAGAGACCATTTCATTCATATTATTTAACTGATTTTACCTGAAATCGAATTTGACTTATATTTTTTTATTATACACCTGTGTATGAAATTTGAATTCAATCAACCCACCTTTTCTAAAGATATCGTGTGTGTGAATTCAGGTTTAACGTCACTTTCAACAATTTTTCAGTCATATCACGATGGTGTCTGGTTGCGACAGGGAGCTCAATGCTCACTTTTATAGTGCTGCCTCACTGAAGTATCATGTCCCAGACACATTACATGATACCACACCCAGTCATATTATCCTGACACTGGGTCGACCAGTCCTAGCTCTACCCTGTAAATCTGAGTGCCAAGCGAGGAGCAGCTAGTACCATTCTTAACGACTTTGGTATGTCGCGGCCCGGGATCAAACCCGTGACCTCCCGCTCCCCGGAGCTGACACTCTACCAACTGAGCTATCGGGGCCGGTATCTAAAGATATCGTATCAATCTTTTCTAAAGATATCACAAGGAAATATCCCCACCCCCCATTTGAAAATGTTAGGGGCATAAAAATAATCAAAAGGGAATAACTCGGGAACTAAGGATGGATATAGAATCACACCATGATATACCTATTTTTCAAAATGGGCATATAAAAATGCAGATGGAATATCAAAAAGAGAAGACCCTGATCAGGAGCATTCTGATTTTGGTCTACACTGTTTGCATTAGCCTATATGACCCAATACTTAGGATCATTATGGTATATGCATTATTTCATAACTTACCTGATAAGACTAATTTCATAATGTTGCTCAAGTGTCCATTCTAGTAAATATCTGTTGACATATTGGCCATGCAGCAAGTCTAAAAGAGAAAAAGTATGCAACAACTAAAAATGTGTCAATACAACACAGATGCCCCCGCACAGTAGCCCACCTCACCCCCCCCCCCCCCCACCCCCCCCCCCAAAAAAAAAAAACTCATATAACAATAACACTTTTTCATTGGACAGCATAACTCACCTGGAAAAGTGTCCTTGAGGTCACTGGCATAGGTTGGTGTTGGTGAATTGCTAATTAAACCTTTGAAAAATAACCAAATATGAACTCAATCCATTAAATGGTTTGGAAAATATGAGCTCTTAAAAATGTTAATATTAAAAAATGTTAATATTAAAAACTTCTAAGTCTGCAACCTTGACCTTGAGGTTATGGCTAAATGAAACTTTTGACCTGTACCTATCATCATTTCAAATATGAAGCAAATCCATCAAATGGTTCAGGAAATATGAGCTCTCAAAAGACATAACATAAAAAAATCTGTGTCTGTGACCTTGACCTTGAGGTCAGGGGTGTGGGGTATGGATGAATAAAACTTTGGACCTGTAAAGACATGTATCTTCATGCGAAATATGAAGCAAATCCATTACGTAGTTTGGAAAATATAAGCTATTAACATACTTAAATGTGAAAATTTCTATGTCTGTGACCTTTACCTTGAGGTCATGTTCATTGGTAACCATAATGTTTTGGAAAATATAAACTCTCGAAAAATCAACATTAAAAATTTCTATGTGTGTGACCTTGGCCTTGAGGTCTTAGGCATGAATGTTTTGGAAAAAAAACTCTTTGAAAACTTTAACATTAAACATTTCTAAGTCTGTGACCTTTACCTGGACTGGATGGGTGGGGGTATTGCTGAATGAATATTATGACCTACATCTATCATCATACCAAATATGAACCAAAATCAATTGTAAAAGTTCAGGTTCTGTCTGGTACAAATATCTTAACCCGTGTCTTTAACATTAACAATTTCAAGTCTGTGACCTTGACCTTGAGGTCATAGGCATGAGTGGGGGTATTGCGGAATAAAACTTTGCACCTATATATATCATCATACCAAATATGATTCCAACCCAACATATGCTTTGGAAGATATAAGCTCTTAAAGAACTAGAAATTGTGTTTGTGAAACACTATATGCTCCCAACCATATGCTTGTCTCTAAATGGGACAGTAAACAGTACCTCATGGTCATTTGCATTCAAAATAAACCTTTCAAATATAAACAGATTTTAAACAAGTTATTCAGGTCATCTATGCCTTAGTAGCAAACAGACTGCCAAATATCATGAGCCTCTAAGCTCAAGCGGTTCTCCAGTTATTTTGTTCACAAGGTTTCCCAATAGCCACAATGCATAAGTCCAAAAAGAAGCATAACTCCATTAAATATTTTCGGAATTTCATCAGAAGTTAATCAGGTCATCTACACATTAGAGCTCAAGGGGTTCTCCAGATATTTTTGTTCACAAGGTTTCCCTAAAGCCACTATGCATAAGTCCAAAAGGTGCATAACTCCATTAAATATTTTCAGAATTTCATTAAAAGTTATTCAGGTCATCTACACATTAGACCCAAACTGTATGCCAAATATCATGAGCCTAGCTCAAGCGGTTCTTCAGATATTTTGTTCACAAGGTTTCCCCATAGCCACAATGCTTAAGTCGAAAAAGTCACATAAGTTAACTTCTTTCAAATTTTTTTGGAATTTGTTCAAAAAATTAATCAGGTCATCTACACATTAGACCCAAAATGTAAGCCAAATATCATGAGCCTAGCTCTAGTGGTTCTCCAGATATTTTGTTCACAAGGTTTCCCAATAGCCATGCATAAGTCCAAAAAGGGCATAACTCCATTAAATTTTTTTGGAATTTCGTCAAAAGTTAATCAGGTCATCTACACATTAGACCCAAACTGTATGCCAAATATCATGAGCCTATCTCAAGTGGTTCTTCAGATATTTTGTTCACAAGGTTTCCAAATAGCCACAATGCTTAAATCGAAAAAGGCGCAAAACTCCTTTCAAATTTTTTGGAATTTTGTCAAAAGTAAATCAGGTCATCTACACATTAGACCCAAACTGTATGCCAAATATCATGAGCCTAGCTCAAGCGGTTCTCCAGATATTTTGTTCACAAGGTTTCCAAATAGCCACAATGCATCATGCTAACAAGTCCCTCAAATAAACACACCCTTACACCCCACTTTATATAGAGAAAACTGGGGTTTATGGGGGTATACATTATTTTCCTTATTTCTGCTCCTAGACATAGGTTGTAGATACTTGTTAGAACCGCCTCATTGAGTACCCACAACCTATGTTTTGAGTATAAATAAGAATAATATCAAAAATTTTCTTCAGAAAATTGACCATTTTGGAGATGTGAAAAATGCACCATGATGCAAGGATGTGTTATCGTAATGCAGTACAAAATTGGTTAACCTTTCTCCTCCTGAACAAGATAACCCATACCTTTACAAAAAGTGTAGAGCCAAGAAGCCATCTGATTAATGCAGGAAAGAAAGTCACAGGAAAAAACATCACTGAAAAAAAGTCATAGGTTGGGTATTAACCCATTGCATGCGGGTATCTTGGCAAACAGTGCAGGCCCAGATCAGATGCCGGTCTGCACTATAATTTGCTTACAGGATTTTCAGTCAAAAATAGAATAAAAACAAAAAATAGGCCTGACACCCATTATGACAAATTGACTTGTCCAACATATAGCAATAGAGTGAGTGAGTGAGTGTTAGAGTTTTACGTCCCACCAACAGCTAAGGTCATACGGAGACGGGACCTCGGTTTAAAGACTCATCCGAAAGTCTGAAGAAGCCCGGGATCGATCCTGCGATCCCTGTTTTACAAGGCGAGTAGCGTAACCACTACACCACGGAGGCTTCTATATAGCAATAGAAGAGTCCACTGGTTAAAAACATAGTCACAGAAAAAGTCACAGAATTGGTTTCAATCATGTTCAATATTTTCTTAGTTTGAGTCAAAACAGATTGTTGGTGCTCATGTTAAATCAGGTTAAAAGAACATCCCTCTACCCCCACTTTGTACAGAAAATTAAGGTCTTCATGGGTATACACTGTTTACCTTATTTCTGCTCTGAGGAAGGTTGTGGGTACTCATTTGAACCACCTCAAGGAGGCAGTTGCCCACGGTCTATATTTGGCCTAGAAATATGAAAAAATTTGCTGCAGAAAAGTACTAGATCAAAAGATACTGAAGACAAATATATTAATTTAATGAGAAGGGTCTAACAAGTATCCACCACCTTGAACAAAAATAAGAAAATTAATCAATACCCCCATAAAACCACACTTTTCTCTGTATAAGGTGAGGTTAAGAGGGATATTCATTGCACAGACTTGTTGACCTGATTTTTTTCTAGTAAAAGCATTTATAATTTGTCTGTGAATGAATGTCTATGCTCTATATACATAACATGTATGCATCACATTGACAAATTAAAAATGAAGGCAATGATCTGTGGAATATCAAATTCCTTTTAAATCCACTAAAAGTTATATATAGGCAAAAGTCAGATGAGCAGGACCTGATATTGTAAATATTTTCATTTATGGTCAACATCCTTTTAATTGAAAATTTCTATACTTTCTTATTTGTGACTTTTCTCTGTAACTTTATTTTTATGACTCTTTTTTTCCTGTGACTTGCCTTCCGATCACCTTACAAACAGTGTAGAACCAAAAAGTCATCTGATCTGGATCTACAAGCTTTGTCATGCAGTTTGTCAAGTAATTTAATCAGGATCTACACTATTTGTCATGCTGTTTGTGAAATGCATACATAATATTAATATCAAATAATTTGACTGGGGGATAGTCAGAAATGGGTGTGGCTAATTAATTTATTCAGCAGGATAAAGGTTAAACTCTGATCAGCCAGCCCTATTTATCTAAGTAAGTGTCACAAGGTCCCTTTTCAAGTAACATGTGTGACTACCTAGAAGGCTTATCTATTTCATGCACTGGACACAACATTGTAATTCTTCATCAATAAACACAGGTGACTGACTTGGACTCCCCACAGGGATTTGCAAGAAGTTTGAGAACTGGAGACTTATATAAAGTCTGATGAGATGTGACTTTTTTTTTTACAAAGTAATCCTTAGATGAAAATATGTACCCCTTCCTCAAATCTCTATTGAGATCAGAGTGTTGTTTTTGAGTCAATCTGGGCTGGATTTGGCAAGCAGTGTAGACCCAGATCAAATGATACAGAGGGTGGCATCTGATCAGGATCTACATTATTTGCATAATGTATAGGAATTTAACTGTTTCCAAATGGGGTTAAAATGTTAAGAGCCTGAGCATTCCTGATATTCCATCACGAAAACAAGCCTATATAATTCAGACCCCCTTGAACACTACTTTTATATATAGTAAAACTGGGGTTTACAGGTGTAAATATTTTTTATTTCTGCTCCAAAAGATAGATTGTGGATACTCATTAGAACCACCTCATGGAGGCTTAAAGTTTACCCACAATCTATATTTTGAGTAGAAATAAGAAATAAATCACTATTTTGCATCTAAAACTTTTGTATTTCCGGCAGTGAATCTTACAATGTATTTGTATAGCAGTGTTTTCATATAATGTAGGAAAGAAAGTATCAGGAAAAAAAAGTATCGGAAAGAAAAAGAATCCGGAAAAAAAGTATCAGGAAAAAAAAATGTCAGGAAGAAAGTCTCAGTTTAATGTGACCAATTTGTGGGAATTTTACCAACCAGACATTGTGCTGAAATGACACCTCAAGCCCTGCCGCCCATTGCACACAGGTCTGACTTGCACACTTGTTTAATTGGAGGTTTAACATCCCCATCTTCACTATATATGTCATTTTGGAGGCGTTGCTTCCAACTTGTGGGACTTTTACCCGACAGCGAGATGAAGTGACATCTCAAGCCCTGTTGCCCAATGAAGCCAAATAGGGTTCATGAGCATGGAGGTCTGACTTGCACACTTTAGTTTCTTTAATTGGAGGTTTAACATCCCCGTCAACACTATATATGTCATTTTGGACTTTTACCAGACATTGAGATGAAGTGACCTCTCATCCCTTTTATAAGGTAAGGATTACAGAGAATTGCAAAATTGATTATTACACTGAAAAACAAATCAAAACATACAAAAGTATCCTAATCATCATATCATCGTAACACCAGAAGCAAATCTGATTAAAACTGAAACTTTGTTTCCAGATACTTTTTTCCCACCCAAAACTGATACTTTTATGCCTGATACTTTCTTTCTGATTACCGTTTTCATAATGCAACCTGAATGAGTACCCACAATCCACACCATTACACACATCTGTGTTGGCATATTTTGGGCTCAATATATTGATGGGCCCCAAAATGGACCATTGGCCCATCTCCTATTCATTTACATGAAAGAAAATCAAGATTTTGATGGGCCTTTTTGAATTTTTATGGGCCTTTTGGAAATATTTATGGGCCTACACATTACAGCATTGAGCAAAATAAATCAGATTCAGTCCATAGATTCTAACTAATATAATTTTCCCATACAATGGCTCAAGTGGAATAATAAAATACATCCCCACCATCAAGCAAACACGCCTTTATAATTTTGACCCCATTAAACCACACTTTTATACAGTAAAACTGGGATTTACAGGGGTATATACATTATTTTTCTTATTTCTACCTCAAAACATAGATTGTGGGTACTCGTTAGAACCGCCTTGCCTTAGGCAGTTCTAATGCATACCCACAATACATGTATATGCTTTGAGCAAAAATTATCAGGATTTTTATCTTCACTAGGCCAAAACCCAACTTGGACAATAGCCCACTGGGACAAAAGCCCATGCTGATATTTACCAGACGTTACTTTGTATGTGTATTTTAGTTAAAATTATGTCCCACCAATGACTAAGGTCATACGTATATGTGAATGTAGGAAAACAAGTCACAGTTTTGGGTAGGAAAACTAGTTGGCCACTGCTTGCATGTCGAACCGCCAGTGCTTAATGAAAAAGGTTAACATTTGTTAAGGAAAAAGGTTAACATAGGCCTAAGTACGTCCGGACGGACGCCATTGTGGCGACTATGTCTCGCATTCGCTAAAGCGGCTCGACAAAAAGTCATGTGAAAAAGCCACATAATTGAACTTAAATCATTGTTTTCAGTATATATTTGTGAGTAACTGATTCAAATGGTGACAATTACGAATGACGATACACAACGGAAGTTTCCATCCTAAAGCTTGTTCATGTAACATGCCCATGTGATAAAAGTGGTATCTTTTCTGTCTCGAGGCCTAGCATAAATCAGATGGAAACTTATAGACTGTGGGTCATTGTTAGGACAGCCTCTATGTGGTTGTTTTGATTATTACTCGCAATCTATGTTGTTGAGCCTAAAATAAGGAAAAAAATGGCTGTTAAGTGTTTTGTGAGTTACTGATTGATAAGTTCCATTCCAAAGTATTGATGATGACTAGCAGAGTTAAATCCATATTTTAACCCTTATCCTGCTCTTCATGACAACCTCTGTCTTTGCAAACAGTGTAGATCCAGATCAGATGGTTTCTGAAGAAGCCATCTGATCAGGATCTACACTGTTTGACAGTCAGATTAAGAATTTGTAGGAATAAATTACATCGAGTAATTTGATTGGTTCAAAGTCAGTGGCTAAATTGAATATTCAGTAAGAGAAGGGTTAAGATCCGTAAGAGTCTTCACATTGCCATGACAAATTGCAACTACGCTAGAAATAGCATTTTTCAGATTTTATTTTTTTCTCATTTTTAGCCCAAACAGAGATTGTGGGAGCTAAATAGAACCCCCTCACTTGGATGCTTCTTACAGGCTACTTTTCGCAAAATTACTTCAATATTTCTTTGTGCCTTTTATGGAACGCTAGGCAAATGGGGGTAGTTAGTTCCAAACACGTTTTGGGGTTAACAACCTGAAAATATTAGATCAGTGCATACGTTGAATTTATTCATGGGGCTTTTCAAAAATGCAAGGTTTCGCAAGGGTGAATGCAACTTCCTTACTACTGCTATAGCATTGAGTAGATCGATATGTATTTGTTAAAATTGCCTCGTCGAGACGATTCTAACGAGTATCCATATTATCTAAATCTATGTTTGGTCTGAAAAGAAGGAATATTTTAGCAACAGTATTTTATGGCCCTGACTGGTTGATTGGATGATTGATTGATTTAAGGTTTAGCGTTCCGGTCAACACTATAAAGGTCATTTTGGAGATGTTGGTTCCGATTTGTGGAACTTTTTCCTTCATCTCAATCCCTGCCGTCCAATGAAACCAATAGAGTTTATTAGCATGGATGGGCCGATGGGCCGACTCGCACCGCTTTGCCTGGGCAGGCTTACATTCTCTAAGCTGTTTACCAGTACTCGTGAGCGGGTCGGTTTCAGCTCTTTTATAGCCCTGACAAATCACATTAGTTTGCACGACTTTCTAACGTAAGAACACACAGGGAAACTAATTAGGACTGAACTAACCTCTTATATCTAGCTAGGTACATTTCCATGTAGAGTTCTGTCTACAAAATTGTTTAAGATTTGCAGGATCGTTTGGCACAGGGAGAAGACTAAACACTGCTGCCTGGGTTTTGTTCATAGCCCGCAATAGTCACGCGGACAAAAACAACCAAAAGAAACACTGCTTTATAACGTAGATTGTGGGTACTCGTTAAATTGCTTATTTATGAGAAAAGTATTCAGTGAAAAAAATGACGTTCTTGGTGTTGTACTGGAAGCATTTTCTTTCAAGATTTTCCAAATTATTAACTTGTCATTTGTTAATATGTTTATTTCCCTTCTGTGTACACTTGCATCCAATCATCTCAACAGAACAATCCGATAAAGAAACGAGTGCGAAGTACGAGTTTCTTTAACGGATTTTACACCCCCACCCCGATGTTTATTCATCCCACATTTCAAATAGGAGAAATGAATAATCTCTATATTACATGTACTTCCATAGACTTTAAGGACCGAATGGATCTTGAATTTTGGGTCTGAATTTCCGTTCAGTTGACTGTTTACAGCTCATGTTAACGGTTCAATCAGAGTAGTGTTACAGAAGCTGGGTATAAGAAAAAACTTGTTGGCCGCCATTGTGAAAGCGCTTTCTACAGTTTTGAACATAAATAGAAGAAACAAAGTGTTTCAGTGATAAAACAAGTAAAATGTGAGATTAAATGAAGCAAAACGTACAGCCTATTCAATGGTCATGTCCATGTTTTCCTTTGTTTAAGAGTTGCATCCGACTCAAACGTCACGCATTCTGAACGTCTGTTGATATCATTCCAGACACAATGCAATGACGTCATGAATGACGTCGACGTGACTGAAACTTTCCCTCGTTTGAATATAACGGTTTCACTGCAAAAGCGATATCTTGTATCTTGTACATAAAGTAGTTCAAGCTAAAGAGATTTATTTCTCCGGCTAAGATGAAATACCTTCTCAGCAAAAAGAAAAATACCAAGATTATGTCTGGCAGAAACCATAGTATTTCTCTGCTGTGCATGTAATATAACATTTTATCCAACTTCTCCTTTGCAAACAGTGTAGATCCATCGAATGCTTCTGCTGATCAGGATCCACACTGCCATAGTTTCTCCTCTCTCGCTTTTCGAGCTCAGTCCCACCACTGCATCCCAGCTACTGAATAACAGTGATTTCAGTGCAATGTTTTTAAACAAAGTAATTTGTTCATTCTACCTGTTAATGCAGGCCCGTACGCAGGAGTGACAACCCCCACTGACCCCTCCTAATTTGGAAAATTTTCTCAAATTCACGCAGTATTTCACATTCTGCAAATTACCCGGAATTCGCACCCTCTCCACGTTTTATAGAGTCTGCGTACGAACCTGAATCATGTTTTAAAATGAAAATGTTGCTGTATGTATGGCGAACAATGCTGTCCCTGATCAGACGCGATGCGCGGTACTGTCAATCCGATCTGGGTCTATGCTGTATTTCTAATAACGATACCACCTTTAAAAGTTTTGCTCTAAAATATTCCTAGGTTCTAAGGTATGTTATAAGCAGAAGTGCGAAAAGTAACGTTATATTGTCTTTTTTTTTGTTCGGCTTAGCATACATATGAACAAACGTCCATTTCTTTCTAACAGTTTTATTAATAGTATTTGTCCGAAAGTCGTCGCGTGAGAGCGCGGGCTATATTATGACACTGTTTTTGTTTTCCTTTCATGACGTAGGCAGCCTGGCATTGGCCTGGCCTATTTCGTTTGACCTTTAGATGCCAGTATTTAAGCAAACAGTGTAGTCCTGATTAGCCGGCTGAGCAGACGCCACATTCCGCGCCACATTCTTATCTGGGTATTCAGTGTTTGCGAAACCCAGCACACGATTCCTGACCAGACTCTATAGATAGCTCTGACTTACATGTTACATCGACAAAAATAGCGCGACGTTTTCTATTTATAATGATAATATTGTTTTCCCAAAATCAGTGATTGTGACGTGCGCAACAGCATTATTTTTTATTTGCCTTTTAGTAACTTTGGGTCGACCCAAAAACAGGTGTTGAATCTTTACATTTCTGATACAGGTTTAAAACTAATTTAAATTAACATACAAATGCGATAAGAAAGTAAGAGTGGCATGATTTAGAATTAGTCTTCTTTTCCTTATTCTCGATCCTTGGAGGTTCGCTAGAACCGCCTCAGTGAAGCCATTCTAAACTTTCTTTTTAGCAGAGTTACAATACTAATCTTTATCTCTGCAATCCCCACTTTTTATTATATAAATCATTGCCTTCTCTTCTACTTAACAGCAGTGCTCACTGCTAGGGTGTTAGTGTAATGTACGCAATATAACAAAAATGAAAAGTCCTTGAAATGAACATTCCCCCAACCCCACTTTATATAGAGAAAACTGGGGTATTTCTTCTCCAAGACATAGGTTGTGTAAGAATCGCCTAGCAAAGGTGGTCCTAAGGTGTGCCCACAACCTATGTTTGCAGTATAAATAAGAAAAAAATGGAGATGTGAAAGAATGCACTGTGTCGCACGGGTGTATTATCGTAATGTTTTGAGGAATAATACCCCTTGCACACTCCACATTTTCTCTCAATAAAGTAATGTTTGCAGGTGTGTATATTACTTTGACTTTGTAACGTGATGGGAATGTCAAGGAATAAACTTTTTGTTTTTAAGAAAAATGCAAGGTCTGCATAAAACCGATCAGAAAAAGCAGAATGCGGTAAAATTTCACTCCTTTATTATAAGCTGCATGTATTACGATGATTCACATATTAGGTGAAAGTAGATTCATGTAGGTATTTGGATTCTTATCCCTGTCGTTGTTGCAGAGTAATTTTCTATAAATAAACGAAGAGAATCCATCAGACGGCTTTACAATTATGTGATGTATATTCATTTACCTACAGTACCGCTCGGACAAATCACGTGATCAAGGTGATCAGCCATCCACAACAATCGTCCGTTTTTAAAATAGAAGTCTGTATAGATGTCTACTTCTTTGGGTAAATAAAACATATAACTGTGTGTTTTTTTTTTTTTTTTTTGATTTGAGGTTTAACGTCTCCATCAACACTGTAAAGGTCATTTTGGAGACGCTGTTTCCAATTTTGTGGGACTTTTACCCGACATTGAGATGAAATGACATTTCAAGCCCTGTCGCCCAATGAAACCAATAGGGTTTATAAGCATGGACGGTCCGACTCGCACCTCTTTGCCTGGGCAGGCTAAGATCCTCTAAGCTGTTTACCAGTACTCGTGTGCGGGTCGGTTTCAGCTCTGCGTGGAAGCATCATGCAGCCCATCTATTTCATCAAGCCCCGATGGGCGGGGGCCGTGTAACTGTGTGTAAAAACTTTAGGTAAAACATGTAACTAAGACTCCGTTATACGCTTTTCGTAAAACATGAAACCAAATCTTCGGATTTGAGACGTCTGTATATATATATAATGTAATGGACAAATGGAGATTGAAGCTGGATACATTTGGTATTAATTCACCAATGGGCAGAAAACGTTTGGGAATTCGTGGGCACTAATGCTACTAATACATTGAGACTATTCAACCGCATAGAAAAACTGACGTAAAAATAAACATTTACATTAGTTTAGCCCAAGTCAGACTTTGAAACAGCTCTCAAACGATGCACAAAATAAGTCACATAATGGACTGATCGGTACAGAGCAGTTAAGTTTAATTTGAAACACTTTCAAATACACGAAGGCTTAAACGATTGAAATGTTTTCATGAGACAAATTTTAGCATTTTATAATTTGAAGATATTCTTGACATTTACTGTGTTTTTTTATAAATTACAGAAAAAATGGTGGCTATTTTTTATATTAATCTTCGCGAGAATCCTATCCTTCATTATTATAACCAACCAAGTGAATCCTTTTTCGCGACAGATCTAGTATAAGAAAGTACTCATTACTTTAAATCTAAACAAATGACACTTTTGTGTTAAGACAAAATCTAGTCTATAACAATAAAATCCAATCAAAATACACTTTAGCATGTAATAAGTCATTCAGTTTAAAGATTCATCTAGATCACGAAAACACGCCTATATAAGTTTGACCCCTTGAACCCCACTTTTATATTGTAAAACTGGGGTTTACAGGGGTAAATCTTAGTTTTCTTATTTCTGCTCTAAAATATAGATTGTGGGTATTCGTTAGAACCGCCTCGAGGGGGCGGTTTCTCACGACTAACAATCTATATTCTCAGCAGAAATAAAAAAAATCACATTTTTCGGCAGTAAAGTTTACAATGCATTTGTATAGGCGTGTTTTCGTAATAAGAAGCAACTTCTAAAACATTTTAAATTGTATATGACAGCACATCTCTCAACGAATCATGCTTTAGTATTGATATTGTAACAATGTGATTATTATTGCTAAATAAGAGTACCAATAAGCTATTCTAAAAAAGCTTTGCTTTTCTTTCAATTGCAGACAATTAAAAATAGTTTCAATATTTTTGTATTTATTTATTTTTTCTACAAATAAACTGCTGGTGAATTGATTATCTTATGTGTTTTAAAAATAATCCAAAACCCAAAGTTTAGAAAAATTGCCAGCCCACGTATTGGATTCCTTTTTTGAAGGAAGCCAACTTGTTTCAATCTACACTAAGAGATACTCGACCTATCAGTGCTGTCAGTGCTTTGATTTATTTACCCTCTTCAACCCTTCTACCCCTGAGTTATCGGCGTGGACTCTACCATCACTGACTTTGGGCACGTCCATTCTACTTAATATAGTATCTAGCTTAAAAGCGTCATCAGGATAACAAGTTATATATCCCTATAAGGTGGCTCATTATGCGCCATCTCATCAGGATCTACATGTTTGCATTAGTATATGTGCCGGGCTTCAGGGTTGAAAGGGTTAACCTTTGCTGTAGTAACAGTCTTAAATATTGCGCAGTAAACAATCATTGGAATCGAAAGGGATACGTTTAAACCGTAGATTGTACCATTCTGTGTAGAAGCACTGTCATCTATTTTAAACACACATAGACTTCTGTCATCCATTTCAAACAATGAATTTTAATTTTGGGATAGTTCAACAATGAAATATCAGGAGTATATTCAGGACTGTACTGACTGAAAATAATATAATAATCAAAACCGAATACCCTTTCGATGAGTAAAACAAAAAACATAGTTCGTTATTAAAAATCCAGAATGTATCAAAAATAGAATTCGAATGGCAAAAAATCGGATTTCAAATGTATAATTGAATGTAGTAGCAAATTAAAATTGTTAAAAAAGTGTTTTAATTTTATCAATAACGCGAACTTCTGTAACTGACAATTCGCTTACATCATTGAAAAGTCAAGTTTCATGATTACATAGCCCGTGTCTCAAACTCATTACAAATGGCGCTGCGTTGGCACGCAGCGCAATGAACACATTGGTGTATATAAGTACATGTACAGTAGAATTAGGGGAGGAACTAATGTTTGCAGAACTTGTGGCCTGACCCTGTTGCTTGATTTATGATGCAACTAGAGCTGTCAGTGAAACTGACTAGGGCCCCGGCAGCGCTATCAGAAATTTGTGGACGGACAGACAGACAGACAGACAGACAGACGGACGGACAGACAGAGTGATTACTATAGGGCACCCACACTTTCAGTGCGGGGCCCTAATAAAATATGTTTATACTAATTCTGCTTACAGAACCACCCCTATTTTTGAACCATTATGCTATTTAGAATATTTTTTGCTACACTCAAACTGTTTCCTATATATAACTAACTGTCATTTATTAAGATTAAAACCACCCAGCTATTCAGTATTAAACTCCGTTCAGAAAATCTGAATCATCGATTTTTTCGTTTCTTCCTTTTAATACTCATTCTATCCTATACATCACTATGGGAAAGTTTTAGACCTGACTCTCTGCCGATTTTTCTCCAGCAAGTCCTATGCCTCTGCGACAGTCAAGAAAGGCTGTGATTATTTGGAGAAAATTGCAAAACAAAGAAATGAGA
Organism: Lucinisca nassula; assembly: GCA_963580285.1. NCBI lineage: Eukaryota > Metazoa > Mollusca > Bivalvia > Lucinida > Lucinidae > Lucinisca > Lucinisca nassula. Next base: position 108,147,323 of record OY757023.1, on the reverse strand, counting down.
CCACCGACTAAGTCCATTTGATGATGATTGTCAGGTAAAATAATAAATATTCAAATCCATGTGATACTCTTTATAAATAGATATGCAATTACGACATACCTTACATTCGAATGACTAGATAGCTCTCTAGGAACGGGGAGCCACTAGTAGGGGATGTGCTGTCAACAGCGTTCAAAATGAATTATGCCGATATCAGATGTGGTGTCACAGCTAATGATTTCCCATTAAGTGATCGTGCAAATAAAACATAGACGCCCTTGTAATTTACAAGAGCAGTAACCACTTCTATATATGGCTTAAAAGGGTGTATCGAACCTGTCAGAATGTCTTAGTCTGTGAACGAAAATTTAGATTTTGCAATTTTCTCCAAATAATCACAGCCTTTCTTGACTGTCGCAGTGGCATAGGACTTGTTGGAGAAATCGGCGGAGAGTCGGGTCTAAAACTTTCCCATAGTGATGTATGGGCTAAAATGAGTATTAAAAGGAAGAAACGAAAAAAATTGATGATTCAGATTTTCTGAACAGAGTTTAACCCTTTTTGTACCAAATAGAATCTTCCTCATATATAGCAAGAGTCCATTTTAAAATTTAGGGGTGTCAGGTTGTGTTTTCTTCAAAATTTATTTAGAAAATGGCTGAACTTTTAGCAAACAGTGGAGGCCCTGATCAGACACTGCATTCTGCGGCATCTAACCAAGGCCTGCACTATTTGTCAGGTTACCCATTTAGGGATTTCTGGTACAAAATGGGTTAAGACCACTTTTAAAAGACCAAATCTGTCATAACTGTTTGCTCTTGAATTATAACTGAAATTCCAATAGCCAACTTATTATATGCATAATTATGCATTTAACAGGTACAGTCTTATCTGGGTCTGCATTTGGTAAAATCAGGTCAATTTTTTTTAATTTTATAAGGTCATTTAAATTTTTTTGGTCAAGTCAATTTTCCAAAAAAATTTAAAAAGGTGTGAAAAACATCTGTTGGCATACAAGTGCTTATTATGAATCTGTGTTTTGGGTGTCACTGGCTATACCTTAGGATGATTAAAATAGTTTTCATAATTTTGCAATTTAGCAGCTGAATTTCCTCAGCTATTTAAGATTATGTTGGAACAATTGAATATGATATAATGTTATAAAGCAGCATAATGTATAAATACTTAAAGTATAATTTATTATTCTTAATGTACTTTTCAATGCTTTATGTATTATTATTAATGTGCTTTTCAATGCTTTATATAGATCTCGGACCCATCAATACCGAGTGTAGACTTAAAGACCTGTCTTATCTTCAAGACTTGGATACAAATTTTACAAAAATATGAAAAGAATGAACACTTTAAGTAAAGTATCTTCTAGCATTTGAAGTGATATAATGGGCCTAATTATACCTAACAAAAGAATTTAAATCATTCTTGCAAACAGAATTTCATTCACAAGTTCAATTATAAGGAGCACTAATTAGGTTACTTTAAGGGAGTCTAGAAAGTGGTCTTAATATCGGAATTTCACTGTATAAGTCACATTTTCATGTGGAAAAGAGACAGATTGGAAATTTGGAAGCCACGAAAGTATGCAGTAATTCATCTAGGTGCTTAAGTTTCCTGTTAGGATTTTATTCTTTGTGTGATTTGTGGTATAATATCCCCGTCAACACTGTAGGTCATTTTGGAGATGTTGCTTCAAATTTTGTGGGACTGTTATCAGACACTGAGATGAAATGACATCTCCAGCCCTGTTGCCCAATGAAACCAATAGGGTTTGTAAGCATGGACGGTCTAACTCGCACCCCTTTGCCTGGACAGGCTTAGATCCTCTAAACAGTCTACCAGTACTGGTGTGCTGTCAGTTTCAGCCCTGCATGGAAGCATCATGCAGCCCATCTATTTCTTCAAGTCCGGATGTCTTTCTATGTTTTGTCTTGTTTTAAACTCTGGAACTCCAACTTTTCACAATGAAGGATTTTTCTGTTCCGATCAGAAATGTGTCATGGAGCGTCACACATTTATATTATACCGGGGTATTTCTTACAAACCCAATGTATCCACAAACTGCTAGTGAGTATACTGCTGCTGAAACATTTGATCAAGGCAACTTATAATGATTCCTTAGGCCTGGGTAGATACAAAAATTTTGAAATTGCATGTTATGTTCAAAGTGCAAAACTTGTGACAAGGCTTAATCCAGATTAATCCACATGTATTTAAATCAGCTTAATCCTTACACAGTACTTAGTCTTATTCACTGGAGAAAGCAGACAGATAACAGAGTGTCAATGCAAATTTTAAGCAGATAGCATTCTGAATCTCGTCAATATACAGAGAAATTGTTTGTTCGTATTGGATTTTAATGACCCAGTAAACACTATTTAGGTCATTTTAGTCAACCAGTTTACCTATCTACACTTGTCCTGGGCAGGCTTATATAAGAAAGCGGTTAACCAGTAGATAGCACACTCTTTTGCCAGAAACTGAGAACTGCCCTTCTTGAATCAGTGGAAGGGACAGAATTACCATAGAAAAGATTTCCTAATCAATCTCCATGAAAGAATGTTGCTGACCCCGGCAGGTATCGAACCTGCGCCGGGTATCGAACCTGCATCCTCCTGCGGATCACCAGTCAGACGCACATCTGAGCTATTGGCCCCCGCCCATAGGGGTTTGAAGAAATATATGGGCTGCATGATGCTTCCACGCAGAGCTGAATCAGGCCCGCACACTAGTACTAGTAAACCGCTTAGAGGATCTAAGCCTGTCAAGGAACCGCTGTGCGAGGCGGACCGTCCATGCTAATAAACCCTATTGGTTTCATTGGACGACAGGGCTTGAGATGTCATTTCATCTCAATGTCTGGTAAAAGTCCCACAAAATTGGAAGCAACATCTCCAAAATGACCTTTACAGTGTTGACTTGGACGTTAAACCTCAAAACAAACAAACTGACTGAGCTACAGAGACAGGCTTCAATTTACAGATAAAATCAGTCCCAGTATTTCATATGAATCATTCGCAAAAAGAGATGGTCACTTTGGCTCTTAAGCATGTTAAGTAAGGGGGTTGTCTCCTTTTAAGCCCCACGTTGTTGTGGACTTGTTCAGTCACTTGTACTCAAATGAGTTGAAAAGTTGTTTCCTTAAAACTTGCATAGCATCCATTTAAAACTTAGAAATTCATTGAAATATGTAATTGCCACATATTATTGGTATTTAGTATCAGTTGATACACGAGTTAATGTTTCCAATTTTGATTGAAATCATTAACATGATGTGACATCCGTTGTTTGTTTGATTTGAGGTTTAATGTCCCAGTCAACGCTGTAAAGGTCATTTTGGAGAGGTTGCTTCCAATTTTGAGGGACTTTTACCCGACATTGAGATGAAATGACATTTCAAGCCCTGTCGCCCAATGTAACCAATAGGGTTTATAAGCATGGACAGGCCAACTTCCACCGGCAGGCTTAGATCCTCTTAGCGGTTTACCAGTACTCGTGTGCGGGTCGGTTTCAGCTCTGCGTGGAAGCACCATGCAGCCCATATATTTCTTCAAGCACCCATGGGTGGGGGTCGTAACATCCTTTATCTTAAAGACAGACAGTGGTAGCGGATTCCAATCATTTATTATCCCAAAAGTTTTGAGATGTAGAACTTTGAATTCCTATTCTTTGAGAAAGCAATAAGAAAAAAAATAACAGAAATGGCACCCAGGAGTAATACGCTGTTTATGGGTTAATAGTATGGAGTGTATGTAATGGAGTGTAACCTGGAGTGTATGTAATGTACACCTGCATGACACCCTCGTGAGGGGTGTTACAGTGTATTATTATAGAACGAAAAATAGTACACCACAACCTCTTTATAACACTATTGTTGGGGTCCAAAGCAGAAATTGTATTACTTAAACAACTGTGTTATATCCGAACTTTGAATCCCCATACGCCACCCCATTTTTATATATTACTGGAGTTTACAAGGGTAAATAATATTATTTACTGACCCCCTTAGGTCACAAGTAGAGGGTCCCCTTCAGGAATGTGAGGTCACGGGTTCCATCCATGGCAGCGCCATACCAAAGACGTAAAAAATGGTACTAGGTTCTCCTTTGGCTGAGAGTTGCATTATCAGTGGTAGTCCTAGGAAGATAAGTGGAAGGTAGTTAAGTATTTTTTATTTTAGCATACTTTGTCTCGATAAAAGCTCTATAGGGCTAAATGTTATTTGTTTCAAATAAGCGATGTTAAATATAGCTCCATCTTTTATTATTTTTCTTATTTCTGCTCAAAACCATAGACCATGGGTACTTGTTAGAACCACCTTGTCTCGGCATTCCTAATGAGTACCCACAATCAGCCCAGCATGCACATGACGTAATTGTGACATATCAACCTTGGTACAACGTCGTGACTTTTATGCAATGTGACAGCTACTTTGCACCGATGTTGATTTGACGTTGCCCTAGCTGGGAGTGTTCAGAATCAGAATTTTTCATATGAAAATGTTCATTTTTTTTTTTTTTTTTAATTGTTTGTTTGTTTGGTTTGAGGTTTAACGTCCCCATCAACACTGTAAAGGTCATTTTGGAGATGTTGCTTCCAATTTTGTGGGACATTTACCAGACGTTGAGATGAAATGACATCTTTTCTTTTTTTCTCCTATTACTGCTACTCGCTCACATCTGAGCATTAGGAGCAGGATTTCCTGAGTAAAGCTCAGATGTGAGCGAGTAGCAGTAATGGGAAAAAAAAAAAAAAGATGACATTTCATCTCAACGTCTGGTAAATGTCCCAATGAAATCAATAGGGTTTAAAAGCATGGATGGTCCGACTCGGAACCGCCTTGCCTGGGCAGGCTTAGATCCTCTAAGCAGTTTACCAGTACTTGTGTGCGAGTCGGACTTAGCTTTGCGTGGAAGCATCGTACAGCCCATCGGGACTGTTTTTTTTTATTTGAATAGAAGTTTTTTTGTTTTTTTTTTATTGTTCTATAAATAACGGCATAACTAATGCTGTGGCGTGGGAAACTGCGATCCTTACCTGGATTTTGGACTAACATAGTTCTACATATAGAACATCAATGGCCCTATTTACGTTTTTGTTTATATCGGACGTTTTCATTTTTATTTATAGTTGGCCATGTGACTAGTCAATGAAAACAAAAAATGAAAATATCAGTATAAAAACGTAAATAATAAAAGTCAGGCTACCCGAACTCTCATGTATGGGAGTAGGACTAACAATGACTAATGAAATGTTCACTCGTCTGTCAAAACCACATTTGAGGTTGCTTCCACCAAATTAATTCTGGCTTGAAGACAAACAAGATACTGTTGTTGTTTGTCTATATCTATCTATCTATCTATCTTCTTATACTGAGTCGGTCATATTTGGCCATTACCTCAGTTGGGTGCGTAGCTAAATTTAGAATTTAGCTGAAAAAAAAAAAAAAAAGAGGAGTCACTGGATGAGTCCTTAAAACTATTTACAATCTGAATAACAGAGGTATACTAAAACGCATACCTCTGAGTCTCAATCTTACACTGTATGGGCTTTGAACTCCTCTGCAGTCTTAGCATTCACCACAGAAGAGGGAAGACTATTCCACTGGGGAATAGTCCTAGGGAAGAAGGAATTTTTCAGGGCATCACTGTAGGACTGGTACCTGTGATACTGTGAGTTGTTTACTTTTGATGCCCTTGTTCGAGTTGAAACTGTCACAGGGGTCAAGTATTTATCTTTATTAACGGCCACTGAACCTGAATGTATCTTATAGAAGAAGGTTAAAGAGGACTGCTCACGACGGGCTATATATCGCGCTGCTTATAAACAACAATTTTCTTGTTGTTGTTGTATATCAATAAGTCATTTTATCAATTTTCAAACAAGACATTTTCAGAGATTCACATTTTGGGGTTTCTCGATTAGTCAAGTTTAGTGTACGCCGAGTTCTACAAGAGAACAGAATAGAATACGGTATTTTTTATTCTCCAATAAGGACAATAAACATCTCGGTCGTTACTAAAACACGGAACGGAACGGAACGGAACGGAATAAAATAAGTTTAAAAATACTAAATTGCGGAACACTTTAGAGTTAGAATTTACTAAATCACGGAACAGTTTTTAAAGGAAAATGACTAAAAAAACGGAACAACTGTGACTGAAAATCTACTAAAGTACGGAACAATGAGCTATAACGGAACATGTCATTAGACACACTGAGCTTTATTTAAATGGTTCTACTGCAAACAGTTCGGACAGATAAATGGTCGGTCTTTATATTGAGACACATCTAATCCCAAACATTCTGGATGGTATTCAGCAGAGCACTGGTCACAGAGGAAATAATTTGTTCGAGTGTCTGGCATTTTACAAACACAAAACAGCTTGATTTCAGTTGTCTTTTTGACTGCCTTCCTTCTTTTGCTTGTTGCTTTCACTGTGGAGAAGAGCTTCATACATTTGTCTTCAAGGCATTTCATTAAATGGTCCCTCATTTTATTTTGGATGTACTGCTCTTTTGCAGGATCCTTTCCAAATGCTAGGGCAGTGGCATTTGCCACTGCATATAAGCCACAGTCATGGCCATTTGGTTGCATGAAGCAATTGCTAAATTTCGCCTTAAGCACGTTTTGGTCGATCTTTACTAGGCTTGCAACGACCATCTGTTCCATATGGGGGAGGTCGTCATAAGCTGAGTCGTAGATGCCTATCTCGTCTTCCATACAGTTTATGTTTGACACTGTCAGCCAATGGGTTCCACGTGTGTCTGGACTTCGATTGATAATTTGTATGAATAACTTTTCATGACGATCAAAGTCCAACTGTACTGCCAGTGTCGTCGATTGGAAACCCTCTAAATCTGGGAATTGGAACTGCAACAAGTTCATTGCACTGTCTATAATAGTGTCGTTCATCCACGCTCTCCTTGATTGTAGCAGTTTCCGGTCATTCACATTTAAATTGTGAAAAAGCTTTTCCTTATCGGCGGGAACCCAAACTTCAAGACTATACCTAACATCCTTCAGTAACTGCGGTGACTATTGTTCCGTTTTTGCTTTACTGTTCCGTTTTCATGGTGAAAAAGACGGAACAGTGAAGCAAATACGGAACAGACGGAACAGACAAGCAAATACGGAACAGACGGAACAATAGCACCATTTTTAATGGTGAAAAAGCCGGAACAGTAAAGCAAATACGGAACAGACAAGCAAATACGGAACAGACGGAACAATAGCACCATTTTTAATGGTGAAAAATGGTGCTATTGTTCCGTTTTTGCTTTACTGTTCCGTTTTCATGGTGAAAAAGACGGAACAATGAAGCAAATACGGAACAGACGGAACAGACAAGCAAATACGGAACAGACGGAACAATAGCACCATTTTTAATGGTGAAAAAGCCGGAACAGTGAAGCAAATACGGAACAGACAAGCAAATACGGAACAGACGGAACAATAGCACCATTTCTAATGGTGAAAAATGGTGCTATTGTTCCGTTTTTGCTTTACTGTTCCGTTTTCATGGTGAAAAAGACGGAACAGTGAAGCAAATACGGAACAGACAAGCAAATACGGAACAGACAGAACAATAGCACCATTTTTAATGGTGAAAAAGACGGAACAGACGGAATAGTAAAGCAAATACGGAACAAACGGAACATAGCATCATTGTAAGCAGTGCTTTATGTATAAAATCTACACATACCTGGTATATTTTGGTTTCAATCTAAAGGTCCCCATCCCTGCCTTTCCTCTCCGTATTTCTTCTAAATAAAAACCCTGGATTAGCTTGAGAGACATGAGGAGTGAATCCAATGGCACTTCCTTCCAGCTTTGGAAATCCTTTAATAGATAGTTAAAACCTTCCGACTGGTTTGTTGTTATGCCATTGTTTGGATCGAACTTGCAAGTGTCAGCAATTGACCAGGCACAGAAATAGCCAAGCTTTGGTTCCACTGCTTTCTGGAAATATCTTGTATAGTCATCATCCCACTGCTTTTCCTTCTGCTTTATCATTTCAGCACATTCTCGTTCCGTCACCGTTCGTAAGATATCGTAGAGATCATTCACATAACTAGATCTATCTACTTTTGGTAAATTATCAGTCAACCATTTTTGTACATCTTGGCGAAGGTGACGCCAGCACCCAATTTGCTTCAAAGACGTTTGGTTTCTGATGGCTTTCACGATTGCTGTCTCCATATCAGTCACTATTGGTATTCCTCTCAAATTTTTTACCAAGGAGGACAATATCTTAAAAAAGTGGTCATGAGTCTCAGTTAGTTTTCGTTCATGAACAAGAAAGAGGCCAGCTACCAAAGGATTGTTTTCAAATAAAATATGTTTGAAAACCAGTGGCGATACATAAAAATCCCCAAGATTGAATGTTGTGTCATAGCTCAGTAAGATGTCATTATTTTTCAATTTCAGAGTGTCATTGAGTTCTTCAATCATTTCTGTATCACCAGCAACACAGCAGAGGTCTGGATAGGTGGCCAAGAAGTGAATGAATCCACCCTCGTACGCTAGTTCATGCGTATTGTATATTGCATCTCTTGTAAGACGAATTTCTTCTTGTTTTCCTGCTTTTGCATTGTGCAACTGTTTGATGTTTCTTGGTTTTGAAGTTGCATCATGTCCTACAACGTTTTCGCAAATAAAGTTTTTATACACTTTATGTGGCTTTTCGATCTCTATTTTCTTCTGTATAGTTTGCATCACCGATGGTTTAGTACGGAAGAAAGGTTCGGAAGTTTTTGCATTCCCATGAGGCAACATTTCTGACAGAGATTCGTCACCGAGATAGTGAATAATAATGTTTCCATTGCCGTGAATTGGAAAGTAAACTTCCTTTCGAAATCCTTTATTTGGGCGGTTGTTACATTTTATGTAATAATAAGACTTCAGATATTTTGGATCCGATTTTGGCAGCGGCTTTCTGTTTCCTTGGTTTGTCCACCTGAAAAAGTATTTAGATCCACCAGTTAGATGAGCCATTGAAACAATAATAACTGGAACACTATTACGGTACATTATGATACTGCATTGAACATTGAAGAATAATAACCGGAACATCATTACGGAACGTTGAGGGAATGGTTGTAAAGATACATGTATGATTACTTACGAATGTCCGTCTGATTTCCAATCTTCAATCTTTGATTGATCTTCACCACTGAATATGTATAGGTCTCCTCCTGATGGTCGGAATTGTATGTTCGTAACAACCTCTTTAGCCTTGAATAATGACAAGATTTCTGTTGTCCTTAGTGAAGCTCCCCTTATATACTTTCCATTCTTTGGATCTAGCACTGCCTGTGCCATTGTTGATACTTTCAAGACGATATATTTTGCCTTTTTACTACATTATGTGAAAAATTGTACTGTATAAACGTTAACGTCGTTAACGTCGTGAATTAGTGCTTAGCAACGATGTTACGTCTTGTTCGTGCGTCCCGTATTGTGACGCCTTGCAATTTAGTGTAGTGTATTTCAATAACGTCACGTAAACATATGTTCCGTTTCTAACAATCTATATGTTCCGTGTGTTCCGTTTTTGTTCCGTTTCTTACCATTCCGTGTGTTCCGTTTTTGTTCCGTTTCTTACCATTCCGTGTGTTCCGTTTTTGTTCCGTTTCTTACCATTCCGTGTGTTCCGTTTTTGTTCCGTTCCGTTCCGTCATTCCGTGTTTTAGTAACCAGCAAACATCTCATCACCAATAAATCACGGTCTGACAAATTCAGATCATGGGGTAACAGACAGGTATGCCTTGTGTTAATATGACTGGAATAGGCCAGGTAGCTCCTCTGCCGATCTGCCCTTAGGCTATATATCTAGGTAACTGAATGGTTCGTGGAGTGTTGAGGAAATATGAAATATTTTGTGAAAAATATACAAAATTTGATTAAATCCTTAGCTTAAAACACATTAACTCCAATGACTATATATTAAAATGCCGACTAACTAATATTCAGGTATGAAAATATCGAAAGATATTGAAAATGTTATTTTTCTTTTTTATTTATTTTTCATTTTTATTTATTTATTTTATTTTATATTTCACATTCATTCTTTTTTCCATTTTCTCTCTTTCTTTCTTCCAATTGCGCCTTAACCCCAGTAGGGGACTTACTTTGTGTATATTATATACACTCAAGTTTTGCAGGATGAAAGCCTACACAGTAATCAGGTAATTATGGTAGCGTTCTTTAACATGCACATGGGATTGCTGTCCCCGCACATGGGGCCTCCAGTTAAAGTCCCGATCCGAAGGACGACACACTTTATGACATTCATCCCTGCAAATGATGCCAATGGAGCTTGTTCAGACACCGAAATTATCACCACAGCCGAGGATCGAACCCGGGGCCTCCAGCATCACTGAGAGGCAAGTGTATATAATATATACAGCTGAGCCATCTTTCTAACATACTGCTGAAGGGATGGGTTCGGGCTCTAGTGAACGTTCTGATCCGAAGCGCGTCACACTTTAGGGCAGTCGTCCATACTTATTATGTCGACTGGAAGATGTCTGGACACCGAAATTATATACTTGCTGCCAGGGATCGAACCCTCTGCAGGACCCGTAGTACCAGTAGCAAGAGCACTAATCACTCAGTTCCCACGTTTCTGTTGGTGTTAGCTCCAAAGGCTATATCAGACTACTGACTAACAAATATTCAGGTATGAAAATATCGAAAATGAGCATTTTATTATTATTATTATTTTCTTTTTAATCCACTCATCTGGACTTGCAGAAATAGATGCTGCGATGTGCTGAACCCGGGCCGACCACGCATGAGTACTGATAAACTGCTTAGAGGGTCTAAACCTCCCCGAGACGGAACACCCTAACATATAAACTCATTTTGGTTTCATCGGTCATTTCATCTCAATGTCGGGTAAAAGCCCCACAAAATTGGAAGCAACGTATAGCAAAGTCACAAATCAGGAAACAGTGTTTGCAACGAAGCATTTTGGATAACAAATCACCAAAAAAAAAAAATAATAATAATAATAATAATAATAATAATAATAAGGACTAGACAATTATACAAAAATAAGGTTCTGTAATATATGTAAATAATAAATTGTTTGTTAAAAAAGTGTCTTATAAAGCATGTTTTTACACCATCCACTTTAAAATACTACCCTGCTGAAATCTTCTTAACATTGAAATGCAAACATAAAAAAAAAAAAAAAAAAATGTCAGTATTTGCAATGCACCACCTCCACATTACGCAAACACGCCTATACATTGCCACCTTTATCGCTGAAAAAAAATGAAAATTTTATGATGAAAAATTGTGATATTTTTCTTATTTCTGCTCCAAATATAGATTGTGGGCACTCGTTAGAACCGCCTCATCGAGGCGGTTAATTCTAACGTGTACCCACAATCTATATTTTAGAGCAGAAATAAGAAAAATAAGGTATACCCCCGGAAACCCCAGTTTTACTATATAAAAGTGGGGTTCAAGGGGGTAAAAATTATATAGGCATGTTTTCGTGATGATTTTGAATAGAAATATAAACTCCATATTTTTTATTCATGAATTCCTCCATTTTTTTCTGTCAATGAATTCGGGGTTCATTACAGTGGCAAATATGGTGTATTATCACAGATGTATATATGTATGTCACCTGGTTTATTGACAGGTAGGATCAATAGTTAACCACAGGATCAATAGAGAGCAGTAGACACTCGAACTAATAAAGCCTTACAATTAGGAATGGGTTTTCAGTCTGGGTCTCAGATATTTCTTAAATTTTCATAATCATGTCTACCTCTATTATAATTGCTCGGCTAGCGCTGTATTAAGGAGGTCTCTCCTTTTTAAGCCCAGCATTGTTCAGGAATCTTTCAGTCCCTTTCATTTTAGTCAGTCTATATAATCATGCGAAGCGTCCATATTCATGTACAACCACGAATTGTTTAGAGCAAACATCACCAGCAGAGTAAAACAACTAAGTATGGATTGAAACGTAAAAGAAAAAGAAAGGAAAAAGAATCCACAGGTTATACATTTTTTTTTTTTTTTGGTCTCTGTTGGGAGGTGAGGGTTAATTAATTGCATCGATTCTTGATCATTGCCTTCACTTCTATTTTTCACAGTCTTTACGATTTTAAATAAAATCGTAAAGTAAGACGGCGCCAGTAAGACTTTAAAGACAAACAAGAAAAAACTTCCAAGCTTCTGTGAAGAATGAAAGGACCAAGACAACGCGTAGATCTAGTTTGCCACCCTCGGGCAATTTAGGTGAACCCAACTAATCGGAAGCTGTCCGGAAAGTACCGAAATATTCCGAGGTAGAATTATCTGAAGAAAAAAAAAAAAAAAAAAAAAAATGGGTAACTGTAAAATGCCTCATAAAACATAACAAAGGAGGCCCACAAAGGAGATGTGCAGATCCTGACACAGGTGAATAACATCGATTTATTGTCATTTCTAGAAATCCACATTGACATGGATTTCTAGTCATAAGGCACGGTGGTTTCGGCCCGGGTAGTTTCGGCCTAAATTTGGACTTTGGTCATTTAGGCATATTTCGTTGGGTCGTTTCAGCCCGGGTCACTTCGACCAGAATTAATCAGACAGAAAGAGACATTATGGGAATGAGTGGTTCACATTTAATGAAGTACTACATATTCTTTGATGTATTGTAATCATTATCTATATTCATGATTATATCTGAACGGCGGGAAGTGGCCGACACGGCTGTACCGGGTCTGAGGATATACATAAATTTATCATACATTATGGGACTGAGTGTGGTTGACCTTTAATTACTACATATTCTTTGATATATATATCAATCATTATTTTTGGGGCACTCGGTTGGTTTTTCTTTACAGATTGTTCTCCTCAGATGCAGTGGTATCTGGTGGGGTGGTTGCCCGTGGGTCTTGGGGTGGGTGCGGATGCAGCGGAGTCAAAGAAATCTGGAAATGTGATTCATTCTCCAGGTGGTGCGTTTGGAGTGTGTTTGGGCGTCGGCCTTTTGTGGCCACTGCCGATATCAAGCCCAGGACCTATGGTGTCCGGGGCAAGTGGATTAACCACTGAGTTATCACGCTCCTTTAATCATCGGTCGGGGCACGAGACTGGATTTTTTTTTTTTTTTTCTCCTACTACAGTGGTGCCTGGTGCCGGGATGATTATTGCTGCAGCCCATGGATGGACCAGATTAAGCGGAGTCAAGAGGATCTAAAAATATGACATGTTTAAATGAGTCTCTCTTAAACATTAAAATATTGGTTTCTTTGTAGGATAGAGGAATGAAGTAGCACGCCATAATAAATCGCCTTATTTGGAGTGCATAACTGACCGGTCTGGCTGGCCCGAACCCTTTGGCCTGGTGTTTGACTCGCTTGCTTTTTGCCCCAGAGTCGTGGGCTCGGTCCCCGGTCGGGGCACTTGGTGTTTTTCTTTACAATTTTTCTCCTCAGTTTGCAGTGGTGCCGGGATGGTTATTGCTGCAGCCCATGGATGGACCAGATTAAGCGGAGTCAAGAGGATCTAAAAATATGACATGTTTAAATGAGTCTCTCTTAAACATTAAAATATTGGTTTCTTTGTAGGATAAGAGGAATGAAGTAGCACGCCATAATAAATCGCCTTATTTGGAGTGCATAACTGACCGGTCTGGCTGGCCCGAACCCTTTGGCCTGGTGTTTGACTCGCTTGCTTTTTGTCCCAGGGTCGTGGGCTCGGTCCCCGGTCGGGGCACTTGGTGTTTTTCTTTACAATTTTTCTCCTCAGTTGGCAGTGGTGCCGGGATGGTTACTGATGAAGCCCAGGAGAGGTGCAGATGCAGCAGAGTCAAATGAAGCTGGAAATGTGATATGATTACATGAGTATCCCCTGAACATTTGAAAATAATAATAATGATAATAATAATAATTGTCTCTTTGTAGGATGGAGTGCAACAATAAATATGTATTTAGAGTGCATGATTAATGGTCTCATCTATATCTTAACCCTGTTGATTGCTGTTTATGTCTGATTTTCATCATGTTGGGTGAAAGAGGGAGGGAAAAAAAAAAAAAAATCCTCTATACAATGAGTTATTACACAGACACTACTTGTGAAAGATTATACTTGTGAGTTATCTCGGCCAGTAGAAGGCTTTGAAATGAAATGAAATGAAATGAAAGAATTTTATCAATTATATATATATCTATATATATATATTATCAGATTATTTGAAAATATTGCATTATGTAATCACAGGGACACGGTTCATACTGATTTTGCTCTTCTAGAATGAAATATAAGCATACTAGTATATACAGTGTAGAATGAAATATAAGCCTACTAGTATATACAGTGTATAAATACACTGTATATACTAGTACGCTTATATTTCATTCTAGAAGAGCAAAATCAGTATGGACCGTGTCCCTGTGATGTAAATTGCATGATGCCGCTCCGGCCCATCAGGGCTTGAAGAAATAGCTAGATGGGCTGCACAATGCTTCCAGGCAGAGCTGAAACCGACAGCACTTAATACTGGTAAACTGCTTAGAGGACCTGCCTAAAGTGGTATGAGTAGGACCTTCCATGCATATAAACCAAAGTCCCTATATCTTGGTTTCATTTGGCGACAGGGCTGAGATGTCATTTCATCTCAATGTCTGGTAAAAGCCCCACCAAATTGGAAGTAACGTCTCCAAAATAGTGTTGACATGGGGTTAATTTTTGTTTGTTTGAATTGGAGTTTAATGGCCCAGACAATACTATTTATGTCATTTTTGAGCCGGTCAGTTTACCTATCCACACTGTTCCTGGGCAGGCTTATATGGAAGTGATTAACCAGTACAGTGCACATTCTTTTGCCAGAAACTGACAACTGCCCTTCTTGAATCAGCGGAAGGGAGAGAATGACCGTAGAAAAGATTTCATGATCAATCTCCACGAAAGAATGTTGCCGACCCCAGCAGGAATTGAACCTGCATCCTTCTGATCACCAGTCAGACGCGCATCTGACTGAGCTACTGAGGCCAGGGACATGGAGGTAAAACCTCAAATCAAACAAACAAAAGCTTCCACGCAGAGCTGAAACCAACCACACATGAGTACTCCATGGTAAACTGCTTAGAACATCTAGCTAAAGTCTGGAAAAGCCAGTGCTCAGGTAAAGTGGTGCAAGTTGGACCATCCATGCAAATAAACCAGGGTATTCATATCATTGGACAGCGATTGAGATGCCATTTCATCTCGATATCAGCTTAAAGGGCAACAAAATAGGAAGCAGCATCTCCAGAATAACATAAAAAGTGTTGATGTTAAACCGCAATCAAACAAACATTACCTTGTCACGTTAGCCAAGGTGATGTAACGGCCTCCGCATATCAGGGCTTGAAGAAAAAGATGGGCTGCATGATGCTTCCAAGCAGAGCTGGAAATGACTGCCCATGAGTACTGGTAGACTGCTTAGAGGGGCTAAGCCTGCCCAGGAAAAGCGGTGCGAGTCCATGCTTATAAACCCTATTGGTTTCATTGGGCAACAGGGCTTGAGATGTCTTTTCATCTCATTGTTAGGTAAAAGACCCACAAAATTGGAAGCAACATCCCCAAAATGACCTATATAGTGTTGATGGGGATGTTAAAAAGATGGTTATGTAAGTAAATTAACAAATTTTAAATGTGCTGATCATAGCCATGTTTTGAGCTAGAACAAACATGATTGACTAGAAACAATAAAAAAATTATATGGGACATCAGTCATCTGCTTACCATTTTTTTACGCGACAGATGAGCTTTTGTGATCACTTGTTGTCCCTCGTCCGTGCGTGCGTCAGTGCGTACATGCCACAGATAATTAATGGGGTTTATGTTCTGTACTTTTCAAACTTAATGAGGTTTTTCCGTAAATTTTTGTGTTATGGGGTTACATTTGTGTCATTATGGGGTTAGTGGCTGTACACATAGATCTACATTATAGGGCTAAAGTCTCCATAGAGTTAACATGGGGAACCCCAGAATGTACGTCTCATAAGAACGTCCGTGTGTCCGTCCGAAAACAATTTCTTCAAATGACATCTCCTAAACCACTGATCGGATTTTGACCAAACTTCACAGGAATGATCCTTAGGTGGTCCCCTTTCAAAGTTGTTCAAATGGTTCCGGTCAGCATTGCACATCTAGGTCATAGGAGCCAAAAATAGATTTTTTTTTCACCAAAAACTTAAAAAATCTTCTTCTCTGAAACCACAAGACCCAGGTCTTTGATATTTAGTATGAAGCTTCATCTAGTGGATCCCTTCCAAGATTGTTCAAATTATAGTGCTGGGGCCAAAAATGCCCCCGCCCCGGGGCCCTTTGGTTTTACATGGGCCTATATAGGGGAATGCTTTAAAATCTTCTTCTCTGAAACCGTAAGGCCCAGGTCTTTGATATTTGGTATGAAGCTTCATCTAGTGGACCCCTACCAAGGTTGTTAAAATTATAGTGCTAGGGCCAAAAATGCCCCTGCCCCAGGGCCCTTTGGTTTTACATGGGCTTATATCTATAGGGAAACTCTTTAAAAATCTTCTTCTCTGAAACCACAAGGCCTAGGTCTCTGATATTTAGTATGAAGCTTCATCTAGTGGACCCCTACCAAGATTGTTCAAATTATAGTGCTGGGGCCAAAAATGCGCCCCTCCCCCCTCCGGGGCCCTTTGTTTAACGTCGTCTTATAGAGGGAAAATCTTTAAAATTCTTCATCTCTGAAACCGCAAGGCCCAGGTCTTTGATATTTGGTATGACACTTCATTTAGTGGCCCTCTACCAAGATTGTTCAAATTATGCCTCTGAGACCAAAAATGGCCCGCCTCGGGGCCCTTCGGTTTTACATTTGTTTATATAGAGAAAACCTTTAAAAATCTTCTTTTCTGAAACCACAAGGCCAAGGTCTTTGATATTTGGTATGAAGCTTCATTTTGTGGACCTCTACCAAGTTTGTTCAAATTATAGCCCTGGGGCAAAAAATGCCCCCGCCCTGGGGCCCTTTGGTTTTACATTGGTTTATATAGGGAAAACCTTTAAAAATCTTTTCTGAAACCACAAGGCCAAGGTCTTTGATATTTGGTATGAAGCTGCATTTAGTGGACCCCTCCTTATGTATACCAGGAGTCCATTTCAAAATTAAGGGGTGTCAGGTTGTTTTTTTACCTTCAAAATTTATTTGGAAAATGGCTTTACTTTCCTCAAACAGTGTAGGCCCTGATCAGAAGCCGCATTCTGGGCTTGCACTGTTTGCCCTGGTACCCGTTTTGTGGTTTCCGGTACTAATGGGTTAATTGTCTGGAATTTTGGGAAAAGTGTTGGCCCAGATCGTATGCCGCTTTCTGCGGCGTCTGATCTGGGCTTGCACTGTTTGCCAACTATCCGTTTTGGGGTTTCCGGTACAAAATGGGTTAACAACTTGACAGAGGCTTAAAAGGATCTTGTAGTGTTTTGTGCTTAAACATTTGTGTATTGTGAAAGAAGTTGAGAGAATTCCCGCCTTGGTAATATTGAAGAACAAACTGTTCTGAATTCAAAGATTCATATGCAAGTTTGTTTGTTTAATTTGATGTTTAACATCCTTGTCAACACTGTGTAGGTCATTTTTGAGACAATGCTTCCAATTTTGTGGGACTATTACCCGACAATGAGATGAAATGTCATCTCAAGCCCTGTTGACCAATGAAATCAATAGGGTTTATAAGCATGGACGGTCCGACTCCCACCGCTTTGCCTGGGCATGCTTAGATCCACTAAGCGGTTTACCAGTACTCGTGTGCGGTCAGATTCAGCTCTGTGTGGAACATGTAGCCCATCTATTTCTTCAAGCCCCCATGGGTGGGGGTGGCAATATGCAAGTATATGTCAGTATGAATTGGGTATTTTGGATTTTTATTTGGGTTTGTTACCCTTCAATTTATTTTTTGCTCACCGTCACGTAGTGACGAGGTGAGCTTTTGGGATCACTTTTTGTCGGTCGTGCGTGTGTGCATTCGTCCGTGCGTCAACTTTTTCTTCAAACGACATCTCTTCCTAAACCACTGATCAGATTTTGACCAAACTTCAGTAATGATCCTTAGGTGACCCCTTTCAAAGTTGTTCTAATGGTTCCAGTCCGTTGCACATCTAGGTCACAGGAGCCAAAAATAGATTTGTACACAGAAAACTTTAAAAAAAAAAACTTCTTCTCTGAAACCACAAGGCCCAGGTCTTTGATATTTGGTATGAAGCTTCATCTAGTGGACCCCTACCAAGAGTGTTCAAATTATAGTGCTGGGGCCAAAAATGCCCCCGCCCCGGATCCCTTTGGTTTTACATAGAATTATATGGGGAAAAATCTTTAAAAATCTTCTTCCCTGAAACCACAAGGCCCAGGTCTTTGTTATTTGGTATGAAGCTTCATCTGGTGGACCCCTACCAAGATTGTTCAAATTGTAGTGCTTGGGCCAAAAATGCCCCCGCCCAGGGGCCCTTTGATTTTACATGAGCTTACCGTATTTGACCTATTTTCCACACATGCTCCTATAAGCGCACACCCAAGCTTTTTCTGGAAAAAATACACAAGCGCACACTTTACAGTAACCTTCCAACAAATTCATATTGAGTTTTGCTGCATCTTTGACCCAGACATTCATATGTATATGTGGTGAACCCCTATGCTGAAATTCAACTCTATAAAATAATCATATCGGAAGCTTTTTTTTTCGTATTTTTTTCTTATTGAGTGTGCGCTTATTAGGTAGATTTTTCACCACAATATTTTCATACAATTTTGAAAAAACTAAGAGCACGGTGCAGTAAATAGGTCGAATACGGTATATAGGGAAAACCTTTAAAAATCTTCTTCTCTGAAACAGCAAGGCCCAGGTCTTTGATATTTAGTATGAAGCTTCATCTAGTGGACCCCTACCAAGATTGTTCAAATTATAGTGCTCGGCCCCCGCCCATAGGGGCTTGAAGAAATATATGGGCTGCATGATGCTTCCACGCAGAGCTGAATCCGGCCCGCACACTAGTACTGGTAAACCGCTTAGAGGATCTAAGCCTGTCCAGGAACCACGGTGCGAGGCGGACCGTCCATGCTAATAAACCCTTTTGGTTTCATTGGGCGACAGGGCTTGAGATGTCATTTCATCTCAATGTCGGGTAAAAGTCCCACAAAATTGGAAGCAACGTCTCCAAAATGACCTTTACAGTGTTGACGGGGACATTAAACCTAAAATCAATCAATCAATCAAAAAAATTATAGTGCTGGGGCCAAAAATGCCCCAGCCCCCTGGCCCTTTGGTTTTACATGGGCTTATATAGGGAAAACCTTTAAAAATCTTCTGCTCTGAAACTGCAAGGCCCAGGTCTTTGATCTGTGGTATGAAGCTGCATCTAGTGGACCCCTACCAAGATTGTTAAAATAATAGTGCTGGGACCAAAAATGCCCCGGCCCCGTGGCCCTTTGGTTTTACATTGGCTTATATAAGGACAATCTTAAAAAATCTTCTTCTGTGAAACCACAAGGCCTAGGTCTTTGATATTTGGTGTGAAATTTCCATTCTAGTGAACCACTATCAAGACTGTTCAAATTGTAATAGCCCTGGGGCCAAAAAATGCCCCCACCCAGAGACCCTTTGGTTTTACATAGGCTTATATTGGGAAATCTTTAAAAATCTTCTTCTCTGAAACTGGTCAAACTGCAAGGTCCATGTCTTTGATATTTGGTATGGAGCTTCATCTAGTGGATCTCTACCAAGATTGTTCAAATTAAAGCCCTTGGGCCACAAATGCCCCCGCCCTGGGGCCCTTTGATTTTACATAGACATATATGGAGATAAGCTTCAACTAGTGGACCCCTACCAAGATTGTTCAAATTATAGTCCTGGGGCCAAAAATGCCCCGGCCCAGGGGCCCTTTGGTTTTACACTGGCTTTTATAGGGAAAACCTTAAAAAATCTTTCTCTGAAACAACAAGCCCGGGTCTTTGATATTTGATGTGAAGCTTCATCTAGTGGACCTCTATCAAGATTGTTTAAAGTATAGCTCTGAGGCCAAAACTGCCCCCGCCCCAGGGCCATTTGGTTTTACATAGGCTTATGTAGGGAATATCTATAAAAAAAAAACCTTCTCTGAAACTGCAAGGCTCAGGTCTTTGATATTTGGCGTGTAGCTTCATCTAGTGGACCTTTGCCAAGATTGTTCAAATTATAGCGTTTGTTGATATTTGGTATGAAGCTTCACCTTTTTAGACCTCCCTCAGCATTATGCACATTATAGCCCTGGGGTCAATAATGGCCCTACCCGGGGCCCACTTGTTACTCTATGGATCAGGCGAGCGATCCACGGCCATCATAGCCCTCTTGTTCTATTGGGTATTCTTTTAAACTAATTGAATATTTACACAAATAACCTGCTTGCCTATTCTGCTGCACTGAGATGAAATATGACATCTCAAGTCCTGTTGCCCAATGAAACCGATAGGCTTATATGCAATGGACTGTCCAACTCACATCACTTTTTCTGGGCAGGCTTAGCGCTTCCACAGGGTTTACCAGTACTCAGGTGTGGTCAGTTTCCGCTTTGCGTGGAAACACCATGCAGCCAGATCTATTTCTCCAAGCACGGATGGGCAGGGGCATAGACAGATGATAGCATAATATTAACTGAATACTCTTCTTTTCCCTTTCAGACTTTCATTCATCTGTGATGAAAGTACAACTTCCAGTTTTACATCTACACATGAAGGATCCTTACTTCATTAAAGGCAATAATGCCACACATGATAAAGCTGAATTACATTAAACATATCGTGTTCAGTGTGGCTTGATCAAAATGTATTGAGCCTAGTCTGACCTAGTCCATCAATCAGTGAAGATTCTGGCCATCGTTTTGTGGTTCACACGATTTAAAAATAATTTCGTGCTTGACCAGGAGAGCGGGAAAGAATAACAGAAAGTGGATATATCTTCAGAAAGCTTGAAATGAACAACACATGATGGATATATATCATAAATGAAGAATCAAGAAAGATTTGACTGAGGAATCACAAAAGATAAGAATGAGGAATCATGTAATGTCAGATATTAATAACTGTTGATGAAAATTACGGGGACATAGACACATGAATACATTTAATATTGTAAGCCAGAGAGAATGGATGGCTTTCTGATCATACTCGAGTTACTGCCCTTGATAAACTAGGCCAAGAGCAAATTAATAGATTCCTATGAATATTTTACAGATTTCGTCCATGGATTCCGTTATAGTACAAGTTTAATGATTTCTGAAACCAAGATGTCAGCAAAAACATGTTGAGGAAGATAGCAGTGCTGCCTGTTGCAAGCAGTGACAGGTGACAAGTGCAAAGGAGCATTTCAATAATGAAATGATTATGGAAGCACTGACGAAAAGAAATAAATTGCATATTTTGCAAAGGGCACAGCCTCCACCAAAAATGTTTGCCTCCTTTTTTGGGCCAACTTTTAAAGGAAAGAATTTGCTCCTGCTCCTGAGGAGCAAATTCTTTCCTTTGAAAAAAGAGCCCATTGTCAGAGAAGCTTAGTGAATAGGAGTAGTGAACATGAAAGCATGCAGAAAGTCACTAATAGTAGTGTTTCCCTCCTAGAAGAATGTGTATCTGGTGTATCCTTAACCCATTTAGTACCAGAAACCCCAATACGGGTACACTGGCAAACAGGGCCTACACTGTTTGCGAAAATTTGGAAGCCATTTTCCAAATAAATTTAGAATAAAAAAACAACCTGACACCCTAAATTTTGGAATGAACTCCTGCTAAATATAATGAGGAAGATTCCATTTGGTACAAAAAAGATTAAGTATGAATAGAAAATCTTACAAAAGTATTCAGTTACTCAAATTAAAGTGTTTTTTTTTTTTTTTTTTTGTAAGTAAATGTGATCAATAAGTCGCCTTGCAGATATTAACTTGTAAAGAGGATTGTTTCATTAGAAAAAAAAAATGGACAGTGAGATCTCAAGATTACTCAAGTCATCTGAGTGGTATCTAAAAGCTTGCAAAGCATGTGGTTAATTGTTGGAATCTTGAGGCTAATCCTGCCCAGAGTAACTGCACCAGCATATTATGGAAAAAGTGTTTGGCAGAATTTCTCCAAATTTTGGAATATAAATTGATATGTGAATGAGCAAACAGTGAAGATCCAGATACATATATAAACCGTAACATGGTTTTATAATCAGCAATCCGAATCGATACGAGTTCTTTTCACAATCAAAGCACTGACAGTACTGGTGGGTTGATTGTAGATTGGGAAGCCGGGCCTGCATTGGAGACTTAGTGTGTTTCGTTTAATCTTTAAATTTCTGTACTTGAAGCAAACAGTAGACCCTGATCATATGCTGCATTCTGCCGTGTCTGATCTGGGACTACACCATTTGCTAAATTAAATATAAACCCAATACAGGAGCTCAGATTTTTCTTTTTTACACATCACTCTGATGTCACAATAAGACAAACACTGCTGTAAATAATCAGTACCTGGATTTTTTTTTACATGGTCAACAATAGTTACATGGAAAGTTAGTAACTTTGGGTCGAATGACCAAAAACTAGATTGTTTCAATATTTTTTGGAAATATGTTTTCAGACAGTCATATTTTACAGTAATGAGTAGGGGTTAGACTTTTCTGAACATTGGTTTATAAAAGTTTGTTAGTTTTGTTATAAATTTAACAAGGTGACAATCTTCTTGCAAAATATTTATGTCCCCCCATCAGAGGGGAGGGGGACATTGTTTTTTGTGCGGATCCCATTTGCATTGGCGTAGCCTGTTTGAAGCACTATAACTCCTGAACAGAACCTATGGGTGGATTATGACCAAACTTGCGTAGTAACATCAATAGGATGGGGAAAACAGTCATTAGATTATGATGACCTTGACCTAGCTTTTTTTCAAGGTCACAGGCCCCCAAAACAGTCATTTGGGGCCAAAATGGCTTGTCTGAACTCTATCATTAACAAATTGATTAATTTTAGTCAAACTTGGTACAATATATATCATTACAACATACCCCAGATTTGACGTTGACCTTTTTTTCAAGGCCACAGACCCCTCAAAAAGTCTGTTTGGGGCCAAAAATGGCTCAATCCCATTAACAAATTGATTAATTTTTGTCAAACTTTTTATAATATATCATTGCAACATACCTTTTCTTCAAGGTCACAGCAGGCCCCCCCCCCCCCCCCCCAAAAAAAAACTCATTTTTTTGCCAAAAATGGTTTGTATACACTCTATCACATTAACGAGTTGAATAATTTTATTCAAACTTGGTACAATGCATCATTACAACATAATGCAGATTTAGTTAGATATTGGATGACCTTGACCTTTTTTTTCAAGGTCACAGCCCCCCCCCCCAAAAAAAAAAAAAAAAACTCAATTTTTTGCCAAAAATGGTTTGTATACACTCTATCACATTAACGAGTTGATTAATTTTATCCAAACTTGGTACAATGCATCATTACAACATAAAGCAGATTTAGTTAGATATTGGATGACCGTGACCTTTTTTTCTTTTTTTTAGGTCACAGCCCCCCCCCCCCCCCCCTCCCCCTCCCCCCAAACAGACAATTATGGGCGAAAAATGGCTTGTCTGCAATCTTATCTCGTTAACGAATTGATTAATTTTATTGTCGCGCCTGCTATTATTGTGTCTTCAGAGGTGTCTATAACAAGCATGGATACTGTACTGATCATAAGTATTGGGACAGACAGGCTTGGCAAACAGTGTGGACCCAGATCAGACTGCTCCTTCAGTTTGATCATGGCCTACCCTGTTTGCCATTTGAGCTGCACTTCTTTGACTCCTTGCTGTATTCAAACTGTTTGCCATTCGAGCGGCACTTCTTTGACTCCTTGCTGGATTGTATAACATTTTTTTTAAATTTTGGGAGAATTACAGCAAGTCCTCAAGGTGTCCTAATTCTTAGAATTTTTATTGTAAACTCTGACTTTCTTTGTCCACGTCAGATCAACAAGCCTGTGTAATGGACACCCCTCTAAACCCTACCAGGTAAAGAAAACCAGGGTTCTGTAAATTAGAGTTTAATTTGTTCTCCTTCTTTTTGCTCAAAAACATAGATTGTGGGTACTCATTAGAACTAAATTGATGAGGCAGTACTACAGAGCACCCACAACATATGTTTTTACTATAGAGACCAGAAAAATAAAAAATGAAATTCATTGGAGTGTGATATAAAATGAAGTTTTAGGACATGGATATATATTATTGTAATGTGATGAAGCTGCTTTGTATCAAGGCTGTCCATTTGTTTGATTTGTTTGATTTGAGGTTTAACGTCCCCGTCAACACTGTAAAGGTCATTTCGGAGACGTTGCTTCCAATTTTGTGGGACTTTTACCCGACATTGAGATGGAATGACATCTCAAGCCCTGTCGCCCAATGAAACCAATAGGGTTTATTAGTATGGACGGTCCGCCTCGCACTGCGGTTCCTGGACAGGCTTAGATCCTCTAAGCTGTTTACCAGTACTAGTGTGCGGGCCGGATTCAGCTCTGCGTGGAAGCATCGTGCAGCCCATATATTTCTTCAAGCCCCTATGGGCGGGGGCAGATCCATAAAGCACATTGCTAAGGCTGATCATATAGCAATATGCAATAAAATCTATTTCATTATTTAGCAACTCTGAAAGAAAATCTGGTACCATAATAATCCTAAGTATTGGTACAGATAGGTGCAGACCCAGATCAGACTGCTCCTGAAGCAGTCTGATCAGTGTCAACACTATTTGCCATTCTATCTGTTCCTTTTGGACCCCCCTGCTGGATCATGAAACAAATTTGTTAAAATTTTAGGAGAATATTACAGCAATTCCTGGCTGTGTTTGAATGTTTAGGATTTTTACAGTAATGGCAAAAAAAAAAAAAAAAAACTCTAATCAGCCATTTTAGCTCACTCAGTCTGTTCAAAGCTTATGATGGCTACAGGAGTTTCTGTATCTTATAGGCTTCTATTATTAAAGAAGTGTTTTGATGGGGTGTTGACCTGATGCAGACAAAGAAAGTCAGAATTTACCCTAAAAGCTGAGAAAGGCCAATCCACTAACTGGAAAGAAGGACCTGAAGTCTAATTTTCTTACATTGTTCTTAAATTTTAACCCTTTTTGTACCAAATGGAATCTTCCTCCTTATATATACCAGGAGTCCATTCCAAAATTAAGGGGCGTCAGGCTGTGTTTTCTTTATTTCTTTAAAACTTACTTTGAAAATATCTTAACTTTTCACAAACCATGTAGGCCCTGATCAGACGCCACTTTTTGCGGCGTCTGATCTGGGCCTGCACTGTTTGCCAGGGTACCCGTTTTGGGGTTTCTGGTACAAAACGGGTTAACAGCCAAAAAAGAAAAGGAAAGAAATAAAATAATCCCACAGGATTTAAATCCTGTGCTCTGAAATGGGATAAAAATACCGCGGGAGTTAATTTCAATGGAGCCAATATTAGTTACTTTAAACCAATAAATTATGCATATTTTATACATTAATGGACAAAATTATTATAGCTTTGTCCAAACAAAGCAGATTTATTGGAAATTAGAAATTAGTGAAATCCCACGGGAGAAAAATCCTATTTTCGATTATGGGATAAAAATCCCATGGGATTAAAATCCCACAGGATTTTTTTAAAATAGTTATATCCATGCTTTACTCATTGTAAGCTTCTCTAATTGACCTTATTAATAGAAAAGAGATATTACACTTTCATTCCAGAGCATTTTAAAAAATAAAAAAATCCCGCGGGATTTTTCTATATAAAAAATCCCATGGGAGAAAAATCCCGCGGGAGAAATTGAAATTAGAGCAGGAGCAGCCATATTTTTTGTGCATGTATTTTAATGTTAAGTAGGTCCATTTTGATAGTTAAAAGCAAGATTTAAAATTTTGAAATTCTCCCGTGGGAGAAAAATCCCTGATATTTTTATGGGATTTTAATCCCGCGGGACTGGAGAAAAAATCCCATGGGATTATTTTTATCCCGCGGGATTTTCAAAAATCCCGCGGGATTTTCACCCTTTCACCCCGGTTTGCCAAGAAACCGTTATGTATATCTTCACCAAATCATATAGAAATAATTTGCATAGATCTAAGCTATTACCTAAATGCATTGAAAGCCACCTAAAAGTGTTAGAAAGACTAGGTGAGTTTGCCTAATTTCTGGTGAGGCAAAAAAATACTGGTGGCTGTTGTGGTTGAAATTGGCCCAGTGTTTTCGGGAAAATGTCCTTTGAATGTCGATGTACCTGCAATTCAAGCGACCTTGGGCCAAGGTCGCCGTTTGACCCTAACCTTTAGCATTCATAGGCATTTATATTGTACGTTTTTTCATGACAAAGACCACAATTGGCTTTTGTTCTTTTACTTTTTAAGAAGCATTGTGTTTCCTATTTTCCCCATTAAATAGCCTTATGAACCAAATCTGACCTAGCCGTTAAATAAGTCAAGATAAACAGACAGCACGAAAATCGAACCCCACTTTTATATAGTGAAACTGGGGCTTACAGGGGTATACCTTATTTTTCGCTGAGGCGGTTCTAACGAGTACCCCACAATCTATATTTTGAGCAGAAATAAGAAAAATATCACAATTTTTTCATCTTAAAATTTTCATTTTTTCGGCGATAAAGGTTACAATGTATTGGTATAGGCGTGTTTTCGTAATGGATCATTATTTTTGCAAACTTTGTAGCACTTGTTCACCCACTACTACTTAGCAAAGTTTAAAGACCCTATGCTACAGACTGTACTTACCAAGTTTCAAGGGAATTGGTCCAGTGGTTCTTGATTCTGTTAAAGGGTTTCGCATATGTGTGCATGGTGGCAAACTTAGTCATGTAACCTTAGTCATTCGATCAAGGTTTTGTTCCCCCATTATCAGAATGCATATGAAATGGAATTGAAATTTGTTCAGTTGTTTAGAGTAAATGTCCTTTGAAGTGTCGATTGACCTTCAATCCAAGCGCCCTTAGGCCAAGGTCGCCAAACGACTTGACCTTTAACTTTCGTAGACTCATTTTATGTCTACTTTTATGCCATAGACAATAGTTTTTCGAAAAATGCATTGTTTTACACCGTTTATCACTTTACATGCCTGAGAGACCAAATTTGATCTTGCCATAAAATAGGTCAAGGTCATCCTTAGGTCACTAGTTTTACATAATTACGCATAATGGTCTCGTTAGAAAGTGTGTGAAGCTCTCGGCTTTCTACTTGACGATTTTTATAGAAATTTCATAGTACGTTATTTAGACAAATTATGGGAATACCGATGGGTACGAATTGTGCACCCCTCCTTGTTCTGTTATGCAAGAAGTTTCATGATGTCCCTTTCTGTACAAAAGCATTCTGAAGTTACTGAAACATTCAGATCGACATCAAGACATTTTGTTGATTAAAAAAATATTGACAATACCTTCTTCGATGGTTTGATCAGTAATAGGCCCCCGCCCATAGGGACTTGAAGAAATATATGGGCTGCATGATGCTTCCACGCAGAGCTGAATCCGGCCCGCACACTAGGACTGGTATCCCGCTTAGAGGATTTAAGCCTGTCCAGGAACCGCAATGCGAGGCAGACCGTCCATGCTAATAAACCCTATTGGATTCAATGGGCGACAAGGCTTGAGAAGTCATGTCATCTCAATGTCGGGTAAAGTCCCACAAAATTGGAAGCAACGTCTCCAAAATGACCTTTACAGTTTTGACGGGGACGTTAAACCTCGTATCGAACAAATTGATCAGTAATATTTTCCCTACAGAACTCAAACTGAAGAAATCAAATTTTCCTGATACCGAAGCTCCGTTCGTGATTTTTTTTTAATGCAAAATGTATGATAATTTTGGTTTTTAGATTGTGAATTTTCATTTTTTGGATGGCCGTATTCCTCCTGCGGCATCCTATGGTGTTTATATATCCCAATTAATTAGGTTCGCTATAGTATATAGTCATGTAATTCACTTCAACACAGGAAAAAGATTATTGACTGCTAAACTTCTAAATCAGGGTTATCGACATCATTAACAGGCAAAGCCTTTAGGCCGTTTTGATTAAGTTTCAAAAATTCAATGTTGGACATTAATCTCTTCTGCGTGAAGGCATGTTGGATACTGAATTTTATGGTGATTTAGTATATAAATACAGAACAATGTATGATTGCAATGAATCCTGTACCCACTTTCCTTATTTTTTCTTCGATATAAAAAAATGGGTAAAACATAAATGTTCTACGGCAGATTTCATTCATGGTAGTAAATCCACATACGGTTGAATTCGTTAGTTCCCTCTTGAATTGCACGCCGGCGGATCGGACTTCAGACTCTATGAAGGCTCTGGCTTAATAAATATACTTGAACGTTTTATGTAATGACGGTTGATGCCTGATACCCTGTTTCTGTCAGGCCTACCGGAGATTATCTGTTGGTTTACTTTAGCTCCAGGATTCCAGTTATTTTATGCTGTCTAGACCTCATCGTTCTCTTATATCTGTTTTCGATTGTCTAAATATCGACAGAACCAAGGGTGAGGATAAAGGCCACGTCATCACGCTAACACGTCTATATAATTTTGACACCCTTAAACCCCATGTTTATATAGTAAAACTTGGGTTTACAGGGGTATGCGTTTTCTTATTTATGCTCAAAAACATACATTGCTGCTACTCGTTAGAACCGCCTCGGCAATGCGGTTGTAACAAGTACCCACAATCTGTGAAAAATATAAAATGTTAGATTTTATCCGAACAAAAAAAATTTTTTTTTTTTTTTTTTGGTGGTACAACCTTCATTATATTTGAATAGGCGAGTTTTCGTAATGTAAAGTCGATTTGAGCCCCCAACCCAATAACACACACACACAGACCAAGAAAAAGATTCTATGACGGCTCCAACGTAAAGGCTTATTGAGAATTAGAGAGATCTAATTCAGGGTAATGTTGGTTGGTGCCTTGTCTCTGGTTGGGCCCATCGGAGTCTAACTGTTGGTTTTCTTTTGCTCCAGCATTTCAGTGGTTTCTTGCTGTCGAGTCCTCACCGTTGTCTCACCTCTGTTGTTCTTTGATTTTTTGTGTTCACGGAGATGTTGCACTGATGAGTTAGGAGGCCTTCATGCGGACTGGGCAAATTATTTGTCTGAATCGCGACGGAAGTAAGGGCGAGGATTGTGGCCAGGTAAAATCGATTTAAGCCCCCCAGTGGAAATCTTTCCACTGACAGTTCCAAAGCGGTTCTTCTGTGGCAATTTATTTTTGTTGTTGTTTGTTACTTACTGTGTGTATCACTTGTGTCTTTTAATTTTGGATGGCCGTATGGCCATTTTGTGGGAAAGTAACTGTCCTTATGGTCTTCCTTTGTTTAGGTTTCCATTATGGTCTGGTAGCTTAATGTTTGTATTTCTTTCCCTTTGGTGTCTTTGGTGGGTGGAGTAAGTTAATTGTATCGATTCCTGATCTTTGTTTTACTTCTACTTTGTACTGGTACTGTAACTTCTGTTATTGTTTATTATTGTTATATTTCGTCTTTGCATGCATTACAATAACACACCTATGCAACATACTGTATTTTCACATTTCCATAATGGCTACTTTTCTGACAAAAATCCGTGATATTTTTCTTATTTATTCTGCAACCATAGGTTGTGGGTGTTCTTAGAGCAGATATAGGATAAATAATGCATTTCCCCCTACATCCCATTTTTCTCTATAAAAGTGGGGTTAAATGGGTTGTTCATTTCACGCACTTGTTCACGTGATGTATGTACTTCTAATTATACCCCCAAATATGATGACTTATATCCTGTAAGAGACAGCGGGCTTCCTCGGCTTATTTGATCATCTGTTCTTTAGAGAAACTTCTTTGATCTGGAATTATTGCGGATATGCATTACACAAAACTACAAATGCCTTTAAGACTTTAGATTGTGTTTGTTTGGATTAGGTTTGTACGTCACGTCATGTTTAAGTCAATATACCGAGGGCTGCCCGCAAAACCGCGGTAACTCCATTTTGAAAACTTTACAGGAGAAGCAAAAAACTGATTCTTTTCATAAATAGTCATTGTGCTGGTGTGTGTTTTAGAATATAAACTTATAATCACCAAGGAAATTACATGACAAAATGTAATTTTACTTAGCTCTGCTAATTATTTTGATATTTGTAACCTCTTGAGTTACAACATTTTTTGCCACGTTTTGCATTATTTTCACAACAGAAGTTTACCGCAAAACAGCGGTAACTCAACTTACAGCTGTTTTGCGGTGACATTTTTGTAAAGTTTTTTGGCTGGTAAGGAGGTGGTATCTTTTGGCATAATATATTAAAGCATATTTTTATCAACCTGTTCAGTTAGAAAAGATCATGATGCATATTTATGAAACAATATATGCATAGCATACCATAATCAGGGTCATTGGCAAACAGTGAAGACCCAGATTAGATGCAACAGAATAATAAGTGTCTTGAAGTACAAAAAGTTATGAAAAACAAACATGTACAATGGACAACCATTTTATAACCAAATGTGTCTAAAGCTACAGGGTTGAAGATCAAAAAGGTCAAAATTATGATGAGTTAGTAAAGGTATAGGCATGTTAGAGATTTGGAGTCGACTTCATTATTGTCATCATGGAAGAGGCCTATATAATTCTGACCCCTTGAACCCCACTCTTATACAGTAAAACTGGTGTTTACAGGGGTAAACATTATTTTTCTTATTTCTGGTCAAAATGTGGATTGTGGGTACTTGTTAGAACCACCTCAATGAGGCAGTTCTAAGGTGTACCCACAATCTATATTTTAGAGCAGAAATAAGAAAAATATCACATTTTTTCAACTTAAAATTTTAGTGTTTTTTTTTCGGCGGTAAAATTTACAATGGTAGGCTTGTTTTCATAATGGTTTATGTTGGCTCAATGGACTCTGTCAATCTCATATTTTTCTGCAATGAATCTTCCTCTGTGTATTGAAACTTCAATCCTTATACAGAAACACCTTCTAGCAAAAAAAGACAAGAGCTGTTACAGGACAGCATAGCTCATCTGTTCGCGCCTTGTCTACCTACACATATGTTTAAACATTAATATATGCAATTCTTTAATGAAGTTTTTATATGATTTTATGATCATAATTATTCCAACCACTGAAGGGTTCTGGTAAGTGACTGCTCAAGATATCAACTGAAAAGTTTGCTTAAAGTGAGTGTTAATTTTTAGCTCACCTGTCATGTAATGACGAGGTGAGCTTTTGGGATCACTTTTCGTCCGTCGTCAGTCCGTGCGGGCGTGCGGGCGTCCGTCCGTAAACAATTTCTTCAAACGACATCTCCTCCTAAACCACTGATCGGATTTTGACCAAACTTCACAGGAATGATCCTTAGGTGGTCCCCTTTCAAAGTTGTTCAAATGGTTCCAGTACGTTGCACATCTAGGTCACAGGAGCCAAAAATAGAATTTTTTCACCGAAAACTTAAAAAATCTTCTTATCTGAAACCATATGGCCCAGGTCTATTATATTTAGTATGAAGCTTCATCTAGTGGACCCCTACAAAGATTTTTAAATTATAGTGTTGGGGCCAAAAATGCCCCCGCCTTGGGGCCCTTTGGTTTTACATGGGCTTATATAGGGAAAATCTTTAAAAATCTTCTTCTCTGAAACCACAAGGCCCAGGTCTTTGATATTTGGTATGAAGCTTCATCTAGTGGACCCCTACCAAGATTGTTCAAATTATAGTGCTGGGGCAAAAAATGCCCCCGCCCCGGGGCCCTTTGGTTTTACATGGGCTTATATAGGGAAAATCCTTAAAAATCTTCTTCTCTGAAACCACAAGGCCCAGGTCTTTGATATTTGGTATGAAGCTTCATCTTGTGGACCCCTACCAAGATTGTTCAAATTATAGTGCTGGGGCAAAAAATGCCCCCGCCCCGGGGCCCTTTGGTTTTACATGGGCTTATATAGGGAAAATCTTTAAAAATCTTCTTCTCTGAAACCACAAGGCCCAGGTCTTTGATATTTGGTATGAAGCTTCATCTAGTGGACCCCTACCAAGATTGTTCAAATTATAGTGCTGGGGCAAAAAATGCCCCCGCCCCGTGGCCCTTTGGTTTTACATGGGCTTATATAGGGAAAATCTTTAAAAATCTTCTTCTCTGAAACCGCTGGGCCCAGGTCTTTGATATTTGGTATGAAGTTTCATCTAGTGGACCCCTACCAAGATTGTTCAAATTATAGTGCTGGGGCAAAATGCCCCCGCCCCGGGGCCCTTTGGTTTTATATATGTAGGCTTATATCGGGAAAATCTTTAAAACTCTTCTTCTCTGAAACTGCAACGTCCAGGTCCTTGATATTTGGTATGAAGCTTCAGTTTGTGGACCTCTACCAAGATTGTTCAAATTATAGCCCTGGGACCAAAAATGCCCCCGCTGCAGGGCCCTTGGTTTTACATAGACTTGTATAGGGAAATTCTTGACAAATCTTCTTCTCTGAAACCACAAGGCCTAGGTCTTTGATATTTGGTATGAAGCTTCAGCTAGTGGACCTCTACCAAGATTGTTAAAATTATAGCCCTGAGACCAAAAATGCCCCCGCTTTGTGGCCCTTTGGTTTTACATAGACTTATATAGGGAAAATCTTTGAAAATCTTCTTCTATGAAACCACATGGCCTAGGTCTTTGATATGTGGTGTGAAATTTCATCTAGTGGACCTCTATCAAGATTGTTCAAATTATAGCCCTCGGGCCAAAAATGCCCCCGCCCCGAGACCCTTTGGTTTTACATAGACTTATATAGGGAAATTTTTAAAAATCTTCTCTCGACCCCAAGGCCCATGTCTTTGATATTTGGTATGGAGCTTCATCTAGTAGACCTCTACCAAGATTGTTCAAATTATAGCCCTCGGGCCACGAATGCCCCCACCCCGGGGCCCTTTGGTTATACATAGACTTATATAGAG
Organism: Lucinisca nassula; assembly: GCA_963580285.1. Lineage (NCBI taxonomy): Eukaryota > Metazoa > Mollusca > Bivalvia > Lucinida > Lucinidae > Lucinisca > Lucinisca nassula. The sequence goes on along the minus strand of OY757023.1, from coordinate 108,114,354 downwards.
ATAATCTTTGAAAATCTTCTTCTCTGAAACAGCAAGGCCCAGCTTGGTGTGAAGCTTCATCTAGTGGACCTCTATCAAGATTGTTTAAATTATAGCCCTGAATGCCCCAGCCCTGGGGCCATTTGGTTTTACATAGGCTTATTGGTTTTACATAGGCTTATATAGGGAAAATCTTTAAAAAAATCTTCATCTCTGAAACGCAAGGCCAAGGTCTTTGATATTTGGTCTGTAGCTTCATCTAGTGGACCTTTGCAAAGATTGTTCAAATTATAGCCTTTGTTTATATTTGGTATGAAACTTCACCTTTTTAGACCTCCCTCAACATTATGCACTTTATAACCCTGGGGTCAATAATGGCTCTTCCCGAGGCCCACTTGTTACTCTATCGATCAGGTGAGTGATCCAGGGCCATGATGGCCCTCTTGTTAAATCCTAAGCTCCACCCCCGGACATGACCCTGGGGGCTGAATGGGAAATGGCCCTGGGGGCTGAAGGGGAATAGAAGTTTAACCCTTTACAGTGAAACTTCGATAACTGTAACACAGATGGTTCATTTACTTTTGCTAATTCGAACTTGTTCTGGAGTCCTAGAGAATTCTTTCCATAGCTCCAGATAACCATATTTTTAGGAAAATAAACAGTGATGTTTTATTTTATCTTGAAAGGTGTGTTGTGTGTACTCATTAGAGTTGACTGTAATAAGTTTACATAACATTCCCTTCAATAACATAATAGTGAAAATATATCCTTAAATCATCCAAATTATTTATCATGAACTGGCATTTTGAGTAAACCTCAGAAGTTTGAACTACCGGTATCTCTTTTTTTGAAAAGATTTTTGTACATCCCATAACAATTGATTTATCGTAGTTTGTAAATTATTAAACTGCAAATATGATAGGGTATGTAGCCAGTGCTTGCTTTAAAAATGACTCCTAAGCCCCACCCCTATAATATGATTCTATTCCAAAGACGAAATGTTTGTTGGCCAGTGATAAATGAACTATGAACTGTTATGTAAAACTTTCAAGTGAGCGTGACGTGGACCTGAAAGCTGATGCCAACATTTGGGTGATATCAACAGTTCTTCTGAACTTTATCACCTGCTCAGGCCTTGCCTTGGAAAAAATAAAACATGAAGTCTTTGACCTTGCTGTCATTGATTATGGACATGGATAGTACAAGCCAATTAGGCCTCATCAGTAACCCTTGTTTTAATTTTCCAAAACCTGGAATAGACCTGATGATCCCTAAGGAAATAATATAAAGTACACTATGATGAAGTACATAGAGATGTTGTATTGCAACCTGATGCCACAAACTGTGTAAAGGGGTTGCAGCCAGTTAGACAGAAACCAGTCTGCTCAGCCAAATAGACTAGCAAATCTTGAAAATTCATATATAGGCACTAGAGGTAACCCCCAAGTGAAATAGCAACCATGGTTGACCATGGCCATTATGATTTCGATGGTCTACCTTTTTTCAAGGCATGTTGTCAGATAGTATGAAAAATAGAGTGTCTGTATTACATTGTCTTATCATGGTCACCATGGTTGTCGGTCCTGCCCATAGAGGCTTGTAGAAATAGATGGGCTGCATGGTGCAGAGCTGAAACTGACCGCCCGCGAGTACTGGTAAACTGCTTAGAGGATAACCTCTTAGAGGATCTAAGCCTTCCCAGGCAAAGCGGTGCGAGTTGGACCTTCCATGTTTGTAAACCCTATTGGTTTCATTGGGGGGGGGGGGCACGGTTTGAGAGTTCATTTCACCTCAATTTCAGGTAAAAGTCCCTCAAAATTGGAAGCAACCTCTCCAAAATGAGGTATACAGTGTTGGCGGGGCCGTTTAACCTCGATTCAAAGAAACAAAACCATGGTTGTCAGTGGTTTGAAAGAGGGTAAAAATACAGTATGACTATGGTTGACTATGGATTATTATGGTCAATTGTCATAAATGTCCAACTAACCATGCTCTAGCATGGTTGTCCATAGCAGACCATGGCTGCTCGTTAGTAGAAACAAAGGTCAAAATTACTACGGTCGTTGACCATGGTTGATCATGGGCAACTGTCATAAAACTGTCATGGAATCAGTGGATGCTCTTGACATATTGTCAAGGGAGGTCAAAGCACAGAGGACAATGTCCATGGACACTGACCAGTCTGATTTAGTTCAAGTGTAAAGGTTCAGTAGCCTTCCTTAAAATTTATATCCTTCCTTGATATTTATATTTATTTATCTTTTCAAATTTATATACATTTACCTTCTAATTATTTGAATTAATTAGTTATTCACATCTATGTAGACAAGAAGCATGTATCTAGCTTACCACCTATATAGAAGTTTTGTATCCACAATTTGATCGTACTGGTAAACCGCTTAGAGGATCTAAGCCTGTCTAGGAACCGCGGTGCGAGGCGGACCGTCCATGCCAATAAACCCTATTTGTTTCATTTGGCGACAGGGCTTGAGATGTCATTTCATCTCAATGTCGGGTAAAAGTCCCACAAAATTGGAAGCAACGTCTCCAAAATGACCTTTACAGTGTTGACGGGGACGTTAAACCTCAAATCAAACAAACAAAATCCACAATTTGATCACCTCTAAAGAGATGATTTTCGAGAATGTTGTCAACAGAATTTCATCATAATGTATAGAACATTGTTTAGTACATGTATCTGCCTGTTGGTCTGAGGGCTTAAAGAGCATTGAATGTCATAAAATATGAGTGACAGGCATCTTGACCAGGAAGAATTCCTTCAGCTTGGTAGGGTTTCTTTGGTGTCTTTGATGGGTGGAGTAAGTTAATTGTATCGATTCCTGATCTTTGTTTTACTTCTACTTTCTATACATTAAGTGAATATAAAAATGTCTGCCCATGGTTTTTATGGTCTCATCAACACCATGGTCAAACATTGACCATTGTCTACCATGGTGTTCATGGTCAACTGACTGGGACCATGGTATATGACCATGGTCATCAAATTATGTGGTTGTGGTGCCATTTTACAGATCTTGGCCAACCATGATCCCAGGTCCATAGAATATCAAGAAAAACATGCTACTTCATGGTGAACCATTTTCACCTGGGTCAGTGTACTATCCAATTGCATCCATGCAAGGGTTGATCTGCATTTATTGAATTTGCCAGTGGCAGAATTTGCCTCTTATAAGCGTGCAAGGTAAGCTGATAGGCTTGACAGCGGCCCGCAGCTGTGCCATTCAACTTCATACCAAATCTATGTAACTGAGCTTATCAGCACATTTGGTATAATGTCCTGATTAATAAAGAGAAGAGGGTTAAGACCTCTCTTTCCACCAGATTGTGTAATACTTCTCCAACTCCAATAAGGCTTAAACAAGTTTCAAATGCTTTGTAAGAATCCTTTATTGTTTGAGAACAGGTGGCAGCAACTTGGCATAGACTTTTTTATCAGGTGAAAAACTGATCCTTGATTTCTTAAAAACAAAAGCTCAGCCAAGGGGAAATCTTCACAAAGTTAGTGAATCATGAAATGTATAAGGTGAAATGTGGATGCTTTCACAAAAGTTGCCATCCCAAGATGCAAGTTTATACCAAGTATAATTAATGATTCTCTTATAGTTCTTTGAACCTGAACATTGGGTTAAAAGCTAGGCTTGATAAATAGTTCTCTAAGTCAGTGAACCATGGCATGAGATCGAGGTCAAATATGGATGCTTGCAATGAAGTTGCCATTGCTAGAAGCAACTTTGCACCTAGTATGATCCATGATGCTCTTATTGTTAGAACTTCAGAAATGGACTTGAACATTTGGGTGAAAGTCAGTGAACTATAAAAAGTAGGTCAAGTGCAAAATATGGATGCCTGCACTAAAGCTGCCATCCTTCGATGCTAGTTTGTACCAAGTATCATTTATGAAGTTCTAATAGTTCTTGAGAAATGGACTTGACCACATGGGTGAAAGCCTGGGTTGACACAATAGTTTACAGTCAGTGAACCATGAAATGTAGGACAAGGTCAAATACGAATGCTTGCATTAAATGTGCTATCCCTAGATTCAAGTTGCTACATCAGGAGTGAAGCACTTATCATTATCAAGAAATGCACTTGTACATCAGGGTGAAAGTTAGGGTGGTTGCACATGCTGTAAATGGCTTGAGGTATGGATGAACAAACAGGCATATTGATGGAAAAGTGGCCCCTATATGTATATAGAGCCATGCTTCAAGCAGGTGTGACAGAAAAACTGGAAAAATCACAGTAGGCAGCAGGATACTGTATCTTTTGTTATCTGTGACACTAGAAGTTAAGAAAAAACATGAAAAGTGGAACCAAAGTATAACAGCACTAGATCATTATACAAGATGGATACAACATGTGTTACACAGTGTATATAATGCACATGTATGTCATACATATGCAGGTTAGGATAAATATTTTGTGCCATTCTTAATACCTTATAACCTTATCATTAAAACTAGCTGAATGTGGTAATAATATAAGATAAAATAAAATTTCCTCTTAGAACTTGAGTCATCATAGAGTTCGCAACTGGCAATGCAGGAACATTATACAAGAAGATCATAGTAAAGTTTCCACTTAATCTTGTTTTGAGGGAAGAAAAGGTCTAAGCTATGTCAAACCTCCTGCAAAGTGATTCTAATAGGTTTTTGAAGAAAGGTGTGGAAGGTTTTTAATGTATGGCTAGCATTGACCTTGGCTGTATTATCTGGAACTAGGAGTTATAACCATATTGCAGGCAAAAATGCATAGACATTTGATATATTTTTCCCCACAAAAGTGTTGTAACTCAAGTTACAACCCTTTTGCGGTGAAACTATTATGTATCTGAGATACAACATTTTTGAATTTTCAAAATTCTGAAAAAAGTAATTTCAATAGCACTCTGTTATTTTTGCAGGTTGTGGGCCTTTAAAATCAGAATAGAATTCTGCAAAAAAGTCATTTTGTGAAAAATGTATAGTTACCGCAGTTTTGCGGGCAGTCCTCGATACGGGGCATCAGGTTTTGTGGGACTTTTACCAGACATTGAGATGAAATGACATCTCATGCCCCAGCCGCCCAATGAAACCAATTGGGTTTATATGCATGGACGGTCCGACTTACACGACTGGCTTAGACCTTCTAAGCGGTTTACCAGTACTCCTGTGCTGTTGGTTTCTGCTTTGCGTGGAAGCACCACGCAGCCAAATCTTTTTCTTTTAGCACCGATGGGCGAGGGCCATTACTTTAGATCAAAATTTGAAAAGATCTAATGGAGACGGTCAAGGTGTGTAAATACAGTAAATTTCTATTCTTACACACCAGAGAAGGAAATCCCCGATTTTACCCTGGGATAGAAATCTATGTTCTGACCCTGGTGTTCCGACCCCAAATCGAATATAATCGCGTGTTTGATAAATGCACTGGTTGATTACGACCTTGTGTGTGCCGTCGTTAAGGTTGACATTAAGCACGATCCGTGACGTCACTTTACATTCCTGCAGTGTCAACACAATATACCGGATGTTGGTAACCGAAGTGACTGCAGCATTGAGATTCCGCGCTAAGAAATGGAAGGTATGCAAGAAAAAGAATCCAATATTGATGTGAGGGTTGGATAGAAAAATCCGTCCCTCGGCAAGCCTCGTGATGCCGGACAGTGACCCTCGGGACGTATTTTTCTCCTCCACCCCTCACACCAATGTAAGATTCTTATATTATCACACCACGTTTGGAACTGTTCAATAATGGTCTTTAAGTTTCAAGGTCATCTGCATTTTGGTTCCTGATGAGACGAATTTTAAAGGTTTTTTCCATATATATGGGTATGGCGGCAATCGTGGTCATGTGACTCATCTCATTCGTTGATATATTGCGGTTTAACGATACATCAACACTTTTGGGTCATTTTGTGTCGTCTCCCAGAGAAAGTAAGATAAGGGATAGTAGAGATGAATGGGAGGGAAAGTGAGAAAGGAAAATGAACGGAAGTGTAGGAACATAAGAATAGCAACACTCCCCTCTACCCTTACTTGCTACAAGGACAGAAGGTCTTGGCCAACTGTAAGCCAATCGGACGCCCCAGTGATGACCGTTGACTTACCCAACCACCCCCGATTCCAATCCCACAAATTTTGATTTATTGTCTCATCCAACAGAGGCTTCACGTGTAATCGGGTTTTACAGCATGCATGGTAGTTCCCCCAATCACGGTTGACAACTCTGCTTCCCTCTTTAATTGCACGCCGGTGGGTCAGGCCTCAGATTCTATGACGGTTCCAACGTAAAGGCTTATTGAGAATTAGAGAGATCTAATTCAAGGTAATGTTGGTTGGCGCTTGATGCTCTGTCTCTGGTCGGGCCCATCGGAGTCTAACTGTTGGGTTTCTTTTGCTCCAGCATTTCAGTGGTTTCTAGCTGTCGAGCCCTCACCGTTGTTTCACCTCTGTGGTTGTTTGTTTGTGTTCACGGAGATGTCGCACTGATGAATTGGGAGGCCTTCATGTGGACTGAAAAAATTATTTGTCTAAATCGCGACGGAAGTAAGGGCGAGGATTGTGGCCACGTAAAATCGATTAATGCCTCCCCACCCAGGTGGAATTCGTTTCACTGACCGTTCCAAGTCGGTTCTTCTGTCGCGGTTTATTTATTTGAATGGTTTGTCTGAAGCTGAAGTTTGGAGGCCTTCATGCGCACTGAAAAAATTATTCGTCTAAATCACGGCGGAAGTTAGGGGCGAGGATTGTGGCCACGTAAAATCGATTTAAGCCCCCCAGTGGAACTAGTTTCTGCTGACCGTTCCAAGGCAGTTTCGTCTGTCGCGGTTTATTTTTGATATGGTTTGTCTTTGGGTGTTTGTGTCACTTATGTTGTTTTATTTTGGATAGCCTATTGGCCATTTTGTGGAAAAGTAACTGTCTTTTGGCTTTCCGCTGTTGGTGTTTCCATTAGGGTCTATTGTTTCATGTGTTATGTCTTTCCCTTTGTAGTCTCTGATGGGAGCTGTGGGTTGATTGTATCGATTCCTGTTCATTGCCTCCACTTCTATTTTTCAATCAGCCCAGCAGTTTACTGGAGAAGAAGACGAAATACTGAATCCTGAGTCATCAAGGACAAAGGTCATAAAATGACCTAGACCTTTGTATTTGATAAACTGCCATTAAGATGGTTACAAATATCAATCTAAAACATCCACTGTTTTGCCGTTCCCATACAAATGCTTTAGTGACCAAATGTGACCTTGACGTAAATAGGTCGTCACCAAAAGGTCATCATTTGAGCACACTTGGTAGGGCCCGATGCTGCAAACCAAGTTTCAAGGTCATCTGCCTTTTGGTTTCTGTGGAGAATCGCTTAGGGTTTTTTACCATATATGAATATTGTGGCCATCTTGGTCATGTGGCTACAATCCCGAAAATTTATTGTCATTGCCTTATCCCTTAGAGGCTGCACATGTAATTTGGTTTCAGTCAGCCTAGCAGTTTAGTGGAGAAGAAAACAATACTGAATCTGAGCCAAAGGTCAGTAAATAAGTTGGACCTTTTAAATCAATTAACTTCTATTTAGATGATTTTAAATATCAATTATGATACCAAAGGCTACAATAGAATCATAAAAACCGAGTTTGGCTTTTTTCCTTAAAAATGCTTAAGTGACCGTATTTGACCTTGACGTAAAATAGGTCAAACTCACCGAAAATGTCATCATTTGAACACATTAGTCCCCGATGTGGCAAATTAAGTTCCATTGTCATCTGCTGTTTCGTTCCTGATGTGAAGATTTTCAACGTTTTTACCATATATTGGCATGGCACCCATTTTGTTCATGTGAACATTGAACAAGTCTTACGAACAAACTTTTGTTCCCCCTTCTAAGGCTCCAGGACCACATGTGACAAGGTTTTAACTGGCCAAGTAGTTTCAGAGATGTTGTTTGAAAATGTTGACCCCAACAAAGATGACGGACCACTGCTTATCCTATAAGCTCGACTCCGGTGAGGTAATAATTTGTGGGTTCTACCCTAATTCATAATTGATCTATATTTCTGTTCATATGCATGTCAATAAAATATGGATCCAATACACTTACCTTTTTTTTTCAAAACGCATGGGGCATGTGTACAGTTGAAAGACTGAACTGACATATACTGACCGGAAATAGAAACTATACACTTTTAAATTGTTTTTAAATTGTCTCGCCTGACAAAACAAGTGGATAATTCAGTTAAAAGTTACTGATTAAGGATTTGACTAACTATCGACATGAATCCTGTAACAATTTAAAGAACTCTGGTGTTCAAAATAACTGTTTTGGGGGAAAATGTAGAAAAGTGCATTTTTCACAAAATCTGTTTGTAATCGAATTTTGACTTCAACATTTTTGCGTGTAGGTAACAAGTGAAAAGCAAGAAATAAAAAAAATAACATAACATCTGAAAATTATCGAGAAGCAAACATTCTATTGAAATCTCAGAAATTGCTTTTTTCCGCGAAATTTTCAAAGTAATGTTTCAAGCCAAATATCGACCAAAAAGTGCCTTGAATCGTCTTCAGCTGTGTCTTAAATATTGATAAAAACAAAAACCGCACTCAGAAATGCCATAATTTTCGCTCACTTCCGGTGGTTTGGTCCAATATTTAGACGTCGATAACATTTCAGCCATTGTGAAAATTTTCATTTTGTTAACAATATTTCCAACGTTAGATGATGCGTAATAACTGGTAAAAAAGGGGAATCACATTCACGACACAAAATGTTTGACTCAATGGAAACTTTAACAGCAAGATTTGGACCCTTGCTTTGTACCTGTGGCTCTACCCGAAAAATCGTACTTATCATTAAAAAATTTATTCGATAAATCAGACATGCCAGTGATGATACGTTATATAATTGAAATTCAAAGTTCATTAAAATGTTTCGCCAGTGACAACTCAAAATTGAGTGTATAGTTTCTATTTCCGGTGAGTATATGTATGGGCATTTGTGATACTATTATTCACACCCCTTTTGAAATCAGTGGAACATAAAAATGTCACATGCGCGGGCATTCTATATGAAATTTAAGAAACTCATCAAAGACCACTTTGTGTTCATGGAGATGTTACACTGATGAGTTAGGAGGCCTTCATGTGGACTGAAAAAATTATTTGTCTAAATCGCGATGGAAGTGCTAGGATTGTGGTCACGTAAAATCGATTTAAGCCCCCAGTGGAATTCGTTTCTGCTGACCTTCCAAGGCGGTTCTTCTGTCCCAGTTTATTTTCGTTATGGTTGTCTTTGGGGTTTTTTTGTCGCTTATATTATTTTATTTTGGATAGCCTATTGGCCATTTTTGTGGGAAAGTAACTGTCCTTTTGGCTTTCCGCTACTGATTTTTCCATTAGGTCTGTTGTTTCATGTTTGTGTTTCTTTCCCTTAGGGGTCTCTGATGGGAGCTGTGGGTCCATTGTATCAATTCCTGATCATTGCCTTCACTTACAATTTCAAATCATAATGACAGCTCATGTCATAATGTCCTATTGATGACATGATCTGTGTCCTGAAGCAAGTTACAGGCTGCAGCCACAACCCCCCATGCATTTACATTCGAACTGCGACGGGTCGTACCCCTTTGAAACTATAAAATTTGCCCGAGACAAGGGTTGTTCGAGCCACTGAGGGTAACTTTTAGCGCCACACCAGGAAACATAATGGAAATAAATTTTGGATATCTTTTCTGTTTTCTGAAAAAAAATGTATGTTGCATCTGTCTATCTACTTACTGAATTGGCTCATCATGAGACCACACACAACAAATCAAACAAACACAACATACAATGCAAGATACAAGAAGCAAATCTTCCTGACATATCCCTGAATATTTTGTTTCTGGAGGAATTCCCTAGAGACTGAAGAAGGGATTCGACCCATTCATGGTTAACTAGACATCAGAGTTCGAGCCATAGAAGTTTTGCTGTTTAAGGTTGTTCAAAATCACACTTAAGAAGGAAGAAAACAAAACATAAAGGGTCGAGCAAATTATAAGAAACAATTTATTTGATTAAAGAATACTTTAAAATATAGAACTCTAGAAAAATTGCACAACAAGAAAAAAACCTTTGACATACTGATTCATATCACACAGGACAGTGACCTAACAACATCTTTACAATGACGCATCCATGCCATAAAATGGCCTCTTTCATATCTCTAGGTGTAGGATTTTTTATATTAGGAAAATTACTTATAACCCCTGTAAACCCCATTTTCTCTGCATGAAGTGGGGTTTAGATGGGCCGGTGTCTGATAATATAATGATATATTCAGTTTTGAATGGCTTAAACACCGTTGGAACCATAGAATCGGTTTGACTAACTGATGATTACTCATAGTATCAGATCAGCAGGCAAAATAGAGATAGTTTTTTGGATCTCTTAAAAATTGTGTTTATTTTTTTGTACTTATTAGAATCGCTTCATCCAGGCAATAACATGAGTACACACAAACATCCAAGATAAAATAACAGAATTCTCCCTAAACTATCAAACTATCAGATAGCTTAATATCTGCAGGTATGGGAATGTTTTCCTTGGGGCCAAAGACCGAGTTCAAAACAACCATGGTAAATAAGCTATTGGTGTTAGAGTCCCCCAAGTTTCACTGTAAAATGCATCCATTACGAAAACACGCCTATTTAAATATATTATAAAAATTTACCACCAAAAAATGAAAATTTTCAGATAAAAATTCTGATATCTTTGACATGTTTGCTCCAAACATAGATTGTACAAACATAAACCTGTTAGGACCGGCTCGTCGAGTCGGTTCTAACGAGTACCCACAATTTATGTTTTTGAGCAGAAATAGGAAAAATAATGTATATATATCCATGTAGACCCCAGTTTTACTATATAAAAGTAAGATATAAGTGGGTCAAAATTATATAGGAATCTTTTTGTGATGAATAATCTAGGGAAACTTTTTAAAAATAATTCCTAATCTCCATCAGTATGCACATTTCGCACAATCTGATTGGTTGGAATAAAAATTAGATACTTTGATGAATTCCATGAGCAAAAATCTAGAGTTATTTCACACAACATAGGGATGGGTAGTTACATAAAGTGAGGTCAAAGAGCATATTTAGAATCCTTATGTTACGCCATTTTATATATAGTGGTGTGAACAGCTTTCGATTAAAAGATGGAAACTATTTAAAACATAAATGTTAAATAAATGGGATATAAAAACATTTTTTTTTGAAAGATGGCAGCTTCTAATTGAATAGCTATTGGTACACTCAATCTTACACATTGGAAAGAAATCCTAAAGATTCCATTATGGTGGTATTTTAACATTTCGATAAAAAATTGAAATTGTAGGGAATGAAATATCATTTTTGTGGCTTTTAATTGATATGTAAACTTCCGCGAATCACTCACAAACTTATTCTGGCTTCATGCAGTTTGTGAGTGATCAACAAAAATGAAATTCATTCCTGTACCAATTTCGATCCCCTATCATTAGGAACCACACTTGATTTTTACCACTCTGGTTAAATTAGGCCTTTCGAGAGAATCCTGTCGCAACCAGTTAAGTCATGGACAAGCCTCCTCAACTACACAGACTAGCAACTGTTTTCTAATTTTAGACATCAACACTAGATGTATTATACAAATCTGATGTGGGGTTCTGTTGTAGATGGGGGTTTCCAGCCCTCGAGATGACCATGCTGAGCGGAACCGTTGGTCATGATCATCCCGAGGGTTAGAAACGCCCACAGCTACAACAGAACCCCGTATTGGATTTTTTTTCTTGCAGAATACCACCGAAAATATTCATTTTAGTTTATTTAACAGTGTGTTTTCTTGCATTATACTAATGTAGTTTACCTGGGTAAGAACACGGGTGTAAGAACATTTTTTCTATCCGAGGCTAAAACTGTAGGTTCCTTATCTGTTATGCAAGAATATACTATCCAAGCAGTAATCACAATGATACTGGTAGAAGAATAGGGCCAATGCCATAACAGGCCACAATGTTATAAAACTTTTTTCATGATCAACAGATTTGAGCATGAAATTCGAAACGCTCATAATTAGTAAGGTATAAATAAATAAGGCAATTTGTCTGCTAAGGAGAGCAAACAATGTTGTTGGTCCTGCTCATATATTTGACATTTTAAATATTTATGAGCAGGACAAATTTCATGCTCAAATTAGTTGAGCATGAAAAAAAGTTTTATAACCTCGGACCTCAGCTTATCAAACAGTCCAATTGAATATTCTGATAATTTAAATCTGTGTCCTCTAAAATAAATTAGTCTGTAGCATAATTCTAACAAACTCTGACTGGTCCACGTGACCATCTCCATTGATGTCCGCTTCCTCAATCATATCTTTCAATTCCTCCTCAGTAAACCTGGTACCAGTCTCTTCACAGGCCTTTTTCAAATCATCAAGACAGATAGCACCTTTTCTTCCTGAAAACATAATCACATCTTTACGAATACCTGTTTTAGGCTATGTTACGAGCCAGGCGTAGCAGAAAGAAAAAGCAAACAAGCCTTTTGGAAAATTTTAACAAAATTTATTTACAAGTTAACTTTAACCTGTAGAAGTAAGAAAATTAAATGTACTTAGCTCTGTTATGAAATATCCTGAATGAATCTATTTTCCTTGATCCCACAGAATTCACAGTCCAAAATGAAAAGTAATATCCTTTAACAATCCCACACAGAATTTATAAATAACTTTTCTTAAATGCCCAAACATCAAACTCCAAAGTCTCCCTCAGTGAGAAAAATCAAGCTCTTTTATAGACCCTAAGATTTCTCTAGAACATTCCAGAGGGCTGTGGAATAAGATGAGGTAATTTTCTAAAAATAATGCAACCCAGAACTTTCTGGAAGGTTCTGAAGTACTTTTCCTTGTAAACATGTTGTTTACAAAAATGAAATTAATCTGTGACTCAGTTTTCTAGAATCTTCTATAAGAAGATTAACAAGATATTTATAGCACTATTAGGTCACAGTGGGGTGCAAGTGGGAATCAGAAAAATAAATTCTTATGCATAACACTCCCCCTCTTCGAGGAAAAGAAAGATTTATGTAATAAAGCTTTCTTTTGCTTTAAGAATAATAAAATATTGAGCATAGCATATAAAATTACATGTATCTACAATCCACTTTAATAGGAAAGAAAAACACAACTCCTGACACTGCTCAAGCTCTTGAAAGGGCATCAGGAATAATGTTATCTCTCCCTCTGATATGTCTTATGTCTAAATTATACTCTTGTAGCATAAGACTCCACCTGAGCAACCGCTGATTTTTGTTTTTCATTTTATGTATGAAAGTCAGTGGATTGTGATCACTGAAAACAACAATCGGTGCAGTAGTAGGGGTAAGATAAACTTCGAAATGTTGCAGACTGATTCTTGCTCTGCATCTGTCTATGTTCGAGAATTAATCCTTCTAAGAGTCTATAAACATTTTTGTCCTTTCTTGTTCTGGTATAAGAATACTAGGAGAACTCCATTCCAGTCATTGTCCAGCAAATACTGAATTTCTTCTTTAAGATTTTTCTGTTTTATAGGATTCATCCTGTATGGGTGTTGTTTTACAGGTTTAGAACCATTTATGTCCACATCGTGAAATATTTTGTCTGTCCGTGTTGGAATGTCAGGAAATAATTGTTCATATTCAAAAATCAGCTGTTTCAGTTCATTCCGCTGATTTGGCTCTAGATGTGACAGTTTCTGGTCAAGATTCCGTAGAATGTCAGAATTCTGAAGTTTTGATGATGTGGGATCCGACTTCACTGAATTAATATCCTCACAGTCATTGTCACATGAATTAAGTGGAACAGAGCTAACTAGATTGACTGATGTTAAAGATGTATTGTCCCTATCTATGTATTCCTTGAGCATGTTAATGTGACATAGCTGCTTTAGCTTGCGCCTCTCAGGAGTGTTTATTATGTAATTTACGTCACTGATCTTTTTGTCTACAGTGTATGGACCATAATACCTGGCCTGCAACGATTTTCCTGGAATAGGCAAAAGAGCTAGTACCTTATCACCTGGTTTAAAATTCCTTTCTTTTGTCCCTATGTCATATAGCTGTTTCATTTTCCTTTGGGCTGACTGAAGATTGGTCCGAGCAGCCTCACAAGCTTTTGAAAGTCTAGTTTTGAAATCGGACACATACTGAAGTAAATTCAGGGAGGTGTCATCATTGGAGAGAAATTTCTCTTTGAGAAGTTTCAAAGGACCACGAACAGTATGGCCAAATACTAATTCAAATGGACTGAAGCCAAGAGATTCTTGCACAGATTCTCTAACAGCAAATAAAAGGAGATGGATGCCTTCATCCCAATCCTTCTCTGTGTCAAAACAATATGATCTTATCATGTTTTTCAATGTTTGATGGAATCTTTCAAGGGCGCCTTGACTTTCAGGATGATAGGCCGATGACTTATACTGTACAATGCCAAGTTCATGCATTACTTGTTGAAATATTCCAGACATAAAATTTGAGCCTTGGTCTGACTGAATAGATTTAGGAAGCCCAACAAATGTGAAAAACTTCACTAAGGCCTTGACGATTGTCTTAGTTTTGATATTTCTTAAGGGAATGGCTTCGGGAAAACGTGTGGAAGCACACATAATAGTCAAAAGATATTCACAGCCAGACTTAGTTCTGGGCAAGGGACCCACACAGTCTATAATTATTCGACTGAAAGGTTCATCAAAAGCAGGTATAGGCTGCAAGTGAGCCTTAGGTATAGTCTGATTGGGTTTTCCTACCATTTGGCATGTATGACAGGACCTACAATGCTGAGAAACATCTGATTTTAACCCAGGCCAGTAAAAATGATTAAGAATCTTGTGATAGGTTTTATTTACACCTAAATGTCCTGACATGGGAGTTTCATGTGCCAAGTTTAATATTTGGGAACGGTAAACCCGTGGAACCACTATCTGGTGGTTGACAGTCCACTCGTCTTCTGCTGAGACGTCTGGTGGACGCCATTTTCTCATAAGAATGTCATTTTTGACATAATAACAGACTGGGACCTGAGATACTTCCTGCTCATCTAAGGCCCTTTCAAATAAAGGCGAAATTTCAGGATCCTTATGCTGTTCTATAGCTAGTTGAGACCCAGACATTATGTCATGGCCTAGATCTAAAGATGAGTTATTCTCATGAAAATCTGTCTGCTTATCAGGCAGGCTTGAAGACAGAGACCTTGTTATCTCGTCATTAAAAGACTGACCCAAAAAGGTATCAGTTAAATCAAAATCCTGTTTCCCATCAGTTTGCTTGGCCTTACGTGCCATAGCCCTTGTGACTGCACAAGACGGATAAAGATCAGGAATTTCCTGCTCAATGGGATCAGGCGGTTGGTCTATGCAAGGATTAGTAGTCAAAAGTGGGTTTACCACAACCTTATCTCCAGCTAAGTCATTGCCTAGCAACAAATGAACACCTTTAAAAGGTAAAGAAGGTCTAATACCAACAGCCACTGAACCGGATACCAAGTCTGATGACAAATAAACGTTATGGAGCGGAACATTAACAAATCCACATTCCACACCCTGAATAAGGACACTTTGGCCCAAAGAAGTCTTCTCAGAAAAAGGCAGAGTATCTGCTAGAATAAGAGATTGAGAAGCTCCGGTATCTCGTAAGATTTTAATAGGGGTAGGATGGGCATAACTGTCACCATTTAGTGACACAAAACCATCTGATAAGAATGGTTCATAACACTCCATAACTGTATCAGTCTCAGATAATTTGGTATCAGAAAGAGTTTCCTCCCTTACACAAGACTGTGGTTTTGGCCTTATAGAAGTCAAGCCTGTAGGCTTAAGTTCCTCTTGTCTTTCTCTTTCTTTCCTTCGCTTTAATTTTAAACACTCAGAGATCAAATGACCTGTATTTTTACAATAATAACACACTACTTGAGATTGAGATAAGGGATTCTGGTCTTTGTTTTCACCAGAAGGTTTGGAAAATTTCTGGCTTTTGTTTTCACCAGAAGGTTTGGACGGATTCTGGCTTTTATTTTCACCAGAAAGTTTGGGCATAGTACTAGATGTATGGCTATAACTACCAGAAGGATTACTGGGATAGAATCTTGGACCTGTCTGTGGATTATAAGGTTTTCGAGGATAAGGCCTGTTCACAAATGAGACTTTATGAGTCAAAGCATAATCATCTGCCAAACGAGAAGCTTCCTCCAAAGTTTCAACCTGTCTTTCATCGAGAAAAGATTTAATGTCTGAATTTATGCACCGTTTGAACTCTTCAACAAGGACAAGCTGTCTAAGTTTGTCATGATCAGAGCCTACCTTTTTAGAAGAACACCACCTATCAAATAGCTGTTCTTTGGTTCGAGCAAATTCTATATGGGTCTGGGAAATTTCTTTTTTACAATTCCTAAATTTTTGCCTGTAAGCTTCAGGGACCAATTCATATGCCTTAAGAATAAGCTCCTTAACCAAATCATAGTCTGAGCTTTGCTCGACAGTCAGCTGAGTGTAAATGTCTCGAGCCTTTCCGACAACAACGCTTTGCAAAAGTAAGGTCCAATGCTCTTTTGGCCATTTTAAATTTTCTGCAACTTTTTCGAAATGCAAAAAATACTTATCTACCTCTTTTTCCTGAAATGGTGGAACTAATCTGATGTGCTTTGTTGCATCAAAGTAACTACCAGAGTCAAAAACAGGGGTATGTTTCACCCTATCTTGACCCTGGAGTTCCATTTCTTTCAGCCTTAATTGAAATTGCCTTTCCCTTTCTTTTTCTTCAATACTATATCTCATTTTTTCCTTTTCTAACTCAATCCGTTCCTCCATTTCTCTTTGTTTTTCCCTCTTTCTTTCTTCCATTTCTCTTTGTTTTTCCCTCTCCCTTTCTTCCATTTCTCTATTTTTTTCTTCCTGTTCTATTTTTTCTTTTCGAACACGTTCTTCCATTTCTAATCTTTCCATCTGCATTTGTCTCTGCATTTCTCTTTCTTTTTCTTTGCATCGTTCTTCCATCTCTAATCTTAACTTTTCTAATTCAATTTGCCTTCCTATTTCAATTTGTCTCATTTGTAATTCAGTATGTGAAACCATAATGAGAGACAAAGCAGATGGATCGAAAAGTTCTTCATCAACAAAAAACTGTACCAAAATATTCTTAATTTCATGCTTCTTCATGCTTGTTTTGACAGCAGTAACCCCATAATGGGAAGCAATATCTAACAAATCTGTCCTTTTGGCCAGATTAAACAACTCCTGAGTAGGCTGAGCCAAAAAGCTTCTCAAATCAAACGACATGTTTGCTTTTTGTATGTTTTATTAAGTAATTAGGGTAATAAAGATTGAGGTTAATTTGACAAGTTTTATATATATATATATATATATATATATATATATATATATATATTTTGAAATGACAAGCCCAATAAGAATTTCACATGAAATGACAAGTACTATTTCACCTGAAATGACATTCACATGAAATGACAATCCCCCATATGCCTATAGGGAAACACCAATCCTGTGAAGCAACTGCCAAGTCTATATTTGACAAGAAATGACAATTACCTGCCGTCACATGAAATGTCGGTTTTAAAATGCTCGAAATGGTTTATCCCGGACGAGCCCCCAATTTCTGTTACGAGCCAGGCGTAGCAGAAAGAAAAAGCAAACAAGCCTTTTGGAAAATTTTAACAAAATTTATTTACAAGTTAACTTTAACCTGTAGAAGTAAGAAAATTAAATGTACTTAGCTCTGTTATGAAATATCCTGAATGAATCTATTTTCCTTGATCCCACAGAATTCACAGTCCAAAATGAAAAGTAATATCCTTTAACAATCCCACACAGAATTTATAAATAACTTTTCTTAAATGCCCAAACATCAAACTCCAAAGTCTCCCTCAGTGAGAAAAATCAAGCTCTTTTATAGACCCTAAGATTTCTCTAGAACATTCCAGAGGGCTGTGGAATAAGATGAGGTAATTTTCTAAAAATAATGCAACCCAGAACTTTCTGGAAGGTTCTGAAGTACTTTTCCTTGTAAACATGTTGTTTACAAAAATGAAATTAATCTGTGACTCAGTTTTCTAGAATCTTCTATAAGAAGATTAACAAGATATTTATAGCACTATTAGGTCACAGTGGGGTGCAAGTGGGAATCAGAAAAATAAATTCTTATGCATAACAGCTACCTCTACCCATGTGAGATAGACCATTCTTCCATAGCTACAATAAAGCGCTGCAAGCACTGCACTATGCCGTGTCACTGCACATACATCAACCAAAGCCATTAAACTGTCAAAATGAATTACTAATGAAGCTGCACAAGTTATTCCTTATATGAAGTCGACATGAATACAGGACTGACATAACCATCTGGGAAACAATCCAATATAATTTTGACTCCCGTAAACCCAACTTTTATACAGTAAAACTGGGGTTTACAGGGCTATACCTTTTTATTCTTATTTCAGCTCAAAAACATGGATTGTTGATCACATTAGAACCGACTCGCCGAGGCAGTTCTAATAAACCGCCTCGCCGAGGTGGTTCTAACGAGTGTCATATCTAAGTTTTAAGCAGAAAAATAGCCATCGGAAGAGATGGCAAATCCCCCGACCAAAAGCCAATCTGGCCTTCAGAAGATTGTTCACCAATAGAAAGTGCACCAGAATTAAACTAGCAATATATCACAAAAGTATTGCAGTTATGGCCATCACAAGATTATAGTGTCAGGGGAGATAACGAAACAAGAGGCTCAATGAGCCTAACTGCTCACCCGAGGATCATTTTAGTTAGCTGTTTGACTCATGTTTTTTAAGCATAATTTTTTTTTGAATAAAAATCAAAAATGAGTTCCTTTAAGAGCAATGAAAACTTCATAAGAAGATGGGCCATACTACGTAGTTTCGGCTAATAAAGCCTCATCAGTGACCCTGTAATGATCCGGCAAAGAAAGCCAGATCAGTTCTTCCTAATGGAACACGGCATAGTCAATTTGGACCCTTGGGGTAGGTTCGGTAGGATTAATGTTGGGGACCACTAGACATTGCTACATGCTTAATATGTAAGCTCTGGGCCTAGTGGTTTCAGAGAAGAAGATTGTTGAAGTTTGTTTTTTTTCCATTATAAGTCTATGGGGGCTAAGAGGCCCCGGGGTGTGGCCAGTTTAGACCCCAGGGGCATGATTGGCACAATTTATGTAGGGGACCACTTGACATTGCTACATGCTTAATATGGGCCTAGTGGCTTCAGAGAAGAAAATTTTTTAAGTTTGTCCCATTGTAAGTCTATGGGAGCTATATGTTGCCATGGCAACACCAGTTTCAATCTGAAATACCCCAAAACATACTGCATCTTCTCCCCCAACCAGATAATGCTTCTCATGAAGTTTAATCATGATTGGCCAAGTCGCTTTAAAAATATACTTATTTGAAAATGTGAACGGACGCCGGACCATTGGCATACCAATACCTCACATGAGCCTTCGGCTCAAGTGAGCTAATAATACTAGCGGTTTCAGAGAAGAAGACTTTTTAAGCTTTTTTCAATTATAAGTCTATGGGGGCTAAGGGGCCCAAGGGCGTGGCCAGTTTAGATCCCAGGCATGATTGGCACAATTTATGTAGAGGACCACTTGACATTGCTACATGTTTAATATGTAAGCTCTGTGTCTAGCGGTTTCAGAGAAGAAGATTTTTTAAGCTTTTATTTCCATTATAAGTCTATGGGGTATAAGGGACCCCGGTGTGTGGCCAGTTTAGACCTCAGGGGCATGATTGGCACAAATTATGTAGGGGACCACTTGACATTGCTACATGCTTCATATGTAAGCTCACGGCCTAGTGGTTTCAGAGAAGAAGATTTTTAAGCTTTTTTTTCCATTATAAGTCTATGGGGGCTAAGGGGCCCCAGGGCATGGCCAGTTTAGACCCCAGGGGCATGATTGGCACAGTTTATGTAGAGGACCACTTGACATTGCTACATGCTTCATATGTAAGCTCTGTGCCTAGCGGTTTCAGAGAAGAAGATTTTTAAGCTTTTATTTCCATTATAAGTCTATGGGGTGTAAGGGACCCCGGGGCGTGGCCAGTTTAGACCCCAGGGGCATGATTGGCACAATTTATGTAGGGGACCACTTGACGTTGCTACATGCTTCATATGTAAGCTTACGGCCTAGTGGTTTCAGAGAAGAAGATTTTTTTAGCTTTTTTTCATTATAAGTCTATGGGGGCTAAGGGGCCCCGGGGCGTGGCCAGTTTTGAACCCAGGGGCATGATCGGCACAATTTATGTTGACGAACACTTGACATTGCTACATGCTTAAAATGTACGCTCTGTGCCTAGCGATTTCAGAAAAGAAGATTTTTTAAGCTTTTTTTTCATTATAAGTCTATGGGGGCTAAGGGGCCCCAGGGCGTGGCCAGTTTAGATCCCAGGGGCATGATTGGCACAATTTATGTAGGGGACCACTTGACATTGCTACATGCTTAATATGTAAGCTCTGGGCCTAGTGGTTTCAGAGAAGATTTTTTAAGCTTTTTTTCCATTATAAGTCTTTGGGAGCTAAGGGGCCCCGGGGCATGACCAGTTTAGACCCTAGGGGCATGATTGGCACAATTTATGTAGAGGACCACTTGACATTGCTACATGCTTAATATGTAAGCTCTGTGCCTAGCGGTTTCAGAGAAGAAGATTTTTAAGCTTTTATTTCCATTATAAGTCTATGGGGGTTAAGGGACCCTGGGGTGTGGCCAGTTTAGACCCCAGGGGCATGATTGGCACAATTTATGTAGGGGACCACTTGACATTGCTACATGCTTCATATGTAAGCTCACGGCCTAGTGGTTTCAGAGGAGAAGATTTTTTTAGCTTTTTTCCATTATAAGTCTATGGGGGCTAAGGGGCCCCAGGGCGTGACCAGTTTAGACCCAAGGGGCATGATTGGCACAATTTATGTAGAGGACCACTTGACATTGCTACATGCTTAATATTTTAGCTCTGTGCCTAGCGGTTTCAGAGAAGAAGATTTGTTAAGCTTTTATTTCTATAGGGGGTTAAGGGACCCCGGGGCGTGGCCAGTTTTGACCCCAGGGGCATGATTGGCACAATTTATGTAAAGGACCACTTAACATTGCTACATGCTTCATATGTAAGCTCTGGGCCTACTGGTTTCAGAGAAGAAGATTTTTTAAGTTTTACCCATTGTAAGTCTATGGGAGCTATATGTTGCCATGGCAACAAGAGTTTCCATCTGATCTGCCCCAAAACATAACGCATCTTTTCCCCCAACCTGATAATGCTTCTCATGAAATTTAATCATGATTGGCCAACTGGCTTTAAAGATATATTTAGTTGAAAATGTGAACGGACGACGGACGACGGATCATTGGCATACTAATACCTCACATGAGCCTTCGGCTCAGGTGAGCTAACAAGAGGCCCATGGGCCACGATGCTCACCAGAGCTCAGGCAGGCACTGCCCACTGGCAGCCATGTATGGTTTTAATTTATTGATTATAAAGTCTCCCAAATGAACCCCCATTTCATTAGGACTCTGTATCTGAAATATTAGGCCTTTTATGAAGTGGAGGGGTGGGAGATGACCCAACAGAGCCCAATTTGATATCATTGAATGCATCTTATCATAAGGAACAAGAAAATATATGGTTTATGGGTGGGGGTGGGGATCTTAACGGTTTCTGAGATATTGGGCCTTTTATGAAGTGGAGGGGATGGGGAATGGCCAGGGCACATCCCAAGAGACCCCCAGGTTGGTGTCTCTGAATGCGTTTTATCATAAAAAACAAGAATGTATATATGGTTTAGGGGTGGGAAGCTGATAGGTTTCTGAGATTTATCGCCTTTTATGAAGTGGCAGGGTGGGGCATGGCCCCAGCACACCCCTGAAGACCCCTAGGTTGGACTCATTGAATGCGTCTTATCGTAAAGAACAAGAATATATATGGATAAGGGGTGGGGATCTGAACGGTTTCTGAGAATTTGGGGCCTTTTATGGAGTGGAGGGGGGTAGGACATGGCCCAGGCACATCCCAGAGGACCCCCAGGTTGGTGTAACTGAATGCGTCTTATCATAAGAAACATGAATATATATGGTTTTCGGGTGGGGATCTGAAAGGTTGCCGAGATATATTGCCTTTTATGAAGTGGAGGGGTGGGGCAATGGCGCATCCCTGGGGACCCCTAGGTTGGTATCACTGAATGCGTCTTATCATAAGAAACAAGAATATATATGGTTTTGAGTTGGGGATCTGAATGGTTTCTCAGATATATGGCCTTTTATGAAGTGGAGGGGGTGGGACAGGGCCCTGACCAATCCCAGGGGGCCTCCAGGTTGGTGTCATTGAATGTGTCTTATCGTAAGGAACAATAATATATATGGTTTAGGGGTGGGGATCTGTAAGGTTTCCAAGATATTGGGCCTTTTATGAAGTGGAGGGGTGGGGCAAGGCCCCGGCGCATCCCGGGGGGCCCATAGGTTGGTGTCAATGAATGCACCTTATCATAAAGAACAAAAATATATATGGTTTAAGGGTGGGGGTCTAAACGGTTTCTGAGATATATGGCCTTTTATGTTGTTGAGGGGGTGGGGCATGGCCCCGGCGCATCCCGGGGCCCCCAGGTTAGTGTAACTGAATGAGTCTTATCATAAGGAACAAGAATATATATGGTTTAGGGGTGGGGATCTGTACGGTTTCCAAGATATTGGGCCTTTTATGAAGTGGAGGGGGTGGGGCAAGGCCCCAGCGCATCCGGGGGCCCCCCAGGTTGGCGTCAATGAATGTGTCTTATCATAAGGCACAATAATATATATGGTTTAGGGGTGGGGATCTGTAAGGTTTTAGAGTTATGGCCATCACAAGGTTAAATTGTCAGTGGAGATAACTCAAAAACCATGGCACCCAGAGTTGTGGTTCTTGTGCATGACACACTGTCTCGGCCTTGTGAACAACTGTGTCAGGTATCATCAATATATCTTAAAGGGTATTGGAGTTATGGCCATCACAAGGTAGTCACTCAATTTTATTGGAAGGGGAGATAACTCAAAAACCATGACAACCAGAGTTGTGGTTCTTGTGCATGACACGCCGTCTCGGCCTTGTGAACAACTGTGCCAGGTACCATCAACATACCTCAAAGGGTATTGGAGTTATGGCCATCACAAAGTAGTCATTCTATTTTATTAAAAGGTGAGATAACTCAAAAAGTATGCAATCCAGAGTTCTCGTTCTTGCGCATGACACGCCGACTCAGCCTTGTGAACAATTGTGCCAAGAACCATCAATGAATCTCAAAGGGTATAGGAGTTAGGGCCATCACAAGGTTGCGTCTACGGACGGACGGACGGACGGACGCCAGGCTGATCGCTATATCCCCCGAACCTATTCGGTCGGGGGATAAAAATGAAAAATATCTGATGTCTTATAACAATTTTCATTTTTGGTGATTAAATTTTCAGGGTCCGATGTGACTGGGGTCGAGGTGACTGGGGACGAGGTGTCTGATGCCGACAAGGAATGGGGCCGAGGAGTCTAGGGGACGAGGTGGCATGGGGATGAAGTTCCTGTAATTCAGACTTTTCTGAAACGGAAACCAATGTAAATGAAAATCAATTTCTGTAACAAGAAATTTCTTTTTGCATGGAAGGCAAATCTTGATATGCATATTGTCCTTGAACCATATGGATGTGCATCATACAATGTGGGTTATATAAGCACGTCTCGAAGACGTATGAATGTCCAACTTGATGCTGCTGGAAAGGAAGATAGAAGAGGCAATCGTGATCTAAAAAAACAAGTTAGACATACAGGAGAAGCAGTGTACCTTGTTTTACAAATTCATTTAATAAAATGTAAAAGAGATGTTGTTGTCATCAACGCATCTAAACCAGTAGAGTGAGTGAGTGTGTGTGTGAATTCGGGTTTAACGTCGCTTTCAACAATTTTTCAGTCATATCACGACGGTGTCTGGTTGCGACAGGGAGCTCAATGCTCACTTTTATGGTGCTGCATCACTGAAGTATCATGTCCCAGGCACATTACATGATACCACACCCAGTCACATTATCCTGACACTGGGTCGACCAGTCCTAGCTCTACCCCGTAAATCTGAGTGCCAAGGGAGGAGCAGCTAGTACCGTTTTAACGACTTTGGTATGTTCCGGCCCGGGATCGAACCCGTGACCTCCCGTTCCCCGGAGCGGACACTCTACCAACTGAGCTGTCGGGGCCAGTCTAAACCAAAAGAAAGAATCGTTTTATTTAAACCTTAGTCTATTCTTAATGAACTTCCAGCTGAATCAACAGACATGGAATGGGATACTATCATTCATCGATATGCTACAAGATCAAAACAGCTTCCGACGTTTTGCCTAAATGATTATTTATCCGAAGTTAATTTCACTTATTCTAAAGGGAATAAACTGCCGGAGAAAACAGAGCAGCAAACTGATGACAGAACAAGAAAGTAGCTCTAGTGATGAAAATGAAGATGATGGGATCGACTACATTGCTGACACTCCATGTTCAGATGTGTTGCATAGAACAAAGAATGGAATTAAGTACAGAAAAATAAAGATTCCTAGAGTTATAAGCTATGTGACATATAACAAGGAAAAGGACCCCAAAAATTACTTCAAGAAAAACCGACGTTGTTCTCTCCTTCACGCAAAGAACTAAAAGATGTATTAGGCTCATTTGACATATGTGAAGGAAATATTGTGTTTACGGGAACGTTAAACCTCAAATCAAATAAACATACTGGTTTCTACCAAGGAAGAGGAAGAAAATAAAAAGAGGGCCACAGTAAAGTTACGACTTGTTTATTTACTAACTGTTTTCCCCTCTATAAATAAAGTCGAGTAATATTATTATGCTTATTTTTACTTTTATGTTCAAAGGGCCATAACTCCAAATATTAGCATCCAGATTTATTGTTCATAAGTTCTGCACCTCGTCGTATGATGAATGACATATGTGTGAAGTTTCATCAAAATATATGGAACGAACGGTTTCCAACTTACAGTGTAGACACAAGTACATTTGTTAGAAATTGTTATTTTTAATATTTACTGTATGCAAAGGGCAATAACTGCAAAAGCAGGGCAATAACTGCAAAAGTAGGTCAGTCAGTTTAAAGCTCTTGAATTCTTGATATTGTCTTGTCATTCTATATATATGTGTACGGATAATTTCATGAAAATATCTTGAACGGGTTTCAACTTACAGAGAAGAGTACATGGTATGTTCAATGTTCAAAGCGAATTACTCCAAAAGTAGCCAAACCAGAGTTTACGGTTCTTACATATATGTTGTGAACGTCGTCTTACAATGCTTGACATATTTTTATAGCTTCGTGAAAATATCTCAAACGGTATCAGAGTAATTGAACAGACACCAGTACTTAAAAGAAATGGCTATTTTCAATTAAAACGCAAGTAACAACAAAAGCAGGAAATTCAGAATTATGGTTCATATGTTCTGCATGTTGCCTCATTCTTGCCTTATATGTGACGTTTCGTGAAAATTGCCTTATATGTATGTGACGTTTCGTGAAAATATCTCAAACAGTATCAGATCTATGGTACTCCAAAAAGTGTCTGCCTCTATAGGGCAGATTCGAAACTGGGAGGCGCTGATGGACAGACACTAAAACTTTCGGAAGGTATAACAAAAAAACCCGCCATTTTTTGAGGCGGGGCATAATGACATTATTTTCTCATGACAATTTGCGCTCTTTTTCGTTGTTTCTAGTCCAAATATAGTGTTGGTTCTCATTAGAACAGCCTCATTGAGAAGGTTCTAATGAGAACACACAACCTAAGATTTTAAGCAAATTAGGGAAAAAATGAATACTCTTGTATACTAAACACCAAGAAGAGTGAAGTTTTAGTGTTCAGCACACGGACTCGCATAACGATAACACATCAGTGCGACATAGTACATTCTTTTTCATATCTCCAAAACAGTCATATTCTGGTGAAAACTTCGGATACATATTTTTCTTATTCATACCCCAAGCATGCGTTGTCGGTGTCCATTAAAACCGCTCTACAGTAAGATCAAACTATATCTTGAATAAAAGATAAGAAAATTAATTTATACCCCTTTAAACCCTAGTTTTCTGTATATTAAGTTGGGTTTACAAGGGTGTTCATAACAAAACCTATTAAAAGATTTTTAACATAATGTCTCATTCAATCTTTGCAGAATTCCGTACGGTTTATCTTGACTTTTATTTTTATTGTGTGGTACTTTATACTGCAGCTAGTGCATGGTGATAACTACATGCTTTAAGCCAAAAATTTTACATGTATTGACCATAAATTCCAAGACAAATTAATTTTTTGTCCATATACACAAAATTACGTCATATAATACAATTGTTTAAATCTAAAGTATATGTAAAGTTATGGCAAAACCTGAAACAAACAATTTAAAATGTATACAATACAAAGGAAGGTGAACGTTTATATATAATACAATAAGCTTCCAACTCAATTGTATTGTGTTGTTAAACCTTTTTTTCTCATTCAAAAGCCTACAGAACTAAATTGCTCCAGCATTTCAGATGTGTCTTGCTGTCGAGTCCTCACCGTTATTTCATCTCTGTGGTTGTTTGATTTTTGTGTTCAAGGAGATGTTGCACTGATGAGTTAGGGGGGCCTTCATGCAGACTGAACAAATTATTTGTCTTAATCGCGACGGAACTTTTGTTTGTTTGATTTGAGGTTTAACGTCCCCGTCAACACTGTAAAGGTCATTTTGGAGACGTTGCTTCAATGAGATGAAATGACATCTCAATGTCGGATAAAAGTCCCACAAAATTGGAATTTTGTGGGACTTTTACCCGACATTGAGATGAAATGAGCAACGGAAGTAAGGGCGAGGATTGTGGCCAGATAAAATCGATTTAAGCCCCCAGTGCAATTCGTTTCTGCTGACCGTTCCAAGGCGGTTCTTCTGTTGCGGTTTATTTTTGTTATGGTTTGTCTTTGGGTGTTTGTGTCGCTTATATTATTTTATTTTGGATAGCCTATTGGCCATTTTGTGCAAAAGCATCTGTCCTTTTGGCTTTCTGCTATTGATGTTTCCATTAGGGTCTGTTGTTTCATGTTTGTGCTATTTTCCCTATGTTGTCTCTGATGGGACCTGTGGGTTATTTGTATCGATTCCTGATCATTGCCTCCACTTCTATTTTACTATTTACACTCTTCTGGATTCCATGTCTGTTGATCTGAGCATTGATATTTGCCATTTGTCAATGGATTAATGATTTTGGATTTACGCTTTGGTACTACGACCTTAACTACTTACTGTACTAAAAATATGTCAAGGTCAACCTAGGGTCATCATTTGAACACTTTTGGTAGTCCTCAGTCACATGATATCCATTTTCAAGGCAACTGGTCAGGCAGTTTTGGAGAAGAAGACGTAATTATTAGAGCATAGGGTGACATTGGTTGTGTAACCTGGACCATTGACGCCTGATGTGTGGAGACTAACAACGTGGAATTTAATTGAAAATGTCCTCATCACGAAAACACGCCTATATTAATTAAATTTGATCTCATTTAACCCCACTTTTGTATAGTAAATTTGGGGTTTGCAGGGGAATACATTATGTTTCTTATTTCTGCTCAAAACACATAGATTGTGGGTACTCATTAGAACCTTAGAACCGCCTCATCGAGGCGGTTCGAACGAGTATCCACAATCTATGTTTAAGCAGAAATAAGAAAAATATTGAAATGTTTGATCTGAAAATTTTCATTTTTCGACAGTAAAATTTACACTATATTTGTATAGGCGTGTTTTCATAATGTCATGGTTCCATAGAAATCCTTTGGAAAAGTTGATAGACGATGGACAGACAACAGATAGACAATGGGTGAAAAACAGAGGCCTGTACCCCTGGAGCCTTTGGTTCGGAGGATTTTACTCGGAAATTAGCAGGTAAAAAAAGCAACTGAAAAAGTAACAGATTTATATCACAATATTTTAACAGACATTTGCTTCAAACATTAGTTGCAGATACTGCTTTTAAAATGCACATGAAATCCAAATATAACTTACTGTTTTCGGTTACTGGCACTTATTTCCCTCGCAAAACATGATATTTTTCCTGTTTTGTTTTCTAAATACTATATGTTCATACCTTGATCAAAGAGAGCGAAGCCTTTAAGGATCTCATCATGCATATCTCTCGAATCTCCCTGGCGGTCTATTACGGTCTCAAGAAACTCGTTGAAGTCCAGCATTCTACAGATATAAATAAAAACTGATCATGAATTTACTGGAAACTACCATTGTCTAAATAAAATAATGATTTGCAATGTTGTAAGACTTATAATCCAAATTACCTTGGACCTAGGTGGTTAAATGACCTTGACCTTTGGCATTCATAAACATTCATTTTGTACATACCCTAATGTCATAGTTTTCCAAAAATGCATTGCCCTACCTTTTCCCCATCCGAAAGCCTAAAAACAATACCTTGGCGTAAAACAGGTCGAAGTTCACCTAGAGTCATCGTTTGAACAAACTTGATAGTGCTCAGTCACCTAATGCTACATGGTATAGCAAGTTTCAAGCCAATCGACCGAATAGATCTGTATAAGATTTTAAATTAATTTGTCATATGCGGACATAGCGGCCTTCTTGGTTATATGCTCTGGGCCATTCAATCACAATACATGTATATTGTAGAAGTAAAGGAATAATCAGGAACCGATACCATTAACCCACATACCCCATAAATAAGAGACACCAAAGGGAAAGAAACACATACATGAAATAACAAGACACTAATGGACACATCATTATCGGAAAGCCGAAAGGACAGTTACTTTCCCACTAAATGGCCAATTGGCTATCCAAAACAAAGCAATATAAGCGATACACACACTCACAGAAAGACCATGTCAAAAATAAACTGCGACAGAAGAATCGCCTTACAACAGTCAGTGAAACGAATTCCAATGAGGGGGGGTGGGGGAGGGGGCTTGAATCGATTTTTAAGCCTTCCTTCCCCTATTGTTAGGAGGCTACATATGAAATTTAATTGAATTTGGACCAGCTATTTTGAGAAAATGACCTAAGAAATGTTGATCGACATGCAATCCTTAGGACCTAGGTCGCAGTATGACCTTGACCTTTGTTACACAAAAACTTTTAAATACACTCACACTATTTTTATAAAAAAGACAGGGTCAAGATGGCCATGAATCCCTCATCTGATTTCGAGATGATACATAGCTTCTGAAAGTCATATGGATAACTGACAGCCATCTTATTTTTTAGGCATATCTGTCGAACTTTGATAAACGGTCACCTTGGCAAAGTTCGTATGAAGTTTGAATGGGATGGCTGAAAAGTTTACTTAGGCGGGGGGGTCATTTAAAGATTTTACTATTGTTAAGTCTGTCAGCCATTTTGTGCATTGGCTCAAAACACTTTTGGAAGAAGGCTTCGTAAACAGCCTTCCTGTGAAGTTTGAAGTAAGTTATTAAACCAAAGGTAGAGGAGGACTTGTCATTTAAATATATTTCTATTTTGAGGTCTAGTAGCCATTTTGTTCATCCAAATAGAATTGTAGAGGGACACTTAAGCATTATTCCTAAGAAGTTTGACTAAAATTGGACCAAAGGTGTGGGAGAAGTTGTCATTAAAAGTGTTTTGTTTTTATTTTTAGCTCTGGTGGCCATTTCCTTCATTAGAGCAGAACCATTTAACGCTATATTTTCGAAGGTGGTTCCAAGCAACATTCCTATGAAATTTGATCGAAATTGGCCCTCGGTACATGAGTTTTCGAAAAAAGACTTTTCTACTCTTAGCTCTGGTGCCAATCTGTTCACAAGAGTGCAACGATTTTAGCAGGGAGCCACCAAGGCAACATTCCTGTGAAATATGAATCAAACTGGCCCAAAGGTTCAGGAGAAGATTGTATTAAAGCAAAGTGTTGATGTTTTTCTATTCATAGCTCTGGTGGCAAGTTTTCTCATCGAAGCAGATCAGTTAAGCTATTTTGGTAGAGGTCATCTAAGCAACAATCCTATGCTGTATGAATGGAATTGGCTCAGTTGTATAGGAGAGTTTGTTGTTGTTTAAACGTTTGTTCTGATTTTAGCACTGGCGGCCGTAATCGGTGTTCATCCAAGCGTGAAGATTTTAGGTATTTTGGTAACAGACACCATAGCAAGTAAAGCAACATTCCTATTAAGTTTGAATTATTTTGACCAAGGGATATGGGAGGAACAGTTGTTTAAAGATTTTCTATTTTAAGCTCCGGTGGCCATCTTGTTCGTCGAATCAGAACCTATTTTGGCAGCTAGCCATCCAAGAAACATTCCTGTGAAGTCTCAATGAAATTGGCAAGTGTTGACGTTTTTATTTTTAGCCCTGGCTGCCATTTTGCTCATTGAAGTGGAACGGTTTAAGCTATTTTAGTAGCCGGTCACCTAAGCAACATTCCTGTGAAGACTGAACGAAAATGGTGCAGGGGGATAGAAGGAGCAGTGGTTTAAATATTTTTTTTCTACTTCTTGCTCTAGTAGCCATCTATTTCACCGTAGCTATATTGGTAGAGGGTCACCTAATCAACATTTCTTATGGCGTTTGGATAAATTGGTCCAGGAGTTATGGGGGAAGTGATCGCTTAAATGTTTTTTTTTGTGTTTCTATATTTAGCTCTCGTGGCCATCTTGTTCATCGGAATGGAACCATTGGCGTTTTTCTGGTAGAGAGTCACCTAAGTAACATTCCTAAGACGTTTGAATGAAATTGGTCCAGGAGTATAGTAGGAGTGGTCGTTTAAATGCGTTTCTGTTTTTAGTTTTGGTGGCCATCTTGTTCATCGAAGTGGAACCATTTGAACTATTTGGCAAAGGGTCCTCTGAGCAACATTTCTATGAAAAGTAGAAGTAAAACAAAGATCAGGAATCGATACAATTAACTTACTCCACCCATCAAAGACACCAAAGGGAAAGAAACACAAACATTAAGCGACCAGACCATAATGGAAACCTAAACAAAGGAAGGCCATAAGGACAGTTACTTTCCCACAAAATGGCCATATGGCCATCCAAAATAAAAAGACACAAGTGATACACACAGTTAGTAACAAACAACAACATAAATAAACCGCCACAGAAGAACCGCCTTGGAACGGTCAGTGGAAAGATTTCCACTGGGGGGCTTAAATCGATTTTACGTGGCCACAATCCTCGCCCTTACTTCCGCCGCGATTTAGACAAATAATTTGTTCAGTCCGCATGAAGGCCTCCTAACTCATCAGTGCAACATCTCCGTGAACACAAAAAATCAAAGAACCACAGAGGTGAGACAACGTTGAGGACTCGACAGCAAGAAACCACTGAAATGCTGGAGCAAAAGAAAACCGACAGTTAGACTCCGATGGGCCCAACCAGAGACAGAGCATCAGGCACCAACCAACATTACCAAGAATTAGATCTCTCTAATTCTTAATAAGCCTTTACATTGGAGCCGTCATAGAATCTGAGGCCTGACCCACCGGCGTGCAATTAAAGAGGGAAGCAAAGTTGTCAACCATGATTGGGTTAACTACCATGCATGCAGTCTGCCGTATAACATCCATGTTGTACCCAATCTTTTTATATCGAAGAATGATTTTACGAAATTGGGTGCTGAAGTCATTGCGGTTATAAATTTTTCTGAATTTATATACTAAGTCACCATAAAATTCGGGTTCCTTGTTGCACAGAAGTTTGACTGAAATTGGCCCAGGAGTATGGGAGAAGTTCAAACGTTTAAAGGTTTTTTCTATTTTAGCTCTGACGGCTATTTTAGTAGAGCGTCACCTAAGCAACATTCCTATGAAGTTTGAACTAAATTGCCCAGGGGTATAGCAGGCGTATTTCTTTAAAACTTTCTCTATTTTAGCTCTGGTTGTCTTGTGGAAGCATTTGGCTATTTTGGTGGAGGGTCCCCTGCAACATTCCTATGAAGCTGAAGCTTGATAAACCTGGTTCAGGAATTTTGGAGAAGTGGGCGTTTAAAGGTTTTTCGGCGGCTATCATGTTCATCGAAGCATAATGATTTTAGCTATTATTGTAGGGAGTCACCTAGGCAACATTCATGTGAGGTTTAAATGAAATATTGGCCCAGGAGTTTGGGTTTTAGCTATTTTGACAGAGGGTCACCTAAGCAACATTCCTATGAATTTTGTATTGAATGAAATTCGCCCATGGGTATAGGAGGAGTAGGCCTTAAAATATTTCTGTTTTCAGCTCTGATGGCCGTTTGGTTCATCCGAGTGGGCGATTTTTAGCTGTTTTGATAGAGGGTCGCCTAAGCAACTTTCTTATGAAGTTTGTATCAAAACGGTTAAGTGGTATGGGAGGAGAAGTTGTTTAAAGATGTTTTCTTTTTTAGGCTTGGTGGCCTTCTTGTTCATTGGAGCAGAATGGTTTTAGCTATTTTGAAAGAGAGGCGGTTCTAAGGAGTACCTGCAATCTATGCTTTTGAGCAGAAATAAGAGCAATAATGTATAACTATGTAAACCCCAGGTTATACAACAGACTGCATGCATGGTAGTTAACCCAATCACGGTTGACAACTTTGCTTCCCATTTTAATTGCACACTAGTAGGTCAGACCTAAGATACTTGTTGAGAATTAGAGAGATCTAATTCAAGGTAATGTTGGTTGGTGCCTGATGCTCTGTCTCTGGTCGGGCCCATCGGAGTCTAACTGTTGGTTTTCTTTTGCTCCAGCATTTCAGTGGTTTCTTGCTGTCGAGTCCTCACCTATGTTTCATCTCTGTGGTTGTTTGATTATTTGTGTTAATGGAGATGTTGCACTGATGAGTTAGGTCTTCATGCAGACTGAACAAATTATTTGTCTAAATCGCGACGGAAGTAAGGGCGAGGATTGTGGCCACGTAAAATCGATTTAAGCCCCCCAGTGGAATTCGTTTCTGCTGACCGTTCCAAGGCGGTTCTTCTGTCGCGGTTTATTTTTGTAATGGTTTGTCTTTGGGTGTTTGTGTCGCTTGTGTTATTTTATTTTGGATAGCGTTTTGGCCATTTTGTGCAAAACTAACTGTCCTTTTGGCTTTCAGCTGTTGGTGTTTCCATAAGGGTCTATTGTTTCATATTTGTGTGTCTTTCCCATGGTGTCTGGAGGGAGCTGTGGGTTGATTGTATCAATTCCTGATCACTTCTATTTTACTATATAAAAATGGGGTTTGAGGGGGAGGGGGTCAAAATTATAATATTGTCTTTGGGTGTTTGTGTCGCTTGTGTTATTTTATTTTGGATAGCCTATTGGCCATTTTGTGGGACAGTGACTGTCATTTTGGCTTTCCGCTGTTGGTGTTTCCATATGGGTTTGTTGTTTCATGTTTGTGTGTCTTTCCCTTTGGTGTCTCTGATAGGAGCTGTGGGTTGATTGTATCGATTCCTGAACATTGCCTCCACTTCTATTTTACTATTTAAAAATGGTGTTTGAGGGGGAGGGGGTCAAAATTATATAGGCAGGCTTTTGTGATGTCTCCAATGTACCCTTTTAATACTGAAAGGAGTTTTCCTCCTTGTATACAACAGGAGTACATTTCAATATTATGGAATTTGCTGCTTGAAGAAATTTATTTAAAAAATGTTGCACTTTCTTCTGAAAGTTTAGGCCCTAATTGGACGTCATGTTCTGCAGCATCTGAGTTGGGCTTACACTATTTACCAACAACCCATTTGGGTTCCAGTATAAAATGTTTTTGTTTGTTTGTTTGATTTGAGGTTTAACATCGCCGTCAACAATGTAAAGGTCATTTTGGAGACGTTGCTTCCGATTTTGTGGGACTTTTACCCGACATTGAGATTAAATGACATCCCAATGAAACCAATATGGATTATAAGCATGGACGGACCGACTTGCCACGCTTTGCTTGAGCAGGCTTAGATCCTCTAAACGGTTTACCAGTACTCGTGTGCCGGTCAGTTTAAGCTCTGCGTGGAAGCATCATGCAGCCCATGTATTTCTTGAAGCCCCGATGGGCAGGGGCCTATATAAAATGTGTTAAACACATGTACATCGCCTGTACTTGTTAGAATGGCCTTATAGAGGCATGATATATTTATATGTTTACCTCACACATGATAAATTTTCAGGATACACATATGATATACTTTCAAAGATACCATCACAAAAACATGCCTATATAATTCTGACCCTCTTGAACACCACTTTTATATAGTAAAACTGAGGCGGTTCTAACGTGTACCCACAATCTTTATTTTTGAGCAGAAATAAGAAAAATATTACCATTTTTCATCTTTAAATTTTCATTTTTCTGGCGGTAAAATTTTACAATGTATCTGTATAGGCATGTTTTCGTAATGCACACAAGATGCATTTTAAAGATATAATAGCTCCCTACGTTATCAAAATTCATCATATGACGTATCATCTGAGAAAGTAATAAGACTGTGCATTTTAAATTTGGAAATCCATAAGTGGATTAGCTAGATGACGCCCTCTTACATTACTCTTATGAAGTCCTTAACGATGTTCCTATTACTAATGAGGGCATATCAACATCTGTGTAAAACAACCCAACTAAAATGTGTTTTAAAAGTCATATAATAATAGAGGATCTTATATGAGTGTTCATGTATTATTGAATTTATTAAACGAGTTGAGAAAAAGGGACAAAATGCGAGGCTTGCCGAGCATTTTATTCCTTTTCCTCAACTAGTTTAATAAATTCAATAATACATGAGCACGAATGCAAGATTCTTTTTATCATATGACATTTTATTCACGATTGTTTACAAAATATCAATATTCCGCCATTAGTAAACGCGACGTCGTTAAAGACGTCGTACATGTAACGTTACCGGACGTATCTAGCTAATTTGCATATTTAATCCACTAGTGGATTATCGAAAATAATGCATGGCGTTATTACACTCTCGGACGCGACGTCATATGATAAAAAAGGATCTTGTATCCATGCAAGTGTATTATTAAATTTATCAAACTCATGGAGGAAAAGACATAAAATGCTCTGCAAAGCCTCGCATTTTATATGTTTGCAGCAGCTTGTTTAATAAATATAAATATATAATTATATATGATCGCTCATGTAACATCCTCTAGATCAGCTAACACGTCTGTGGAACAGCCCTATTAACCCCAATATATACATATATTATTTTTCTTATTTCTGCTCCAAGACATAGGATGTCCGTACTTGTTAGAACTGCCTCACTGGCGGTTCTACGAGGACTGTTCAAATATGAATGCAAGTAGAACGTTTTCTCATGCACTGATGCAATAATCACCTGGAAATAAATATCACAGCGTAGAAAAACATTTTACCCATATATTGATACCAAACCTGTTAAAATCCGTGCACTCTAGCCATGTATATCGTTCGATAAACACTGTCTACTCTTGTATACTAAAACAAAACATGGTTGGAAGAAGGTCAGAGTACGCCGTTGAATTAGGTTCCAAATTAAGAATCGTTGTATTCTTGGTATACGGTGCAAAGACATTTTTGGATGAAATATGTTCGGTTTATGGGCATAATGAAATGTCTTTTCCGACAGTTTTTCGTTGGTATAAGAAATTCAGCTGTGGGCTATGCTCAACAGAAGATGCACCACATGATCGTCGGCCGAAAAGAGCAACATCTGCCAAGATGGTTGCTGGAGTGAAAGAAATAGTTGCTACCGATGCACGATACACCACTAGGCAGATAGCTAATATGGTTGGCATCTCATTAGGAGCAGCTCATACAATTCTGAAACGGGATTTGAAAATGAGAAAGATCTGTGCTTGATGGATTCCCCATCTGTTGACAGATGAGCAGAAAAAGAAACGGGTTCAGTGCGCCAAGAAGTTGCTTAAAAAGTTTCCAAATTACAATGCACGGTCTTTCGCTAATATCGTCACAGGTGACGAGACATGGGTTTACTTTTCTGAGCCAAAACAAAAGATTCAGAACAAAATATGGGCAACAAAGTATTGCAAAAGACCATGCATTGCAAAGCGGACCATGAGCGTCAAGAAGGTAATGTATGCCATATTCTTTTCAAATCAGGGCCCTGCTATTCAGGTTGCTGTGCCTAAAGGCAAATCTGTAAATGCGAAGTTTTACAAGAATAAAGTTCTTTGAAAATTGAAGAAATATTTCAAAGAACGAAGACCCGCAACTTGTTTGGCCAATGTCAGATTGCTACATGACAATGTGTCATCGCACAATGCGTTCATTGTACAAGACTATCTGAAGCAGGAAAAGGTTGTCGAACTCCCTCAACCCCCGTATTTCACTGACCTTGCCCCGTGTAACTTTTTTTTGGTTCCCGCGGCTGAAAAAATACCTTTCTGGTCGAAAATTTGTACAGCGCAAACACCTCGGTTCTGCAATATTCCAGTACCTTCATAGTATACCTCGAAAAGACTACCAAAATGCATTCAATGATTGGATTACAAGTCTGAAAGTTTGTATATCTGTTAATGGGGAATACTTTGTGGGGACAAAATAAATTTTTCATTGAAATCTATCACGGAATCATTTTTATGTGCTTAGTTGCATTCATATTTGAACAGTCCTCGTAACAAAAGCACCCACAATCTATGTTCAGAGTATGAAATAGAAAAATACCATAATTTTTCATCGGAATAGAAGCCATTTTGGAGAAATGAAAGAATGCACTATCCCTACCAGAGCACACTGCAATGGGCCAATGGCGGGCCGATAGCATTTCTACGTTCCAACGTCGTATCGCTATTGGCCCGACATTGGCCCAGCATTCTTTGCTGACGGGTGTGTTATCATGATGAGAAGATCGATATTGTGTAAACTGCCTTACAGCAACTCTACAGTCTACACACTCTAGCTTAGTCTGTAACTTTCTTCCAAAGAGATTGCATCAAGAAATCATTTCTACAGTCATTCTCTCCCTACCGCTGATTCAAGAACAACAGTTGTCAGTCCTGGCAAACGATAAGCACTGTACTGATTTAACTACTTTTGTATAAGTCTGCCCAGGAAGTGTGGCAAGGTAAACAAATGGCTAAATATGACTATAATAGTGTTTACTTGGACATTAACAAACAAACAAACAAAATCTTGATACCCTTTCCCTTTGAGACTGCCATCCACTGTTAACTGTTTAGCTTCATCCCGAGACACTCGGAAGCCCAAAGCTTTCATTGCACGTCGTAGTTCAGGAGCACAGAGATACCTACATAAGAAAAGCAATATGTCATAAGCTGTACCAAAAGACATGAGTTCTAGTTTAGTTCTGTATTGAATGACCCATGCAAAACTAATTTGGTCATGCTGAGTTGCTCAGTGAACATAATCACACTTACCCTGGGCAGGCAAATACATAAAGGTAAGAGCTTAACCCAATGCATACGGGGAAACCCATAAAGGCATACCTTGGCAAACAGTTCAGGCCCAGATCAGATGCGTAGACCCCTTTTTCAGTAGGACAGGGCTTACACAAAAGTGAACAGGAAGTCCTGAAAGTTGTCTCCGTTTGAAAAATGGCAGAAACATCTGCCAGGTGTTCCCATTCCCCTCAAATTGTTTGAATAGCCTCACCCCAAAATGTTAACCCATGTCTTGCTGAACTAGGATGTATTACCTTTGCAAACAGTGTAGATACAGACCAGATGGCTTCTCAGAGAGTCATTTGATCAGTATCTGCACTGATTGGCATTCAGGTCCTGAATTTGTACATTAAATATTCTGACTGTTTGAAAGTCAGAAATGGGTGTAGCTATATAAATTCATTCAGCAGGATATGGGTTAATGTTAATTTTAACCCATTTAGCACCGGAAAAACCCAAAACGGGTAGTTGGCAAACAGCGCAGGCCCAGATCAGACGCCGCAGAACGCAGCGTATGATCAGGGCCTACACTGTTTGCAAAATTTTCAGCCAATTTCCAAATAGTTTTTGAGGAAAACATAACCTGGCACCCCTAAATTTTTAAATGGATGCTCCTCTATATAAAGTGGAAGATTCCATTTGGTACAAAAAGGGTTTAGACACTTGGTGATATACAGTAACAATTTTTCTCATATGGAGTACTGTAAAAAGAGGATCTCCTGTAATTCTCTTAGAATGTTAGCAAATTTGTGTCACAATCGACATCACGTGAACAAGTCCGTGAAATGAAGACCCCCTAAACCCCACTTTATATAGAGAAAACTGGGGTTTACGAGGGTATTCATCATTTTTCTTATTTCTGCTCCAAGACATAGGTTGTGGGTACTCGTTAGAACTGCCTCAATGAGGCGGTTCTAACGAGCACCCACAACCTATGTTTGCAGTTTATATAGGAAAAATATCACAGATTTTCATCAGAAAAATATCCATTCTGGAGATGTGATTAAATGCACTATGCCGCATGGGTTTTATCGTAATGAGCAAGAAGTAAAAAAAGTGCCAATGGAAATGCAAACAGTGTACACCCTGATCAGAGCAGGGCGACATACACTGTTATTGGTGCTATTATACTAATTAACTGTTTTGTTTGAGTTGAGGTTTAACGTCCCTGTCAACACTATTTAGGTCATTTTGGGGACGCCTATTCCAATTTTGTGGGACTTTTACCCGACATTGAGATGAAATGACATCTCAAGCCCTGTCGCCCAATGAAACCAATAGGCTTATATGGATGGTCTTACTCACTCCACTTTGCCTGGGCAGGCTTAGCCTTTCTAAGGGTTTTTTGTTTGATTTGAGGTTTAACGTCCCCTTCAACACTGTAAAGGTCATTTTGGAGATGTTGCTTCCAGTTTTGTGGGACTTTTACCAGATATTGTGATGAAATGACATCCAAATGAAACCAGTAGGGTTTTTAAGCATGGATGGGCCGACTCACACTGCTTTGCCTGGGCAGACTTAGATCCTCTAAGCGGTTTACCAGTACTCATGTGCAGGTTTGTTTCAGCTCTGCGTGGACGCATCATGCAGCCCATATATTTCTTCAAGCCCGGATGGGCAGGGGCGATCTAAGTTGGTTACCAGTACTAATGTGTGGTCCATTTCAGCTTTCAGCCTGCGTGGAAGCATCATGGTCCCAATCTATTTCTTCAAGTCAGATGGGCGGTGGCAACCAATTAAATGTCGTTTCATTAAACCTGTATGACCATGATATTGATAAACAGCATAATTCTTGATTTTACTCCTCCTCCTTACATTGGTCCATGTAATGAATACCCCTGCATTTAATACCACTATACGAAAAGAAATCTGGCATTTACGGGGGAAATGAGGCAGTTTTACAAAGTGCCCACAACCTATGTTTGGAATATAAATAAGAACTAGAGCTGTCAGTGAAACTGACTAGGGCCCCGGCAGCGCTATCAGAGGGGTAGGAAAATTTGTGGACGGACAGACAGACAGAGTGATTACTATAGGGCACCCACACTTTCAGTGCGGGGCCCTAAAAATACATGTACATTTACAATGTGTCACAAATTTTCATCAGAAAAACCCACCTTTATGGAGGTTGAAAAGAAACAGATGTGATAATGTAATGTTGTGAATATATATAGCAATGTCCCAGACACGGTAATTGAAATAGTGTCATTTTTTTTAATTTGGTTTTAATCATGTTGACGAGTCCGTGTAAAGAACATCCCTATAAATCCCACTCTACAGAGAAAACTGGGGTTTACAGGGGTATAGCTTTTTTTCTTATTTCTGCTCTAAGTCATAGGTTGTGGGTACTCGTTAGAACCTTCTCGATGAGGCAGTTCTAATGAGCACTTACCGTATTCGCCCTAATTACCGCACATGCTCCTATAAGCGCACACCAAAGCTATTTTTGAAAAGGAAATACATAAGCATACACTTTACAGTAACCTCCCCCTAGACACTCTCACAGTAAATCTATAAAAAAAACCTAACTTTATTTCTTCAACAGCGAAGGCAATGCTTTAGTATCCTTTTCCATCCCATTAAATGTCAGTATACAGCATCTCGAAAGCTAGAGTTTTCGTATCGAGTGTGCGCTAGTTAGGTAGATTTTTCACCGTGATTTGTTGACAAGATTTTGAAAAAACTAAGCGCATGGTGCAGTAATTAGGGCGAATACGGTACAACCTATGTTTGTAGTATACATGTATTTACGAAAACTATCACAGAATAATTTTTCATCAGAAAAGTAACCATTTTGGAGATGTGAAAACAATGCCCTATAATTACGAAAACACGCCTTTATAATTTTGACCCCCTTGAGCCCGACTTTTATATAGTAAAACTGGGGATTACAGGGATAAACCTTATTTTTCTTATTTCTGTTTTAAGGTATAAATTGTGGGTACTCGTTAGAACCGCCTCGATGAGGCGGTTCTAACGAGTGCCCACAATCTATATTTTTAGCAGAAATAAGAAAAATATCACAATTTTTCATCTGAAATTGTTCGTTTTTTTGGGCGGTAAGGTTTACAATGTATTTGTATAGGCGTGTTTACGTAATGGCTGCACTGATATGTTATCGTGATGCATATCAGTCTTGGCTCCTATGCAATAATGGCCAGCTTTTCTTCATAAGCTGCAACGATCGTTTATCTTTGTAATTTTTTTATTGTTTATAAGATGGAACACTTTTTGATCAAAATTAGTTCGATGTTTATGACCTACAAAGAGGGTTGACCTGTTGTTAAACACAAAATCATCATCATCATCATCAACATTTATAAGATTGATTTGTTTTAACCCATTGCATCATTACGATAACTCGTCCGTACGAAAAAGTGCATTTTTCACATCTCCAAAATGGCCACTTTTCTGATGAAAATCCTTCATATTTTTCTTATAAATGCTCAAAACATAGGATGTGGGTACTCGTTAGAACTGCCTTATTCAGGCGGTTCTAACGAGTACCCAAAACCTATGTCTTGGAGCAGAAATGAGAAAAATAATGAATACCCCCGTAAACCCCAGTTTTCTCTATATAATGTGGGGTTTAGGGGGGTTTTCATTTCACGGACTTGTTCACGTGATGATGTGAAAAACCCATAAAGGGGTACCTTGGCAAACAGCGCAGACCCAGATCAGATGCTAGGGCCGCGCGTCTGATCAGGGCCTGCACTATTTGCTAACAGAATTTTTAGTCAATAGAATATAAAAGAAAAAAAGGCCTGACACTTACCTTTATATGATAAATGGACTTGTCCAACATATAGCAATGGAATGGAAGAGTCCACTAGCATACAATGGGTTAATGGAAATACGTTATACCATATTTATGTGTTGTTTATATATATTTTTATTTATTCAAGGGTCTTCAAGCATGAATATATGCCCAGCAAAAACTCAGATCAGTCTGTGCATCCATCAGTCATTAGAATTAGAGTTGTGCACTATATGGGTTGTCATTGACTCACAGCTGCTTCAGACCATTATGATAAAATGTATATTCTTGTGCTAGAATGGTGCCTGTCATATTACCAGAACTAGCAATTTTCAGAGGAATAATTTCAATCTTTTTCTATTTACTAATCCAAACATGGATTGTGGGTGCTCATTAGAACCACCTCAAAGAGTTCTAATGAGTATGCACAATCTATGATGTTAGATTGTGAGTGCTCATTAGAACTGCCTCAATGAGGCGGTGCTAATGAGTACCCACAATCTATGATGTATAACAGTTTCCATGCAGAGCTAAAAGCAAGCTGCAACCACTCATGAGTACTGGTAAACCGCTTAGGTCTAAGCTTGTCCAAGCAAAGTGTTGCGAGTTGGACTGTCAATGCATATAAATCCTATTGGTTTCATTCAGCGGGAAGGCTTCAGATATCATTTAATCTCACTGTCGGTTAAAGGTCCCACAAAATAGGAAGCAATGTCTCGAGAATGAATTACAGTACAAAGGGTTGAAGGGTAAGTTATATTTAACCTCAATTCAATTAAACAAAACCCAAACTATATGTGTAAGTTTTTAGCAAAAAAATAAGGAAAATAACGTATAACCCATAAACCCCAATTTTCCCTATATAAATTCGGGTTAAGAGGCGGGTTTATTCCACACACTTGTTAACCCATTTAGTACCGGAAACCCCTAAATGGGTACTTGGCCAACAGTGCAGGCCCAGATCATACGCCACAGGGCCTCCACTGTTTGCTTGAGGTCCAGCCATTTTCCAAATAAATTTTGACAAAAGCACAACCTGACACCCTTAAGTTTTGAAATGGACTCCTGCTATATATAAGGAGGAAGATTCCATTTGGTACAATTTGGTTAATTACCTGATGCAGACTGAGAATGGTGTATTAAAAGTCAGTGGGTATGCAGGCTGAGTTGAGAATCTGCTGAAAGCCCATGAACACAATTAAATCCCTTTCTGCCCCTTGCGGCCCATTTCATAAACAAACAAACCAGCCTTACCCATCGTCATTTGTGTCAAAAAGTTCAAAGACCACTCTTAAATCTCGAATTTCTTGTGGTGTCAAATTATCTAGAATCCTTGTGGACACTTTTACTCCATGGATTTCTTTCTCATTGACTGGATGGGATGTCAACAATTTAATCAACTGAAATAAATGATTACATCACGTTAGCAATTATAAATATTATATATTATTGATAGCAATAATATTAGAAATGATTAAACGCAACTGTGCAGCTTTTATTATCACAGGCTCTGTAATTGTTATGACAATTATGCATTACAAACAAGGCTGTGTTTATTTGCAGCTTTTATTATCACAGGCTCTGTAATTGTTATGACAATTATGCATTACAAACAAGGCTGTGTTTATTTGCAGCTTTTATTATCACAGGCTCTGTAATTGTTATGACAATTATGCATTACAAACAAGGCTGTGTTTATTTGCCTTAATTATTTTTAAAATGACGGAAGAGGAAAATCTCAATGACATTTACATAGTCTCAAAGTAGGAACTATTAAACATCCAGTACTCCAGAAAATGATACGCGTGCTATCCAGCATTCATACGGGTCCTATATGAAATGAGAGACTAAATTTACTATTGGATGGCTAGCCATTCCTGTGTGGGTTGTCTAGTACCAGGCGGCTAGTCACTACCTAACCAATTAGTCCATCAGTGTATATTACCTAATTACTCATCAACTGGTTGTCCCGTACCGGACCGCTAGCCACTGCCTATCCAATTTGTTCCAATAACGTCACTGGTGTGCAAACAATCATGAGATACTCATTCTTTCCATTCAAATACCTTATCTATCTAACTATTTATACAAAGTGTGTCGATGCTCCAGAGGGGCACTGCACTTATTGGGAAGAAGAAGAAAAAGAAGAATACTGCAGCAACCCCTTAAAGAGGACTTGTTTGTTTGTTTGTTTGATTTGAGGTTTAAAGTCCCCGTCCACACTGAAAAAGTCATTTTGGAATCAGAAATATTACCGGTGACACGTCAAATGACATTCATATACCAAGAAGTTGCTTCCAGTTTTGTGGGACTTTTACCCGATATGGAGATGAAATGACATCTCAAGCCCTGACGCCAAATGAAACCAATAATGTTAATAAGCATGGACAGTCCGACACTCACACCGCTCTGTCTGGACGGGCTTAGATCCTCTAAGCGGTTTACCAGTACTTGTGTGTGGGTCGGTTTCAGCTCTGCGTGGAAGCTATGCAGGATAGTTAATACCTAATTAATGGGGAATAATAATTGACAAATTTTAATGATCAATTCAAATGATTAATTATTAGACGATATAACATTTGCAAAACTGTAGTTCGTGTTACTATCTTGTATGTGACAGGTTTCGCACTTTAGACCAACTTGAATTCCGATTGGTTGAAAATTATGTACTCAGTATAAAAGCAATCTGAAGGCGGTTCCCTTTTACAGGGCTGGAGCCGAGCGATGGTCTCCCCATTCACCGGCAACGTGGAATGGGGATACCACCGAACGGCTACGGTGTAGTGCCAGAATGGATTCATTCCCTGGGACCCCACCAGCTGACGACCCGTGACACGGGGAAACTGGAAACAACAACAACTTCCCTTTTACAGTTTGAATCTCATCGTAGTTGTTGTTTGGTGGATCTATGAAGAATTTGTTTTTTCCCTCCCTCCCAACCCTTTATTTAATTTGTTTTTTTTATTTATTTTATGTAACGTTATTGTAATGCTGCATACAAAACTTTAGTCCGCCCCAAGCTTGAATATGCAGCACCAGTTTTGATGCCCTATCGTCAAAAGGAGACTGGTAGAATAGAAAAAGTTCAGAGGACTGCTGCTCGCTGGACCTGCAGACGTTGGCGCAACCAAAGCCACGTTGGAGAGATGTTTGAAGAGCTACAGTGGCCGACTCTGCAGGAAAGGTGTGAGCAGGCTTCTCTGACTCTATTCTATAAAATCCACAATAATTTAGCCATTATAGATAAGAGTAGGTACCTATCTGAAGCTGGTGGAGGATCAGAATCAGATATAGGATCAGGATATAGGAGAAC
The DNA here is from genome assembly GCA_963580285.1 of Lucinisca nassula. Classification (NCBI taxonomy): domain Eukaryota; kingdom Metazoa; phylum Mollusca; class Bivalvia; order Lucinida; family Lucinidae; genus Lucinisca; species Lucinisca nassula. The sequence continues at coordinate 108,069,879 of OY757023.1, read as the reverse complement.
CACGTCCCATCCCTTTCAGTATCACCGTCCTAATGCCTGCACGGATGGTTTTAAGTGTTCTTTTTTCCCCAGGACAATTGCAACTTGGAATGGTCTTACAATCGAAGCTGTAAAGAGACAGCTGATGGGTTTAAGGCCAAAATATAATATCCTAGGGTCGGGCAGGGGATAGGCATGGATTCCTTCCCCTGATGACTTCTTGTAAATAGTTTTAATCTGCTGGTGGCTGTGTCACAAAGCTCTTTTTTTGGGGGGTGGGGATTGAAAACTTTTGTGCCACACCCCAAACCTGTTATCATGGTCAGAATTGATTTATGGACATCTCGGCCCCTAACAAACTCGGCCCCCATTCAACTCCGTCCCTAAAAACTCAGTCCCTAGCAGTATTTAGGTCCTGAAAGACAATGTTTTTGTTTCCGAGAATCAGTTTGGAAGGTGGATAGGTAGTTTCACAGAAAGTTTGAGTATATTTATAGTTTTTAAGACCTTATCAACGACAAAAGATCGTGGAAACCCATGCTGTAATTGGGACGGTTTTGGAATTGAGTGTGACATCACAAAAACATGCCTATATATGCCTTGACATCCTATGTGATACCAGACATTGCAGGTGTCGCAACAAATTCCCCGGTCTTCCCAACCAACACTTTTTTGACAGAGTCCACAAGGGAAGTGTGAGATTGGGTGCGCATGCACGCGTGTGACTTCTTCCTGTTTTCCGGGAAACAATTTTTGGATATTTTTGGAATTTAAGGAAATACCCTGGATGAGTCCTTTAACTTTTTCTCCATAACTTTGTTTAAATATTTAGTAACTTGTCTATTTTGCAGGTTTAGTTAGGTTTTTACGACTTTTCATATTTATCACAACCCGGACAATTTGGCTTGGCATTTTTTTACTTTTGCACCGAAACAAAACTAGTTCCGGTTTCGCGGCGGATTGACAGTAAGGTAAACAGTTAAGTTTAAATGTGATTTTTGATGATATTGCCCAACAGAGGAGACTTTCCCAGACACCACTTGATATTTATTGCCCTTCAGTAACCAAAGAGTCACCAGAAAACCAACAATAATGAGCCATTTTGCATTTGACCTCCTCTTTGGAGTATGTTGCATGTTGCTGGCAACAAGACTTGCATCTCTTCTCAGTTGCAGTGGACAGGATCTACAGGAAATCCCAGTTAACTTCTTCCCAGTTTATGCGGACACATGTGGTACAATGGCAATCGACCGTAACTTTGCATTTCATTTGCCCCATGTTTGTACAATATCAATCTTAAAAAAATCTCTAAGAATGAAGGGGTTTCCTGGTTCAAATAAACTTTTCTACTTGTATATATTTACAGTTGTTATAGGTAATGCTTGGGATGTTGAATCAAATCCTGGTCCAAACTCCCGAAATGACAGTTCACACTTCCATTGTGGACTCTGTCAAAAAAGTGTTGGTTGGGAAGACCGGGGAATTTGTTGCGACACCTGCAATGTCTGGTATCACATAGGATGTCAAGGCATGTCATCAACTATGTATAGTTTTTACAACAGATCATTGAATAAAAAATGTTGCATGGGAGTGTATGAAATGTGGAATGCCAAACTTTTCCACATCTCTGTTTGACACCTCATCTTCTATAGACACATACAACCACTTTGAACCTTTATCTACCCTATCCGAGCCTGATAGTCCGATACCAGACAACATCGGCCCACCCACGGCAGCTTCATCGCCCATTGTGCAGCAGTCAAAAGAAGCTAAACGAAAGACCAAAAAGGCGGTCCTTAACCATCCCCTCAGAATATTGATCATGAATTGTCAGTCAATAAAGAATAAAAGGGCTGAAGTTCATACAAGTATCGACTCGGCGAAACCAGATATCATTTTGGGCAATGAGTCTTGGTTAACCCCAGAAATTAAAAACTCGGAAATTTTCCCTGAATCCGTTGAGGCCATCCGGAAAGACAGAGTTGGGGATGCACATGGAGGTGTCTTCGTGGCTTTCAAGCGAGACCTACTCTGTACAGAAACTCCGGAGTTGGACACCAACTGTGAACTAGTTTGGTGTAAATTGAACATCATTGGATGTAGGACTTTGTACCTTGGATCTTTTTTATCGCCCACCAGCAAGGTTGCAAAAATGCCGGCAAATATCATATTTTCCATGCCACTGGCATTTACCGGCATTTATGGCATTTATGGCAAATATGGCAAATTCAATTGATGGTCATCAAGTATGTTCCAAAAAATTACTTGTATAAGTAGTTTAAACAACACACCTTAATTATCTGAAAATCAAAAGTATTAAGCTGATTTAGATTTAGCACTGATTTTAGTTATTTATTTGAAAATTAAATAAATAAAAAGTGATTTTATTTTTTTCTATTTGGTTTGGGCCCCAAATAAAACCAGGGCTTTAGATAAGGCTGCGTACTGCGTAAATTACGAAAATAATTGGGAGGATACTCCTTTTTTTCAAATCTGCTGCGTATCAGGTACGTAAAACAAATTAGCATTACGCATTTAATATTTTTTGAGAGCGTACCGGTATTTGGAACGCACGTGAAATAAATGACGTGTAATAAAAGGCGGGAAATTCTCACACGGGAAAATTATGCATTCATAAATTATTTCAAGGGAATCAAGTTTTATTGGGGTTGGGGTTACCGTCCTTTCAAGATTATATCACATATAGAGCCGATCCGATCGTTAATCAGGTGGGCGTAAACCGGAGTAATCTGAACTACAGTAAGACGAGCGAGCAGTGAAGTCTCGGATCAGTCAGCGCATGCGCACGAGCCTTCATTAGCCTAATTGATTGGATGAGCAGGTCATTGCTCAACAGTATCGACGTTCATCAGTCTGAGCATCGCTGATTTTACAAGCTGGGTTATCCAAACGGACTTGCGTAGTTGTTGCACATGTTGTTCTGACTTTCATAGTGGTTGCGCATGCTGGTCTAAGTCTTCGAGTATCATGCAACCAGTGAAGACTCGGAGTAGCCTGTGCATCATTGCAAACTGCTCAGTCTTCGCTGACCCCAAGAGCCTTTTGAAGGGCTTCTCAGAGATAGGTGAGAAAAAAGGTTGCCCGAGTTGCGCATGTTGATCTGGGTCTTTGCAAGGTGTTGTGGGACGCAGCTCGGTATACACACTGTTTACTTCTAATACTGTCACAGACTGGTCAAGCCGCTGGGATATTGCAAACACTAGTTCTGCATTTTGATCAGAGTCTTTGCAGATCATTGGCAACCAGTGAAGACGCACGTTCAGCCTGAGTTCTGAAACGTCAAATGACATGGATAATTATTGAGTAGTCTCCCTTGAACAGATTACTTATTCAGTCATCGGTTATTTTTTGTATTGCTTTAATAACACGCTTTCAGATGAATCAAACAAATTATTATTTTATTTAAATATTATAATTCTATATTAAAAGATACCTAGAAGTTAAATGTTCAAATGTTTTTTAAATAATAAACGTTGCTATTGCTTCGACCCAGTACACCACTTACTTGTGAAATGCATGTACATATACATTTATATAATTCCAAAAGAGACACCAGTAACATTAGCTTCACTAACGTGTGAGAAGCCAACTGATCATAACGATTTAGATGGCATTTCATAAACCAGAACATGGTACCAAAATTTTTCATGCAAAAGTGCCCTACCCAGCCTAGCTAATTTTTCATGCAAAAGTGCCCTACCCATCCTAGTGCCCCTCTGCCCTAAAATCCTAGCTGGAGCACTGCAATCCTCGAGTTCTTTTCAGCTGATCAGGAGTCTGCCGCACTTTTTGTGAAAAAGATCCCGACAGATTTTTGATTCAGTAACTGGTTCCGATTATAACATTGCCTTTAAGGAAACACGATTGGTCCCACGATCTAAGGGTGGAAGAAAATAAATATCCATGGACAATGTATGATGAAATTGAGAATATGGTTTTGAAAAGGAATTTTAAAAGTTTTAAAGAATATGAGTTTCACTCCATATCTTGGACAATAAAGTGAAGCTGATATTCTAAATTTTTAGAAACTCTTTGGCCACAATAATCAGCCATTGAAGTCCTGCTATCCACCAAGACAACTGAACCCCAAAAGTTAGATTTCTCCGTCAACATACTGCTCAGAAGAGATTTCAATATGGCATTGTTTGTCTGATTTGTGGCCTGGCATACTGCTTGTTTTCTAATAGACACAGATATTGAATATGTGTATATATAAGAAAACAAACAGTACACCTGGCCACAAATCAGTCCATAAAAACATTGTGTCGAGACTGCAAAATGAAGTTTTTTGATTTATTTTTCAGTACTCTTAAAAATTTCTCGTTACTCCTTTTTTTAAAAAAGGACGAGTACTGTACTCTTTTGAAAAAAAAAATTATCTAAAGCCCTGTAAAACATAACAAAATCTCCTGTTTCGTACCCGCCAAAGTACTTCTAGGGTATACATAGCTTAAAGCCATACAATTACTCAGTTCACACCTAAGATACCTCTTTTCAATTCCACCTAGACTAAATATCTAAGTTATATAAACAAATAACAAATTATGACATCTTCTTGTTTTCATCTTTGCCTCTGGCTATGCTCTACCTACTTTAAATAAACATTTTCTTAAATTTGTTGTTTTAGTAATTCTATCTGTCTAGTGTCTATCCAAAGATTAAGGGTCAATATACCAAGTGTCACTGGCAGAGCTAAATAAACATGTTCTTAATTTTGTTGTTAAGTAATGTCAAATTGACAATTTATGTAAAACTCCTTGCAACTTTGGATAGTGTCAAACTTGCTGAATATTCAATTAAGCCACACCCATTTCGGACTTTGAACCAATCCGTTTACAATTAATTTCTACATATTCATAAACTGAATGTCAAACAGTGTAGATCCTTCAGAAGCCATCTGATCTGGATCTACACTGTTTGCAAAGATAGGGCTTGTCGCCAAGAGCAGGATAAAGGTTAAAGCATGCTGTTGAGAAAGTAAACAGACAAATCTGTCAAGGACCTGATAAGACTGTTCTGATCTGAACAATCTTTAAGAGGTCGGTCTACTGTCTATCCAAAAACTTAGGATCAATATAAGTGTCAATGGCACAGCTAAATGCATACCTGTGATTTTATTTTTACCTGCTTAATATCTCAATTCCTGACTTGGTCGAGATTTCTAAAATATTTTAAGACCAAAATCATATTTGCCATATTTGCCACTTTGGGCATATTTTCCAGGCCGGTAAATGCCACTGGTAAATACCGGGGGTGGAATTTGCCACTCAACCTTGCCCACCAGATCAGATTGACCCAGAATATCTTGAGGCTTTTAATTCATCTTTGTCTAGGATAATGTCAAATGCAAATGCCCATATTTTGGTTGGCGGAGACTTTAATTGTGGTGACATTGAATGGAGCAGCATGCAGGTGCCCCATGGGGTGCCTAAAAGGCAGACACAGCAACAACTTTTGGACATAATTAAAGAACACTGCCTGGCCCAAGTTGTTAACATACCCACCCGACAAGAAAAGACCCTTGATTTATTGTTTACAAATTCTCCATCCCCAGTAAGCCGAGTTAAGGGGATGCCCCCGATTGGCAAAGCTGATCATGACATAGTCCTTGTTGAGTATGACATAAAAGCTAAACGAATCAGACAAGTCCCGCGTAAAGTTTTTCGCTACAAACGTGCGGATATGGATGGTCTGCGAGACCACATGGCGCGATTTAAGGATTCGTTCCTTTCCTCTGACCTCTCGCACATGTCAGTTAATGACTTGTGGGTCAGTTTTAAGTCCGAATTAACCACGGCAATGGAAAGGTTTATACTGTAACGGTTATGGATAAATACCACTTCTACAGCCTTGCTGTAGGAGCCGGCTCTTTTAGCGACGCAGGTAGAGTGGTTGGCTTATTCACGAAGTTAAGCAACGGAGATTGCGGTTAGTACCTGGATGGGTGACCGCGTTGCTTGACTTCGTGGACGACCCGGTGCACGCTACATTGGTGGCAGCGGTGGGATGGAACCAGTGCCGCTGGTTTGTTACATAGACTCCGCCCTCGGGTTTATCCTTGTGAGGCATGTGTGACTTCGGGACGAAGTCAAGAGATGAGGGGGAGAAATGTAACGGTTATGGATAAATACCACTTCTACAGCCTTGCTGTAGGAGCCGGCTCTTTTAGCGACGCAGGTAGAGTGGTTGGCTTATTCACGAAGTTAAGCAACGGAGATTGCGGTTAGTACCTGGATGGGTGACCGCGTTGCTTGACTTCGTGGACGACCCGGTGCACGCTACATTGGTGGCAGCGGTGGGATGGAACCAGTGCCGCTGGTTTGTTACATAGACTCCGCCCTCGGGTTTATCCTTGTGAGGCATGTGTGACTTCGGGACGAAGTCAAGAGATGAGGGGGAGAAATGTAACGGTTATGGATAAATACCACTTCTACAGCCTTGCTGTAGGAGCCGGCTCTTTTAGCGACGCAGGTAGAGTGGTTGGCTTATTCGCGAAGTTAAGCAACGGAGATTGCGGTTAGTACCTGGATGGGTGACCGCGTTGCTTGACTTCGTGGACGACCCGGTGCACGCTACATTGGTGGCAGCGGTGGGATGGAACCAGTGCCGCTGGTTTGTTACATAGACTCCGCCCTCGGGTTTATCCTTGTGAGGCATGTGTGACTTCGGGACGAAGTCAAGAGATGAGGGGGAGAAATGTAACGGTTATGGATAAATACCACTTCTACAGCCTTGCTGTAGGAGCCGGCTCTTTTAGCGACGCAGGTAGAGTGGTTGGCTTATTCGCGAAGTTAAGCAACGGAGATTGCGGTTAGTACCTGGATGGGTGACCGCGTTGCTTGACTTCGTGGACGACCCGGTGCACGCTACATTGGTGGCAGCGGTGGGATGGAACCAGTGCCGCTGGTTTGTTACATAGACTCCGCCCTCGGGTTTATCCTTGTGAGGCATGTGTGACTTCGGGACGAAGTCAAGAGATGAGGGGGAGAAATGTAACGGTTATGGATAAATACCACTTCTACAGCCTTGCTGTAGGAGCCGGCTCTTTTAGCGACGCAGGTAGAGTGGTTGGCTTATTCACGAAGTTAAGCAACGGAGATTGCGGTTAGTACCTGGATGGGTGACCGCGTTGCTTGACTTCGTGGACGACCCGGTGCACGCTACAATACCAACGAAAATGACCAAAACAAAATATAGGGCACCATGGATCGATAATACGATCAAGCATCTCATCAGAAGACGGAATAGAATGTATTTTCGTGCTCGCAAGTCTAGCAGCCCTGACGTTAAGAACCATTACAAACGGTTCAGAGCACATGTGCAAAAGGTTATAAGAGATGCATATTGGAAGCATGTTTCCAGCATCTTTACCTTTGAAGATGACAATATAGATCCCGATAGTCTCCAAAAGAATGGTAAAGTTAAACAGTTTTGGTCATTCGTAAATTCCCTGAAAAAGGATGCGTTTGGGATCACTTCGCTAAGGGAAAATGGAATTCTAAAAACAGATGCGCGCGATAAGGCTAATATTTGCAATAAACAGTTTCAATCATCATTTACGCGTGAAACTGATGGTGAGCTACCATCTAAAGGTGCAAGTCCGTTCCCCTCTATGGGGGACATAACAGTTGACCCCAATGGGGTCGCTAAACTGTTAGGTAAGCTCAAGATACATAAGGCATCTGGGCCCGATGACCTGAATGCCAGGGTACTTAAGGAATGTAGTGCTGAAATATCTCCTGTGTTGGCCTTTATCTTCAATGAATCACTTGCCCAGGGCACTGTACCAGATGACTGGCGACAAGCAAATGTAACCCCGGTCTATAAAAAAGGGGAAAAATATGATGCAGCAAATTATAGACCAGTGTCGCTAACATGCATCTGTTGCAAAACCCTGGAGCATATATTAGTAAGCAACATCAACAAAACACTTAGCCTTTGAGAGCATTCTTGCTGACTGTCAACATGGTTTCCGGAGTCAAAAGTCTTGCGAAACGCAGCTTGTTCAATTTTACCATGACATTGTGAGCAATCTGGATGGGGCCATAAACCGTGGCCACAAACAGACTGACTTGATCATCATGGACTTTGCTAAGGCCTTTGACAAGGTACCTCACAGAAGGCTATTACATAAACTGGAGTACTATGGGATAAGAGGATCCACGCATAGGTGGATTAGCTCATGGCTCTCTGGGCGCTCACAACAAGTTGTACTTGATGGCCAAGCGTCTGATCCAGTCCCTGTTTTATCTGGAGTCCCCCAAGGTTCGGTCCTTGGACCGGTCCTTTTCTTGGTTTTCATTAATGATCTCCCCCATAATATCAGGTCATCGGTCTGTTTGTTTGCTGATGATTGTGTCCTGTATAGGAACATATATTCTCCTTCTGACTGTCTTATTTTACAAGATGACCTGGATCAACTTGCACAGTGGGAGGCCGATTGGCAAATGAAGTTCAATGTGGCCAAATGTCACTCAATGAGGGTGTCACGACACCCTCCGGACAAGCAAATTAAGTTTGACTATAGGCTTCACCAGCAAATTTTGGAGCATGTTCAATCCGCCAAATATCTTGGTATCACCATCACTGACGATCTTGATTGGGGTCAACATATCTCAGAGATTACATCCAAAGCAACTAGGACTTTAGGATTCCTTAGACGGAACTTGGCTTTTGCACCTAGGCAGACAAAGGATGTTGCATATAAAACATTGGTTCGCCCTCAACTTGAATATGCATCACCCATTTGGCATCCCTATGTTAAAACTCAGACTCAGCAGGTGGAGAAGGTGCAGAGGACAGCTGCTCGATGGACCTGTAGGCGATGGCGAAATAGAAGTAGCGTCGGTGACATGCTTAATGAGCTAGAGTGGCCGTCCCTGGAGGCCCGTCGTGAGCAGTCCTCTTTAACCTTCTTCTACAAGATACACACTGATTCAGTGTCTATTGATAAAGATAGGTACTTGACCCCTGTAACAGTGTCGACACAAACAAGGGCATCAAAAGCAAACGACTCTCAATATCGTAGATACCAGTCCTATAGTGATGCCCTGAAGAACTTGTTCTTTCCTACTCCTAGAACTATTCCCCAATGGAATAGTCTTCCCTCCTCTGCGGTGAATGCCAAGTCCGCAGAAGAGTTCAAAGCCCGCACAGTGTAAGATTGGGACTCAGAGGTATGCGTTTTAGGATACCTCTGTTATGCAGATTGTAAATAGTTTTAAGGACGCATCCAGTGCCTCTCTCTTTTCTTTTTTTTTCAGCTAAATTCTAAATTTAGCCACCCAATCAACTGAGGTAATGGCCAGATATGACCGACTCAGTATAAGAAGATAGATAGATAGATAGATAGACAGATATAATTTTGACCACTGCAACCACACTTTTTTGTTTTTTGTTTTTTTGTGATATTAACATTTCCAGTGTAAAACCAAATGTAAACCTATAGAAAACAAAATTCGCCCCCGCCTATCGAGGCTTGGAGAAATAGTTTGGGCTGCATGATGCTTCCACGCAGAGCTGAATCTGACACGAGTAAACTGCTTAGAAGGACTAAGCCTGTCCAGTCAAAGCGGTGTGAGTCAGATTGTTTGTTTAATTTGATTTGAGGTTTAACGTCCCCGTCAACACTGTAAAGGTCATTTTGGAGACGTTGTTTCCAATTTTGTGGGACTTTTACCCGACATTGAGATGAAATGACATCTCAAGCCCTGTCACCCAATGAAACCAATAGGGTTTATTAGCATGGACGGTCCGCCTCGCACCGCGGTTCCTGGACAGGCTTAGATCGTCCAATGCATATTTAAGCCTTCTGGTTTTATCAGGCGGCAGGGCTTCAGCTGTCATTTCACCTCAATGTTGTGTAAAAGTCCCACAAAATTGGAAGCAACGTCTCCAAAATGACCTAAATAGTGTTGACGGTGTCGTTAAACTCTAATTCAAACAAACAAAAACAAATAGAAAACAATATATTTCATGATATACATTGATCTCCATGATCTGATTTTTGCGTTGGCGACGTTCATTATGAAAACACTCCTATACAGATACATTGTCAATATGTTTGGCCAAAAATGGAAATTTTAAGATGAAAAATTGGGATATTTTTGCTCGATACATAGATTACGGGGGCTCGATAGAACCGCTTCGACGGTTCTATCGAGTACTCACAATCTGTTTGTTTTAGCAGATATAAGAAAAATTTTGTTTTAAGAAGTAATTTAACACCGAAGGGGTTCATATATAGTGGAGCGCTTTGGTGCAGTGGTAGCGCATCGGATTAGTGATCAAGAGGTTGCGGGTTCGAGCCTCACGCTGACCAAAGTGTTGTGCCCTTGAGCAAGGCACTTCATCCACATTGCTTAAAAAAAAAAAAAAAAAAACAGAAAGTACTGGTTATCACCCAGGAAATCCTGCTCGTAATGCTCAGATGTGAGCGAGTAGCAGTAATAGGAGAAAAAGAAAAAAAAAAGAAAGAACTTAATTTTTCTGCCGTTCATGAAAGCATGAATGACAGCGTAGCGCTAGCAAAGTTTATATGAACCCCTTCGGTGACAGCGTAGCGCTAGCAAAGTTTATATGAACCCCTTCGGTGTTAAATTACTTTGCAGGCAATCTGCAGCTTTCATACTTTCATGATTTTTTTTTTTCATTTGAGGTTTAACGTCCCCGTCAACACAGTAAAGGTCATTCTGGAGAAGTTGCTTCTAATTTTGTGGGACTTTTATCCGACATTAAGATGAAATGAAATCTCAAGCCCTGTCACCCAATGAAACCAATAGGGTTTATAAGCATGGACGGACCGACTCGCACCGCTTTGCCTGGGCACGCTTAGATCCTCTAAGCGGTTTACCAGTACTTGTGTGCGGGTCGGTTTCAGCTCTGCGTGGAAGGATCATGCAGCCCATATATTTCTCCAAGCCACGACCGGCGGGGGCCGTCATACTTTCATTCATGAACAGCAGAAAGATAAAATTCATTTCTTAAATGAACACACCAGTACCTCATGAGTTTAGGTCAGGTAAAAGCCCCACAAAATTGGAAGCAACTTCTCCAAAATGACCTATACAATGTTGACGGGGGTGTCAAACAATCAAAATCATTGGTATTAACCCTTTTTGTACCAAATGGGATCTTCTTCCTTATATATATAGCACGAGTTCATTTCAAAATTTAGGGATGTCAGGTTGCGTTTTCATCAAAATTTATTTGGAAAAAGACTGAACTATAAGCAAACAGTGGAGGCCATGATCAGACGCCGCGTTCTGCGGCGTCTGATCTGGGCCTGCACTGTTTGCCAGGGAACCCGTTTTGGTTATTATTGCTGTGGAATGGTCAAACCCTGCAAATGATAATAAAAACCAAATGATTCAATTTTTGTAAGTGTGCAACAGAACATACTACTAGTCTCTTTTAAGTGGCAGAGCTGTAATTACACGCCAATCAATCAATTAGTTTATTAATTTCATCGGAAGGTGAGTGTCAGTGGACACACCGCAACGTGTCATACACTGGTTCAATCAACGGCATTAGGTTCATTTACCTCATGTGAGATGGGTTACTCATAATTTCATCAAAATGAGTTCAAAAGGTAATTAGGCGTATGTACATTAAAATATGTGTATTGTTTTGTTTGATTTGAGGTTTAACGTCCCCGTCAACACTGTAAAGGTCATTTTGGGGACGTTGCTTCCAATTTTGTGGGACTTTTATCCGACATTGAGATGAAATGACATCTCAAGCCCTGTCGCCCAATGAAACCAATAGGGTTTATTAGCATGGACGGTAATAGTTTGATAATAAATCAATTCCAACACTAATATAAACATATTTTAATTTTAGGGGCCGAGTTTGTCAGGGGCAGAGTTTGTAGGGGCCGAGTTTGCTAGGGGCCGAGTTTGTCAGGGGCCGAGTTTGTTAGGGGCCGAGATGTCCTGTCACCTCAGAATTGACTGAAAACAGTATTGGGTGAAAGAAACTCATGAATTTTTAGATTCATGTTATTTTGAAGATGAGATAAGATCAAATTAAATATTCATTCAGAAAACCCTTTATTATTATTTTCAACCAGTTAGCACAATGAAACATCATCTAAAATAAATACAGGAATAATAATTAACCTGGTCTCCTGGTTTTGGAGGTGGCGGCACATAAGATGGTGCAATCGGATCAACTGGACCAGCATCAACATCTGCCTTCTTACTTGATTTCTTCTTTCCCTTTTTACCTTTCTTTCCTTTATGTTTCTTCGGCATTTTGATCAATTAATCACGCACCTGTTGTCAATTAATAACCGCCATTTTGACGCTTTGGGGTTGCCCTGTGACGTAAAAATATGGGTAAAATCCAATACCTTAATATTCTAACAAGACAGTTCACCGACAAGATAGTTCACTACTTCACAGACCCTTCATTTTGGAGATAGTTCACCGACACATTTGAAGACAAGTTTTTGTTTGATTTGATGTTTAACTTCTTGCTGACTATATTCTCTTGCTTTTCATCTTTCTAGCGCTAACCATTCTGAAGTCATACCCGTTGAGTAATAATCAAGATTGACGGACCAACGTACGTAGAGATGTAGATGTAGATGTCCCCGTCAACACTATATAGGTCATTTTGGAGACATTGCTTCCAATTTTGTGGGACTTTTACCTGACATTTAGATGGAATGTCATATCTTTCTTTCTTTCTACTTTTATTGTTCGGTGTTACGTTCGACCTGGACGGAATTGGAAAAAAATAGCTCGCTAAAAGAGAAGTTTTTTTCTTGGATATCTGTTTGGTTTCTTGTCTGATTCATAACAGACAAGCGTAAACCAGCAACATTTTATTGCTGGTTACCCTAGATTGTGATTTGTTAGTCTTGTAGATTGAAAAAATTGCTGATATTCTTTCCCGCTATTACCTCACTAGTGGGTGTCGGGACAACTCGGCACATAGCAATCTCGGCACATAGCCAACTCGGCACATAACCAACTCGGCCCCTACAAACTCGGCACATAGCAAACTCGGCCCACCATAGTTATAATGGTTATTAAGCTGTACAGTAATACTTTATTTGCCTGTTTTATTATTAGTTTTATAATAATTATATGTATGCTTATTAAATAAAAAAAAGTTTCTATTTTTTTTTTTTTTTTTGCTATTAAAAAAAATATCATTTAAATCGATTAATAAGCTCTGGATGACTAAAGCTGTGAATATGATATTTGGGACTCATTGCCACCCATGATTGCCCAGCCGAGTTGATGGGCGTATTGTCAAACAAGAGATTGCCCAGCCGAGTTGATGGGCGTCAGGTCAAACGATATTTTTTCCTTGTTTTCAGTAAAAATAGGTTGTGGGTGCTTGTTAGAACCACCTCATTGAGGCGGTTCTAACGAGTACCCACAACCTATGTCTGTTTTTTTTTTTTTTTTTTTTTTTTGGTTTTTTTTTTTTTAAGATTTATTCGCTGGTAAAGTTAAGAAACAACTTAAATATTTGAAACTTAAATAGTTGAAATTTTATTGTAAAAAAAAATTCATATTTTGTTTTTTTTTAATAAAGATCTACTCCATTAAATATTGATGTTTGGTCCCTATTTAGTTGGTCACTATTTCACAGGTAACTTTAATTTGATTATTTGTTTGGTTATGCAATTATCATTACCAAGTGAACAATAGATAATTGACCCAAACAGCTAATTATGTGCCGAGTTTGTATAGGCCGAGTTTGTCATGTGCCGAGTTTGTTATGTGCCGAGTTTGTCATGTGCCGAGTTGGCTATGTGCCGAGTTGTCCCACAACCCACTAGTGGATGGGGTAACGTAAACTGAAATTCTTAGGATCAAAATTAGGTCGTTTGTCACATTCATTTTTCTGGAGAGCCTGTGTGTTGTCAGATATTTGAGTGTGCTGAGCTGTATATAATTGGACCAGTATACTGATTAGTCTTTTGTAGCTGTCAGTGTGCTGGCTGTGACAAACTCAGAATCAGGATTGTAGCTTGACACCCCATAATAAATCATTAGAAATCATCAAATCACTACCCGGTATATTAAAACGAAGGTCTCCCTGTTTCCCATGGTCTTAATTCATGGGTTCACTCTTTGGAAAACAACTGATAGAATGCATCCAGATGATGGAAATCAGGAGTGCAAGATTACAATTAAGGAGAGTAGTAGTAGAATTTCCCAGTACTTGGCATTTACAAGGAAGAATGGGAAAAGAGGGTGTTCGGAGGGCTTGCGAAACTTCAAGTCCTCGCGCGGTACAAACTTGGCTTTACTTCTAATCTTGGCCGTAGACATTGAAACTAACCCCGGCCCAAGGTTTCGCTGCGGACTCTGCAAAAAAATATTGCAAAGGTTCCGAGAAATGGATAGAATGTGAGGACTGTAACAAGCGCTTTCACTCCTCATATTCTGATTTGGATAACAGTCAATTGTTAGAAATTGAATCTAGAGCTGGAACTTGGTATTGCAAAGACTGCAAAGCTGACTGTGGTCTTTGCAGTGGTGCTGTCCTTAATGGCCACAAAGCCGTTCAGTGTGATCAATGTGAAATGCGGATACATATTCCTTCATTTCAGATGCAGAATATGGCACATTGGTAAATTCAAGCTGCCACTGGATATGTCCAAAATGTGAGGTCTGTAACTTTTCAGACTCCTTCTTTGATGAATATGTAGAACTGAGTAAGCCAAACAGGTTTGAACCTCTGTCAGAGGATAAGAGAGGCAAATCTTCGACTGCTGATGAAACTAAGTCAAATTTTGTGACAGGTTTGAAACTTTGCAGTATAAACATAAATATAAAACATAAAATGTTGCATATAAAACATTTGTTCGCCCTCAGCTAGAATATGCATCACCCATTTGGCATCCCTATGTTAAAACTCAGATTCAGCAGGTGGAGAAGGTGCAGAGGACAGCTGCTCGATGGACCTGCCGACGATGGCGCAATAGAAGCAGCGTCGGTGACATGCTTAACGAGCTAGAATGGCCGTCCCTAGAGGCCCGTCGTGAGCAGTCCTCTTTAACCTTCTTCTATAAGATACATTCAGGTACAGTGGCCGTTAATAAAGATAAATACTTGACCCCTGTGACAGTTTCAACTCGAACAAGGGCATCAAAAGTAAACAACTCACAGTATCATAGGTACCAGTCCTACAGTGATGCCCTGAAAAATTCCTTCTTCCCTAGGACTATTCCCCAGTGGAATGGAATAGTCTTCCCTCTTCTGTGGTGAATGCTAAGACTGCAGAGGAGTTCAAAGCCCATACAGTGTAAGATTGAGACTCAGAGGTATGCGTTTTAGTATACCTCTGTTATTCAGATTGTAAATAGTTTTAAGGACTCATCCAGTGACTTCTCTCTTTTTTTTTTTCTTTTTTTTTTAAGCTAGATTCTAAAAGCTACGCACCCAACTGAGGTAATGGCCAAATATGACCGACTCAGTATAAGAAGATAGATAGATAGATAGATAAACATAAATGGAATTAGAGGGAAAATTCTTGAACTTTTAGCTTTCCTCGATACATCTCAACCTCATATTGTTGCTATTCAGGAAACAAAGATTGACAGTTCAATTACTACATTTGAGCTTTTCCCTGAAAATTGTCAGTACTGTGTGTACAGAAAAGATAGGAACTCTCATGGCGGTGGGGTGATGTTGCTCATTCATAGAGACATCCCTCACATGCCTTTCATGGAACTTGAAAATGACACCGATTCGGTCTGGGTTAAGGTTTTTGCAAATAAAACTTCCCACTTCGTAGCAAGTTGGTATCGACCACCAAATGGTACAATCGAAAACTTCCAGCTGTTTAAAGACCAACTGGATTGCATTAAATTGCAGCATAAGGGTAAAAAACTCCCGGCTGTACATGTTCTAGGTGACCTCAACTTCAGATACATTGCTTGGCCCGACAGGCTCAGCAAACAAGGCACAATGCTGAGTCAGTCGGAAGGACAACTATTAATTGACATTATGAACGATCATGGTCTTGAATAAATTGTTAACTTTCCCACTCGTGATAAGAACACATTGGATCTGATCCTTACGACTTTGCCAGGACAATTCGAAGATATTCATTCCCCAGATAAACTAAGTGACCACGATGTTGTCTCCGGATATTTTAAAATTCACATCCCACCTATAAAGAAACCTCGGAGGAAGGTGTACTCATATCAGAAAGGTGACTATGAAACTATGAGGAAGGATGCACTCAGATTTTCCCGTTAACCATTAACCGTTTGACGCTTATGACCCACAGAGGGTTGACGCGTCGTTAAACACGAAATCATCATCATCATCATCATGCACTCAGATTTGCAAAGGAGAATTACTTTAATGGTCATTCAGATGCTCGGTCTGTACAGGAGAATTTTGATTTGATAACTTCTTTCATTCATACTTCGGCCGAAAATCATATTTCCTCAAAAACCAGTAGATCTGTATCTTCTATTCCCTGGATCACTCCAGAGATAAGAAGGAAAATTCGCAGAAGGAATAAGATTCATGCAAATGCAAAAAAGACAGGAAGTGGTAAACTCCGGACAAAATTTGAAAACTTGAGACGTGAAATCAAGACTGATATAAAAATCAGCATGATTTGTATGTGAATAACTTGGTAGGTGATGTAAAGGCAAATACAAGAGACTTCTACAGATATATTAATAGCCAGAAGAAAGTCAGGCAAGGTACACCGCCCCTTAATAAAAGAGGAGGGGACGGGGTTGCTGAATCAGACTCTGAAAGGGCAGAGGAACTAGTTGGTCAATTCAATGATGCGTTTAATAAAACTGAGTTCACGGAGGTTCCATTGACTGGAAGATCGGCCCCATTCATGAATAATATTGTTGTGACAGCTGCAGGAGTGATCAAATTACTTCAAGGCTTAAACCCCAGTAAGGCCTTAGGACCTGATGAGCTTCATCCTAGAGTCCTGAAGGAACTAGCAAATGAGTTGGGTCCAGTTTTTGCACACTTGTTTCAACAGTCTCTTGCATATCAGGGCTGTTTTGTTTGTGCCGTGTGGCGGCTGTAAAAGGTCTCCCGTACATGCATTTAATGCTCTTATTTTTCCAATCCTCAGGGATTGCTTTTGCAATTGCTTTTGTCTTTTATGGATGGAGTAAGTTAATTGTATCAATTCCTGATCTTTGTTTTACTTCTATCTTGATACGGATGAAATCCCCAAAGAATGGCTCTTAGCAAACATCTGTCCACTCTTCAAAAAAGGAGATAGGGCTCTTGCCCGTAATTATCGCCCTGTGTCTCTGACTTCTGTTCTGTGTAAATTGCTGGAACATATAGTCTGCTCGAACATCATGGCCCACTTGGACGAACATAAACTTTTGTCAGACAGACAACATGCATTTAGGAAAAGGCACAGTTGTGAAACTCAGCTAAGCAGTTATTAATGACTGGGCAAAAATCTTGGACAAAGGGTGACAGGTGGACACATTTATTCTGGACTTCGAGAAGGCTTTTGACACCCCTCCTCATGAACTACTTAAATCTAAGTTATTTGGTTATGGAATTTGGGGAAAGCCCCTCAAATGGATAGATTCCTTTCTTTGCTACAGAAAACAGCGGATTGTTGTTAATGGTGAATCTTCGGAGTGGGCTCCAGTTTTGTCTGGAGTCCCGCAAGGGACCGTTCTTGGTCCACTTTTGTTCGCCCTGTACATCAATGATATTTCCACTGACATTGACTCAGAAATAAGACTGTTCGCAGATGACTGTGTTTGTTACCGGGAAATTAGAGATAAAGATGACTCATTGAAACTTCAGGCTGACATAGATAGATTAGGATGTTGGGCACGTAAATGGGGCATGAGATTTCAGCCAGTTAAATGCAATATTATGCAGATAACTAGGAAGAGATCTAATAAAGTTGAGGCTTCTTACACCTTAGAGGGAACGGTCCTCGAGAATGTGGACTCCATTAAATACCTTGGATTGACAATCTCACACAACTTGAGATGGAATACTCATATTAGCAACATGTGTTCTAAGGCAAATAGAACGCTTGGTTTCCTGAGGCGAAATCTTCATCAGTGCCCTCAGGATGTAAAAGAGGCAGCATATAAAGGTCTTGTTCGCCCAATCTTGGAATATGGTAGTTGTATCTGGGACCCCAGTGGAGTGGTCCTTAACGATGAAATTGAGAAAGTTCAGAATAGAGCTGCTAGATTTGTAACAGGCAATTACTGCTTTGAAACTGGGAGCGTGACTGGAATACTTGGAAAATTAAAATGGGAGTCTCTCAAGAAAAGGAGAAAAGAAAGTAGGCTAATCCTTTTAAACAAAGGTCTAAAGGGTGCTGCCAGCATCCCAACAGATGACCTTGTTCCCCCAGCTAGACACTGTAGAAATCACCATTCGTTGGCGTTTCAGACCCTTAGCGCAAGAACTGACATTTATAAAGAGTCGTTCTTCCCTAGAACCATTAGAGATTGGAATACCCTTCCCGATTCGATTATTTCGACAGCTGAAGGTGCTGATGATTGTGTAGCTAAATTTACCTGTTTGGTTAGAGCTAGGGACTAACTTCCCACATCACAGGTCCTGGTGTATGAATGTCATTTGACGTGTCACCAGTAACAATTCCGATTCCGATTGTGATTGGTCACATTTGACCATTACTCGCAGGTGTACATTACAAACACATCAGGTTTGCAGGATGAAAGCCTGTCGCCCAATGAAACCAAGCATGGACGGTCCGACTCGCACCGCTTTTCCTGGGCAGGCTTAGATCCTCTAAGCGGTTTTCAGCTCTGTGTGAAAGCATCATGCAGCCCTTTAATTTCTTCAAGCCCCGAGGGCCGGGGGCCGAACGACAATTAAAAGTTTACCGACAACATTTTCTTAGAGTTAATGCAGGAATGTGAATATTGCTAGATATATAAATGAAAGTGAAATGTCTAGGATAGTTGAAAACTAGAAAAAGTGACCAGTGGGTCACGTATACCCCCGGCCAGCATCACCCTCTGATATATCTTTCGAGCTTGTATGTAATATGAATGAAGTCAAGAAGCTATAAGAATCTATAAATGTGCTTGTAAAAGCTAAACCAAACATAAAATTTCTAAATGGACCAAGGGAGTGAGGGCATCAAATAGAACACACAGGCATCTATAAATTTTTACATAAAACTTTAACCAAATGTAAAATTTCTAAGTCCGTGACCTTGAGGTCAAGGTCACCATGGGTGGGGGAATGGACATGCATCATGAAATCATTTATCAAACATGAAGAGAATCTAAGATGTGGTTACATAGATATCAGCCATGAAAAAGGTTTAACACAAAACTTTGACGTAAAAGTAGATGAACAGACAGACAGACAGCCCACCCAGGGGCTTGACCCAGAGGCTTAGATATTCTATATGAAAGGTAATGCTATAGAGATATCCTTTACCAAACATGAAGAGAATCTAACATGTGGTTACAGAGATATCAGCAATGAAAAAGGTTTAACACAAAACTTTGACGTAAAATTAGATGAACAGACAGACAGACAGCCCACCCAGGGGCTTGACCCAGGGGCTTAGATATTCCATATGAAAGGTAATGCTATAGAGATATCCTATACCAAATATGAAGAGAATGTAACATGTGGTTAAAAAGATATCAGCAATGAAAAAGGTTTAACACAAAACTTTGACGTAAAATTAGATGAACAGACAGACAGACAGCCCACCCAGGGGCTTGACCCAGGGGCTTAGATATTCCATATGAAAGGTAATGCTATAGAGATATCCTATACCAAATATGAAGAGAATGTAACATGTGGTTAAAAAGATATCAGCAATGAAAAAGGTTTAACACAAAACTTTGACGTAAAATTAGATGAACAGACAGACAGACAGCCCACCCAGGGGCTTGACCCAGGGGCTTAGATATTCCATATGAAAGGTAATGCTATAGAGATATCCTGTACCAAATATGAAGAGAATCCAACCTGTGGTTACAGAGATATGAGCAATCAAAAAGGTTTAACGCAAAACTTTGACGTAAAGGTTGACGAACGAACGTACGAACGAACTAACGAACGAACCAACGAACCAACGAACGAACGAACGAACAAACGAACATACGAACGAACCAACGAACGGACGAACGGACGGAAAGACGAAAACTATATACCCCCTGACATACTTCGTATGCCGGGGGTATAATTATAACCTATGTAAAAATGAATATATATATATTATATATATATATATATTTAGGCTTTTTTGTCTCTGACTGAGAAGCCTTTACTTACCTTGCTTTACTTGATTACCCTAGAGCATTGTACGTTTCTTTATGCGATATCTCAGGATTTTATCCTCTTCCTGGTGAAGGATTGTCTAAGGACGTGTCACAAGTAAACATTACGAAAACACGCCTATACAAAACATTATAAACCTTACCGCCAGAAAAAAGACCTTTTACGATAAAAAAAAATGTGATATTTTTTTATTTCTGCTCAAAATATAGATTGTGGGTACTCGTTAGAACCGCCTCATCGAAACGACCCTAACGAGTACCCACAATCTATATTATAGATTCACAAACTATATTATAGAACAGAAATAAGAAACAATTGATACACCCCTGTACTACCTAGTTTTACAATATAAAAGTGGGGTCAAATGGGGTCAAAAGTACATAGGCGTGTTATCGTGATGCAATTCTGATTCTGATTCACAAATTAGAGAGAGAGAGAGAGAGAGAGAGAGAGAGAGAGAGAGAGAGAGAGAGAGAGAGAGAGAGAGAGAGAGAGAGTTTATTGATTGGAACTACTCAAAAGATTGGCATTGTATACACGTAAGTATAGCTGAATGGATACATTGATAAAGTTAAATATCCCAGAGGTAAACTTTTAGAGATAGAAATACATATGGCTTCCCAAAATAATTGACAGACGAAACTAAAACACGAATAACGAATAAAAGAATATGTTGACAGTATAGAGTCTATTGTTGTATTAAAAGAATAGTAGAAAGGACACGCATGCATGTTGGTCCTTGAATTTTACAATTCATTGATTTATTTGTAAATTGTTTGCTGAAACATAATCTATTTGTATTTTACACACCTTTTTTTTTCACCTGTTACATAAATATTCCAAGGAACTATTAGTATTGTGAAAGTCAACTGGTTCAATTCTACCATGACACAGTGAGCAATCTGGATCGGGCCATTAATCGTGGCCACAAACAGTCTGGCATAATTATCATGGATTTTGCCAAGGCCTTCGACAAGGTATCTCACAGGAGGCTCTCTGGGCGCTCACAACAAGTTGTACTTGATGGCCAAGCGTTGTCCCTGTTTTGTCTGGCGTCCCTCAAGGTTCGGTTCTTGGACGGGTTTTTTTCTTGGTATTTATCAATGATCTTCCGATAACCTCAGGCCATCTGTTCGTTTGTATGCTGATGATTGTGTTTTGTATAGGAATATATATACTCCTTCTGATTGCCTTATCTTACAAGATGACCTGGATAGCCTAGCAAGTTGGGAGGCCGAATGGCAAATGAAGTTCAATGTGGTCAAATGTCATTCTGTGAGGGTGTCACGGCACCTTCCAGACAAGCAGATAAAACTAGAATTTGTTTTTCAACAAAAACACAGATGTCTGCCCCTTTTTGACCTCTACGTATGACCTTGACATTGGAGGTATTTTGTGTGCAACACATCATCTAATGAAGATGAACATTTCTGCAAAGTGACTTTAAAAAGTTCATAGAGAAATAAGAAAGTTATTGACCGTACACAAAAAGCCCTTTTTACCTTTGACCTCTAAGTATTGCCTTGACCTTTGAGGTACAACACATCTTCACATGATGGTTAACATTTCTGCCAAGTAATTTCAAAATCCACCAAAGAATAAGAAAATTATTGACTGTACACAAAAAGGCCCCTTTTCTGACATTGGATCTCTAGGTATGACCTTGACATTGCTTGTATGGATCTTGGTCTTGCACATTGGCATCAAGTTGGTTACTTATTCCCGGTTCCCTATTCCCGATTCGAATCGGGAAAAAGTAGTTACTTATTCCCGATTCGCAAAATACACCTGCACAGAAAAGACGAGAATAACTTTTAATATATCAAGAAACTTATACTCAGAATCCTGTTGGCCCGAATAGCATTCAAGACACTTAAAACTTACCTGAGCTGCATACCTATGCCTTGTGGGATAGACTCGCATAAGCGGAAAATTCCATAACGATAACACACCCGTGCGACATAGTGCATTTTTCACATCTCCAAAATGGTTATTTTTTGATGAAAATCCATGATATTTTTCTTATTTATACTGCAAACATAGGCTGTAGGTGCTTGTTAGTACCGCCTCATTGAGGCGGTTCTTACGAGTATCCACAACCTGTGTCGTATGAGTCGGTTCTAACGAGTATACACAACCTACGTCTTGGAGCAGAAATAAGAAAATAATCTATACCCCGTGAACCCCAGTTTTCTCTATATAAAATGGGGTTTAGAGGGGTATTTATTAGGGCCCCGCACTGAAAGTGTGGGCGCCCTATAGTAATCACTCTGTCCGTCCGTCTGTCTGTCTGTCTGTCCGTCCGTCTGTCCGTCTGTCCGTCCACAAATTTTTTTATCCTCCATAACTTTTTATTATTCCTGGATGGATTTAAATATTACTTGGCATCATTCTGTCCGTCCGTCTGTCTGTCTGTCTGTCTGTCCGTCTGTCCGTCCACAAATTTTTTTATCCTCCATAACTTTCTTATTCCTGGATGGATTTAAATATTACTTTGCAGAAATGTTAACCATAATGTGATGGAGTGTTGCGCGCAAGATTCAGGTCCGTACCTCAAAGGTCAAGGTCATACTTAGAGGTTAAAGGTCAAAAAAGGGTCTTTCCTGTGTCCAATTAATAACTTTGTTATTATTCCTGGATGGATTTAAATATTACTTGGCAGAAATGTTAACCATAATGTGACGAAGTGTCACACGCAAGACCCACAGCCGTACCTCAAAGGTCAAGGTCATACTTAGAGATAAAAGGTCAAAAAAGCGTCTTTTTCATTGTGTCCAATCTATAACTTTCTTATACCTGGATGGATTTAAATATTACTTAGCAGAAATATTAACCATAATGTGGCAGTGTGTCACGCGCAAGACCCAGGTCCGTACCTCAAAGGTCAAGGTAATACTTAGAGGTGAAAGGAAAAAAAAAACGTCTTTTTTAACATCAACATTTTCCTACTCCTCTGATAGCGCTGCCGGGGCCCTAGTCAGTTTCACTGACAGCTCTAGTTATTACGGAATTGTTGGCCACTTGACTTGTTGTACTGCTATTAAAGAAAATGCAACTCTCAAATGTTATGTGTGGGGCTTATATGAAACAGTAACAACCAGAAATCGATTCTTTAACAAATGAAGGACACGAGCATTTTGACAACATTACAATGTTGCTGCACTAGAGTGGCTAAATTTTGTGAGCATAAAGAGCTATAGGCGGGAAAAACACAGAAATGTTTTCATAGAAATTCATAGGGAAAGTTCCAAGCAAATCCCCTCACAATACATGCAATATCAGGCTATATTTTGGGTGGGGGTACCCTGGTTCGCGTCTCCGGTAGCCATAGCCTGGGAGTTTTCAGAGTGACCATATTTTGTGGGTATAATGTACTATACACGGACAATACACAGAAATGTTTTCAAAAAAATTCATTGGGAAATTTCCGAGCAAATCGCCGCACAGTATATGCAATATCTGGCTATATGTTGGGTGGGGTACCCTGGTTCGAGTCTCCGGGAGCCATAGCCTGGGAGTTTTTAGGGTGACCATATTTTGTGGGTATAGGGACCGATAGGCTGGCAATACTCAGAAATGTATTCACGAAAATTCATTTGGGAAGTTTTGAGAAAATCGCGTCCCCGCATGTGCCATATATGACTAAGCGCGAGTCTAAAGGTGAGGGTACCAAAGTTCAACGCTTCGGGGTCCATAGCCTGGGAGTTTTCAGAGTGACCATATTTTGTGGGTATAATGTACCATAGACGGGCATTACACAGAAATGATTTAAAAACATCATTGGGAAACTTCCGAGCAATTCGCCTCACAATATATGCAATATCTGGCTATATTTTGAGTGGGGTTCCCTGGTTCGAGTCTCCGGGAGCCATAGCCTGGGAGTTTTCAGAGTGACCATATTTTGTGTGTATAGGGACCGATAGGCGGGCAATACTCAGAAATGTTTTCACGAAAATACATTTGGGAAGATTGAGAAAATCGCGTCCCCGCATGTGCCATATATGACTAAGCGCGAGTCTACAGGTGGGGGTACCCAAGCTCGACGCTCCGGGGGCCATAGCCTGGGAGTTTTCAGAGTGACCATATTTTGTCGGTATTATGTACCATAGACGGGCAATACACAGAAATGTTTTCCGAAAAATTCATTGGGGAAGTTCCGAGCAAATCGCCTCACAATATATGCAATATCTGGCTATATTTTGGTGGGGTACCCTGGTTCGAGTCTCCGGCAGCCATAGCCTGGGAGTTTTCAGAGTGACCATATTTTGTGGGTGTAGTGAACCATAGACGGGCAATACACAGAGATGTTTACAAAAAAATTCATATGGGAAGTTTTGAGAAAATCGCGTCCCCGCATGTGCCATATATGACTAAGCGCGAGTCTACAGGTGGGGGTACCCAAGTTCGACGCTCCGGGGGCCATAGCCTGGGAGTTTTCAGAGTGACCATATTTTGTGGGTATTAAGTACCATAGACGGGCAATACACAGAAATGTTTTCCGAAAAATCCATTGGGGAAGTTCCGAGCAAATCGCCTCAAAATATATGCAATATCTGGCTATATTTTGGGTGGGTTACCCTGGTTCGAGTCTCCGGGAGCCATAGCCTGGGAGTTTTCAGAGTGACCATATTTTGTGGGTGTAGTGTACCATAGACGGGCAATACACAGAAATGTTTTCAAAAAAAATT
Organism: Lucinisca nassula; assembly: GCA_963580285.1. Classification (NCBI taxonomy): domain Eukaryota; kingdom Metazoa; phylum Mollusca; class Bivalvia; order Lucinida; family Lucinidae; genus Lucinisca; species Lucinisca nassula. The sequence goes on along the minus strand of OY757023.1, from coordinate 108,044,924 downwards.
CATTTGGGAAGTTTTGAGAAAATCGCGTCCCCGCATGTGCCATATATGACTAAGCGCGAGTCTACTGGTGGGGGTACCCAAGTTCGACGCTCCGGGGGCCATAGCCTGGGAGTTTTCAGAGTGACCATATTTTGTGGGTATTAAGTACCATAGACGGGCAATACACAGAAATGATTTCCGAAAAATCCATTGGGGAAGTTCCGAGCAAATCGCCTCACAATATATGCAATATCTGGCTATATTTTGGGTGGGGTACCCTGGTTCGAGTCTCCGGGAGCCATAGCCTGGGAGTTTTCAGAGTGACCATATTTTGTGGGTGTAGTGTACCATAGACGGGCAATACACAGAAATGTTTTCAAAAAAATTCATTGGGGAAGTTTTGAGAAAATCGCGTCCCCGCATGTGCCATATATGACTAAGCGCGAGTCTACAGGTGGGGGTACCCAAGTTCGACGCTCCGGGGGCCATAGCCTGGGAGTTTTCAGAGTGACCATATTTTGTCGGTATTATGTACCATAGACGGGCAATACACAGAAATGTTTTCGAAAAATTCATTGGGGAAGTTCCGAGCAAATCGCCTCACAATATATGCAATATCTGGCTATAATTTGGGTGGGGTACCCAGGTTCGAGTCTCCGGAAGCCATATAGCCTGGGAGTTTTCAGAGTGACCATATTTTGTGGGTGTAGTGTACCATAGACGGGCAATACACTGAAATGTTTTCAAAAAAAATCATTGGGGAAGTTTTGAGAAAATCGCGTCCCCGCATGTGCCATATATGACTAAGCGCGAGTCTACAGGTGGGGATACCCAAGTTCGACGCTCCGGGAGCCATAGCCTGGGAGTTTTCAGAGTGACCATATTTTGTGGGTATTATGTACCATAGACGGGCAATACACAGAAATGTTTTCCGAAAAATTCATTGGGGAAGTTCCGAGCAAATCGCCTCACAATATTTGCAATATCTGGCTATATTTTGTTTGGGGTACCCTGATTCGAGTCTCCGGGAGCCATAGCCTGGGAGTTTTCAGAGTGACCATATTTTGTGGGTGTAGTGTACCATAGACGGGCAATACACAGAAATGTTTTCAAAAAAATTCATTGGGGAAGTTTTGAGAAAATCGCGTCCCCGCATGTGCCATATATGACTAAGCGCGAGTCTACAGGTGGGGGTACCCAAGTTCGACGCTCCGGGGGCCATAGCCTGGGATTTTTCAGAGTGACCATATTTTGTGAGTATTATATACCATAGAAGGGCAATACACAGAAATGTTTTCCGAAAAATTCATTGGGGAAGTTCCGAGCAAATCGCCTCACAATATATGCAATATCTGGCTATATTTTGGGTGGGGTACCCTGATTCGAGTCTCCGGGAGCCATAGCCTGGGAGTTTTCAGAGTGACCATACTTTGTGGGTGTAGTGTACCATAGACGGGCAATACACAGAAATGTTTTCAAAAAAATTCATTGGGGAAGTTTTGAGAAAATCGCGTCCCCGCATGTGCCATATATGACTAAGCGCGAGTCTACAGGTGGGGGAACCCAAGTTCAACGCTCCGGGGGCCATAGCCTGGGAGTTTTCAGAGTGACCATATTTTGTGGGTATTATCTTACATAGACGGGCAATACACAGAAATGTTTTCCGAAAAATTCATTGGGGAAGTTCCGAGCAAATCGCCTCACAATATATGCAATATCTGGCTATATTTTGGGTGGGGTACCCTGGTTCGAGTCTCCGGGAGCCATAGCCTTGGAGTTTTCAGAGTGACCATATTTTGTGGGTGTAGTATACCACAGACGGGCAATACACAGAAATGTTTTCAAAAAATTCATTGGGAAAGGTTTGAGAAAATCGCGTCCCCGCATGTGCCATATACGACTAAGCGCGAGTCTACAGGTGGGGGTACCCAAGTTCGACGCTCCGGGGGCCAAAGCCTGTGAGTTTTCAGAGTGACCATATTTTGTGGGTATTATGTACCATAGACGGGCAATACACAGAAATGTTTTCCGAAAACTTCATTGGGGAAGTTCCGAGCAAATCGCCACACAATATATGCAATATCTGGCTATATTTTGGGTGGGGTACCCTGGTTCGAGTCTCCGGGAGCCATAGCCTGGGAGTTTTCAGAGTGACCATATTTTGTGAGTGTAGTGTACAATAGACGGGTAATATACAGAAATATTTTCAAAAAGATTCATTGGGGAAGTTTTGAGAAAATCGCATCCCCGCATGTGCCATATATGACTAAGCGCGAGTCTACAGGTGGGGGTACCCAAGTTCGACGCTCCGGGGGCCATAGCCTGGGAGTTTTCAGAGTGACCATATTTTGTGGGTATTATGTACCATAGACGGGCAATACACAGAAATGTTTTCCGAAAAATTCATTTGGGAAAGTCCGAGCAAATCGCCTCACAATATATGCAATATCTGGCTATATTTAGGGTTGGGTACCCTGGTTCGAGTCTCCGGTAGCCATAGCCTTGGAGTTTTCAGAGTGACCATATTTTGTGGGTGTAGTGTTCCATAGACGGGCAATACACAGAAATGTTTTCAAAAAAATTCATTGGGGAAGTTTTGAGAAACTCGCGTCCCCGCATGTGCCATATATGACTAAGCGCGAGTCTACAGGTGGGGGTACCCAAGTTCGACGCTCCGGGGGCCATAGCCTGGGAGTTTTCAGAGTGACCATATTTTGTGGGTATTATGTACCATAGACGGGCAATACACAGAAATGTTTTCCGAAAAATTCATTGGGGAAGTTCCGAGCAAATCGCCTCAAAATATTTGCAATATCTGGCTATACTTTGGATGGGGTACCCTCGTTTGAGTCTCCGGGAGCCATAGCCTGGGAGTTTTCAGAGTGACCATATTTTGTGGGTGTAGTGTACCATAGACGGGCAATACACAGAAATGTTTTCAAAAAAAATTCATTGGGGAAGTTTTGAGAAAATCGCGTCCCCGCATGTGCCATATATGACTAAGCGCGAGTCTACAGGCGGGGATACCCAAGTTCGACGCTCCGGGGGCCATAGCCTTGGAGTTTTCAGAGTGTCCATATTTTGTGGGAATTATGTACCATAGACGGGCAATACACAGAAATGTTTTCCGAAAAATTCATTGGGGAAGTTCCGAGCAAATCGCCTCACAATATATGCAATATCAGGCTATATTTTGGGTGGGGTACCCTGGTTCGAGTCTCCGGGAGCCATAGCCTGGGAGTTTTCAGAGTGACCATATTTTGTGGGTGTAGTGTACCATAGACGGGCAATACACAGAAATGTTTTCAAAAAAATGCATTGGGGAAGTTTTGAGAAAATCGCGTCCCCGCATGTGCCATATATGACTAAGCGCGAGTCTACAGGTGGGGGTACCCAAGTTCGACGCTCCGGGGACCATAGCCTGGGAGTTTTCAGAGTGACCATATTTTGTGGGCATTATGTGACATAGACGGGCAATACACAGAAATGTTTTCCGAAAAATTCATTGGGGAAGTTCCGAGCAAATCGCCTCACAATATATGCAATATCTGGCTATATTTATGTTGGGGTACCCTGGTTCGAGTCTCCGGGAGCCATAGCCTGGGAGTTTTCAGAGTGACCATATTTTGTGGGTGTAGTGTGCCATAGACGGGCAATATAAAGAAATGTTTTCAAAAAAATTCATTGGGGAAGTTTTGAGAAAATCGCGTCCCCGCATGTGCCATATATGACTAAGCGCGAGTCTACAGGTGGGGGTACCCAAGTTCAACGCTCCGGGGGCCATAGCCTGGGATTTTTCAGAGTGACCATATTTTGTGGGTATTATGTACCATAGACGGGCAATACACAGAAATGTTTTCCGAAAAATTCATTGGGGAAGTTCCGAGCAAATCGCCTCACAATATATGCAATATCTGGCTATATTTTGGATGGGGTACCCTGGTTCGAGTCTCCGGGAGCCATAGCCTGGGAGTTTTCAGAGTTACCATATTTTGTGGGTGTAGTGTACCATAGACGGGCAATACACAGAAATGTTTTCAAAAAAATTCATTGGGGAAGTTTTGAGAAAATCGCGTCCCCGCATGTGCCATATATGACTAAGCGCGAGTCTACAGGTGGGGGTACCCAAGTTCGACGCTCCGGGGGCCATAGCCTTGGAGTTTTTAGAGTGTCCATATTTTGTGGGCATTATGTACCATAGACGGGCAATACACAGAAATGTTTTCCGAAAAATTCATTGTGGAAGTTCCGAGCAAATCGCCTCACAATATATGCAATATCAGGCTATATTTTGGGTGGGGTACCCTGGTTCGAGTCTCCGGGAGCCATAGCCTGGGAGTTTTCAGAGTGACCATATTTTGTGGGTGTAGTGTACCATAGACGGGCAATACACAGAAATGTTTTCAAAAAAATTCATTAGGGAAGTTTTGAGAAAATCGCGTCCCCGCATGTGCCATATATGACTAAGCGCGAGTCTACAGGTGGGGGTACCCAAGCTCGACGCTCCGGGGGCCATAGCCTGGGAGATTTCAGAGTGACCATATTTTGTGGGTATTATGTACCATAGACGGGCAATACACAGAAATGTTTTCCGAAAAATTCATTGGGGAAGTTCCGAGTAAATCGCCTCACAATATATACAATATCTGGCTATATTTAGGGTGGGGTACCCTGGTTCGAGTCTCCGGGAGCCATAGCCTGGGAGTTTTCAGAGTGACCATATTTTGTGGGTGTAGTGTACCATAGACGGGCAATGCACAGAAATGTTTTCAAAAAAATTCATTGGGGAAGTTTTGAGAAAATCGCGTCCCCGCATGTGCCATATATGACTAAGCGCGAGTCTACAGGTGGGGGTACCCAAGTTCGACGCTCCGGGGGCCATAGCCTTGGAGTTTTCAGAGTGTCCATATTTTGTGGGCATTATGTACCATAGACGGGCAATACACAGAAATGTTTTCCGAAAAATTCATTTGGGAAGTTCCGAGCAAATCGCCTCACAATATATGCAATATCTGGCTATATTTTGGGTGGGGTACCCTGGTTCGAGTCTCCGGGAGCCATAGCCTGGGAGTTTTCAGAGTGACCATATTTTGTGGGTGTAGTGTACCATAGACGGGCAATACACAGAAATGTTTTCAAAAAAATTCATTGGGGAAGTTTTGAGAAAATCGCGTCCCCGCATGTGCCATATATGACTAAGCGCGAGTCTACAGGTGGGGGTACCCAAGCTCGACGCTCCGGGGGCCATAGCCTGGGAGTTTTAAGAGTGACCATATTTTGTGGGTATTATGTACCATAGACGGGCAATACACAGAAATGTTTTCCGAAAAATTCATTGGGGAAGTTCCGAGTAAATCGCCTCACAATATATACAATATCTGGCTATATTTAGGGTGGGGTACCCTGGTTCGAGTCTCCGGGAGCCATAGCCTGGGAGTTTTCAGAGTGACCATATTTTGTGGGTGTAGTGTACCATAGACGGGCAATACACAGAAATGTTTTCAAAAAAATGCATTGGGGAAGTTTTGAGAAAATCGCGTCCCCGCATGTGCCATATATGACTAAGCGCGAGTCTACAGGTGGGGGTACCCAAGTTCGACGCTCCGGGGACCATAGCCTGGGAGTTTTCAGAGTGACCATATTTTGTGGGCATTATGTGACATAGACGGGCAATACACAGAAATGTTTTCCGAAAATTCATTGGGGAAGTTCCGAGCTAATCGCCTCACAATATATGCAATATCTGGCTATATTTATGTTCGGGTACCCTGGTTCGAGTCTCCGGGAGCCATAGCCTGGGAGTTTTCAGAGTGACCATATTTTGTGGGTGTAGTGTGCCATAGACGGGCAATATACAGAAATGTTTTCAAAAAAAATCATTGGGGAAGTTTTGAGAAAATCGCGTCCCCGCATGTGCCATATATGACTAAGCGCGAGTCTACAGGTGGGGGTACCCAAGTTCAACGCTCCGGGGGCCATAGCCTGGGAGTTTTCAGAGTGACCATATTTTGTGGGTATTATGTAGCATAGACGGGCAATACACAGAAATGTTTTCCGAAAAATTAATTAGAGAAGTTCAGAGCGAATCGCCTCACAATATATGCAATATCTGGCTATACTTTGCGTGGGGTACCCTGGTTCGAGTCTCCGGGAGCCATAGCCTGGGAGTTTTCAGAGTGACCATATTTTGTGGGTGTACTGTACCATAGACGGGCAATACACAGAAATGTTTTCAAAAAAATTCATTGGGGAAGTTTTGAGAAAATCGCGTCCCCGCATGTGCCATATATGACTAAGCGCGAGTCTACAGGTGGGGTACCCAAGTTCGACGCTCCGGGTACCATAGCCTGGGAGTTTTCAGAGTGACCATATTTTGTGGGTATTATGTACCATAGACGGGCAATACACAGAAATGTTTTCCGAAAAATTCATTGGGGAAGTTCCGAGCAAATCGCCTCACAATATATGCAATATCTGGCTATATTTTGGGTGGGGTACCCTGGTTCGAGTCTCCGGGAGCCATAGCCTGGGAGTTTTCAGAGTGACCATATTTTGTGGGTGTAGTGTACCTTAGACGGGCAATACACAGAAATGTTTTCAAAAAAATTCATTGGGGAAGTTTTGAGAAAATCGCGTCCCCGCATGTGCCATATATGACTAAGCGCGAGTCTACAGGTGGGGGTACCCAAGTTCGACGCTCCGGGGGCCATAGCCTGGGAGTTTTCAGAGTGTCCATATTTTGTGGGCATTATGTACCATAGACGGGCAATACACAGAAATGTTTTCGGAAAAATTCATTGGGGAAGTTCCGAGCAAATCGCCTCACAATATATGCAATATCAGGCTATATTTTGGGTGGGGTACCCTGGTTCGAGTCTCCGGGAGCCATAGCCTGGGAGTTTTCAGAGTGACCATATTTTGTGGGTGTAGTGTACCATAGACGGGCAATACACAGAAATGTTTTCAAAAAAATTCATTGGGGAAGTTTTGAGAAAATCGCGTCCCCGCATGTGCCATATATGACTAAGCGCGAGTCTACAGGTGGGGGTACCCAAGTTCGACGCTCCGGGGGCCATAGCCTGGGAGTTTTCAGAGTGACCATATTTTGTGGGTATTATGTACCATAGACGGGCAATACACAGAAATGTTTTCCGAAAAATTCATTGGGGAAGTTCCGAGTAAATCGCCTCACAATATATACAATATCTGGCTATATTTAGGGTGGGGTACCCTGGTTCGAGTCTCCGGTAGCCATAGCCTGGGAGTTTTCAGAGTGACCATATTTTGTGGGTGTAGTGTACCATAGACGGGCAATACACAGAAATGTTTTCAAAAAAATTCATTGGGGAAGTTTTGAGAAAATCGCGTCCCCGCATGTGCCATATATGACTAAGCGCGAGTCTACAGGTGGGGGTACCCAAGTTCGACGCTCCGGGGGCCATAGCCTGGGAGTTTTCAGAGTGACCATATTTTGTGGGTATTATGTACCGTAGACGGGCAATGCACAGAAATGTTTTCCGAAAAATTCATTGGGGAAGTTCCGAGCAAATCGCCTCACAATATATGCAATATCTGGCTATATTTTGGTGGGGTACCCTGGTTCGAGTCTCCGGGAGCCATAGCCTGGGAGTTTTCAGAGTGACCATATTTTGGGGATGTAGTGTACCATAGACGGGCAATACACAGAAATGTTTTCAAAAAAAATCATTGGGGAAGTTTTGAGAAAATCGCGTCCCCGTATGTGCCATATATGACTAAGCGCGAGTCTACAGGTGGGGGTACCCAAGCTCGACGCTCCGGGGGCCATAGCCTGGGAGTTTTCAGAGTGACCATATTATGTGGGTATTATGTACCATAGACGGGCAATACACAGAAATGTTTTCCGAAAAATTCATTGGGGAAGTTCCGAGCAAATCGCCCTACAATATATGCAATATCTGGCTATATTTAGGGTGGGGTACCCTGGTTCGAGTCTCCGGGAGCCATAGCCTGGGAGTTTTCAGAGTGACCATATTTTGTGGGTATTATGTACCATAGACGGGCAATACACAGAAATGTTTTCCGAAAAAATCATTGGAGAAGTTCCGAGCAAATCGCCTCACAATATATGCAATATCTGGCTATACTTTGCGTGGGGTACCCTGGTTCGAGTCTCCGGGAGCCATAGCCTGGGAGTTTTCAGAGTGACCATATTTTGTGGGTGTAGTGTACCATAGACGGGCAATACACAGAAATATTTAAAAAAAAATTCATTGGGGAAGTTTTGAGAAAATCGCGTCCCCGCATGTGCCATATATGACTAAGCGCGAGTCTACAGGTGGGGGTACCCAAGCTAGACGCTCAAGGGGCCATAGCCTGGGAGTTTTCAGAGTGACCATATTTTGTGGGTATTATGTACCATAGACGGGCAATACACAGAAATGTTTTCCGAAAAATTCATTGGGGAAGTTCCGAGCAAATCGCCTCACAATATATGCAATATCTGGCTATATTTTGGTGGGGTACCCTGGTTCGAGTCTCCGGGAGCCATAGCCTGGGAGTTTTCAGAGGGACCATATTTTGTGGGTGTGGTGTACCATAGACGGGCAATACACAGAAATGTTTTCAAAAAAAATCATTGGGGAAGATTTGAGAAAATCGCGTCCCCGCATGTGCCATATATGACTAAGCGCGAGTCTACAGGTGGGGGTACCCAAGCTCGACGCTCCGGGGGCCATAGCCTGGGAGTTTTCAGAGTGACCATATTTTGTGGGTATTATGTACCATAGACGGGCAATACACAGAAATGTTTTCCGAAAAATTCATTGGGGAAGTTCCGAGCAAATCGCCTCACAATATATGCAATATCTGGCTTTATTTAGGGTGGGGTACCCTGGTTCGAGTCTCCGGGAGCCATAGCCTGGGAATTTTCAGAGTGACCATATTTTGTGGGTGTAGTGCACCATAGACGGGCAATACACAGAAATGTTTTCAAAAAAATTAATTGGGGAAGTTTTGAGAAAATCGCGTCCCCGCATGTGCCATATATGACTAAGCGCGAGTCTACAGGTGGGGGTACCCAAGTTCGACGCTCCGGGGGCCATAGCCTGGGAGTTTTCAGAGTGACCATATTTTGTGGGTATTATGTACCATAGACGGGCAATACACAGAAATGTTTTCCGAAAAATTCATTGGGGAAGTTCCGAGCAAATCGCCTCACAATATATGCAATATCTGGCTATATTTTGGTGGGGTACCCTGGTTCGAGTCTCCGGGAGCCATAGCCTGGGAGTTTTCAGAATGACCATATTGTGTGGGTGTAGTGTACCATAGACGGGCAATACACAGAAATGTTTTCAAAAAAATTCATTGGGGAAGTTTTGAGAAAATCGCGTCCCCGCATGTGCCATATATGACTAAGCGCGAGTCTACAGGTGGGGGTACCCATGTTCGCCGCTCCGGGGGTCATAGCCTGGGAGTTTTCAGAGTAACCATATTTTGTGGGTATTATGTACCATAGACGGGCAATACACAGAAATGTTTTCCGAAAAATTCATTGGGGAAGTTCCGAGCAAATCGCCTCACAATATATGCAATATCTGGCTTTATTTTGGTGGGGTACCCTGGTTCGAGTCTCCGGGAGCCATAGCCTGGGAGTTTTCAGAGTGACCATATTTTGGGGGTGTAATGTACCATAGACGGGCAATACACAGAAATGTTTTCAAAAAAATTCATTGGGGAAGTTTTGAGAAAATCGCGTCCCCGTATGTGCCATATATGACTAAGCGCGAGTCTACAGGTGGGGGTACCCAAGCTCGACGCTCCGGGGGCCATAGCCTGGGAGTTTTCAGAGTGACCATATTTTGTGGGTATTATGTACCATAGACGGGCAATACACAGAAATGTTTTCCGAAAAATTCATTGGGGAAGTTCCGAGCAAATCGCCTCAAAATATATGCAATATCTGGCTATATTTAGGGTGGGGTACCCTGGTTCGAGTCTCCGGGAGCCATAGCCTGGGAGTTTTCAGAGTGACCATATTTTGTGGGTGTAGTGTACCATAGACGGGCAATACACAGAAATGTTTTCAAAAAAATCCATTGGGGAAGTTTTGAGAAAATCGCGTCCCCGCATGTGCCATATATGACTAAGCGCGAGTCTACAGGTGGGGGTACCCAAGTTCGACGCTCCGGGGGCCATAGCCTGGGAGTTTTCAGAGTGACCATATTTTGTGGGTATTATGTACCATAGACGGGCAATAAACAGAAATGTTTTCCGAAAAATTCATTTGGGAAGTTCCGAGCAAATCGCCTCACAATATATGCAATATCTGGCTATATTTTGGTGGGGTACCCTGGTTCGAGTCTCCGAGAGCCATAGCCTGGGAGTTTTCAGATTGACCATATTTTATGGGTGTAGTGTACCATAGACGGGCAATACACAGAAATGTTTTCAATAAAATTCATTGGGGAAGTTTTGAGAAAATCGCGTCCCCGCATGTGCCATATATGACTAAGCGCGAGTCTACAGGTGGGGGTACCCAAGTTCGACGCTCCGGGGGCCATAGCCTGGGAGTTTTCAGAGTGACCATATTTTGTGGGTATTATGTACCATAGACGGGCAATACACAGAAATGCTTTCGGAAAAATTCATTGGGGAAGTTCCGAGCAAATCGCCTCACAATATATGCAATATCTGGCTATATTTTGGTGGGGTACCCTGGTTCGAGTCTCCGGGAGCCATAGCCTGGGAGTTTTCAGAGTGACCATATTTTGTGGGTGTAGTGTACCATAGACGGGCAATACACAGAAATGTTATCAAAAAAATTAATTGGGGAAGTTTTGAGAAAATCGCGTCCCCGCATGTGCCATATATGACTAAGCGCGAGTCTACAGGTGGGGGTACCCAAGCTCGACGCTCCGGGGGCCATAGCCTGGGAGTTTTCAGAGTGACCATATTTTGTGGGTATTATGTACCATAGACGGGCAATACACAGAAATGTTTTCCGAAAAATTCATTGGGGAAGTTTTGAGAAAATCGCATCCCCGCATGTGCCATATATGACTAAGCGCGAGTCTACAGGTGGGGTTACCCAAGCTCGACGCTCCGGGGGCCATAGCCTGGGAGTTTTCTGATTGACCACATTTTGTGGGTATTATGTACCATAGACGGGCAATACACAGAAATATTTTCCGAAAAATTCATTGGGGAAGTTCCGAGCAAATCGCCTCACAATATATGCAATATCTGGCTATATTTAGGGTGGGGTACCCTGGTTCGAGTCTCCGGGAGCCATAGCCTGGGAGTTTTCAGAGTGACCATATTTTGTGGGTGTAGTGTACCATAGACGGGCAATACACAGAAATGTTTTCAAAAAAATTCATTAGGGAAGTTTTGAGAAAATCGCGTCCCCGTATGTGCCATATATGACTAAGCGCGAGTCTACAGGTGGGGGTACCCAAGTTCGACGCTCCGGGGGCCATAGCCTGGGAGTTTTCAGAGTGACCATATTTTGTGGGTATTATGTACAATAGACGGGCAATACACAGAAATGTTTTCCGAAAAATTCATTGGGGAAGTTCCGAGCAAATCGCCTCACAATATATGCAATATCTGGCTATATTTTGGTGGGGTACCCTGGTTCGAGTCTCCGGGAGCCATAGCCTGGGAGTTTTCAGAGTGACCATATTTTGTGGGTGTAGTGTACCATAGACGGGCAATACACAGAAATGTTTTCAAAAAAATTCATTGGGGAAGTTTTGAGAAAATCGCGTCCCCGTATGTGCCATATATGACTAAGCGCGAGTCTACAGGTGGGGGTACCCAAGCTCGACGCTCCGTGGGCCATAGCCTGGAGTTTTCAGAGTGACCATATTTTGTGGGTATTATGTACCATAGACGGGCAATACACAGAAATGTTTTCCGAAAAATTCATTGGGGAAGTTCCGAGCAAATCGCCTCACAATATATGCAATATCTGGCTATATTTAGGGTGGGGTACCCTGGTTCGAGTCTCCGTGAGCCATAGCCTCGGAGTTTTCAGAGTGACCATATTTTGTGGGTGTAGTGTACCATAGACGGGCAATACACAGGAATGTTTTCAAAAAATTTCATTGGGAAAGTTTTGAGAAAATCGCGTCCCCGCATGTGCCATATATGACTAAGCGCGAGTCTACAGGTGGGGGTACCCAAGTTCGACGCTCCGGGGGCCATAGCCTGGGAGTTTTCAGAGTGACCATATTTTGTGGGTATTATGAACCATAGACGGGCAATACACAGAAATGTTTTCCGAAAAATTCATTGGGGAAGTTCCGAGCAAATCGCCTCACAATATATGCAATATCTGGCTATATTTTGGTGGGGTACCCTGGTTCGAGTCTCCGAGAGCCATAGCCTGGGAGATTTCAGAGTGACCATATTTTGTGGGTGTAGTGTACCATAGACGGGCAATACACAGAAATGTTTTCAAAAAATTCATTGGGAAAGTTTTGAGAATATCGCGTCCCCGCATGTGCCACATATGACTAAGCGCGAGTCTACAGGTGGGGGTACCCAAGTTCGACGCTCCGCGGGCCATAGCCTGGGAGTTTTCAGAGTGACCATATTTTGTGGGTATTATGTACCATAGACGGGCAATACACAGAAATGTTTTCCGAAAAATTCATTGGGGAAGTTCCGAGCAAATCGCCTCACAATATATGCAATATCTGGCTATATTTAGGGTGGGGTACCCTGGTTCGAGTCTCCGTGAGCCATAGCCTCGGAGTTTTCAGAGTGACCATATTTTGTGGGTGTAGTGTACCATAGACGGGCAATACACAGGAATGTTTTCAAAAAATTTCATTGGGAAAGTTTTGAGAAAATCGCGTCCCCGCATGTGCCATATATGACTAAGCGCGAGTCTACAGGTGGGGGTACCCAAGTTCGACGCTCCGGGAGCCATAGCCTGGGAGTTTTCAGAGTGACCATATTTTGTGGGTATTATGTACCATAGACGGGCAATACACAGAAATGTTTTCCGAAAAATTCATTGGGGAAGTTCCGAGCAAATCGCCTCACAATATATGCAATATCTGGCTATATTTTGGTGGGGTACCCTGGTTCGAGTCTCCGAGAGCCATAGCCTGGGAGATTTCAGAGTGACCATATTTTGTGGGTGTAGTGTACCATAGACGGGCAATACACAGAAATGTTTTCAAAAAATTCATTGGGAAAGTTTTGAGAATATCGCGTCCCCGCATGTGCCACATATGACTAAGCGCGAGTCTACAGGTGGGGGTACCCAAGTTCGACGCTCCGCGGGCCATAGCCTGGGAGTTTTCAGAGTGACCATATTTTGTGGGTATTATGTACCATAGACGGGCAATACACAGAAATGTTTTCCGAAAAATTCATTGGGGAAGTTCCGAGCAAATCGCCTCACAATATATGCAATATCTGGCTATATTTTGGTGGGGTACCCTGGTTCGAGTCTCCGGCAGCCATAGCCTGGGAGTTTTCAGAGTGACCATATTTTGTGGGTGTAGTGTACCACAGACGGGCAATACACAGAAATGTTTTGAAAAAAATTCATTGGGGAAGTTTTGAGAAAATCGCGTCCCCGCATGTGCCATATATGACTAAGCGCGAGTCTACAGGTGGGGGTACCCAAGCTCGACGCTCCGGGGGCCATAGCCTGGGAGTTTTCAGAGTGACCATATTTTATGGGTATTATGTACCATAGACGGGCAATACACAGAAATGTTTTCAAAAAAATTCATTAGGGAAGTTTTGAGAAAATCGCGTCCCCGTATGTGCCATATATGACTAAGCGCGAGTCTACAGGTGGGGGTACCCAAGTTCGATGCTCCGGGGGCCATAGCCTGGGAGTTTTCAGAGTGACCATATTTTGTGGGTATTATGTACAATAGACGGGCAATACACAGAAATGTTTTCCGAAAAATTCATTGGGGAAGTTCCGAGCAAATCGCCTCACAATATATGCAATATCTGGCTATATTTTGGTGGGGTACCCTGGTTCGAGTCTCCGGGAGCCATAGCCTGGGAGATTACAGAGTGACCATATTTTGTGGGTGTAGTTTACCATAGACGGGCAATACACAGAAATGTTTTGAAAAAAAATCATAGGGGAAGTTTTGAGAAAATCGCGTCCCCGCATGTGCCATGTATGACTAAGCGCGAGTCTACAGGTGGGGGTACCCAAGCTCGACGCTCCGGGGGCCATAGCCTGGGAGTTTTCAGAGTGACCATATTTTGTGGGTATTATGTACCATAGACGGGCAATACACAGAAATGTTTTCCGAAAAATTCATTGGGGAAGTTCCGAGCAAATCGCCTCACAATATATGCAATATCTGGCTATATTTTGGAGGGGTACCCTGGTTCGAGTCTCCGGGAGCCATAGCCTGGGAGTTTTCAGAGTGACCATATTTTGTGGGTGTAGTGTACCACAGACGGGCAATACACAGAAATGTTTTGAAAAAAATTCATTGGGGAAGTTTTGAGAAAATCGCGTCCCCGCATGTGCCATATATGACTAAGCGCGAGTCTACAGGTGGGGGTACCCAAGCTCGACGCTCCGGGGGCCATAGCCTGGGAGTTTTCAGAGTGACCATATTTTGTGGGTATTATGTACCATAGACGGGCAATACACAGAAATGTTTCCCGAAAAATTCATTGCGGAAGTTCCGAGCAAATCGCCTCACAATATATGCAATATCTGGCTATATTTTGGTGGGGTACCCTGGTTCGAGTCTCCGGGAGCCATAGCCTGGGAGTTTTCAGAGTGACCATATTTTGTGGGTGTAGTGTACCATAGACGGGCAATACACAGAAATGTTTTCAAAAAAATTCATTGGGGAAGTTTTGAGAAAATCGCGTCCCCGCATGTGCCATATATGACTAAGCGCGAGTCAACAGGTGGGGGTACCCAAGCTCGACGCTCCGGGGGCCATAGCCTGGGAGTTTTCAGAGTGACCATATTTTGTGGGTATTATGTACCATAGACGGGCAATACACAGAAATGTTTTCCGAAAACTTCATTGCGGAAGTTTCGAGCAAATCGCCTCACAATATATGCAATATCTAGCTATATTTTGGGTGGGGTACCCTGGTTCGAGTCTCCGGGAGCCATAGCCTGGGAGTTTTCAGAGTGACCATATTTTGTGGGTGTAGTGTACCATAGACGGGCAATACATAGAAATGTTTTCAAAAAAACTCATTGGGGAAGTTTTGAGAAAATCGCGTCCCCGCATGTGCCATATATGACTAAGCGCGAGTCTACAGGTGGGGGTACCCAAGTTCGACGCTCCGGGGGCCATAGCCTGGGAGTTTTCAGAGTGACCATATTTTGTGGGTATTATGTACCATAGACGGGCAATACACAGAAATGTTTTCGGAAAAATTCATTGGGGAAGTTCCGAGCAAATCGCCTCACAATATATGCAATATCTGGCTATATTTTGGTGGGGTAGCCTGGTTCGAGTGTCCGGGAGCCATAGCGTGGGAGTTTTCAGAGTTACCATATTTTGTGGGTGAAGTGTACCATAGACGGGCAATACACAGAAATGTTTTCAAAAAATTCATTGGGGAAGTTTTGAGAAAATCGCGTCCCCGCATGTGCCATATATGACTAAGCGCGAGTCTACAGGTGTGGGTACCCAAGTTCGACGCTCCGGGGGCCATAGCCTGGGAGTTTTCAGAGTGACCATATTTTGTGGGTATTATGTACCATAGACGGGCAATACACAGAAATGTTTTCCGAAAAATTCATGTGGAAGTTCCGAGCAAATCGCCTCACAATATATGCAATAGCTGGCTATATTTAGGGTGGGGTACCCTGGTTCGAGTCTACGGGAGCCATAGCCTGGGAGTTTTCAGAGTGACCATATTTTATGGGTGTAGTATACCATAGACGGGCAATACACAGAAATGTTTTCAAAAAAATTCATTGGGGAAGTTTTGAGAAAATCGCGTTCCCGCATGTGCCATATATGACTAAGCGCGAGTCTACAGGTGGGGGTACCCAAGTTCGACGCTCCGGGGGCCATAGCCTGGAAGTTTTCAGAGTGACCATATTTTGTTGGTATTATGTACCATAGACGGGCAATACACAGAAATGTTTTTTGAAAAATTCATTGGGGAAGTTCCGAGCAAATCGCCTCACAATATATGCAATATCTGGCTATATTTTGGTGGGGTACCCTGGTTCGAGTCTCCGGTAGCCATAGCCTGGGAGATTTCAGAGTGACCATATTTTGTGGGTGTAGTGTACCATAGACGGGCAATACACAGAAATGTTTTCAAAAAAAATTCATTGGGGAAGTTTTGAGAAAATCGCGTCCCCGCATGTGCCATATATGACTAAGCGCGAGTCTACAGGTGGGGGTACCCATGTTCGCCGCTCCGGGGGCCATAGCCTGGGAGTTTTCAGAGTAACCATATTTTGTGGGTATTATGTACCATAGACGGGCAATACACAGAAATGTTTTCCGAAAAATTCATTGGGGAAGTTCCGAGCAAATCGCCTCACAATATATGCAATATCTGGCTATATTTTGGTGGGGTACCCTGGTTCGAGTCTCCGGCAGCCATAGCCTGGGAGTTTTCAGAGTGACCATATTTTGTGGGTGTAGTGTACCATAGACGGGCAATACACAGAAATGTTTTCAAAAAAATTCATTGGGGATGTTTTGAGAAAATCGCGTCCCCGTATGTGCCATATATGACTAAGCGCGAGTCTACAGGTGGGGGTACCCAAGCTCGACGCTCCGGGGGCCATAGCCTGGGAGTTTTCAGAGTGACCATATTTTGTGGGTATTATGTACCATAGACGGGCAATACACAGAAATGTTTTCCGAAAAATTCATTGGGGAAGTTCCGAGCAAATCGCCTCACAATATATGCAATATCTGGCTATATTTAGGTTGGGGTACCCTGGTTCGAGTCTCCGTGAGCCATAGCCTGGGAGTTTTCAGAGTGACCATATTTTGTGTGTGTAGTGTACCATAGACGGGCAATACACAGAAATGTTTTCAAAAAAATTCATTGGGGAAGTTTTGAGAAAATCGCGTCCCCGCATGTGCCATATATGACTAAGCGCGAGTCTACAGGTGGGGGTACCCAAGTTCGACGCTCCGGGGGCCATAGCCTTGGAGTTTTCAGAGTGACCATATTTTGTGGGTATTATGTACCATAGACGGGCAATACACAGAAATGCTTTCCGAAAAATTCATTGGGGAAGTTCCGAGCAAATCGCCTCACAATATATGCAATATCTGTCTATATTTTGGTGGGGTACCCTGGTTCGAGTCTCCGAGAGCCATAGCCTGGGAGTTTTCAGAGTGACCATATTTTGTGGGTGTAGTGTACCATAGACGGGCAATACACAGAAATGTTTTCAAAAAAATTCATTGGGGAAGTTTTGAGAAAATCGCGTCCCCGCATGTGCCATATATGACTAAGCGCGAGTCTACAGGTGGGGGTACCCAAGTTCGACGCTCCGGGGGCCATAGCCTGGGAGTTTTCAGAGTGACCATATTTTGTGGGTATTATGTACCATAGACGGGCAATACACAGAAATGTTTTCCGAAAAATTCATTGGGGAAGTTCCGAGCAAATCGCCTCACAATATATGCAATATCTGGCTATATTTTGGTGGGGTACCCTGGTTCGAGTCTCCGGGAGCCATAGCCTGGGAGTCTTCAGAGTGACCATATTTTGTGGGTGTAGTGTACCATAGACGGGCAATACACAGAAATGTTTTCAAAAAAATTCATTGGGGAAGTTTTGTGAAAATCGCGTCCCCGCATGTGCCATATATGACTAAGCGCGAGTCTACAGGTGGCGGTACCCAAGCTCGAGGCTCCGGGGGCCATAGCCTGGGAGTTTTCAGAGTGACCATATTTTGTGGGTATTATGTACCATAGACGGGCAATACACAGAAATGTTTTCCGAAAAATTCATTGGGGAAGTTTTGAGAAAATCGCGTCCCCGCATGTGCCATATATGACTAAGCGGGAGTCTACAGTTGGGGGTACCCAAGCTCGACGCTCCGGGGGCCATAGCCTGGGAGTTTTCAGAGTGACCATATTTTGTGGGTATTATGTACCATAGACGGGCAATACACAGAAATGTTTTCCGAAAACTTCATTGGGGAAGTTCCGAGCAAATCGCCTCACAATATATGCAATATCTGGCTATATTTTGGTGGGGTACCCTGGTTCGAGTCTCCGGCAGCCATAGCCTGGGAGTTTTCAGAGTGACCATATTTTGTGGGTGTAGTGTACCACAGACGGGCAATACACAGAAATGTTTTCAAAAAAATTCATTGGGGAAGTTTTGAGAAAATCGCGTCCCCGCATGTGCCATATATGACTAAGCGCGAGTCTACAGGTGAGGGTACCCAAGCTCGACGCTCCGGGGGCCATAGCCTGGGAGTTTTCAGAGTGACCATATTTTGTGGGTATTATGTACATAGACGGGCAATACACAGAAATGTTTTCCGAAAAATTCATTGGGGAAGTTCCGAGCAAATCGCCTCACAATATATGCAATATCTGGCTATATTTTGGTGGGGTACCCTGGTTCGAGTCTCCGGGAGCCATAGCCTGGGAGATTTCAGAGTGACCATATTTTGTGGGTGTAGTTTACCATAGACGGGCAATACACAGAATTGTTTTCAAAAAAATTCATAGGGGAAGTTTTGAGAAAATCGCGTCCCCGCATGTGCCATATATGACTAAGCGCGAGTCTACAGGTGGGGGTACCCAAGCTCGACGCTCCGGGGGCCATAGCCTGGGAGTTTTCAGAGTGATCATATTTTGTGGGTATTATGTAATATAGACGGGCAATACACAGAAATGTTTTCCGAAAAATTCATTGGGGAAGTTCCGAGTAAATCGCCTCACAATATATGCAATATCTGGCTATATTTAGGGTGCGGTACCCTGGTTCGAGTCTCCGGGAGCCATAGCCTGGGAGTTTTCAGAGTGACCATATTTTGTGGGTATTATGTACCATAGACGGGCAATACACAGAAATGTTTTCCGAAAAATTCATTTGGGAAGTTCCGAGCAAATCGCCTCACAATATATGCAATATCTGGCTATATTTTGGTGGGGTACCCTGGTTCGTGTCTCCGGGAGCCATAGCCTGGGAGATTTCAGAGTGACCATATTTTGTGGTTGTAGTTTACCATAGACGGGCAATACACAGAAATGTTTTCAAAAAAATTCATAGGGGAAGTTTTGAGAAAATCGCGTCCCCGCATGTGCCATATATGACTAAGCGCGAGTCTACAGGTGGGGGTACCCAAGCTCGACGCTCCGGGGGCCATAGCCTGGGAGTTTTCAGAGTGACCATATTTTGTGGGTATTATGTACCATAGACGGGCAATACACAGAAATGTTTTCCGAAAAATTCATTGGGGAAGTTCCGAGTAAATCGCCTCACAATGTATGCAATATCTGGCTATATTTAGGGTGGGGTACCCTGGTTCGAGTCTCCGGGAGCCATAGCCTTGGAGTTTTCAGAGTGACCATATTTTGTGGGTGTAGTGTACCATAGACGGGAAATACACAGAAATGTTTCCAAAAAAAATCATTGGGGAAGTTTTGAGAAAATCGCGTCCCCGCATGTGCCATATATGACTAAGCGCGAGTCTTCAGGTGGGGGTACCCAAGCTCGAGGCTCCGGGGGCCATAGCCTGGGAGTTTTCAGAGTGACCATATTTTGTGGGTATTATGTACCATAGACGGGCAATACACAGAAATGTTTTCCGAAAAATTCATTGGGGAAGTTCCGAGCAAATCGCCTCACAATATATGCAATATCTGGCTATATTTAGGGTGGGGTACCCTGGTTCGAGTCTCCGGGAGCCATAGCCTGGGTGTTTTCAGAGTGACCATATTTTGTGGGTGTAGTGTACCATAGACGGGCAATACACAGAAATGTTTTCAAAAAAATTCATTCGGGAAGTTTTGAGAAAATCGCGTCCCCGCATGTGCCATATATGACTAAGCGCGAGTCTACAGGTGGGGTACCCAAGTTCGACGTTCCGGGGGCCATAGCCTGGGAGTTTTCAGAGTGACCATATTTTGTGGGTATTATGTACCATAGACGGGCAATACACAGAAATGTTTTCCGAAAAATTCATTGCGGAAGTTCCGAGCAAATCGCCTCACAATATATGCAATATCTGGCTATATTTTGGTGGGGTACCCTGGTTCGAGTCTCCGGGAGCCACAGCCTGGGAGTTTTCAGAGTGACCATATTTTGTGGGTGTAGTGTACCATAGACGGGCAATACACAGAAATGTTTTCAAAAAAATTCATTGGGGAAGTTTTGAGAAAATCGCGTCCCCGCATGTGCCATATATGACTAAGCGCGAGTCTACATGTGGGGGTACCCAAGTTCGACGCTCCGGGGGCCATAGCCTGGGAGTTTTCAGAGTGACCATATTTTGTGGGTATTATGTACCATAGACGGGCAATACACAGAAATGTTTTCCGAAAAATTCATTGGGGAAGTTCCGAGCAAATCGCCTCACAATATATGCAATATCTGGCTATATTTTGGTGGGGTACCCTGGTTCGAGTCTCCGGGAGCCATAGCCTGGGAGTTTTCAGAAAGACCATATTTTGTGGGTGTAGTGTACCATAGACGGGCAATACACAGAAATGTTTTCAAAAAAAATCATTGGGGAAGTTTTGAGAAAATCGCGTCCCCGCATGTGCCATATATGACTAAGCGCGAGTCTACAGGTTGGGGTACCCAAGCTCGACGCTCCGGGGGCCATAGCCTGGGAGTTTTCAGAGTGACCATATTTTGTGGGTATTATGTACCATAGACGGGCAATACACAGAAATGTTTTCCGAAAAATTCATTGCGGAAGTTCCGAGCAAATCGCCTCACAATATATGCAATATCTGGCTATATTTAGGGTGGGGTACCCTGGTTCGAGTCTCCGGGAGCCATAGCCTGGGTGTTTTCAGAGTGACCATATTTTGTGGGTGTAGTGTACCATAGAGGGGCAATACACAGAAATGTTTTCAAAAAAATTCATTCGGGAAGTTTTGAGAAAATCGCGTCCCCGCATGTGCCATATATGACTAATCGCGAGTCAACAGGTGGGGTACCCAAGTTCGACGCTCCGGGGGCCATAGCCTGGGAGTTTTCAGAGTGACCATATTTTGTGGGTATTATGTACCATAGACGGGCAATACACAGAAATGTTTTCCGAAAAATTCATTGGGGAAGTTCCGAGCAAATCGCCTCACAATACATGCAATATCTGGCTATATTTTGGTGGGGTACCCTGGTTCGAGTCTCCGGGAGCCATAGCCTGGGAGTTTTCAGAGTAACCATATTTTGTGGGTGTAGTGTACCATAGACGGGCAATACACAGAAATGTTTTCAAAAAAAAATCATTGGGGAAGTTTTCAGAAAATCGCGTCCCCGCATGTGCCATATATGACTAAGCGCGAGTCTACAGGTGGGGGTACCCAAGTTCGACGCTCCGGGGGGCATAGCCTGGGAGTTTTCAGAGTGACCATATTTTGTGGGTATTATGTACCATAGACGGGCAATACACAGAAATGTTTTCCGAAAAATTCATTGGGGAAGTTCCGAGCAAATCGCCTCACAATATATGTAATATCTGGCTATATTTTGGTGGGGTACCCTAGCTCGACGGTCCGGTGGCCATAGCCTGGGAGTTTTCAGAGTGACCATATTTTGTGGGTTTTATGTACCATAGACGGGCAATACACAGAATAGTTTTCCGAAAAATTCATTGTGGAAGTTCCGAGCAAATCGCCTCACAATATATGCAATATCTGGCTATATTTAGGGTGGGGAACCCTGGTTCGAGTCTCCGGGAGCCATAGCCTGGGAGTTTTAAGAGTGACCATATTTTGTGGGTGTAGTGTACCATAGACGGGCAATACACAGAAATGTTTTCAAAAAAATTCATTCGGGAAGTTTTGAGAAAATCGCGTCCCCGCATGTGCCATATATGACTAAGCGCGAGTCTACAGGTTGGGGTACCCAAGTTCGACGCTCCTGGGGCCATAGCCTGGGAGTTTCCAGAGTGACCATATTTTGTGGGTATTATGTACCATAGACGGGCAATACACAGAAATGTTTTCCGAAAAATTCATTGGGGAAGTTCCGAGCAAATCGCCTCACAATATATGCAATATCTAACTATATTTTGGTGTGGTACCCTGGTTCGAGTCTCCGGGAGCCATAGCCTGGGAGTTTTCAGAGTAACCATATTTTGTGGGTGTAGTGTACCATAGACGGGCAATACACAGAAATGTTTTCAAAAAAAATTCATTGGGGAAGTTTTCAGAAAATCGCGTCCCCGCATATGCCATATATGACCAAGCGCGAGTCTACAGGTGGGGGTACCCAAGTTCGACGCTCCGGGGGGCATAGCCTGGGAGTTTTTAGAGTGACCATATTTTGTGGGTATTATGTACCATAGACGGGCAATACACAGAAATGTTTTCTTAAAAATTCATTGGGGAAGTTCCGAGCAAATCGCCTCACAATATATGTAATATCTGGCTATATTTTGGTGGGGTACCCTAGCTCGACGGCCCGGGGGCCATAGCCTGGGAGTTTTCAGAGTGACCATATTTTGTGGGTATTATGTACCATAGACGGGCAATTCACAGAATAGTTTTCCGAAAAATTCATTGGGGAAGTTCCGAGCAAATCGCCTCACAATATATGCAATATCTGGCTATATTTATATCTATGGTACAGTACACCCACAAAATATGGTCACTCTGAAAACTCCCAGGCTATGGCTCCCGGAGACTCGAACCAGGGTACCCCACCAAAATATAGCCAGATATTGCATATATTGTGAGGCGATTTGCTCGGAACTTCCCCAATGAATTTTTCGGAAAACATTTCTGTGTATTGCCCGTCTATGGTACATAATACCCACAAAATATGGTCACTCTGAAAGCTCCCAGGCTATGGCTCCCGGAGACTCGAACCAGGGTACCCCACCAAAATATAGCCAGATATTGCATATATTGTGCGGCGATTTGCTCGGATTTTCCCCAATGAATTTTTCGGAAAATATTTCTGTGTATTGCCCGTCTATGGTACATAATACCCACAAAATATGGTGTCTCTGAAAACTCCCTGGCTATGGCCCCCGGAGCGTCGAACTTGGGTACCCCCTCCTGTAGACTCGCGCTTAGTCATATATTGCACATGCGGGGACGCGATTTTCTCAAAACTTCCACAATGATTTTTTTTGAAATCATTTCTGTGTATTGCCCGTCTATGGTACAATACACCCACAAAATATGGTCACTCTGAAAACTCCCAGGCTATGGCTCCCGGAGACTCGAACCAGGGTACCCCACCCTAAATATAGCCAGATATTTCATATATTGTGAGGCGATTTGCTCGGAACTTCCGCAATGAATTTTCGGAAAACATTTCTGTGTATTGCCCGTCTATGGTACATAATACCCACAAAATATGGTCACTCTGAAAACTCCCAGGCTATGGCCCCCGGAGCGTCGAGCTTGGGTACCCCCACCTGTAGACTCGCGCTTAGTCATATATGGCACATGCGGGGACGCGATTTTCTCAAAACTTCCCCAATGAATTTTTTTGAAAACATTTCTGTGTATTGCCCGTCTATGGTACACTACACCCACAAAATATGGTCACTCTGAAAACTCCCAGGCTATGGCTCCCGGAGACTCGAACCAGGGTACCCCACCAAAATATAGCCAGATATTGCATATATTGTGAGGCGATTTGTTCGGAACTTCCCCAATGAATTTTTCGGAAAACATTTCTGTGTATTGCCCGTCTATGGAACATAATACCCGCAAAATATGGTCACTCTGAAAACTCCCAGGCTATGGCCCCCGAAGCGTCGAGCTTGGGTACCCCTACCTGTAGACTCGCGCTTAGTCATATATGGCACATGCGGGGACGCGATTTTCTCAAAACGTCCCGAATGAATTTTTTTGAAAACATGTCTGTGTATTGCCCGTCTATGGTACATTACACCCACAAAATATGGTCACTCTGAAAACTCCCAGGCTATGGCTCCCGGAGACTCGAACCAGGGTACCCCACCCTAAATATAGGCAGATATTGCATATATTGTGAGGCGATTTGCTCGGAACTTCCCCCAATGAATTTTTCGGAAAACATTTCTGTGTATTGCCCGTCTATGGTACATAATACCCACAAAATATGGTCACTCTGAAAACTCCCAAGCTATGGCCCCCGGAGCGTCAAGCTTGGGTACCCCCACCTGTAGACTCGCGCTTAGTCATATATGGCACATACGGGGACGCGATTTTCTCAAAACTTCCCCAATGAATTTTTTTGAAAACATTTCTGTGTATTGCCCGTCTATGGTACACTACACCCACAAAATATGGTCACTCTGAAAACTCCCAGGCTATGGCTCCCGGAGACTCGAACCAGGGTACCCCACCAAAATATAGCCAGATATTGCATATATTGTGAGGCGATTTGCTCGGAACTTCCCCAATGAATTTTTCGGAAAACATTTCTGTGTATTGCCCGTTTATGGTACATAATACCCACAAAATATGGTCACTCTGAAAACTCCCAGGCTATGGCCCCCGGAGCGTCGAACTTGGGTACCCCCACCTGTAGACTCGCGCTTAGTCATATATGGCACATGCGGGGACGCGATTTTCTCAAAACTTCCACAATGAATTTTTTTGAAAACATTTCTGTGTATTGCCCGTCTATGGTACACTACACCCACACAATATGGTCACTCTGAAAACTCCCAGGCTATGGCTCCCGGAGACTCGAACCAGGGTACCCCACCAAAATATAGCCAGATATTGCATATATTGTGATGCGATTTGCTCGGAACTTCCCCAATGAATTTTTCGGAAAACATTTCTGTGTATTGCCCGTCTATGGTACATAATACCCACAAAATATGGTCACTCTGAAAACTCCCAGGCTATGGCCCCCGGAGCGTCGAACTTGGGTACCCCCACCTGTAGACTCGCTTTGTCATATATGGCACATGCGGGGACGCGATTTTCTCAAAACTTCCCCAATGAATTTTTTTGAAAACATTTCTGTGTATTGCCCGTCTATGGTACACTACACCCACAAAATATGGTCACTCTGAAAACTCCCAGGCTATGGCTCCCGGAGACTCGAACCAGGGTACCAAACCCTAAATAGCCAGATATTGCATATATTGTGGGGCGATTTGCTCGGAACTTCTCCAATGAATTTTTCAGAAAACATTTCTGTGTCTTGCCCGTCTATGGTACATAATACCCACAAAATATGGTCACTCTGAAAACTCCCAGGCTATGGCCCCCGGAGCGTCGAACTTGGGTACCCCCACCTGTAGACTCGCGCTTAGTCATATATGGCACATGCGGGGACGCGATTTTCTCAAAACTTCCCCAATGATTTTTTTTGAAAACATTTCTGTGTATTGCCCGTCTATGGTACACTACACCCACAAAATATGGTCACTCTGAAAACTCCCAGGCTATGGCTCCCGGAGACTCGAACCAGGGTACCCCAACATAAATATAGCCAGATATTGCATATATTGTGAGGCGATTTGCTCGGAACTTCCCCAATGAATTTTTCGGAAAACATTTCTGTGTATTGCCCGTCTATGGTACATAATGCCCACAAAATATGGTCACTCTGAAAACTCCCAGGCTATGGTCCCCGGAGCGTCGAACTTGGGTACCCCCACCTGTAGACTCGCGCTTAGTCATAATTGGCACATGCGGGGACGCGATTTTCTCAAAACTTCCTCAATGCATTTTTTTGAAAACATTTCTGTGTATTGCCCGTCTATGGTACACTACACCCACAAAATATGGTCACTCTGAAAACTCCCAGGCTATGGCTCCCGGAGACTCGAACCAGGGTACCCAACCCTAAATATAGCCAGATATTGCATATATTGTGGGGCGATTTGCTCGGAACTTCTCCAATGAATTTTTCGGAAAACATTTCTGTCTCTTGCCCGTCTATGGTACATAATACCCACAAAATATGGTCACTCTGAAAACTCCAAGGCTATGGCCCCCGGAGCGTCGAACTTGGGTACCCCCACCCGTAGACTCGCGCTTAGTCATATATGGCACATGCGGGGACGCGATTTTCTCAAAACTTCCCCAATGAATTTTTTTGAAAACATTTCTGTGTATTGCCCGTCTATGGTACACTACACCCACAAAATATGGTCACTCTGAAAACTCCCAGGCTATGGCTCCCGGAGACTCGAACCAGGGTACCCCAACATAAATATAGCCAGATATTGCATATATTGTGGGGCGATTTGCTCGGAACTTCTCCAATGAATTTTTCGGAAAACATTTCTGTGTCTTGCCCGTCTATGGTACATAATACCCACAAAATATGGTCACTCTGAAAACTCCCAGGCTATGGCCCCCGGAGCGTCGAACTTGGGTACCCCCACCTGTAGACTCGCGCTTAGTCATATATGGCACATGCGGGGACGCGATTTTCTCAAAACTTCCCCAATGAATTTTTTTGAAAACATTTCTGTGTATTGCCCGTCTATGGTACACTACACCCACAAAATATGGTCACTCTGAAAACTCCCAGGCTATGGCTCCCGGAGACTCGAACCAGGGTACCCCAACATAAATATAGCCAGATATTGCATATATTGTGAGGCGATTTGCTCGGAAATTCCCCAATGAATT
This sequence comes from Lucinisca nassula, assembly GCA_963580285.1. Classification (NCBI taxonomy): domain Eukaryota; kingdom Metazoa; phylum Mollusca; class Bivalvia; order Lucinida; family Lucinidae; genus Lucinisca; species Lucinisca nassula. Next base: position 108,018,225 of record OY757023.1, on the reverse strand, counting down.
TTTCGGAAAACATTTCTGTGTATTGCCCGTCTATGGTACATAATGCCCACAAAATATGGTCACTCTGAAAACTCCCAGGCTATGGTCCCCGGAGCGTCGAACTTGGGTACCCCCACCTGTAGACTCGCGCTTAGTCATATATGGCACATGCGGGGACGCGATTTTCTCAAAACTTCCCCAATGCATTTTTTTGAAAACATTTCTGTGTATTGCCCGTCTATGGTACACTACACCCACAAAATATGGTCACTCTGAAAACTCCCAGGCTATGGCTCCCGGAGACTCGAACCAGGGTACCCCACCCAAAATATAGCCTGATATTGCATATATTGTGAGGCGATTTGCTCGGAACTTCCCCAATGAATTTTTCGGAAAACATTTCCGTGTATTGCCCGTCTATGGTACATAATTGCCACAAAATATGGACACTCTGAAAACTCCAAGGCTATGGCCTCCGGAGCGTCGAACTTGGGTACCCCCGCCTGTAGACTCGCGCTTAGTCATATATGGCACATGCGGGGACGCGATTTTCTCAAAACTTCCCCAATGATTTTTTTTGGAAACATTTCTGTGTATTGCCCGTCTATGGTACACTACACCAACAAAATATGGTCACTCTGAAAACTCCAAGGCTATGGCTCCCGGAGACTCAAACCAGGGTACCCCATCCAAAGTATAGCCAGATATTGCATATAATTTGAGGCGATTTGCTCGGAACTTCCCCAATGAATTTTTCGGAAAACATTTCTGTGTATTGCCCGTCTATGGTACATAATACCCACAAAATATGGTCACTCTGAAAACTCCCAGGCTATGGCCCCCGGAGCGTCGAACTTGGGTACCCCCACCTGTAGACTCGCGCTTAGTCATATATGGCACATGCGGGGACGCGAGTTTCTCAAAACTTCCCCAATGAATTTTTTTGAAAACATTTCTGTGTATTGCCCGTCTATGGAACACTACACCCACAAAATATGGTCACTCTGAAAACTCCCAGGCTATGGCTCCCGGAGACTCGAACCAGGGTACCCCACCCTAAATATAGCCAGATATTGCATATATTGTGAGGTGATTTGCTCGGAACTTCCCCAATGAATTTTTCGGAAAACATTTCTGTGTAATGCCCGTCTATGGTAAATAATACCGACAAAATATGGTCACTCTGAATTCTCCCAGGCTATGGCCACCGGAGCGTCGAACTTGGGTACCCCCACCTGTTGACTCGCGCTTAGTCATATATGGCACATACGGGGACGCGATTTTCTCAAAACTTCCCCAATGAATTTTTTTGAAAACATTTCTGTGTATTGCCCGTCTATGGTACACTACACCCACAAAATATGGTCACTCTGAAAACTCCCAGGCTATGGCTCCCGGAGACTCGAACCAGGGTACAACACCCAAAATATAGCCAGATATTGCATATATTGTGAGGCAATTAGCTCGGAACTTCCCCAATGAATTTTTCGGAAAACATTTCTGTGTATTGCCCGTCTATGGTACATAATACCCACAAAATATGGTCACTCTGAAAACTCCCAGGCTATGGCCCCCGGAGCGTCGAACTTGGGTACCCCCACCTGTAGACTCGCGCTTAGTCATATATGGCACATGCGGGGACGCGATTTTCTCAACTTCACCAATGATTTTTTTTGAAAACATTTCTGTGTATTGCCCGTCTATGGTACACTACACCCACAAAATATGGTCACTCTGAAAGCTCCCAGGCTATGGCTCCCGGAGTTTTGAACCAGGATACCCCACCCAAAATATAGCCAGATATTGCATATATTGTGAGGCGATTTGCTCGGAACTTCCCCAATGAATTTTTCGGAAAACATTTCTGTGTATTGCCCGTCTATGGTGCATAATACCCACAAAAATATGGTCACTTTGAAAACTCCCAGGCTATGGCCCCCGGAGCGTCGAACTTGGGTACCCCCACCTGTATACTCGCGCTTAGTCATATATGGCACATGCGGGGACGCGATTTTCTCAAAACTTCCCCAATGAATTTTTTTGAAAACATTTCTGTGTATTGCCCGTTTATGGTACACTACACCCACAAAATATGGTCACTCTGAAAACTCCCAGGTTATGGCTTCCGGAGACTTGAACCAGGGTAACCCACCCAAAATATAGCCAGATATTGCATATATTGTGAGGCGATTTGCTCGGAACTTCCCCAATGAATTTTTCGGAAAACATTTCTGTGTATTGCCCGTCTATGGTGCATAATACCCACAAAATATGGTCACTTTGAAAACTCCCAGGCTATGGCCCCCGGAGCGTCGAACTTGGGTACCCCCACCTGTAGACTCGCGCTTAGTCATATATGGCACATGCGGGGACGCGATTTTCTCAAAACTTCCCCAATGAGTTTTTTTGGAAAGATTTCTGTGTATTGCCCGTCTATGGTACACTACACCCATAAAAATATGGTCACTCTGACAACTCCCAGGCTATGGCTCCCGGAGACTCGAACCAGGGTACCCCACCCAAAATATAGCCAGATATTGCATATATTGTGAGTCGATTTGCTCGGAAATTCCCCAATGAAGTTTTCGGAAAACATTTCTGTGTATTGCCCGTCTATGGTACATAATACCCACAAAATATGGTCACTCTGAAAACTCACAGGCTATGGCCCCCGGAGACTCGAACCAGGGTACCCAACCCAAAATATAGCCAAATATTGCATATATTGTGAGGCGATTTGCTCGGAACTTCCCCAATGAATTTTTCGGAAAACATTTCTGTGTATTGCCCGTCTATGGTACATAATACCCACAAAATATGGTCACTCTGAAAACTCCCAGGCTATGGCCCCCGGAGCGTCGAACTTGGGTACCCCCACCTGTAGACTCGCGCTTAGTCATATATGGCACATGCGGGGACGCGATTTTCTCAAAACTTCCCCAATGAATCTTTTTGAAAACATTTCTGTATATTGCCCGTCTATTGTAAACTACACCCACAAAATATGGTCACTCTGAAATCTCCCAGGCTATGGCTCCCGGAGACTCGAACCAGGGTACCCCACCCAAAATATAGCCAGATATTGCATATATTGTGAGTCGATTTGCTCGGAACTCACCCAATGAAGTTTTCGGAAAACATTTCTGTGTATTGCCCGTCTATGGTACATAATACCCACAAAATATGGTCACTCTGAAAACTCACAGGCTATGGCCCCCGGAGCGTCGAACTTGGGTACCCCCACCTGTAGACTCGCGCTAAGTCGTATATGGCACATGCGGGGACGCGATTTTCTCAAACCTTCCCCAATGAATTTTTTTGAAAACATTTCTGTGTATTGCCCGTCTGTGGTATACTACACCCACAAAATATGGTCACTCTGAAAACTCCCAGGCTATGGCCTCCGGAGACTCGAACCAGGGTACCCCACCCAAAATATAGCCAGATATTGCATATATTGTGAGGCGATTTGCTCGGAACTTCCCCCAATGAATTTTTCGGAAAACATTTCTGTGTATTGCCCGTCTATGGTAGATAATACCCACAAAATATGGTCAGTCTGAAAACTCCCAGGCTATGGCCCCCGGAGCGTTGAACTTGGATTCCCCCACCTGTAGACTCGCGCTTAGTCATATATGGCACATGCGGGGACGCGATTTTCTCAAAACTTCCCCAATGAATTTTTTTGAAAACATTTCTGTGTATTGCCCGTCTATGGTACACTACACCCACAAAATATGGTCACTCTGAAAACTCCCAGGCTATGGCTCCCGGAGACTCGAACCAGGGTACCCCACCCAAAATATAGCCAGATATTGCATATATTGTGTGGCGATTTGCTCGGAACTTCTCCAATGAATTTTTCGGAAAACATTTCTGTGTCTTGCCCGTCTATGGTACATAATACCCACAAAATATGGTCACTTTGAAAACTCCCAGGCTATGGCCCCCGGAGCGTCGAACTTGGGTACCCCCACCTGAAGACTCGCGCTTAGTCATATATGGCACATGCGGGGACGCGATTTTCTCAAAACTTCCCCAATGATTTTTTTTGAAAACATTTCTGTGTATTGCCCGTCTATGGTACACTACACCCACAAAATATGGTCACTCTGAAAACTCCCAGGCTATGGCTCCCGGAGACTCGAACCAGGGTACCCCAACATAAATATAGCCAGATATTGCATATATTGTGAGGCGATTTGCTCGGAACTTCCCCAATGAATTTTTCGGAAAACATTTCTGTGTATTGCCCGTCTATGGTACATAATGCCCACAAAATATGGTCACTCTGAAAACTCCCAGGCTATGGTCCCCGGAGCGTCGAACTTGGGTACCCCCACCTGTAGACTCGCGCTTAGTCATATATGGCACATGCGGGGACGCGATTTTCTCAAAACTTCCCCAATGCATTTTTTTGAAAACATTTCTGTGTATTGCCCGTCTATGGTACACTACACCGACAAAATATGGTCACTCTGAAAACTCCCAGGCTATGGCTCCCGGAGACTCGAACCAGGGTACCCCACCCAAAATATAGCCTGATATTGCATATATTGTGAGGCGATTTGCTCGGAACTTCCCCAATGAATTTTTCGGAAAACATTTCTGTGTATTGCCCGTCTATGGTACATAATGGCCACAAAATATGGACACTCTGAAAACTCCAAGGCTATGGCCCCCGGAGCGTCGAACTTGGGTACCCCCGCCTGTAGACTCGCGCTTAGTCATATATGGCACATGCGGGGACGCGATTTTCTCAAAACTTCCCCAATGATTTTTTTTGGAAACATTTCTGTGTATTGCCCGTCTATGGTACACTACACCAACAAAATATGGTCACTCTGAAAACTCCCAGGCTATGGCTCCCGGAGACTCAAACCAGGGTACCCCATCCAAAGTATAGCCAGATATTGCATATATTTTGAGGCGATTTGCTCGGAACTTCCCCAATGAATTTTTCGGAAAACATTTCTGTGTATTGCCCGTCTATGGTACATAATACCCACAAAATATGGTCACTCTGAAAACTCCCAGGCTATGGCCCCCGGAGCGTCGAACTTGGGTACCCCCACCTGTAGACTCGCGCTTAGTCATATATGGCACATGCGGGGACGCGAGTTTCTCAAAACTTCCCCAATGATTTTTTTTGAAAACATTTCTGTGTATTGCCCGTCTATGGAACACTACACCCACAAAATATGGCCACTCTGAAAACTCCCAGGCTATGGCTCCCGGAGACTCGAACCAGGGTACCCAATCCTAAATATAGCCTGATATTGCATATATTGTGAGGTGATTTGCTCGGAACTTCCCCAATGAATTTTTTCGGAAAACATTTCTGTGTAATGCCCGTCTATGGTAAATTATACCGACAAAATATGGTCACTCTGAAAACTCCCAGGCTATGGCCCCCGGAGCGTCGAACTTGGGTACCCCCGCCTGTAGACTCGCGCTTAGTCATATATGGCACATGCGGGGACGCGATTTTCTCAAAACTTCCCCAATGATTTTTTTTGGAAACATTTCTGTGTATTGCCCGTTTATGGTACACTACACCCACAAAATATGGCCACTCTGAAAACTCCCAGGTTATGGCTCCCGGAGACTTGAACCAGGGTAACCCACCCAAAATATAGCCAGATATTGCATATATTGTGAGGCGATTTGCTCGGAACTTCCCCAATGAATTTTTCGGAAAACATTTCTGTGTATTGCCCGTCTATGGTGCATAATACCCACAAAATATGGTCACTTTGAAAACTCCCAGGCTATGGCCCCCGGAGCGTCGAACTTGGGTACCCCCACCTGTAGACTCGCGCTTAGTCATATATGGCACATGCGGGGACGCGATTTTCTCAAAACTTCCCCAATGAGTTTTTTTTTTGAAAAGATTTCTGTGTATTGCCCGTCTATGGTACACTACACCCATAAAAATATGGTCACTCTGACAACTCCCAGGCTATGGCTCCCGGAGACTCGAACCAGGGTACCCCACCCAAAATATAGCCAGATATTGCATATATTGTGAGTCGATTTGCTCGGAACTTCCCCAATGAAGTTTTCGGAAAACATTCCTATGTATTGCCCGTCTATGGTACATAATACCCAAAAAATATGGTCACTCTGAAATCTCACAGGCTATGGCCCCCGGAGACTCGAACCAGGGTACCCAACTCAAAATATAGCCAAATATTGCATATATTGTGAGGCGATTTGCTCGGAACTTCCCCAATGAATTTTTCGGAAAACATTTCTGTGTATTGCCCGTTTATGGTACATAATACCCACAAAATATGGTCACTCTGAAAACTCCCAGGCTATGGCCCCCGGAGCGTCGAACTTGGGTACCCCCACCTGTAGACTTGCGCTTAGTCATATATGGCACATGCGGGGACGCGATTTTCTCAAAACTTCCCCAATGAATCTTTTTGAAAACATTTCTGTATATTGCCCGGCTACTGCAAACTACACCCACAAAATATGGTCACTCTAAAAACTCCCAGGCTATGGCTCCCGGAGACTCGAACCAGGGTACCCCACCCAAAATATAGCCAGATATTGCATATATTGTGAGTCGATTTGCTCAGAACTCACCCAATGAAGTTTTCGGAAAACATTTCTGTGTATTGCCCGTCTATGGTACATAATACCCACAAAATATGGTCACTCTGAAAACTCACAGGCTATGGCCCCCGGAGCGTCGAACTTGGGTACCCCCACCTGTAGACTCGCGCTAAGTCGTATATGGCACATGCGGGGACGCGATTTTCTCAAACCTCCCCCAATGAATTTTTTTGAAAACATTTCTGTGTATTGCCCGTCTGTTGTATACTACACCCACAAAATATGGTCACTCTGAAAACTCCGAGGCTATGGCCTCCGGAGACTCGAACCAGGGTACCCCACCCAAAATATAGCCAGATATTGCATATATTGTGAGGCGATTTGCTCGGAACTTCCCCAATGAATTTTTCGGAAAACATTTCTGTGTATTGCCCGTCTATGGTAGATAATACCCACAAAATATGGTCAGTCTGAAAACTCCCAGGCTATGGCCCCCGGAGCGTTGAACTTGGATTCCCCCACCTGTAGACTCGCGCTTAGTCATATATGGCACATGCGGGGACGCGATTTTCTCAAAACTTCCCCAATGAATTTTTTTGAAAACATTTCTGTGTATTGCCCGTCTATGGTACACTACACCCACAAAATATGGTCACTCTGAAAACTCCCAGGCTATGGCTCCCGGAGACTCGAACCAGGGTACCCCACCCAAAATATAGCCAGATATTGCATATATTGTGTGGCGATTTGCTCGGAACTTCCCCAATGAATTTTTCGGAAAACATTTCTGTGTATTGCCCGTCTATGGTACATAATACCCAGAAAAATATGGTCACTCTGAAAACTCCCAGGCTATGGCCCCCGGAGCGTCGAACTTGGGTACCCCCACCTGTAGACTCGCGCTTAGTCATATATGGCACATGCGGGGACGCGATTTTCTCAAAACTTCCCCAATGAATTTTTTTGAAAACATTTCTGTGTATTGCCCGTCTATGGTACACTACACCCACAAAATATGGTCACTCTGAAAACTCCCAGGCTATGGCTCCCGGAGACTCGAATCAGGGTACCCCACTCAAAATATAGGCAGATATTGCATATATTGTGAGGCGATTTGCTCGGAACTTCCCCAATGAATTTTTCGGAAAACATTTCTGTGTATTGCCCGTCTATGGTACATAATACCGACAGAATATGGTCACTCTGAAAACTCCCAGGCTATGGCCCCCGGAGCGTCGAACTTGGGTACCCCCACCTGTAGACTCGCGCTTAGTCATATATGGCACATGCGGGGACGCGATTTTCTCAAAACTTCCCCAATGAATTTTTTTGAAAACATTTCTGTGTATTGCCCGTCTATGGTACACTACACCCACAAAATATGGTCACTCTGAAAACTCCCAGGCTATGGCTACCGGAGACTCGAATCAGGGTACCCCACTCAAAATATAGCCAGATATTGCATATATTGTGAGGCGATTTGCTCGGAACTTCCCCAATGAATTTTTCGGAAAACATTTCTGTGTATTGCCCGTCTATGGTACATAATACCCACAAAATATGGTCACTCTGAAAACTCCCAGGCTATGGCCCCCGGAGCGTCGAACTTGGGTATCCCCACCTGTAGACTCGCGCTTAGTCATATATGGCACATGCGGGGACGCGATTTTCTCAAAACTTCCCCAATGATTTTTTTTGAAAACATTTCTGTGTATTGCCCGTCTATGGTACACTACACCCACAAAATATGGTCACTCTGAAAACTCCCAGGCTATATGGCTCCCGGAGACTCGAACCAGGGTACCCCACCCAAATTATAGCCAGATATTGCATATATTGTGAGGCGATTTGCTCGGAATTTCCCCAATGAATTTTTCGAAAACATTTCTATGTATTGCCCGTCTATGGTACATAATACCGACAAAATATGGTCACTCTGAAAACTCCCAGGCTATGGCCCCCGGAGCGTCGAACTTGGGTACCCCCACCTGTAGACTCGCGCTTAGTCATATATGGCACATGCGGGGACGCGATTTTCTCAATCTTCCCAAATGTATTTTCGTGAAAACATTTCTGAGTATTGCCCGCCTATCGGTCGCTATACACACAAAATGTGGTCACTCTGAAAACTCCCAGGCTATGGCTCCCGGAGACTCGAACCAGGGAACCCCACTCAAAATATAGCCAGATATTGCATATATTGTGAGGCGAATTGCTCGGAAGTTTCCCAATGATGTTTTTAAATCATTTCTGTGTAATGCCTGTCTATGGTACATTATACCCACAATATATGGTCACTCTGAAAACTCCCAGGCTATGGACCCCGGAGCGTTGAACTTTGGTACCCTCACCTTTAGACTCGCGCTTAGTCATATATGGCACATGCGGGGACGCGATTTTCTCAAAACTTCCCAAATGAATTTTCGTGAATACATTTCTGAGTATTGCCCGCCTATCGGTCCCTATACCCACAGAATATGGTCACCCTAAAAACTCCCAGGCTATGGCTCCCGGAGACTCGAACCAGGGTACCCCACCCAAAATATAGCCAGATATTGCCTATACTGTGCGGCGATTTGCTCGGAACTTTCCCAATGAATTTTTTTGAAAACATTTCTGTGTATTGTCCGTGTATAGTACATTATACCCACAAAATATGGTCACTCTGAAAACTCCCAGGCTATGGCTACCGGAGACGCGAACCAGGGTACCCCCACCCAAAATATAGCCTGATATTGCATGTATTGTGAGGGGATTTGCTCGGAACTTTCCCTATGAATTTCTATGAAAACATTTCTGTGTTTTTCCCGCCTATAGCTCTTTATGCTCACAAAATTTAGCCACTCTAGTGCAGCAACATTGTAATGTTGTCAAAATGCTCGTGTCCTTCATTTGTTAAAGAATCGGTTTCTGGTTGTTACTGTTTCATATAAGCCCCACACATTACATTTGAGAGTTGCATTTTCTTTAATAGCAGTACAACAAGTCAATTGGCCAACAATTCCGTAATAATAAATACCCCTCTAAACCCCATTTTATATAGAGAAAACTGGGGTTCACGGGGTATAGATTATTTTCTTATTTCTGCTCCAAGACGTAGGTTGTGTATACTCGTTAGAACCGACTCAAGACATAGGTTGTGGATACTCGTAAGAACAGCCTCAATGAGGCAGTACTAATAAGCAACTACAGCCTATGTTTGCAGTATAAATAAGAAAAATATCATGGATTTTCATCAGAAAAATAACCATTTTGGAGATGTGAAAAATGCACTATGTCGCACGGGTGTGTTATCGTAATGGAATGTTCCGCTTATGCGAGTCTATCCCACAAGGCATAGGTATGCAGCTCAGGTAAGTTTTAAGTGTCTTGAATGCTATTCGAGCCACCAAGATTCTGAGTATAAGTTTCTTGACATATTAAAAGTTATTCTCATCTGTTCTGTGCAGGTGTATTTTGCGAATCGGGAATAAGGAACTACTTATTCCCGATTCGAATCGGGAATAAGGAACCGGGAATAAGTAACCAACTTGATGCCAATGTCTTGCACACGACTCATCGTCTAATGAAGGTGAACATTTCTGCAAGGTTACTTTAAAAAGTCCATCCAGAAATAAAAAAAGTTATTAACTGGACACAAAAAAGACTTCTTTTTAGCTCACCTGAGCCGAAGGCTCAAGTGAGGTATTAGTATACCACGAGCCGGCGTCCGTCGTCCGTCGTCGTCCACACTTTCAAAGAAGTATATCTCCGGAACCAGTGGGCCAATCTTGATCAAATTTCATGTGAAGCATTATCAGGTAGGGGGAAAGGCTGCATACTGTTTTTCGGGCAGATCGGATTGGAACTCTGGTTGCCATGGCAACAAATAGCTCCCATAGACTTAACATGGGAAAAAGTTTGTCATCACTCTAGCTCCGTCAATTTTTTTCTGATTGTCTTCATTCTTGCAGATAACGAGGACAGGCATGAAATCTCGATCAAGTTCGATTTTGGGCTGAATCGGATTATTCACTCAGGAGTTACGTGCCCTTGAGCGTTCTTAACATAGGAAAAAGCTTGTCATCACTCTAGCTCCGTCAATTTTTTTCTGATCGACTTCATTCTTGCAGATAACGAGGACAGGCATGAAATCTCGATCAAGTTCGATTTTGGGCTGAATCGGATTATTCACTCAGGAGTTACGTGCCCTTGAGCGTTGAAAAAATTGCCTATTGACTTAACATGGGGAGAATGTTGTCATCACCGTAGCTGCTTCAATTATTTTCAGATTGGCTTTATTCTTGCAGATAACCAGCACAGCCATGAAATCTCGGTCAAGTTCGATAACTGGCAGAATCGGATCATTCACTTAGGAGTTATCTGCCCTTGTGTGTTTTTGCATTAGGGTTAATGGGAATTTCAAAAATGTATATCTTAAAGACTACTTGGCCAACTTTGATCAAATTTCATGTGTCGCATTATTGGGCAAGTGGAAAGGCTTCATTAGGTTTTCAGGCAGATCTGAGTGGAACTCTGGTTGCCATGGCAACATCTAGCTCCCATAGACTTCACATAGGAAAAAGCTTGTCATCACTCTAGCTCCGTCAATTTTTTTCTGATCGACTTCATTCTTGCAGATAACGAGGACAGGCATGAAATCTCGATTAAGTTCGATTTTGGGCTGAATCGGATTATTCACTCAGGAGTTACGTGCCCTTGAGCTTTCTTAACATAGGAAAAAGCTTGTCATCACTCTAGCTCCGTCAATTTTTTTCTGATCGACTTCATTCTTGCAGATAACGAGGACAGGCATGAAATCTCGATCAAGTTCGATTTTGGGCTGAATCGGATTATTCACTCAGGAGTTACATGCCCCTGAGCGTTGAAAAAATTGCCTATTGACTTAACATGGGGAGAATGTTGTCATCACCGTAGCTGCTTCAATTATTTTCAGATTGGCTTTATTCTTGCAGATAACCAGCACAGCCATGAAATCTCGGTCAAGTTCGATAACTGGCAGAATCGGATCATTCACTTAGGAGTTACCTGCCCTTGTGTGTTTTATGCATTAGGGTTAATGGGAATTTCAAACATGTATATCTTAAAGACTACTTGGCCAACTTTGATCAAATTTCATGTGTCACATTATTGGGCAAGTGGAAAGGCTTCATTAGGTTTTCAGGCAGATCTGAGTGGAACTCTGGTTGCCATGGCAACATCTAGCTCCCATAGACTTCACATAGGAAAAAGCTTGTCATCACTCTAGCTCTGTCAATTTTTTCTGATCGACTTCATTCTTGCAGATAACCAGTACAGGCATAAAATCTCGGTCAAGTTCGATTTTGGGCCAAATCGGATTATTTGCCTTGGAGTTACCTGCCCTTGAGCATAAAAAATACGTTGTGACCACGATAGCAACTTTATTTTTATTCAGATCAGCTTCAAACTTGCAGGTAACGTGGACAGGCATAAAATCTCAGTTAAGTTCGAATCGGAATATTGACCTCGGAGTTACATGACCTTGAGCGACAAAAAATTTGCCCATAGACTTTACATAGGGAAAATGTTGTGACTACGATAGCGACTTGAATTTTTTTCAGATCAGCTTCAAACTTGCAGGTAACGAGGACAGACATAAAATCTCGGTTAAGTTCAATTTTGGGCCGAATCGGATTATTTGCCTTGGAGTTACCTGCCCTTGAGCATAAAAAAATACGTTGTGACCACGATAGCAACTTTATTTTTATTCATATCAGCTTCAAACTTGCAGGTAACGAGGACATGCATAAAATCTCGGTTAAGTTCAATTTTGGGCCGAATCGGAATATTGACCTCGGAGTTACGTGACCTTGAGCGACAAAAAATTTGCGCATAGACTTAATTAGGGAAAATGTTGCGACTACGATAGCGACTTGAATTTTTTTTCAGATCAGCTTCAAACTTGCAGGTAACAAGGACAGACATAAAATCTCGGTTAAGTTCGATTTTGGGCCGAATCGGAATATTTGCCTTGGAGTTACCTGCCCTTGAGCATAAAAAATACGTTGTGACCACGATAGCAACTTTATTTTTATTCATATCAGCTTCAAACTTGCAGCTAACGAGGACAGGCATAAAATCTCGGTTAAGTTCGATTTTGGGCCGAATCGGAATATTGACCTCGGAGTTACGTGACCTTGAGAGACAAAAAAAATTTGCCCATAGACTTAACGTAGGGAAAATGTTGTGACAGAAATAGGGACTTGAATTTTTAGCTCACCTGAGCCAAAAGCTCCAGTGAGCTGATAGTATACCATGGCTCCGGAGTCCGTCGTCTGTCGTCCGTCCATCCGTCGTCCACACTTTCAATGAAGCATATCTCAGAAGGCAGTCTACCAATCTTGTTTAAATTGTATGTGTAGCACCATTGGGCAAGGGGAAAGGCTGCATTAGGTTTTGGAGCTAGTCTGGTTCATTTGTTCCTTCATTCTTCTTTCTCTCCATATAGAGATAATAGACCAATGTTAAATTTTTAATCAAAGATTTCTCAGGAACTATAAAAGCTAGAAGCATCAAATTTGGTATTCAATAGAATAATGATGACTTATTTTGTGTAAGAGACATTGGGCTTTCTCAGCTTATTTGTTCATCTGTTCTTTCATTCTTCTTTCTCTCCATTTTGACCAATGTTAAATTTTCGTCAAAGATTTCTCAGGAACTATAGAAGCTAGAAGTCTCAAACTTGGAATGCAATGCAATAATGATGACTTATATCCTGTAAGGGTCAATGGGCTGGATTCTATTAGCAGATTTAGTAGTCAAGTCTGTGAATTGTTAAAACTTAAGTTCCTCAGGTGAGCGGTTTAGGCTCATTGAGCCTCTTGTTTACCTTTGACCTCTTACTATGACCTTGACCTTGGAGGTACCAACCTGGGTCTAGCATGCACCACATCGTCTCATGATGGTTAATATTTCTGCCAAGTAATTTCACAATCTATCTAGGAATAAGAAAGTTATTGACTGAACACTAAAAAAGCCCCTTTTTTGACCTTTGACTACTAAGTATGACCTTGACCTTTATAGTACCAACCTGGGTCATGCACGCGCCACATCGTCTAATAGTGGTTAACATTTCTGCCATGTAATTTCAAAATCCATCTAAAAATAAGAAAGTTATTGACTGAACACAAAAATGGGCCTCTTTTTCTACTTTTAACCTCTATGTATGACCTTTTCCTTTGAGATACAAACTGGCCTCTTTTTGACCTTTGATCTCTTAGTATGACCTTGACTTTTGCGGTACCAACATGGGTCATGCAAGAGACACATCGTCTCATTGATAAGAAAGTTATTGACTGAACACAAAAATGGGCCTCTTTTTCTACATTTAACCTCTATGTATGACCTTTTCCTTTGAGATACCAAACTGGGTCATACGCGCAACAAGTCGTCTCATGGTGGTTAACATTTCTTCCAAGCAATTTCAAAATCCATCTAAAAATAAGAAAGTTATTGACCAAACGCGGAAAAAGGCCCCGTTTTTACCTTTGGCCTCTATGTATGACTTTGACCTTTGAGGTACCGACCTGAATCATGCGTGCAACACATCGTCTCATGATAGTTAACATTTCTTCCAAGTAATTTCAAATCCTATCAAAAAATAAGAAAGTTATTGGCAAAACACGAAAAAAGGCCCCTTTTTACCTTTGACCTCTAAGTATGACCTTGACCTTTGAGGTACTAACCTGGGTCATGCACGCAACACATCGTCTCACGGTGGTTAACATTTCTGCCAAGTAATTTCAAAATCAATCTAAAAATAAGAATGTTATTGACCAAACACGAAAAAAGGCCCCCTTTTTGACATTTGACCTCTCGGTATGACATTGAACTTTGAGGTACCGCCCTGCGTCATGCGCGCCACACATCGTCTCATGGTGGTTAATATTTCTGCCAAGTAATTTAAAAATCCAGCTGAAAATGAGAAAGTTATTGACCGGACACGATTTGCCCATACATACATACCTACAAACTTCCAAGGGAGATAACTCAAAAAGTATAACTGTAAGAGTTATAGATCTTGCGCTCTGCACGTCGACTAATATTGATTAATATTTACATGAAGTTTCGTGGAGATAGCTTGAACGGTTTTCAAGTTATAGAGCGGACACGAATTTGTGACAGACAGACAGACAGACGGACAGACGCCCGGGGGAAAACAATATGTCTCTCCGAAAAAAAAAAATCGGGGCAGACATAATTCGACTACTCACTACATCAGCATACATTGGAGCATGTCCAATCCGCAAAATATCTTGGCATCACCATCCCTGATAATCTGGAAAGGGGTTAACATATTTCTGAGATTACATCCAAGACAACTAGGACATTGTATAGGATTTCTCAGACGCAGTTTGACTTTTACTCCTAGGCAGACAAAGGATTTGCATACAAAACATTGGTTCGACATCATCCTGTGTATTCATCACCTGTTTGGCACCCCATATTAAAACCCAGATTCAAAACGTCGAGCAAAGTCAGAGGACGGCTCCCCGATGGACCTGCAAGCGATGGCGGAACAAAAGTAGCGTTTGCGATATGCTTGATGAGCTGGACTGGCCATCGTTGGAGGTCCGTCGTGAGCAGTCCTCTTAAACATTCTTTTATAAGATACACTCTGATACAGTGTCTCTTAATAAAGATAAATACTTGACCCGTGACATTAGTTCAACTCAAACAAGGGCATCAAAATTAAACAACAGTCAATATGGTAGATACCTGGCCTATAGTAATACCCCGAATAATTCTTTCTTCCCTACAACTATTCCTCAATTGAATAGTCTTTCCTCCTTTGTGGTTAGTGCCAAAACCGCAGAGGCGTTCAAAATAATAGTGAAGGCAATGATCAGGAATCGATGCAATCAATCTACAGCTCCCATCAGAGACACCAAAGGGAAAGAAATACAAACATGAAACAACAAATAAAAATCAAAAATGTGTTCCTTTAAGAGCAATGAAAAACCCTAATGGAAATATCAACAGCGGAAAGCCATAATGACAGTTACTTTCCCACCAAATCGCCAATTGGCTATCCAAAACAAAATAATATAAGCGATACAAACACTCAAAGACAAGCCATAACAAAAATAAACTGCGACAGTAGAACCGCCTTGGAATAGTCAGTGTAACGAATTCCACTGGGGGCTTAAATCGATTTTACGTGGCCACAATCCTTGCCCTTACTTCCGTCGCGATTAAGACAAATAATGTGTTCAGTCCACATGAACGCCTGCTAACTCATCAGTGCAGCATCTCCGTGAACACAAAAAAAATCAAACAACTACAGAGATGAAACAACGGCGAGGACTCGACAGCAAAAAAAAAAACACTGAAATGCTGGAGCAAAAGAAAATCAACAGTTAGCCTCCGATGGGCCCGACGAGAGACAGAGCATCAGGCACCAACCAACATTACATAGAACTAGATTCTCTCCTATTCCCAGTAAGCCTGGAACCGTCATTGAATCTGTATGCATCTGGATTCTTATCTTTGTCGGTGTTGCGGTTTAATGTTCTATAAATAACGGACGAAAATCCATCAGAAAGGTTTACATTCTATGACGTATATTCATCAACCTACAGTAGCGCTTGGAAAAATCACGTGATCAGCCATTCTCTACAGTCGTCTGTATGTCATAGTTAGAAGGAAGGGCATACCGGATGTCACAGTGACAAAGACTGTGCGTGGTGCGGACTGCTGGACAGATCACAAACTTGTTGTCAGCAAACTCAACCTGCGTATTCAGCCTGCACGGCGACCACAAGGCAAGAAAGTGCCCACGAGTCTGGATGTCTCTTAGCTGAAACAAGACAGCAAGAGGCAAGCCTTCACCCATGATATCCGCAGCAGCCTAGATGCAATGGAATTCAGTTCAGATGGTCCCGAAGAGTACTGGACAGTCTTCAGAGACACTGTTCTGTCTTCAACAATGGATTCCCTAGGCACAATATCTCGCAAATATCAAGCCTGGTTTGACTAGAATGATGAAGAAATCCAGGGACTTTTTGAAGAGACGCACCAAAAGCACAGGTCATACCTCAGCGATATCAGCTTATTATCTAACAATGCGGCTTATTCAGATATATGAGAAAACAGTCCAAACAAGACTCAGAGACATGTAAGACTCCTGGCTAAGGAACAAGGCTGATGAAATCCAGTCCTTTGCAGACAGAAGGCTTATGAAAAAGTGCAAATGGAACTAGTCTAGTACATGACCTTTGTTGACCTCACCAAACCATTTGACACAGTCAGTCGTGAGGGTCTTTGGAAGATCATTGTGACGTTTGGATGTTCAACAAAGTTCATAGCAATGATGAGACAGTTCCACGATGGTTTGCTTGCACGGGTCCAAAATGATGGTGAGTTTGGTTTCGGACCCATTCCCTGTGACAAAAGGAGTCAAGCAAGGCTGTGTTAGCCCCAATCCTGTTCAGCATGATGCTTTCTGCCATGCTCAAAAAATGGTTTTCAGGATGGTGACAATGGCATACCTATCAAGTATCGCTTTGATGGGAAGCTTTTCAATCTCAGAAGGGCAAGCCAAATCCAAGGTGCAGACAGGGGTGCTAGATGAGTTTCTCTTTGCTGATGACATGACAAAAGGTGCTCCAACAGAAGAGAAGATGCAAAACGGTATAGATCAGGTATCCGACTCCTGTGAAAGCTATGACCTCACAATCAGCATAAAAAAGTCTAAGGTAGTCTATCGGCTAGCACCTGGCAAGCCTTACAAAGAGCCCACCATCACAATGAAAGTTCAAAGATTGCAAGTGGCAGACAAGTTTACCTACCTTGGGATTGCCAAAGCTAGTGCAGTCTTTGGCCCACCACGAGGTAGTGTATGGGATCGAAGTGGAATAATACTTGACACAAAGACTTGCTGCCAACACTATTGTATGCGTGTGCAACATGGACAGTTTACCAAAGGCTCGCCAAAAGACTGAATCACTTGCATATAAGCTATCTTAGAGATTAAGCGGCAAGACAGGATGCCAGACATGGAAGTCCTGAACAGGGCAGGGATGCAAATTGTACATAACCTTCTGAAATTAACACAGTTAAGATGGACAGGTCATGTTGCCAGAATGCCTGAGGAACTGTTGCCAAAGAAAATTCTCTGTGAAGAACTAGAAATGGATAAAAGTCCCAAGGCGGTCAGAAGAAGCGCTACAAGGACACCCTCAAAATAGAAGTGAAGGCAATGATCTTAACCCACAGCTCCCAGCAGTGAGACCAAAGGGACAGAAACACAAACATGATATAACTAGACCCTAATGGAAACACAAATAGCGGAAAGCCAAAAGGACAGTTACTTTCCCACAAAATGGCCAACTGGTTGTCCAAAACAAAATATATAAGCGAAACACACACTCAGAGAATCGTAAAATCGATCTAAGCTCCTCCCCCCCCCCCCACCACACCACCCCAGTGGAATTCGTTTCACTGGCCATTCAAAGGCGGTTCTTCTGCCGCAGTTTATTTTTCATAACAAAAATAAACTGCGACAGAAGATCCGCCTTGGAAACGGACAGTGAAACGAATTCCACTGGTGGGGGGGGGGGGAGGGGGGGGGCTTAAATCGATTTTACACACCTGCAATCCTCGCGATCAAAGCCTCCCGCAGGGATGCCAACATAGTCGCGGGAACAAATTGCACAGGACAGAGCAAAGTGGCGAGGTCTCATCAGAAGGGATGCCAGAGAATACGAGGCAAACAGAATCAGTGAAGCTGAGCAGAAAAGCATACAGCGCAAGGCCAGAGCTAAGGCATCACCAACAGAGCTGTCTTCCTCCAGCCCGTATTGCTCTATCTGCAACAGACGGTTCAGAGACAGAATCGGTCTCACCAGCCATCTTAGAACACACGAACAGTAACATTTTTCAAATATGATTAAGATTGATCATTGTCAGTAATGACAGACGAACTGTGTGTTACAGTTGTCTATTTTAAATAGAAAATAGAAGTGCAGACAATGACCAGGAATCGATACAATTAACCCAAAGCCCCCAACAGAGACACCAAAGGGGCAGAAACACGAAACCACCAGACCCTAATGGAAACACCAACAACGGAAAGCCTAAAGGACAGCCACTCTCTCACAAAACGGCCATCCAAAACCAAAAGCATACAAGCGAAAGACACCTCAAAGACAAATAATAACAAAAATAAACCGCAACAGAAGAAATGTCTTTGGAAGGGTCAGTGAATGAAACCTCAATGGGGGCCCAAATCGACCGTATCCGGCCGCAATCCTCGCCCTTACTTCCATCCCGATTGAGACAAACAACCCACCTAGCCCGCACGAAGCCCCCCACCCCTAACTTATCAGTGCAACATCTCCAAGAACATAAAACCCAAACAACCACAGAGACGAAACAACAGCGATGACCCGACAGCAAGAAACCACTGAAATGCTTGAACAAAAGAAAACCAACAGTTAGACTCCAATGGGCCCAACCAGAGACACAGCATCAGGTACCAACCAACAAATCTTAGGAACATGTTGATGAATTTTGATGAAAATTTAGGACCGGTAACATTGTGTTTCAACAGACTGAATACTGATAGTCCTGATTCAGCAAAATGTGAAATTATATGATTATCATGTTTCGGTCATGCTGTTTAATAATACTTTACTATTGCTTTCAATTTGGATGGCTATAGTATAGTATGGTTTGTGTAAGTAGTTAATAGCATAATTATAAGTATTATTTCAAAACATCCATTTCGGTAAATTTGCCCCCTATGGACTGACAAACTTTTTTGTCTACAGAACTATACCGCAAAGGTGTTGATGACGAATGTCATCAAAGGCACCCATGTAATCATGTGCACAGTTTTCTTTCTGTCTTTCTTGTCTAATTTGGTAATGGTGCTAAGGTGATGTTTAGATTTAACATTCAAATCAACAACATACCAGTCACTTTAGATGTTGCTTCAGATTTTGTGAAATTTGTTATCCGACTCGAGATAAATGACTCTCAAGTCAAACTGTTGTTTGTTTATTTAACCCTAACCGTCCATTTAAAAAGAAAGGTTTACTCTAGGGAAAATCAATAACACTTTAGATTACTTTTCCTGGACATTAAGTTTTCAGAATTTGTATCTGCATAGGCACTAGCCAATCTATCTTTTTGTATAGCCCCTATGAACGAAATCAAACGGCTTCCTGAAGCTGTATTCCAAAGCCATTTGAATTTGCTTTTAGAATTCACATGGTCCTACATTTGTCAGTGTTCCAAAACCTATGTGATCACGATTGTGTTGTCTATATATTTGTATAGGTCTTTCACTTCATTTACCTATCTCAGCAGTTGTTGCAGTAATTACAAAGCACATTATGTAATACATCAAGAAGCAGTTAAACTGTTGATAATAATTATTCAATCTGTGAGTAGTTATCGCATTACTCATAGGATTTTAAATTATTTTCAGTATATACATTGTGATGCTTTTTTTCTGTCCAAACACTGCAATGCTCTTTCTAAGCTGATAGATACATTGCACAGAAATCGCTGGTAATTATTAATGAACAAAAAGCAAGCAAGAACAGTGCTTAAAAAACAAACAGTGAACTTGCATTCAGCAGAAACATTCAAGAAGTGGTTGAAAGTTTTACAACCAGAAAAAATACTAAAAACTCGCTTCAGATAAATTAACCACTATATTGACAAAATAAATAGAAAAACATAAGACACTAAAGAAACGTCAACAGTTACAATACCAATGCAGAAAAGAGACATATCGATGTATGTGTACTATAAAGAAGGAAACTGTTTCTCTCCTTGTCTAATAGCAAAATTTCTCTAGGTCATGGAACAGCTTTGTTTACGCCAAATACTCTGCGCCTCATCCATCAATGATATCTTTTGCAATAGAAATTCAATATCAGTGACATTTCGATTTTTGGAAATACTAAACAATAATTACTGTAACGTTTTTGTTAGGATAATAATCAAGCGTTCATAAAGACAGAGTATATCTAAGGCTTAATCTGGTCATGGATTTATCAACAGAACTATTTTACTAGCAACAACAAACCACTGACCATTGCGACCTTGCATACCAGCTTGGTATGGAAATGAAAATAATGGATCTCCTTGCCTTACACCTATTTGAGTAGCATGACTTATGCAAAGTCATTGAATAAAGTTACAAATGTTCACAATAATTTTGTTGCTAATATATAATTATATATATGCTGTTAAGCCTAATTTGATGATTAGAATACCTTTTGATTCAGTATTTTACTATCTACTATTTTGGATAGATCATAGTGTATAAATGAAAGGAAAATATCAGAAGTTCATGATATTTTATTAGTTTCTGAGCTAGATCAGCTCAATGTGTATTCATTTTGATTTGTATAATCTCATTTTTATTACGTAAGTGTTACGAATTGTCTTTTTTGTAAGGTTCTTGGATGATTTCAATAAAATAGTAAATTTTGCAGAAAAGACTTACATCCATTAAAGGTGTAAAACTACAGTGTTACCTATTCCGGATTTTCATGAAAATTTGCATAGCTAAAGAAGATACATATGGCAAGTTTTCCTAGCAAAATGAAATCTTGACAAAGACTAAAACATATTTATCTTAAGGATTGAATTTCGATAATTTTTTAAAATTTTAATTAAAAAATGAGATTTTCGATAATTATTTTATCAGAAAATGTAAACTTTAATTAATTCAAAAGGTTTTTTAGTATTGAAGGAATGCCTATGGAGTTCTGCATTCAATCCAGTTCACAGATCTTGAAACTAAATAAAACATAAGATTTCAGACGCACTTATTTAGAGACAGACACCAGCTCATGGAGGGAGTCAGTTAGAGTGACCTCCTGAGTCCTACTTTGATTTATATAATTTATTTAATACATTTTTATAGGTTGTATATGCTGAGTTATTAATATACAAAGTTTAAAGTAAAAACATGCATGGGCACAAATGAAAGACCCCCTTTAAGCAAAATAGACAGCAAACAGTGTGGCTTGTTAAATGACATTCAGTGCCATGGCGCGCACACGTAGTATAACGTGACGTCAACGAGCGCAAAGTTTCTGACGTCACCGCGCCACAAAGACGTAGGAAACAACATGGACGCTCGAATAAAAGTTTCTCAGCGCTTTACATTCTGTATGAAAATCTGCAAATAAATAGTTTATTTTAGCTTTAGAAATTATTTTCGAACGGGCCTCCGTGGCCTAGTGGATAAGAGCGCTGACTCTTAGTCATTAGGTCTCTCACCGCCGTAGGTTCGAGCCTCGCTCGGGCCACGTGTGAGACGCCAAGTTCTGCAACGTAAGGTCAGGTGGTTTTTATCCGGATACTCCGGTTTTCGCCCACCTCTGATTAACGATCGGCTCGATATGAGTGAAATAATCTTGAAAGGGCCGTAAAACCCAAACAAAAAAAACAACAAAAAAAAAAAAAAAAAATATTTTCGAGGTTGAGACGCAACTGCAGTAGCAGAGCGCAGTTATTCCAACGGACCATTTAAACCATGAAAGGTCGAGAAGGTAAGAATTTAGCTGAAATTTATGAAAGTATGTTTAAATAAATATTGCCAAGATTGAACTTGGAATTTCGTCGTTTTCTCATGTACAAAAGGTTGTATGTTATTGTTTACACCATTAAATTAGTGACCTGAAAAGTAGATACTGTCTATTAACGGTCACTAGATGTATTATAGGTCAGTAGAAGGTATTATAGGTCACTAACGATTATAGCGTGCAGTTATTCGACCCCGTTTATTAGGTTACTAGAATGCCTGATTGCGGTATAAATCTTCTTCTCCTTTTTCTGCAGCCACTCTCCCATTACGCTGATTCAAAAGGTATGCTTTCAGTTTCTGTCGAATGAATGTGCACTGTACTGAAAATTCTTCTGCTCTACGTAATCATAATTATTTTCCTAAATTATATACTCGGATTTTCGCATACCATCCGCTAAAACGGCCTTTTAGCCTATATTTCCTTTGACAACGGCGATGGCCGCCGCCATTTTGAAAGTGACGTTGTGGTGTCAGAACGTCATGACGAAACGTACCCACAACCTACGTATTGGAGCTGAAATATGGATAATATTGTATTCCCCCGTAAACCCCAGTTTTCTCTAATATATATTATATAAAGTGGGGTTTATATGTTTTTATTGAGATAAGGAAAATATTGTATACCCTCGTAAACACAAATTTTCTCTATATAAATTGATGTTTAGAGGGGTATTCGTTGCACGAACTTGTTAACATGATGCTTAAAGCGGACCTTGTACGGAATGCTTGTGCAGACAAACAAAACTGATTTAATACTGCTGGGTTTTTCAAATGCCTTTGACAAAATTAATCACCCAAAGCTCCTTCCGATACTTCAGAGGTAAAGCGATTGGCTGGATTCGAGTTTTCTTGGGCAATCAATCACAATCGGTCCCTGTCATAGAAGGAGTACCTCAGGGCTCTGTCCTGGGTCCGATTCTGTTCCTTGTCTACTTGCACATAAACGATCTACCTGAACAAAGGTGCATTTTTCAGTGAATAAGTACACCGATATTACTGTTTGTGTAAGCCAGAACACTAAGCCATATCGGTTGGTCTGATTTAGGTGCCGTGCACTGGTCAAATGATTTCACGAAGGCTTCAACTGGTATCTCAAGTCCGATTATTTTCTAACGACACGACCGTTTGTCTTATTATAGAGGGGACAATGTGCAAAAACACGACCATGACAGACTGTCTGTGTTGGAGTCCAGAGGGGACATAGAGTTTAATCCCTCAAAATGACATGACTGGTCGTGAGGGTCATCGCTTCTGGGAGACCAATAAACAACTTGTATTATTTGCACGGACAGGTCTTGGAGGCGGGTACCGGTTGTGGATATATCTAATGGTCTGTCTTGGAACTCCAACATCGGTAGAACTACTGGAAACGTTAATCGCACCATAGGATTCCCCAGAAGGAGCACAAAAACTAAACTACACAAGATGTAAAACTAGGTTAATCGTAACAGCTATGCTTGAGAACTCTCAAACACGAGTGAGCAGAAGCACGTCTCTCCTTGTTCCGTCGCATTGTCTATGAACTTATGGCAATCCCCATGCCAGATTATATCCAGCCCAGCACCCATGTGTCCAGTTATTGTCACACAATGGCCTTCCGCCACGACTACACTTCAAAGAACGATGTTCAATTTGAGATTAATTTAACTTATTTCTGCTCATAGCCAGATGTCGGTGGTACTCGTTAGAACCGCCTCAATGCGTCGGTTCTAACAAGCATCCAAAATCTGACAAAATTTAATCAGAAGACGATCATTTTGAAGATGTGAAAGAAGGCACTATGTCACACGAGTGTGTCATCGTAATATGGGCCCCGTCAAGCGATTTTGGTACTTATCGCCTATGCGAGCAGCGAAGGTCCAGGCGAGCCTGCGCATCCGCGCAGTCTCGCCAGAACCTTCGCTGCTCGCCCATACAAGCAGTGAATCAAGAGGAACCTTCAGACAGAAAGCCATATCCCTGGCCCCTCTGAATGGCTGAGCATGCGCAGTTAAAGTTTGTCATTACGGAATGCTCGAAGACCCAAATTCGCTTGGCGGGGCTCATATATCGTTTAAGCGACCATAAAGCATTCAGTCGAGCCTGGACAGACAAGAGTTAGATGCACGCCTTCTTTCATGAAACGCCGTCAACATCTCTTCTTATTCTGTGCAAAAAGCAAAGGCTCCGTCGAGACATTGCATGGAGTGCCGGCCTCGGTGGCTCGGTTAGATGCGCGTCTGATTGGTGGTCAGGGGGTCGCGGGTATAATCCCGCAGGATCGGTACCATTCTTTCATGGAGCTTGATCATGATTTTGTTTCTTTACGGTAATTCTCTCACATACGCAGATATAATCCATAGTATACTAGTGGACTCTACCGTTGCTATATGTTGGACAAATCCATTTGCCATATAAGGGATGGTAGGCTAACTTTTGTTAGCAAATAGTGCAGGTCCTGATCAGATGCCGCGTTCTGCGGCGTCTGACCTAGGCCAGCATTTATTGCCAAAGTGCCCATTTATGGGTTACATGCATGCAATGGGTTAAAGAAGGAGAGTAGCTATTGCCGAGTCAGTGTCTGTCGAAACCAGATCGAACAGCTCCACTATGAGCAGTTTGATCAGCATCCCCACTGTTTGCCTAGATGTAAAAATATGTGTAAAAAGTGTGAAAAGTATATAGGCCTAAAGCAGACGACATAAACAGTCGCACCTTAAGGGTTGTAGTGACAGCACTGATTTGTCGACACATTACGCAAGCACGCCTATACAAATACATTGCAAGCTTAAGCGCCGAAAAAATGAAAATTTTAAGATGAAAAACTGTGATATTTTTCTTATTTCTGCTCAAAATATAGATTGTGGACACTCGTTAGAACCGCCTCATCGAGGCGGTTCTAACGAGTACCCACAATCTATATTTTAGAGCAGAAATAAGAAAAATAAGGTATACCCTCGGAAACCCCAGTTTTACTATATAAAAGTGGGGTTCAAGGGGGTCAACATTATATAGGCGTGTTTTCGTGTTGAGTCCTGAACTGCGATTTAACCCTGAAATACAAGTATCTTAATAAAATACTGTAGACCGTGATCAAATGCCGTTTTCTGTGGCGTCTATCTGGGGTCGACAATGTTTATCAAACCCAACACGTGATTCTTTTCCAGATTCTGGCTTATCTGGGCGTACACTGACTGCCGGCCTGCATATCCAAACACTTATGATTAATTTGGTAGATATGAAAACAACAGCTGAATTAGCCCATTTTGTTCGGGCCTCTGTGGCCTAGTGGGTAAGAGCGCTGACTCTTCATCATTAGGTCTCTCACCGCTGTGGTCACATGTGAGCACACCAAGTTCTGCAATGGAAGGTCAGATGGTTTTTCTTCTCCGGGTGCTCTGTTTTTATGCCACCGCCAAGAAGTGAGGAGGGGCATATAGTTGTCCGTACGTACGTAAGTCTGTACGCCAAACATTGTAGTATTGTTCTTGTCTCTGCAACTTCTCCTACCGTATTGGATACAGGACATTGAAACTTGCAACACAGTTCAGACATGCATTGAAATTGTGCATAACTGAAACAGGATTCTGATCCAGCCTCTTATTGCAGAATTATGTCCCCATGAACGACTCAATTAAACATTTTGCCATATTTGTAGCATATGAGCTTAGATAGCACTGTTCGTGTCTCTGCAACTCCTCCTACAGTATTTGATGCAGGACATTGTTACTGCCAACAATGTTCAGACATGCATTCCACATGTGCATTAAGGAAACAGAATTCTGATACAATCCCATACTGCTGAATAATGTCCCCTTGAACGACTTGAACACTTTCAGGTATACGAGGTCTCCGCAACTCCTTCAACAGTATTTGATGCATGCCATTGGACTGGCAACGCCGTTCAGACATGCACTGAATATGTGCTTAAAGGAAACAAGATGCTGATCCAGCCCTTATTATAGAAGTATGTCCCCTTGTATGACTTAAACCATTTTGGCCATGTGTGTAGCATAGGAGGTAAAATAGTACTGTTTGTGTCTCCATAACTCCTACAGTGTTTGGTGCAGGACATTGAAAATTGTAACTCAGTTCAGACATGCATTAAACAAATACAAAAAGGAATCATGATTCTGATCCAGTCGCTTTTTTCCAGAATCATGTCCTCTTGAACGACTTAAATATTTAGCCATACGCTTCTTGGAGAATGTTCCAGTATCTAGCTTAGTTAGAAAGTGTGCCTGTCTACTCCATATGTCAAGCAAGAGGCGTTTGGCGAGGGCATTTATCACCTTTAATGATTGACCAGTTTTGTTTGTTTTGTTTTTCCACTTTGATGTGTGATATAATTTTTTATCATATGACGTCGCTGATAAGCAGTGGATAACGTCGTGTAATAAAAATCGTATGACCACACGTGTAATAACACTTTGGCGGGATTAAGTAACGTCATGACGACGTCCATGTCAACAATGCATTTTTCGTAGAAAACTTGTCAAATTAAAAGGTGATAAAATCCAATTTAAAGTAGTCATATGATAAAGAGAATCTTACACTCGTGGTCATTTCATATGAAATGACCACTCGTGTAAGATCCTGTATGTAAGGAAGTAAAATAAAAAATGTACCGGAGACCCACGGAAAGGGATACTGGCAAACAGTGCAGGTCCAGATCGGACATCGCAGAACGAGGCATCTGAACAGTCTAAACTATTTGCAAAACTGGTTTTATAGTGACCATGTCTGAAGTTTAAACCTCAAATGCGTGAAATCTGGTTTAGCCTGTCAGATAATCGATGCTGAAGAAAACTGAAATAAGTGCCGTGTATAATCAAAGCACTGAGGGTACTGCTGGGTCGATTATCTCTGAGTGCAGGCTGAGAAAATAGCCCTGAACTGAAAATCGACTTGTTCGTTTAACCATTTAAGCAAGCATAATAACCCTGATCAGGCCGTTATGTGGCGTCTGATGAGGTATACATTGCTTGCCAATGCCAAAGTGCAGGAGCACAGTCTAGAATTTACTTTTACGCAGCTCTCTGACGTCTTAGGGAGGCGACTATTGACGCTATATATACTAGACTTTGTTCAGGGTCGGCGGCAGTCAGATGGATAGTAATAGTCACGCGGACAATAGCAAGCTTTATAATGTAGACTGTGGGTACTTGTTAAATTTGTTTGATTTAAGGTTTAACGTCCCCGTCAACACTATAAAGGTCATTTTGGAGACGTTGCTTCCAATTTTGTGGGACTTTTACCCGACATTGAGATGAAAAGACATCTCAAGCCCTGTCGCCCAATGAAACCAATAGTGTTTATTAGCATGGACGGTCCGCCTCGCACCGCGATTCCTGGACAGGCTTAGATCCTCTAAGCGGTTTACCAGTACTAGTGTGCGGGCCGGTATCAGCTCTGCGTGGAAGCATCATGCAGCCCATATATTTCTTCAAGCCCCTATGGGCGGGAGCCGAGGGTACTTGTTAAAAAGCTACATTATAAGAAAAGTATTCAGTGCAATTTTTGTGATAGCATTTTCCATCAAAGTTTTCCAAATTAGTTACTTGTCATTTGTAAATGTGTAAAGTTATTTCCCTTCTGCATACACGTATATTCAACAAACACAACATATTCATCTTTCTGAATTAACAATATTTCATTGATAATGCTTAACCTCATACGCAACACAATCTATGCTGGAAAAGTTATTACATGTATAACATTTTATCCAGCTGCACACGGAGTAGATCCATCGATGGCTTCTGATCAGAACCTACAATGTTTGTCATAGTTTCAACTCTCTCTCTTCTCCTCGCTCAGTGCCACCACTAAATCCCAGCTCCAGAATAACAGTGATCAGAAACAGAGCCCATTCAGCGATATGTTTCAACAAAAAAGTTCACTCTACCTGTTGATGCAGGCCCGCACAAAGGGTGGGGAGGGGTGTACTCCCCCCCCCCCTTTTTTTTTAGAAAATTCTTAAACTCATGCAGTTTTTCACCCTTTGCAAAATACCTGAAATTTGCATCCCTCACCCCTTTTTTCAGAGTCTGCGTACGGGCCTGAATCATGTTCAAAACTGTTGCTGTATATATATATGCCGAACAGTGCCGACCCTGATCAGAAGGAATGTACTGTCTATCCGATTTGGGTCTACGCTGTATGTCTAATAACGATATCACCTTTAAACGTCTGGGCTGCTCATGTTTGCTCTTAAACAATTTAAGTTCTTAGCAGAAATGCGAAAAGTTTTTGTTTACTTTTTGTACATTCGACTCTATCTAACAGTTTTGCAATGGAATGTTCCGAAAGTCGTCACTTGATAGCGTGGCCTAGATCAAGATAGTGTTATTGTTTTCCTCTCATTACGTGAGCAACCTGGCATTCTTATACTAATTCATTTAACCCTTAAATGCCACTACTTAAGCAAACAGTATAGTCCCTGTGTAACCGGCCGAGCAGACGTCA
Organism: Lucinisca nassula; assembly: GCA_963580285.1. Classification (NCBI taxonomy): domain Eukaryota; kingdom Metazoa; phylum Mollusca; class Bivalvia; order Lucinida; family Lucinidae; genus Lucinisca; species Lucinisca nassula. The sequence continues at coordinate 107,989,661 of OY757023.1, read as the reverse complement.
CATTCCACGGCGTCTGATCTGGGTATTCGATGTTTGCCAAACCCAGCACACGATTCCTGTCCAGACTCTATGAATAGCTCATCGATAGAAATAGTCCGATTTTTTTCTATTAATAACCATAATATTGGTTTTCCTTTATCAGTGATGGTCAAGTGGACAACAACTTTAATTCAGATTTTGCCATTTAGTAAATTTGTTCGATGGTAAACAATCGACCCAAAAAGCGCAATATTGGATTTCGTATAGCGCTATTGATAAACCAACTGACCTGACATCGATAAAAATAGTACAGGACTATAAATAATCGTAATCTTTCCCAAAAGTGGCCACGTGGACAACTGCATGAGTTCAGTTCTTTGCTTTATAACTTCGGGTCAACTGGTAAACCAGTCGACCCAAAAATGGGCTCTCTACTGCTGCGTTACCGCTTATGTACGAGCTGTCCTGGAAAAGTGCGGTAAGGTTAACTTTCTAGCTTGATATGACCTTCATATTATAGACTTGGTCGTTAAACTCAAACAAAATAAACGCAGAAAAATCATGACCACTTGAATTTTTGTTTTGTTTGTATTTGGTTTTATGATATTTCTAGGTTATTGCACTTATTTTGAGCCTACCGTAAATCAGAGGTGTGCGAAAATCGTGATACTTGGAGAAAAAACAACAACTGTCGTTTCGTTGCAGAAGGCCTGAACCTCCAGCGATGAGAGACTATGGTTAAGAGACAGCACTGTTATCTAATAGGGTGCAGAAGAATGTATTTGTTACATAGATTATGTCTCTCTGAATACAAATATGACATATGTAATCCTCCAACAAGTCAGCTTGTACTTTTCTTTTTTAGGGGAGAAAGATTTGTCCTAAGGTTTGTGCAAGTTCTGGTAATTTCTACAACTTGATTGATCCTGGTCAGATGCCGCATCCAGTGACGTATGTTCGGGGTGTATACTCTTTTATGGGTCAATTTGAATGTATGGGTTTATTCTGACAATTTGTTTTCTTGATGTGATTCTCAGCTTACCCGCCATCACAAAAACACGCCTATATAATTTTGACCCCCTTGAACCCCACTTTTATATAAGAAAAACTGGGGTTTGCAGGGGTAAACCTTTTTTTTCTTATCTTTGCTCTAAAATATAGATTAAATTGTGGGCACTCGTTAGAACCGCCTCATTGAGGCGGTTCTAACGAGTACCCACAATCTATATTTTGAGCAGAAATAAGAAAAATATCACAATTTTTCATCGTAAAATTTTCATTTTTTCGGCGATTAAGGTGGCAATGTGTTTGTATAGGCGTGTTTGCGTTATCAATGTTGCAATTTACTGGTTTGCCACTGGTCATCTTGCCTGACCAATCACAACGATGTAACGGATTTTGTTTATCACATTTTCTGGTCGATAGGACAAATGTGTACAGAATGAAATAGTTTAAATCCATCTTAAATATTTTAAAGTTGCAATTATAAATTATCAAGGTCTTTATAGTTCACCAGTACGATAGTACTCACAGCAAAAAACAATGAATAAATAAATAAAAAAAAATAAATAAAAAAAAAATAAAAAATAAAAACATCAAAGCATTTGTTGATCGATTGTTTCTGAGTGTAGATTAAAAATATGGTCTTGCATTACGAAAACACACCTATACAAATACAGTGTAACCATTATCGGCGAAAAAATGAAAAATTTAAGAGGAAAAATTACGATTTTTTTCTTATTTCTGCTCAAAATATAGATTGTTGGTACTCGTTAGAACCGCCTTATCGAGGCGGTTCTAACGAGTACCCACAATCTATATTTTAGAGCAGAAATAAGAAAAATAAGGTTTACCCCTGCAAACCCCAGTTTTACGATATAAAATTGGGGTTCGAGGAGGTCAAAATTATATAGGCGTGTTTTCGCGATGAACGTGAATTTTTACTGTATGGGTCAACCCGTACATAACGAAAACACACCTATAAGTAAAACTGGGGTCTACAGAGGTAAACCTTTTTTTTCTTATTTCTGCTCTAAAATATATATTGTGGGTACTCGTTAGAACCGGCTCGATGAGGCGGTTCTAACGAGTGAGTGAGTGAGTTTTAGTTTTACGTCCCATCAACAGCTAGGGTCATACGGAGACGGGACCTCGGTTTAAAGACTCACCCGAAAGTCTGGAGAAGCCCGGGATCGATCCTGCGATCCCTGGTTTACAAGGCGAGTAGCGTAACTACTGCACCACAGAGGCTTCTAAGGTTCTAACGAGTACCCAGAATATGTATTTTGAGCAGAAATAAGAAAATTATCACATTCTTTCAGCATAAAATTTTCCTTTTTTTTCGGCGGTAAAGTTTACAAGGCATTTTTGCAGGCGTGTTTTCGTAATGATTTCCTGTACTGTAACCAAACAGTGTAGACCCTGATCAGACGCAACACTCTCCGGCATCTGATCTCGGTCTTCACCCAAACCAAGCGCATGGCTCCAGCCCAGATTCTATTGATAAGCACACTGACCTCACAGCCATTACGATAACACATCCATGCGACATAGTACATTTTTCACATCTCCAAAATGGCTATTTTTCTGATAAAATCTGAGATATTTTTTTCTTATTTATATTGCAAACATAGGTTGTGGGTGCTTGTTAGAAACGCTTCATCGAGGCGGTTCTAACGAGTACCCACAGACAATGTCTTGGAGCCGAAATGAGAAAAATAATGTATACCCCCGTAAACACGTTTTCTCTTTATAAATTGGGGTTTAGGTGTGGGGGTGGGGGTTCATTTCACGGACTTCATTGGGCAGCAGGGATTGAGAAGTCGGGTAGACGATGGTTGCAACGTCTACAAAATGTCCTAAATAGTGTTGACGGGGACGTTAAACCTCAAATCAAACAAAATCGTACAAACGTGATCACAGTGACGCTGCGCACCGTTTATTTTCATTGGTTATTGATAATCACGTGTACAGTCGTAGGGGAGCTTCCTAATCATGACGTGATTGAAGACAAGTTGAAAGTGACGTCAGCTATTGTTTTTGTTATTGAGCATGGTCCATTTCGGAAATGATAATTATAACGGTATAAGTTGATATCGGTACAACCTATCAAACCTATCTGTGAAGGTATACTCTTTTACGGTCACTGTCGACTTATCCTCCGACCACAGTATCATAACAACAATCGCGTCACAAGAAAACATGTCAAAATTAGCTTTTGCTTGTGCTTATCGATCATGATATAGACAGCACCATTCGTATAAGACCATCTTTGCACATAATGATTTTGTTTGTTTTGAGGTTAACGTCCCGTCAACACTGTAAAGGTCATTTTGGAGACGTTGCTTCCAATTTTGTGGGACTTTTACCCGACATTGAGATGAAATGACATCTCAAGCCCTGTCACCCAATGAAACCGATAGGGTTTATTAGCATGGACGGTCCGCCTCGCACCGCGGTTCCTGGACAGGCTTAGATCCTCTAAAATAACACATACGTGCGACATAGTGCTTTTTCACATCTCCAAAATGGCTACTTTTCTGGTGAAAATCGGCTCGTTAGAACCGCCTCAATAAACATAGGTTGTGGGCGCTCGTAAGAATCGCCTCATCGAGTGAAGCGTTTACAGTTTTTCAGTTTTGAGGGTAACATAACGTGACGATTTCTCTTAGATGCTGGACACCAGACATGGTCTCGCCCTAACATTTTAAAAAACTTCATTTGTAGTCCTAATAGAAAAGCATAAGGGATTTTGCCCGGCCTGGTGGTATCGATGACCAAAATTTCAGGCACAATCTCATGCCTTAGCCCTGCTAGCATGTAATAGCGGGCAAACGTCGGACCGACAGCGATACGACGCTACCACGTCGTATCGCTGTCGGTCCGACGTTGGCCCGTTTTTCTTTACTGGCTGGGACCCTTTATAGCATTTTGGATCGATTGTTTATCAAAGGACCCATCTTGAGTTATAAGGCGCAGTAGCTTCTCAATGCTGAAGTCCACGTGATTATTACTTGTCTGAAATCCAGGTAACAGCTATTTATATAAATAGTCCCGCTCTTCTTATCTATGTGAGGTTAGGACGCGGGTTCCATTCCTGCAGGGGTCGGTAACATTCTTTCCTGGAGATGGATCATGAAATCTTTACTACGTCATTCTCTCCCTTCCGCTGATTCAAGAAGGGCAGTTGTCAGTTTCTGGCGAAAGAGTGTGCATTGTACTGGTTAACCGCTTACGTATAAGCCTGCCCAGGAAAGTGTGGATAGGTAAACTGACCGGCTAAACATGACCTTAATAGTGTTGACTGGGTCGTTAAACTCAAATACAAACAAACAAATCCATGTGAGGTCAAAGTGTTGCGTAAGAGGGTTATATATAGAATCTGGACTGGAATCATGTGTTGGGTTTGTCAAACAAGTGTAGACCAAGATCAGGCCTCTGCGAACGCGGCGTCTAATCAGGGTCTACACTGTTTGCTTACAGAACTTGAATTAGAGGGTTAAACGTAACAGTCTAAGTCAACGTTCAGAACAACTGTGCCGGCCTACAGTCTGAGACAATCGACCCACCTGTGCTTTCAGTGCTTTGTTTGTTTTTGTTTGACGTCCCCGTCAACACCGTAAAGGTCATTTTGGAGACACTGCTTCCAATTTTGTGGGACTTTTACCCGACATTGAGATGAAAAGACATCTCAAGCTCTGTCGCCCAATAAAACCAATAGGATTTATAAGCATGGACGGGCCGACTCGCTCCGCTTTGCCTGGGCAGGCTTAGATCCTCTAAGCGGTTTACCAGTACTCGTGTGCAGGTCGGTTTCAGCTCTGCCTGGAAGCATCGTGCAGCCCATCTATTTCTTCAAGCCCCGATGGGCGGGGCCCAACATTTCATGAATAACAACCTTTTTCTTGTTCTCATAGATGATCGGTCTGTTTTAATTGATATATGGGCCCCGTCAAGCGATTTTGGTACTAATCGCCTATGCGAGCAGCGAAGGTTCAGGCGAGCCTGCGCATCCGCACAGTCTCGCCAGAACCTTCGCTGCTCGCTCATACAAGCAGTGAATCAAGAGGAACCTTCAAACAGAAAGCCATATCCCTGACCCCTCTGAATGGCTGGGCATGCGCAGTTAAAATTTGTCATGACGGAATGCTCGAAGACAAATTCGCTTGGCGGGGCTCATATTACAATGGAGTCTTCCGTCCAATATGTTTGGATGGTCAATATTTCCAAATATAAGCGTGTCAGGTTTGTTTTGTTTGCGGTAAGTTTCGGAAAAATTTATGTACTGTAAGAAAACAGAGTAGAGCCAGATCAGACGCCGCGTTTCGCGGCGTCTGATCTGGTTCTGCACTGTTTGTCAATGTCCCACTAAAGAGCCGCTAGGCATACATCTATGATGTATTACAATATCAGATACAATGCCAAGCGCCTGTAACGTATATTATATGTATTAAGTATCTTCAAGTGACCATTGAGACTCAATTGGCACCCGTGGTTAACCCTTTCATTCCTATTTCTCTAGAGTGGACTCTTCCATGTTTCAATATAGACAAGCCCATTTTCGTTAAATATTCGGAATTCGGTCAAAATCATTCAGGGAATGATATAGACAGTGAAGATCATTAAGACAGCCATCTCATCTGGATCTACTCTGTGTGTATATGTATGCACCGGTCGAGAGGGAAGAAAGAGTAAAAGCGTTGAGAAGGATGATTTGATCGGTGTCACAGAACAGGTTTAATTCCTACAAAATAGGTATGATCATCGACAATACAATTAATTACGGAAGGAATTTGACGGCCTTTGACGTATTATTATGTAAAACAGTAGAAGTGGCTGTAATGTTGGCATAGCATGTGGTGTCAAGCCGCTAAAAAGAGCGGGTGTCTCGATCATTAGCTAATATTATCACATTTATCCCCAAAAGTACGACTTTTCCACTAAGATTACGTTTTTTTCCCTAAAAACATGATGCGTTAATGAAAAACGACACGTTTTAGACATTCCTTGCAGCATGGGTGTTTAAATCTCCCGCCAAGCCTACTGCATCTTTCAATGCATAACGACAACAACCCTCTGTGACATCATATCTGCTCAGAATGTTACTTTCTGATATTTTTTCTTATTTATACTCTAAGCATGGGTTGAACCGTCTCATTGAGTACGGACAACCTATATCTTTTTTTCTTACTTACAGTCCAAACATAGGTTATGAGTGCTGGTTAGAACCGCATCCTTGATGCTGTTCTAACGAGTACCCCCAACCTATGTTTTGGAGCAGAAACGTCTAAACACGACTTTTCTCTATATAAAAAACAGGTTTACGGGTGTGTTCGTTGTGTTCTACTTTTTGTTTTTTAAACATGGACAGCAGAGATCAGCCTGCGCAACAATTAAGGGGAATGGGAACACCTGGCAGATTTTCCACCATTATTCAAAGGAGGACAACTTTCGGAACTTCCTGTTCGCTTTTCTATAAGCCATGTCCCGCTGAAAAAGGGGTCTACTTTTAAAGGAAAGAATTTGCTCCTGTTCTTTATTGACATGGGAGACAAAAATACTTTTGCAGGAGTTGCGTCCCCAGAAAGAATATCCATTCCACTTAAGTATGATGACAGCCTTCTCTGTTTGTCTCAGTATTCCTTGGGTCAGTACGTTTGGGGACGGGCCTAGTGGATAAGAGCACTGACTCTTAACCATTAGGTCTGTATGGCTGTAGTTCGAGCCTGGCTCGGGTCACATGTGAGACGCCAAGTTCTGAAACGGAAGGTCTGTTGTTTTTTTCTCTGGGTACTCCGGGTTTCGCCCATATCTGATTAACGATCGGTTCGATATGAATGAAATAATCTTGAAAGGGACGTAATACGAAAATCTAAATAATAATAATAATAACACAGAATTCCGCTATTAAGACCACCTAAAATTAAGACTAAATCTAAATCTGCTTTTGAAAGTTTATTGAGAAGGTTTCAGTCATTCTTTCTTTGTGTTCTCTACAATCTGTGTCTCCTAATAAGAGACCACGTTTGGGACTGTTCAAAACTGGTCTTAAATACCACTTTTGAACAGCCCTTAAGGTGGTCTTAATATAGAATTTTAATGTAGTAATAGTAATAGTAATAATAATAATAATAATAGTAATAATAATAATAATAAAACAATACCCATGGACATAGCACACAGCGAATACAGTGTGATATCGGAGTTCATTATCTCACAGTGCCCGAAAACACGTTGTCACTTGCCTCTGTAGAAACTTGCACAAAGAACTATGTAAGCAGCACAAACACAGATCAGCTGCGCATGCGTGTTCTCATTACGAAAACACGCCTATTTAAGTATGTTGAAAATTTTACCACCACAAAACGTGACCTGGGCCGGGCTCGAACCATAGCGGTAAGAGACCTATCGAATAAGAGTCAACGCACTTATCCACTAGGTAACGGAGGGCCGTGAAAGTTTCCAGACAAAAAATTCTGATATTTGTCATGTTTCTGCTCAAAACATGGGCGAGGAGGTTCTAACGAGTTCTCATAACCCATGCTTTGAGCTGAAATAAGAAAACAGCATGTATACCCCTATAAACCCCGTTTTTACTTATATAAAAGTGGGGTTTAGAGAGGGTGGGGGTCAAAATTATATAGACGTGTTTTACAGCCTCCGCAATAGCCAAAGAGTACTAAACGACACCTCTAACCATAGCGGTTGAAGGCACAGGCTGATCTGAGTTTTTGCTGGTCACACGTTTCATGTTGAATTTTGTCATGCGTTTACTGATATGTGGCATTCTGGCATCATCATTATGACAACAGTTGTTCCAAACTAACGACGCTGTTAGTTTACATATCGTTTAAGCTTATTTAAGCGAATACTTTTTGCTTAAATATAAGAAGTTTTTTTTCATTTGCGAAAGCCACGCTTTTTTCAGCCCAAAACACCGTACGTGTATTTTACTTGCAAAACAAATAACAGTTTGACCACTGGCGGACAATTAACAAAGACAACAATTAAAATTTTAACACTTACGAGTGTACATTATAGCTGACCATCACGAAAACACGCCTATATAATTTTGGCCCATTGAATCCCATTTTATACAGCAAAACCGTTGTTTGTTACTTACTGTGTGTATCACTTGTGTTTTTATATTTTGGATGACCATATGGCCATTTTGTGGGAAAGTAACTGTCCTTATGGCCTTCCTTTGTTTGGGTTTCCATTATGGTCTGGTCGCTTAATGTTTGTGTTTCTTTCCCTTTGGTGTCTTTGATGGGTGGAGTAAGTTAATTGTATCGATTCCTGATCTTTGTTTTACTTCTACTTTGATATTTGCGAGATACTAGGCCTAGGGAATCCATTGCTGAAGAATGAACAGTGTCTCTGAAGACTTTGTTTTACTTCTACTTTACATGGTTTGAGCAGAAAAAAAATATTATGTTTCATCTTAAAACTTTCGTTTGTTTTCGGTGGTATTTTTTTTTTTTTTTTTTTGTTTAACGGCCCTTTCAGTATTACATGTATTTTACTCATATCGGACCGATCGTTAATCAGGGGTGGGCGAAATCCGTAGAACCCGGAGATAAACCACCTGACCTTTCGTTGCAGAATTTAGCGTCTCACATGTGACCCGAGCCGGGCTCGTACCATGGCGGCGAGAGACCTAATGATTAAAAGCCAGCACTCCTACCCAGTAGGCAACGGAGCCGTTTATAATGCATTTAAATGTGTTATCGTAATGCGTTGTTTCTGTTAATCAAGAAGTGCGATAACACACCCGGGTGACATAGTGCATTCTTTTATTTCTCCAAAATTGATACTTTTCCAATGAAAATTTCTGATATTTTTCTTACATTACGAAAACACACTTATACAAATACATTGTAAACTTAACCACCGAAAAAAAGAAAGAAAAAAAACAAACAAACAAAAAAAAAACAGGCAAATTTTCAGATGAAAAAAAAAGTGATATTTTTCTTATTTCTGCTCAAAATATAGAGTGTGGGTACTAGTTAGAACCGCGGGGTTCTTAGATGATCCACAATCTATATTTTAGAACAGAAATAAGAAAAATAAGTTATACCCGTCTTAACCCCATTTTTACCTTATAAAAGTTGGGTTCAAAATTATTGTAACCCCCCTTTAATTATCTACCTAGGTAGATCATGCATAGCATCTAGGTTTATAGCAAACACACGAAGTGTTTGCTTTTCTGTAGAGAGGCTGGAACAACATACTTAGGCACCCAAATCTCGCCTGGAATCTCGTTCAATTTCTCGCGATAATCCGCCATCTTTACAGAGTTCATGAGAATTATATTCACATCCAAAAATTGCTTCTCAAAACTAAAATGTCCCATTACAAAAGAAACACAAAAAGCGTCGAAATAATTTTAAAAAGCTATTTTCGAAGACCGTTGGATCAAACGCTGAAGTTTGATCGCGGGAAAGTTTCGAAACTGCGTCGCGCGTTTCAATGAGCTGAAACGTACCGCACTGAGCCGAAAATGTAAGCCGGTTAAAACCTAGCACCGCGCTCGGAGCAACGAGTTACCGGGGCATTTACCGAAGCATTTACCGGAGATTCTCGTTAGGGTGGAAAGCGCTTCTCGTCTGGCCAAGAAATGTACAACTTTTCGCAAATTTACTCGGGAATAAAAAAAAGCCCTGGGAATAGTAAAATTTGCCTACCTGCGAATTTCTACCTTCGTGAGACTGTTGCGTCAAACGCTGAAGTTTGGTCGCGGGAAAGTTTCGAAACTTCGTCACGCACTGAGCCGAAAAGGTTTGCCAGTAATATCCAGCACCGCGATTGGACCCACGAGTTACCGGAGCATTTGCCGGAACTTTCGGTTGGGAGGAAAGCGCTTCTCGTCCGGCCAAGGGATTAAAACTTTTCACAAACACTCAGAGGTGTAGAATAAAGCCCTTGGAATAGTAAGAGACACAATGAGCTACCTTGCTATCTGTGCATTTCTACCTTCCCAACATTTACAAAATTATGATGAGACCTAAATCCATAGCATAATGCTGGTGCTTCAGGATACTTTAGTGTCCATGCTGCAAACTTACTAGGTCACCCTATCTAATTTCTTCCCATGAAGTGCACACAGGACCAACACTGGAGCATCATCATACTAAGGTTATGTGCATAGCGGCGGGAAGGCTCAACAATAGTTTTGGGTTTGATGACATATCAAACCTGGTGGGTCATTTGGAGTCGTCTCGCAGAGAAAGGGCTACAGAGACAGAAGAGGTAGTAGAGGAGAAGAGAGGTGTGGGAAAGAGGGAGAAAGGGGAACATGAATAAAAGTGTATAAACAGAAGATGTAAAATGTTCCCCCGCTACCCCTACCTGCTGCAAGGAAAGCAGGCCTTGCCCAACTGTAAGTCAATATCAGTTGGACTCCCGTCACCTTTCCCTCACAACAGAACATATCAAAGACTTTTAAATACAGTTTTCATGTAGTTCGGAGAAGGTCCATTTGGAAGCCCTCATGGATCCAAGAAGTGACAATATTCTGTGGAAGTTGGCCCTTAAGTCTGATGCCCCTGTCGACGAAGGAGAGTTGACATAAGATGTTGGTCCGTATACTCTGGGGAGTATCCTCTACTGTTCGCCGCTTTTGGGTCGGAGAACCTGCAAGCATGAATGTCCACTTAGTTCAGAGATACATGTAGATCATGCCCAGCATTGACGACTTGATGCCAATGCTAATGAGTTTGCCGGCCAAGGTGCTGTATCACTTGGGAGGTAATTCTGGTTGTATTGTAGTTATCTCTAATAAACCAAACTGCTCGCCGTTGCACCATCTCAGGCTGCTGGATACTATATGTGGGTCCCATACTGATGGACCTAATCCAGGATAAGTCTAATCATGGTCTCTACCATCATGATTCAACATCTTCAGACCAGCTGGTTATCTCCCTTGGCTGCTGTTTGCCTTTTTACAGGTGCATCAAAATGGATTCCCATGGCATGTTTCTGAAATAAATGATGCACAGGTACTTTTAAGTCTTTGAGATTGACAGTTCATGACTGTGTATCTATAACATTCAGTTGCTCCAAATCTTCGGCCAGGTTTCCTGATCATTGCCTTCACTTATATTCTCCATTTTGTTACCTGACTGTCGCACATTTGGTTGGAGTGAGGAGACTTTGCCAGTCCATATTCCATTATAGGCATTGCTATAGTCTGTCAAGATCCCTCTAAAGTGTGCAGTATCAGTCATGCTTGAGACCTCGTGATATAAAAGGCTGTCATAAGCAAAGAGGTGAACTCCAGGACTAACATTCTGTGACAGGTCATTTATGCAGGGGCAGAACAACAAAGGTCTGAGCATGACACCTTGAGGGACACCGGATACAGCTGGGGCAATCGTGGTAATCAGGCCTGTGACCAGGTCTAGTAACTGTTAGCCCCTGTTGGTCAGGAAGCTCTGGATCCATTGTAAGTGGTTTATACAGTAAAATTCAGCTATTAAGACCACCTAAAATTAAGTCTTATCCTGCTTTAAAAAGCCTATTTAGTAAGCTACAGTTATTCTTTCATTGTATTTTCTGCATACCATGTCCTCTGGTCAGAGAGCACCTTTAGAACTGTTCAAACGTGGTCTTAAAGACCACTTTTGAAGAGTCCCAAAGGTGGTCTTAATTATGAATCTATCTATCTATCTATCTCCTTACTGCATTAGGTCACACTTGACTATTACTTGCAGGTGTATATACACTTGAGATTTGCAGGACACACGCCGACTTTACTTGGTAATTATGGCATTACGGTAAGGATCTTTAACTTCCAGAGGGGATGATTCTTTCTACTCAGGGAGTCTCCAGTTAATGTCTCGAGCCGAAGGACGGTGCACTATGTGACATTCATCCCTAAAATGATGTTCGAATACCAAACTTTATTTCACTGCCTGGAATGGAACCGAGGGTCTCTAGCATCAGAGGCAGGTGCACTAACCACTGAGCTATTAGTAAATAATCACGCTAGCACTACTGGTAGTTTTGATGATCTGCACCAAGATTAACTTACTAAGTCCTCCATAAGATACACTCTGATATAGTGTCTCTCTATAAAGATAAATACTCGACCCCTCTAACAGTTTCAACTCAAAGAAATGCATCAAAAGTAAATTACACACAATACCGTAGGAACCAGGCCTATAGTGACGCCCTAAAGCATCCCCCTTCCCCCCCACCCCAGAACTATTCATCATATAGTATTCCCTCATCTGCGGTTGATGCCAAGACCGCATTTGACTTCAAAGACCGGCATAGGAGTTCAAAGACCGTACAGTATAGATTTAGACTCAAAGGTATGCGTTTTAGTATACCTGTTAATCCGATCCCCCCCCGCACCCACACACACACACACACACACCCACACACACACACACACACACACACACACACACACACACACACACACACACACACACTTCCCTTTTTAGCCAAATATGACAAACTCAGTATATGAAGACAGATAGGGGCGTAAAGAGTGTGTTTGCTCAAAAGGCAGTGCCTTTATTTCATATTAACCTCTCTCTGACACACGCGTCAGGGAGTCGATCTTTGGCTTAGCGGTTCGAGCACTGGACTATCACCCGAGCGGCCCAGGTTCGAATCCCCCGAGCGGCCCAGGTTCGAATCCCACCATAGGCGGGTTATTTTTTTTTCAGGATATGCTTCTTTCCTTTGTTACGGCTCTCATGTCGTAAGAATTATATAGGCGTGTTTTCGTGATGTTTATACTCCGAACATAGGTTATGGGTGCTCGTAAGAACCGCTTCATTGAGGCGGCTCAAACGAGTACCAAAATACTATGTCCTCTAGCAAAAGTAAGAATAATAATATACAGCCCTGCAAATCCCAGATTCCTACATTCATGTACATGTATAACGTTTGTTTTAGAGGGGTCTTCATTTCACGGAATTGTTAACGTCATTTCGATACTATAAGAATCTTATATGGGTGTGAGGGGTGGATCGAAAAATCCGTCCCAAGGGACACTGTCCGGCATCACGAGGCTTGCATACCTTCCATTTCTATTGCGAATTTTTAATGCTGCTGTCACTTCGGTTACCGACGTCCGCCATTTTGTGATGACACAACAGGAATGTTTAGTGACGTCACGCATGACGACGCCGCGCATGAGGTTGTAATCAACGAGTGCATTTATCAAACACGCGATTATATTCGATTTGGGGTCGGAACACCAGGGTCAGAACATAAATTTCTATCCCAGGGTAAAATTACGGATTTCCTTGTCTGGTGTGCAAGAAATATGCGTCTATTTGCAGGGAGCGCCAGACACTGGACTGAATTTATGTTGCAATACATGTAGAACCAGCTGAGCCCCGCCAAGCGAATTTGTGTCTTCGAGCATTCCGTCATGACAAACTTTAACTGCGCATGCCCAGCCATTCAGAGGGGCCAGGGGTATGGCTTTCTGTCTGAAGGTTCCTCTTGATTCACTGCTTGTATGAGCGAGCAGCGAAGGTTCTGGCGAGACGGCGCGGATGCACAGGCTCGCCTGAACCTTCGCTGCTCGCATAGGCGATAAGTACCAAAATCGCTTGACGGGGCCCAGCTAATTTGCATGTACAAATACTTCGAAACATTTTTCTTGTGGATAACCTGCCGAAATGGATATTGTTTCAAGCCAGATCCCTGGGCATTTAAAATACTACTTTCCGAAAGTGAATGATTTTAGCATGGGTTATGACGCTATTTTATCTCTTTTATATCGATCTTAATAAGTTTTTTTTGTACATTCAATATATTGTATCAATTAATATGTAATGTTGGAGGATATTTAGGGATAACGGACAGTTAACCGAGGATCCATGGATAATCACTACATGTCCGACCAAGACAAAAGAAAATGAAGTTAAATTGAAAAAAAAAGTTGAATACTGTTTTCGCGAGTTTTGCCCTTGATAAGTCATTATTGATCACGCCTCACCGTTTCTATCATGTCTATAGCCTCCCGCAAAAACAAAGAATTTATCGGACCATTGTGGGGTGTCGAAGTTTAGGGGACCATACAGACGTACGTATCTTACTGTATCTGCCCCGTCTTGCCAGTCCCCGGTCTTGCCGCTTCCTACTATACCGTAAAAGTCTAAGCATTGGCTATAAGTAGTAATTTTTATAGTACGAGGTCTGTTCAAATATGAATGCAACTAAGCATATAAAAATGATTCCGTAATAGATTTCGATGAAAAATTTATTTTGCCCCCCCCCCCCCCCCCCCTCAAAGTATTCCCCTTTAACAGCTATACAAACTTTTAGTCTTCTGATCCCATCATTGAATGCATTTTGGTAGTCTTTTCGAGGTATACTATGAAGGCACTGGAGTATTGCAGAACCGAGGTGTTTGCGCTGTACACATTTTCGACCAGAAAGGTATTTTTTCAGCCGCGGGAACAAAAACAAAGTCACACGGGGCAAGGTCAGGGGAATACGGGGGTGAGGGAGTTCAACAACCTTTTCTTGCTTTAGATAGTCTTGCACAATGGACGCCTTGTGCGATGACACATTGTCATGTAGCAATCTGATATTGGCCAAACCAGTTGCGGGTCTTCGTTCTTTGAAATATTTCTTCAGTTTTCGAAGAACTTTACTCTTGTAAAACTTCGCATTTACATATTCGCCTTTAGGCACAGCAACCTGAATAGCAGGGCCCTGATTTGAAAAGAATATGGGATACATTGCCTTCTTGACGCTCATGGTCCGCTTTGCAATGCATGGTCTTTTGCAATACTTTGTTGCCCATATTTTGTTCTGAATCTTTCGTTTTGGCTCAAAAAAGTGAACCCATGTCTCGTCACCTGTGACGACATTAGCGAAAGACCGTGCATTGTAATTTGGAAACTTTTTAAGCAACTGTTTGGCGCACTGAACGCGTGTCTTTTTCTGCTCATCTGTCAACAGATGGGGAATCCATCTAGCACAGATCTTTCTCATTTTCAAATCCCGTTTCAGAATTGTATGAGCTGCTCCTAATGTGATGCAAACCATACTAGCCATTTGCCTAGTGGTGTATCGTGCATCGGTAGCAACTATTTCTTTCACTCTAGCAACCATCTTGGCAGATGTTGCTCTTTTCGGCCGACGATCATGTGTTGCATCTTCTGTTGAGCCTAGCCCACAGCTGAATTTCTTACACCAACGAAAAGCTGTTGGAAAAGACATTTCATAATGCCCATAAACCGAACATATTTCATCAAAAATGACTTTGCACCGTATACCAAGAATACAACGATTCTTAATATAGCACCGTATTTCAACGGTGTACTCTGACCTTCTTCCAACCATGTTTTGTATTAGTATACAAGAGTAGACAGTGTTTATCGAACGATATACATGGCTAAAGTCAACGGATTTTAACAGGTTTGGTGTCAATGTATAGGTAAAATGTTTTTCTACGCTGTGATATTTATTTCCAGGTGATTTTCGTATTAGTGCATGAGAAAACGTTCTACTTGCATTCATATTTGAACAGTCCACGTAAATGCACACACTTGTTTGTAAACATCGTTCACTTAACGTGATCGTTTGTCATAGAGGATCTTACATGAGTGTTCGTGTATTATAGAATTTGTTGGACGAGTTGATACGTTACATGTAACTATCGGCATCGTTAATTGTGAACAACAGGGCCCAGATGTTAATTATTTTACACAAAACCAACGTTTATTTTTAATAGCTCCACCCATTGGGACATTTAGAGAAGTAGATTGGCTGCATGATGCTTCCACGAAGAGCTAAAACCGACCGCACGTTTTTATTATTATTATTATTATTATTATTATTATTACTATTATTATTATTGGACTATACGGCGCTTTTAAGATTATTTCACTCATATCCAGACCAAACAGAGGTGGGCGAAAACCGGAGTACCCGGAGACAAACTACCTGATCTTCCGTTGCAGAACTTGACGTTTCATACGTGACCCAAGCCAGGCTCGAACCACAGCGGTGAGAGATCTTATGATTAGGAGCCGACCACACATGAGTACAGGTACACCGCTTTTGATTTGAGGTTTAACGTCCCCGTCAACACTGTTTAGGTCATTTTGGAGATGTTGTTCCAAATTGTGTGGGGCTTTTACCCGACATAAAGATGAAACTTTATCTCAAATCCCGCCAACCAATGACACTAATAGAGTTTATAAGCACGGATGGTCCGACTTGCACCACGTTGCCGGGACAGGCTTAGACCTGCTAAGCGGTTTACCAGCACTTATGCCGCCCTGCCCATCGTGGCTAGGAGAAATAGATTTGACTGCATGATGCTTCCGCGCAGAGCTGAAACCTACCGCACACCACTTAGAAGGTCTAGACCTACCCAGATAAAGTGGCGTTGGCCCACCTATGCATATAAACCCTATTGGTTTCATTTGGCCGCAGGGATTGAGATGTCATTTCATCTCGTCTCACAAAATTGGAAGCAACGTCTCAAAAATTGCCTAAATAGTGTTGACGGGGATGTTAAATAGAAGTAAAGGCAATGATCAGGAATCGATACAATTAACCCCCAGCTCCCATCAGTGACACCAAAGGGAAAGAAACACAAACATGAAATAATAAGAATCAATAGTGGAAAGCAAAAAGGACAGTTTTACTTTCCCACATTATGGCCAACTGGCTATCCAAAACCACAAAAATATAAGCGATACACACATTAAAAGACAAACCATAACAAAAATAAACCGCGACAGAAGAACCGCCTTGAAGAAGAAGAAGAAGAAGAAGAAGAAGAAGAAGAAGAAGAAGAAGAAGAAGAAGAATGAGGAGAGAGAGAGAGAGAGAGAGAGAGAGAGAGAGAGAGAGAGAGAGAGAGAGAGAGAGAGAGAGAGAGAGAGAGAGAGAGAGAGAGCTTAAACCGATTTAACGCGACCGCATTCCTAGCCCTTCCTTCCGTCGCGATTTGGACAAATCATTTATTCGGTATGCATGAAGGCCTCCTAACTCATCAGTGCAACATCTCCGAGAACACAAAAATCAAACAACCACCGAGACGAAACAACGGCGAGGACGCGACAGCAATGCTGGAGCAAAAGAAAACCAACAGTTAGACTCCGATGGGCCCGACTAGAGATAGAGCCTCAGGCACCAACCAACATAAAATAAAATTAAATTCTCTCTAATTCTCAGTAAGCCTTTACGCTGAAACCGTCATAGAATCTGAGGCCTGACCCAACGGCGTGCAATTAAAGAGAGAAGCAAAGTTCCCAACCATGATTGGGTAAACTATCATGCATGCAGTCTATGCTGTACCCAATTTTTTATATATGAGAATAATTTTACGAACTTGGGAGCTGCAAATATATGTTTTTTTCTGAATTCATATACTAAGTCAACATAAAATTCGAGTTCCGATAGACCTTG
Source organism: Lucinisca nassula (assembly GCA_963580285.1). Classification (NCBI taxonomy): domain Eukaryota; kingdom Metazoa; phylum Mollusca; class Bivalvia; order Lucinida; family Lucinidae; genus Lucinisca; species Lucinisca nassula. The sequence goes on along the minus strand of OY757023.1, from coordinate 107,972,282 downwards.
TTGCAGAAGAGATTTAAGTCCAGCATTGGATTTTAAAAGTAAATCGGAATGACGTCTATAAAATTTTAAAAAGGCTTTGCGTAGTTTATGATACCGATAACTCTGATTAAGAAGTTTAGCCGTTAACAGTTCATTGCGATTGTTGAAGTCAGTTAGATGATATCACCATCCAAGAAGGGAGAATTTACAATCTCAAAATCCAAATCTTCGCGTTTATCATATTTTTGCATGAAACGAATCCATCTACAATAGACAGATGTAAATCCACGGGACCTTGGTATCAGACGAATGTGCTTTTCATCACCAAAACACACCTACATTTACATAATTTTGACCCCCTTGAACCCCACTTTTATGCAGTAAAACTGGGTTTACAGGGGCATACCTTATTTTTCTTATTTCTGTTCTATAATATAGATTATGGGCACTTTTTAGAACCGCCTCGATGAGGCGGTTCTAACGAGTACCCTCAATCTCTATTTTGAGCAGAAATAAGAAACATATCCCTTTTTTGTTATCTGAAAATGTTCGTTTCTTTTGGCGGTTAAGTCTACAGTGTATTTGTATACACGTGTTTTCGTAATGTTTAACTGAAGTTTTGTGTGTGTGTGGGGGGGGGGGGGGGGGAGGGGGGAGGAAAAGTGTGTGTGTGGGGGGGGGGGGTAAATTTGACTGATCAAACCGCCGAAATAGGTATACGTATTGTCAATATTTAATAAATCATCCAAATATCTAGAAGCTGAGCTAAAGGCTTCAGTGATTTCAGATTGGTTATCAACGGAAAGGGACAGCATGAAGTTTCTTTAAATAACAAAACAAGAACAGATCAGCCACAATGGGTGCGCAATTCATACCCATCGGAATACCCACACTTTGTCTAAATAACTCTGTACCAAATCTTATGTAAATATTGTCATGTAGAATGATGTGAGCTTCACACACTTTCTGACATGACCATAAAGTATTATGTCTATGCACTTCAGAAGTGAAAAAGCATTTCTTACATGAAATGCAAGACAGAGGGAATCTTCCCTATGAAATGCCCATTCATTTAAGTTTTTCTTTGATAAGATTATGAGGACGTGTAGAGTGAGTGAGTGTTTCAGTTTTACGTCCCACCAACAGCTAAGGTCATACGGAGACGGGGCCTCGGTTTATAGACTCATCCGAAAGTCTGGAGAAGCCCGGTATCGAACCTGCGACCCCTGGTTTACAAGGCGAGTAGCGTAACACTCGACCACGGAGGCTTCTAAAGTGGAAGTGTAGAGTAAAGGGTTGAAAAATCATTAGTAGACAGGCTTAAACCTCAAATCAAACAAAAACATTACTCATATGCGGACGGTTTCAGCTCTGCGTGGAAGCATTATGCTGCCCAATCTATTTCTCCTAGCCCCGATGGCCGGAGGACCTCACTGAAGTTGTATCATAGCGCCAATTCTGGAGACCAGGAAAGTCACGCCTATATAATTTTGATCCGCTTTCACCCCACTTCTTATAAAGTAAAATGGGGTTTACAGGTGTATACATTATTTGTCTTGTTTCTGCTCAAAATCATAGATTGCGCACACAATCAATGCTTTGAGCACACAAAGAGGTTTTATTTGAAACTTTTTTATTTTCGTTTTTTTTTCCGGTAAAATATTCAATATGTTTGAATAGGCGTGTTTTCATTATGCTTTGGGATAATATTGCCATTTTCTATAAAATAGAGGTATTTTGTATGAAGCGTTTCTATATACATTTTCAAGATAAAATAAGAAGAGAATATCCGTAAAATACCATTACGAAGCACGCCTTTCCAAATATATTGAAAAAATTTCCACAAAAAAAGAGAAATAAAAAAATGAGGGGATAACAAGGGTTTGCATTCGCTTGCTGCATGATAAGTTACACAATCTTTACCTCTAATGGATGAAGAAATATTTTGACCGTGGACGAAAAATGTTTCAAATGAGCCACTACACGTCAAAACCAACATAAGATCATTGCGCCATGCAAGGACTGCGATCAGCCAGCGCATTGATCCCGGAAGGCAGTCGGCTTCGCTTATCTGTCTTGAAATAGCCCGGAGGTTACAGCAGGTCCATGCTATCAGCGAAGACTCAGATCAGACTGCGTTCGTGGATGCGCAGGCTGATCTGTGTCTTCGCTGGTCGCATCAGCTCCATTGTAGGCTTTTGTCGTGCAATGGCTCAAATCCGCTTATATTTTCAGTAATAATACTGTGCCATCTTACGACCAATCGCTACAAGTGTTTTTTTAACAATGTTAATTTAGTCGCGTATCCCGATCCTCAAAGATGGTAAATAATGCGAAATTAATACCCGTTAAAATGTATTAGTGCTTATTAAAATAATGATGGGAACTATCTATAGAAAACAAAAATCCGCGAAATTTTCACAGGATCTAGCTATTTATTCTCACATAATGGAATGGGCCATCCAAAAAGTTCACTGACATAAGAAAAACACGCATGTGCCTATGTCGTACAATGTTTACTATTATTATTATTTACTGGTAAACTGCTAAAGGTGGCAATGTATTTGTATAGGCGTGTTTGCGTAATGGCGTTATCAAGTCCGTGAAATAAACTCCATTGTAAACCCCACGGTATAAAAGTTGTTTTGTTTTGTTTGATTTGAGGTTTAACGTCCCCGTCAACACTGTAAAGGTCATTTTGGAGACGTTGTTTCCAATTTTGTGGGACTTTTACCCGACATTGAGGTGAAATGACATCTCAAGCCCTGCCACCCAATGAAACCAGAGGGCTTATATGACTGGACGGTCTGAGTAACATCGCTTTGCCTGGGCAGACTTAGCCCTTATAAGCGGTTTACCAGTACGCTTGTGTGGTCAGTTTCAACTCTGCGTGGAAGCACCATGCAGCCCAATCTATTTCGTTAAGCCCCGATGGGCGGGGGCGACAGCTAGATTCTTACCCGGTTTGACATCATTGTGTTGTTTATATTTTCTTGTCCTTTGGGATCATTGATTCCATTGTGGAATTTTGAAAATAATTAAGGGGCACTGATGAGACCTAATTGGCTCTAGCTAGTCTGGCCCAGAAAACACGCACGCTCCATATTTTTCAGTTCTGTGGTGTATAACTTGCTTCCAAAAGATGACCCTTTTATAGATATATTGAATGGTTCGTTGGAATAATTGCACACGGCTACTGCGGCTGCGTCTACATATCGATAATGATTTCAAAAGCTAAAATAAACTATTTATTTGCAGACTTTCAGAAAGAATGTAAAGCGCATTCGAGCGACGTCTCTATGGCGCGGTGATGTCAGAAATGTTGCATCCCTTGATGTCACTTTATTTCACGCGTGCGCCCCAAGGCACTGGATGTCGATTATCAAGCCCCTTTGTCTGCAGTCTTTTTTGGTGAATTTTACTAAAGTATTGCAAAGCCGATTTTTTTTTTTTTTTTTTTTTTTTTTTGATTGCTGTATAAACTACATAAATATGTTAAGTGTTTTGAATAATAAAATATAATCGGTTCGCCGCGACATTACTATAGGGGCTCGCTGAATCTCGCCCCTATAAAATTCTCTAAGGCTCACCAATTATATTTTATTATTAAAGACACTAACCATATAGGAATTTTACTATTTTTTTATTTGGGCTGCAGATACTATTTAGAAATCTCATTGAAGCGGTTTTAACGAGCACCAACAACCTCTGTTTGGAAAATAAATAAGAATATTCAACAAATTTTCATCAGAAAATTCAGTTATGAATACATTTATATGTGATAGTGCGCAAAGTTACGCTGGTGTGTTATACTATAAACTATGACTTAAGCCAGAACACATTCTTAACGCCCCTCGTATTAATATTATATAATACATAGGTGCCTTCACCTGTATCACATTTCAGTCTTTTCTCACAGTTGGGCTGTGCGGCATAAGACAGTTCGTTAATATCAGTATGTCGACTATGCTTCCATTCCATGGAAAAAACAATACTTAGACATTTTAGAAAATAAAGTGACAATAGTTATTTTCTATTTATTAAAAAGACTACACCAGCTTCTTCAAACTCTTTTATGGTGAGAGAGGAAACAAATATCAATTATCAAGAGGACTGAACGAAATTGGAAAGGGGGCTTGAAAGCCCTAGATTATTTTTAGCGTTTTTGAATCTTCTTTCGAAGCGGTCAAAAGAACTGAGAGTTTTGCCATGGCGACGTCCAAAGCAAGCGATCAACGTGGGAATTGGGTAATAAGCGGAATCTCATGTCGGTTACCAGAGTCTGACAATATGCAGGAGTTTCGTGACAATTTATTGAACAACATTGATATGGTGACAGAGACAGACAGACGATGGAAACCAGGTAATGTACATGTTTCAGCGTCCGTGGTTGCGTTTTTGGGTTCACTATTTCCAGTGAAATTCCGCTCTTAAGACCATCTAAAATTAAGATTAACCCTCCTTTAAAAAACGTATTTAAAAGGTTTCAGACAATTTTTTCTGTGTGTTTTCTGCGCTCCATGTCTTCTCGAAAGAAACACCTTTGGAACTCTTCAAAAGTGGTCTTAAAGACCACTTTCGTACAGTTCCAAAGGTGGTCTTAATATAGGACTTTTTAGTCACGGCATCAACTGACTCAAAGTTACCATCATATAAGCTCTTCAGTGCTGATGTTCACGTGACTATCACTGATTTGTATGAAATCCAGGTAACGGTTATTTATAGAAAATCATTACGCAAACACGCCTATACGAATACATTGCCACCTTTATCGCCGAAAAATGTAAATTTTAAGATGAAAAAACGTGATATTTTTTCTTATAACTGCTCAAAATAGAGATTGTGGGCACTCGTTAGAACCGCCTCATCGAGGCGGTTCTAACGAGTACCCACAATCTATATTTTAGAGCAGAAATAAGAAAAATAAAGTATACCCCCGGAAGCCCCAGTTTTACTATATAAAAGTGGGGTTCAAGGGGGTCAAAATTATATAGGTGTGTTTTCGTGATGAGACGCGCTCTCTGGTCGATGTGTCGCCAGACTCAGAGTGCTGGGAAAAAGAAAGCTTCTTATAAAACACGGACTTTCCGGTCTAAATGGACTGCTTAAATTACGGGATTTTAAAGGTTTAGCAAAATAGCTGTTCTCCTTTCAGAACGGCTTTCCAAGCTCAGACACAATCGACCCCACAGTGCTGTCTGTGCTTTGCATTACGATAACACACCCGCAAGATATAGAGCAATTTTTATATATCCCAAATGGTTACTTTTCTGACGAAAATCTGTGATATTTTTCTTATTTATACTGCAAATATAGGTTGTGGGTACTCGTTAGAACCGCCTCATTGAGGCGGTTCTAACGAGTACCCACAACCTATGTCTTGGAGCAGAAATAAGAAAAAAATTGTTTACCCCCGTAAACCCAAGTTTTCTCTATATAATGTGGGGTGTAAGGGGGTGTTCATTCCACGGACTTGTTCACGTGATGGATTGTATTTTGACCTATATCATCACGATAGGAAGTCCATGACATCACGTGAACAAGTCCGTGAAATAAAGACCCCCTAAACTCCACTTTATATAGAGCAAACTGGGGTTTACGGGAGAATCTAAATTTTTTCTTATTTCCTCTCCCAGATATAGGTTGTGGGTACTCGTTGGAACCACCCCAGTGAGGTGGTTCTAACGAGCAAAGAGAACCTATATTTGAAGTACAAATAAGAAAAATATCATGATTTTTCATCGGAAAAGTAGCCATTTTGGAGATATGAAAGAATGCACTATGTCACACAGGGGTGTTATTGTAATGAATGAACAAGACATGTGCATGTAAACCTCAATTTATGTTGAGAAAAGTTGGGCTAGCAGAGGCATACATTATTTTCATTTTTTTTCTTTTGCTAAAACATATCAATTGTGTGTGCCTGTTAGAACGGTTCTAAAAAGCACAAAACTTTATATTCGGAGCAGCAATAAGGAAAACATATAAGATGGGCCCCGTTAAGCGATTTTGGTACTTATCGCCTATGCGAGCAGCGAAGGTTCAGGCGAGCCTGCGCATCCGCGCAGTCTCGCCAGAACCTTCGCTGCTCGCTCATACAAGCAGTGAATCAAGAGGAACCTTCAGACAGAAAGCCATATCCCTGGCCCCTCTGAATGGCTGGGCATGCGCAGTTAAAATTTGTCATGACGGAATGCTCGAAGACACAAATTGGCTTGGCGGGGCTCAGATAAAAAAGAAATACCTGAAACTGCTAGTTTTACAGAATATGAAAACATTACGAAAACACGCCTATGCAAATACATTGTAAACTTGGCCGTAGAGAAAACGAAACTTGTATGGTGAAAAATTGTGATATGTTTCTTATTTTTTGCTCAAAATACAGATTGTGGGTACTCGTTAGAATCGCCTCATCGAGGCGGTACATATTGTGGGTACTGGTTAGAACCGCCTCATCGAGGCTGTTCTAGCGAGTACCCATAATCTATATTTTAGAGCAGAAATAAGAAAAATAAGGTATACCCATGTAAACGGTTTTACTTATAAAAGTGGGGTTGATGGGGATCAAAATTATATAGGCGTGTTTTCGTGATGTATTCCACATGTCGTACGGGCCTCCGTGGCCTAATGGATAAGAGCGCTGACTCTTAGTCATTAGGTCTCTCACCGCCGTGGGTTCGAGCCTCGCTCGGGTCACGTGTGAGACGCCAAGTTCTGCAACGGAAGGTCAGGTGGCATACCGAACTTTTTCCGTCATAGGCGGAGATCGGAATAAGTCGTGAATTTCCGTTAAAACCTGTCTGGGCGAGATATTCGAGTTATCTCCCTGTACACCACTGGGATTAAGGTATAGAATATCCAATATTTTTTCTCTAGTCGCTGGCCCCAGGGAATCATTAATCATATATCTGCAGATATGACACTTTGCTTAATAGATCTACCTGTAGGTATTCAAAGGAGCGCTTAAGTAGTGCTCAAATTAAGGCTATCTAAATGTGAAAAAGAACTTCTTGAAGTAACAACCATGCCTTTTCATTTCGAGGCATCTAGTATGAACGAACATATTTGACATATTGAAGACCTACATTATGTAGAATTGCTTAAAAATAATAATAATAATAATTATTATTATTATAATTATCAATATTATTATTACTATTATTAGTAGTAGTGTTTTTTTTTGTTGTTGTTTTATTTTTATTAATTTATTTATTTATTTATTTTGACATGTATGATATTGGGTCCATATGTTAAGATGCCTGTGTCATGAACATCCTTGTTAATTGTAAGTTGGGAGTTTACAAGAGTATATATTATATTCCTTTTTCTTGCTCAAAAACATAGCTGGGGTGACTGGTAAGACCGTCCGAACAATGGTGTTGCAAAGAACACCCATAATCTATTTTTGTGCCCTAAATTCCCACTTTATATAGAAAAATACTGGAAACTATTGCATCATATTGGTGTGGCTAATAACACTTGTACTGTTCGATAATTAAGGACAATTTAATGTATTTCTTAATCAGGCCGGTTATTAACACCATTATATATTAGCGCAGTCTCTTGTCCAGTGATTTTAAATAAGGATTAAGGTCAAATATGATACGTGAAATCTCTTGACTCCTATCTTTTTATTTTATCTATTTATTTAAATAAATAACGCCATGAAAAATATTGTTAGCCAATCACGAAAACACGCCTATAAGACTCGATCAAGATGAACTCAGATTTTGTTTGTTTGTTTGATTTGAGGTTTAACGTCCCCGTCAACAGTGTAAAGGTTATTTTGGAGACGTTGCTTCCAATTTTGTGGGACTTTTACCCGACATTGAGATGAAATGACATCTCAAGCCCTGTCGCCCAATGAAACCAATAGGGTTTATTAGCATCCGCCTCGCACCGCGGTTCCTGGACAGGCTTAGATCCTCTAAGGGGTTTACCAGTACTATTGTGCTGGCCGGATTCAGCTCTGCGAGGAAGCATCATGCAGCCCATATATTTCTTCAAGCCCATATGTGCGGGGCCGAGATGAACTCAGATGAGAAAGTTCTTACATTAAAACCAATTTTGTTCCATTACGAAAACACGCCTTTACATATACATTGTAAATTTTACCACCAAAAAATGAAAATTTTCAGATTTACCACCAAAAAATGAAAATTTTCAGATGAACAAATTTAATATTTTTCTTATTTCTGCTCAAAACATAGATTGTGGATACTCGTTAGAACCGCCTCGGCGCGGCGGTTCTAACGAGTATCAAAACATAGATTGTAGATACTCGTTAGAACCGCCTCGGCGAGGCGGTTCTAACGAGTACCAACAATCTATGTTTTTAAGAAGAAATAAGAAAAATAATGTATACCCCTGCAAACCCAAGTTTTACTACATGAAAGTGGAGTTACGAGGAATCAAATTTTCACGATGGTCTGCCGCAGTCATAATTGACACCTTAAGAGTTAACATTACACCGATATACAGTATATTGTATAAGATATTTCCTGAATAATTAAAAGGACGCCATAAAAAGTAACATGATATTTAAACACATTTTGAAAAATGTTGTCTGCCCAAGTCATGATTGACACCTTAAGAGTTAACACTACACCGATATACAGTATATTGTATAAGATATTACCTGAATAATTGAAAGGACGCCATAAAAGTAACATAATGTGTAAACACAGATACGCCTATTTATTTATTTATTTATTTATGTATTTATTTATTTATTTATTATAAAAGGCGTTTCACTCATTTTTGAATCGGCTGTAATGTTCGTCCTAAACAATTTTAACACAATCTCGAAAAATGTTGTTTGTCGAGCTATGGTGGACACTTTAAGAATTCAAGAAAGATATAAAAAGAGTCCTAAAAGTCGGCCACAGAAGGTGATTACAGATACGGCATATTTATTTATTTATTAAAATGAGGCATGCAATTACTATGTGAATGGGCTGCAATATTTTTATGATCACATCGCAAAAACACCCCATATTACCCACTTTTATGTAGTAAAATGTGGATCATTATTTTTCTGATTTCTCTTAAAACATATATTGTTGTTTGTCGTAAGAACCGCCTCGCTGAGGTGGTTCTAACGAGTTCCATCAATTTATGTTTTGAGAAGAAATACGAAAAGTAGCAATTTTTTTATCTGAATACGGTCATTTTTTTGGTGGTAAAATTTTCAATATTTTTGAATAGACGTGTTTTCGAAATAAATCAACTCAAAACCTAGAAAATGTCATCTGCACTAGTTATGATTTACACTTTAAGAGTTAATAAAACTGTACATAAATCAAGACACCACAAAAGTTGTCTTTCAAATCTATCACAAAAAGTGAACGAAGATGAGACTGTTACTTTATTTATTTATTTATTTATTTATTTATTTATTTATTTATTTATTTATTTATTTATTTATTTATTTAATTAATCAAATTGTTATCTTCAATATTATGATTGGCACTTTAAGGGTAACACATAATTGACACTTTAAAGATTAACACATAGTGGTGGACGACGGGCACGCGCCAACTCATTGTTAAATTAAAGCACGTTTGTTAACTTCGTCATCACGATAACACACCTAAATAATTCTGACACACGTGTACACAACTTTTATATAGTAAAACTGGGGTTTATATGGCTATACATTATTTATCCGACTGTTACTCTAAAACCTCAGATCAAAAAAGCAAAATAAAAGCCTTGTTTAACCTTTAAACAAAAGACATACCTTTGATATGCGGAAAATAATGGAACATTCGGACAGAGGAACTTTAAACCGATTTCTACAAAAGTAGATTCTTTGATCTCTGAATTATTATAACAATTGTTTGTATCACCTTATATTGCCATTATGAACGATGGATTGAGAGAATAAAATATTTGATTGATTGATTGATCCATCTCTCATTACAAAAACACACCTATATTATTGTGACTCCTTAAACCCCACTTTTATACAGTAAAACTGGGGTTTACAGTGGTATACATTACTTTTTCTTATTTTTGATCAAAACAAAGATTGTGGATACTCGTTAGAATTGCCTCACCGAGGCGGTTCTGACGAGTTCCAATAATCTATTTTTGGAACAGAAGTATGAAAAATAGCAGAATTTTCTATCTAAAAATTTTCATTTTTTTTTTTTTTTTTGGTGGTAAAATTTGTCAGTATAGGAGTGATTTCGTAATGTGAATTTAGACAATTCCATTTTTATTGACGGTGGTTTAGTCAAAGTCATCAAGAGAATGGTACTGGTTAACCACTTACGTATAAGCTTGCTCAGGAAAAGTGTGGACAGGTAAACTGACCGGCTCAAAACTGACCTAAATAGTGTTGACTGGGTCGTTAAACTCCAATACAAACAAACAAAATCAATCAATGGCTTCAAACTGCCAATTAACTTTTCATGGTGGTTTTAATCGCCATTTAATCGCCATTTCACAGTTAATGATTTCGACAATTTTTGTCCTTTTGACATATTTGCCGCCCATTCATAATGAATGGAAACATAAATGTAACAAAACTGAGACAAAATAATAATAAAACAAAATAAAGAAATCCGAGAAATATAATCACTGTATCAAGTATATTACCCGCATGTTGTTTATTCCTAGTAATTACAAAATTAATACAAAAAAGCTTTACAGGTTTGATGCGATTTCTGGTACATATAATGTGGACTTAGCGATTTTTGCATCATGAACTGCAGTACTGAAAAACAGCTTATAAACGATTTTTAAGCCCTCGGGGAAGCAATTTATCATTTTTCAGTAGAAATAAACTTTATATCATCGTAAACTTTGAACAAGAGTCTAACAGTATATAACAGTGACTTAATTCCAAACAAATCATTTCTATTTAATATTAGCAACCAAACATGGAAATCTGCACGTTTTTTTTTTAAAAATACATTGCCGTCTATGGAGCATATAGGCATGACATTAAATTGCAGATGGAAGCAATAAGAATTAATTATTCATCACTTTGAAATGCACCAAATAAAAACTGAATAATTTTTTTACATGAGGATAACAGTGACTTTTTTCTGGCTTTAAGGATAGATAAGATACGAGGAGTTAATATTTTTTTCCTTCATAATTTTAATATGAAAAGCCTTCAAAATATACAGGTAACTTTAACTGCCGAGTTCCTACGGAAATCGATATTCAACTCGGTAATTTCCGGCGAATGAAGGAAAAAGTTCAACATGGTTTTTCTCCGGGTACTCCGGTTTTCGCCCACCTATGATTAACGATCGGCTCGATATGAGTGAAATAATCTTGGAAGGGCCGTAAAACCCAAACAAAAAAAAAATAAAAATAAAAAAAAATTCCACATGTCGGTCGGTATTTTGTTTGCGTTGAGGTTTTACGACCCGGTCGACATTTACCCGAGATTGGGCTGGAATGTCATCTCAAGCCCGATCACTGAAACAAACTGGTATGGGTGGTCTGTCTCGCACCACCTTGCCTGGACATAAGGCCTAAAAAAAAAAAAAAAAAAAAAAAAAATAGTCGTGTTTCCGCTATCCCGACCGAGCCTGCTTCAGACCCCCGACTCTACTATTTTTATCAATAAAAGAACAAAATAAAAATTAAAACACCGACCCTACCTTTTTCAATTTCCGACTCTATCCAGTGTCGTCTTTGCATTTTTGCATTGTAATTTCGGGTTTTAAGTGCATTTTTGTAGTTTTTGGCATTTAGTACTTTTTTGAGGATCTAAAATGAATTATGATTTTCAGTGCAAGTCTCAAGATGACAATTTTACTAACAAAACACACGTACAAAAAAAAAACACATAAAAATACAGGCCCGACCATGTTTTTTTTTTTTTTTTTTGGGGGGGGGGGGGGGAGAAAAAACAAAATAATAAAAAAAACGTTTCTCCTACCTACCGACCATATTTTTTTTCAGCATGTTAGCGGAAACACAGCTATCATTTTTTACGCCTAACCGGTTTACCAGTACTCATGACCGATCGTTATCGCCTCGGCTCTGCGCGAAAGCACCATTCAGCACAGCCTTTTTGTCCCAAGCCCGAAGGAGCATGGACAGAATTAAGGGAAATAATTTTGATCCTCATAACGAAAATACGCCTATTCAAATTCATCTTTGTCAATTTTTACTGCCGAAAAAACGAAATTTTCAGATGAAATTGTGATATTTTTTTTAAATAGAGATAGAACCGCCTCATCGAGAATACCTGAAAATGCTAGTTTTCAGGTATTTACAGAATATGACCCCCTTGAAGCCCATTTTCATATACATGTACAGTAGTAAAACTGGATTTTACAATATCTGCAAATTTTGCAAAACAAATATATAGGCATGTTTTTGTGATGTCTATAACCTAAATATAGGCATGTTTTTGTGATGTCTATAAGCTAAAAACCTCTAAATTAGATAATTTTATTATGGACCCAAGACTAAGTTCAAAACACCATGGTAACTGGACGAGTCACCAGTAATGGAGCAAATGAAGGGAAATGGATACACCTTCAGGGGAGGCAACTCCTGCCAAAGTAGTTTTGTCTCCCATGCCAATAGGGGTCAACTCTTAACGGAAATAATTTGCTCCTGAGGAGCAAATTCTTTCCTTTAAGAGTAGACCCATTTTCCGTGGGACAGGTCTTATAGAAAAGCGAACAGAAAGTCCCGAATGTTGCCACCCTTTGAAAAATGGCGGAAAATTGACAGGTGTTCTCATTCCCCTTAAGAATAGGTTAGCTCTGGCAGTGATTTATTGAGAGATAGATCACTGTTTGGAGGTCAGTTGTAAAGTAGATCAAGCACGAGCGCGTAGTGCGAGTGATTTGTCTATTTACAATTAACTGAAAAATAAATCACGACACTAGAACTGATCTATTTCGGCTCTTACATGTACATACTAAAAGTCAACTAAAATATTATTGATTGCGCCATTGTTTTAAGGAATCCCGCCAATATAACTGACTGTATTACGTGCGTTTATCTGATTTCAAAGCTTGGCGAGGCGGTTCTACGAATGTCCACAGTCTATATTTTGAGCAGAAATATGAAGAAATAATAGAATTTTTCATCTGAAAATTTTCAGTTTTGGTGGTAAAATGTTCAATATATTTGTATAGGCGTGTTTTCGTAATGAACTGGCACAAATTAAGGTTTCAAAGATACAGTTCGTTTCATTGCATAGCTTTATAATTCTTCTTTGTAGGAACAATGGGTCTGCCCCTGCGAAGTGGGACCATAAAAGACTTGACAAAGTTTGATGCCGCGTATTTCAGCGTTCACCCAAAGCAAGCCGACGCCATGGACCCCCAGATAAGAAACTTGCTGGAAATCACGTATGAGGCTATCGTAGATGCAGGTACGTTCTAAGATACACTTGAGGTACTTCTCGCAACTTTAACCCACTGTATGCTCGTGAACTCTTCCATTGCTACACATTGCCCCCGCCCATCGGGGCTTGAAGAAATAAATGGGCTGCACGATGCTTCCACGCAGAGCCGAATCCGACCGCACACAAGTACTGGTAAACTGCTTAGAAGATCTAGGCTTGCCCAGACAAAGCGGTGCGAGTCGAACCGTCCATGCTTATAAACCCTATTGGTTTCATTGGGCCACAGGGCTTGAGATGTCAGTTCAACTCAATGTCGGGTAAAAGTCCCACAAAACTGGAAGCAACGTCTCCAAAATGACCTATATAATATTGACGGAGACGTTAAACATCAAACCAAACAAATCCATTGCTACATGTTGGACAAGTCCATTTTTCATATAAGGGGCGTCAGGCCTATTTTATTTTATTTTTTTTTTCTATTTTTGACAGAACATCATGTTAGCAAAACAGTGCACGCCCTGATCAGACGCCGCGTTCTGCGGTGTCTGATCAGGACCTGCACTATTTGCCAAGGCACCCCTCAAGGAGTTTCTCGCATGCAATGGGTTGACTGTCACAGGCGAGACAATTTCTGGAACTGGAACTTCTTGTAGCGAAAAAATACTAAAACTTCGGACACAGTAAGGACTTGTAATTCTCATAAAATTTTGACAATTTTGTTTCACGATCTAGCAATCAGTCAAAAGGTGCAGACGGAATGGCAAACAGTGTAGACCCTGATCAGACTGTTCCTACACTGTTTGTCTAGACGCCTCCGTGGTGTAGTGGTTATGCTACTCGCCTTTTAAACCAGGGGTCTCAAGATCGATCCCGGGCTTCTCCAGACTGTCGGATGCGTCTTTAAACCGAGGTCAAACAAACACACTACACTTATTATTTCTACCACAACCACCATCACCACCACCACCACAACTGCTGCTGCTACTACTGCTACTACTACTACTACTACTACTACTACTACTACTGCTGCTACTACTACTACTACTACTACTACTACTACTGCTAATACTACTTCTACTTCTACTACAATAATAATAATAACGATGAAAATAATTTCAATAATCATCAAATGATGATTATAATAATTATACTTCCAACTACTTGCATTTTTGCTTCTTCTCTACTGCTACTGCTAATTCTGCAACAAGTACTATGACTCTTCTTCTTCTTCCTTATTATTATCATTGTTATTATATAATTATTATTATTATTATTATTATTATTATTATTATTATTATTATTATTATTATTATTATTATTTATGTGTTAAAAATAAATTGGATAAACACTTGCTCAAAATTCATTATTAACCCTTATCTTGCTGTTCACGACAACCCCTATCTTTGCAAACAGTGAAGATCCAGATCAGATGGCTTCTGATCAGGATATACACTGTTTGGCATTCAGTTTATGAATTTGTAGCAATAAATTACATCAAGTAATTTGATTGGTTGATAGACAGAAATGGGTGTGGCTTAAATGAATATTTAGCAAGAGAAGGGTTAATAATAATAATAGAAAATGATGATAAATTTGATATTTTTTTGTTTGTTTGATTTGAGCTTTAACGTTCCAGTCAACACTTTTTGGGTCATTTTGGATACGTTGATTTCAATTTTATGTGACATTTTTCCGACATTGAAATTGAATGACATCTCAAGTCCTGCCGCGCATTGAAACCAATAGGGTTCATAAGCATCAACGGTCCGACTCGCACCGCTTTGCCTGGGCAGGCTTAGCCCATGATCCTCTAAGCGGTGTACCAGTACTCGTGTGCGATCGTTTTCAGTTCTTCGGGGAAGCATCATGCAACCCATCTATTTCTTCAAGCCCTGATGGGCGGGGCGGCATAAATTTGATAATAATAATAATAATAATAATAATAATAATAATAATAATAATAATAATAATAATAATAATAATAAAGGTAATTTTTAACACGCACATCATTAATAGACTTGTCACAGTTTGATCTTGGTGTTGAAAAGGAGAATGCTACATATAAGTTAAAAGAAGACCAGTCCCTTTCTTGATTGTGCATATCGGTTTGGAATATCCCTAAGGCTGTACACACCGATTAGTCATTGTCAAATTCAAATCTGTCAAACTTTACACTGTTCAATTCAACACACTTTTCCACAAACATGATCAAACTGGCCAGTTTAGATATTCAATCTATCGAATTCAAAAACAACTAGAGCGCGCAGTCGATGGCAAGCCATCGCAAATCCCCACGTTTTCTCCACAGTAGCCAAGTACCAGATAACATATTTCTCATTTATATATATTTCCTGCCATAAAACTCAAACAAAAAATAAAATGACTATAGATTTTTTAGATTTTGAAAAATCTTCGAAACTGACTTTGTTATTGCATTTTGAAGAAATTGGGTCAAAATTTGACCTTTTGACCCCTCCCCAGGGTATGACCCAGGTGACGCAAAAAAAATCCCGTTCAATATGTTATACCTCCCTTGCCATTGAGTAAGCATACAAAGTTTCAAATAAAAATCTTCGAAACTGACTTTGTTATTGCATTTTGAAGAAATTGGGTCAAGATTTGACCTTTTGACCCCTCCCCAGGGCCCCTGGGGGCGGGGACAAAAAAAATGTGCTCTTGCGCAAGTCATTCATGTAAGCAACTCGCATACCAAATTTGGTTGAATTCCGGCTAACGGTTTAGGAGGAGATAGCCGGACAGACAGACGGACAGACGGACAGACAGACAGACGGACAGACGGACGGAGGCGATAACAATATCCCCACTTTTTTTAAAAACGTGGGGATAAAAAGAAACAAAAACAAGACAACCGGTCTTGTTGAATTTGATACTGCAAATTCAGTGTTCATGTTGACACAGTCAAGTAATTCTAGTTTATAAGTGTATAACTGAACGATTTTAATAATGAAATATCATTGTCTGTTCCTTTCCAAAATAGTACAATGCAATCACAATCAAATCACTTGATATGGCATTTTGTGTCGTATATATATATATATTTTGTTCTATACATGTATAAAGTGTGTGTGTGTGTGGGGGGGGGGGGGGGTGCGGTGTATAGGGGTATTCATTACATGGTATTGTTAACATGATGATAACGAGCAATCGATGTTCGAACCATGTTGCAGAAAATAAAAACTTTACGAAAACACGCCTATACAAATACATTGTAAATTTTACCGCCGAAAAAAACGATTTGTTTACATGAAAAAAATTTTTTTTTTTCTTATTTCTGCTCAAAAATATAGATTGTGTGTACTCGATAGAACCGCCTCATCGAGGCGGTTCTAACGAGTATCCACAATCTATATTTTTGAGCAGAAATAAGAAAAATAAGGTTTACCCCAGTAAATCCCAGTTTTACTGTATTAAAGTGGGGTTCAAGGGTGTCAGAATTATTTAGACGTGTTTATCATATGACGTCGTTGATAAGCAGTGGATAACGTCGTGTAATAAAAATCGTATGACCACACGTGTAATAACATTTTGGCGGGATTAAGTAACGTCATGACGACTTCCATGTCAACTGTGCATTTTTGTGGAAAATTTGTCAAATTTAAAGGCGATGAAATCCAATTTAAAGTGGTCATAGATAAACAGAATCTTACACTCGTGGTCATTTCATATAAAATTTATAAAACTCGCCGAAGGCTCGTTTCATAAATTTCATATGAAATAACCACTCGTGTAAGATCCTCTATTTTCATGATGAACCCTTTTTGAACAAAAAAACATAAGCCAGCTAATATTGGGATAATTGTATTGAAACTGCCATTTGGGGAAGTGGGTGTGTGCGTTCGGGGGTGGGGGTGGGGGGCGTGAATTGAAATTACAGTGGTAAGTAAGGACAGTTAACCCCTAAGTGAAATGGTCACAATTATAGTTTTGTTAACAGTAACTTTCTGTCATCTAGGGGTGAATCCGTCAACTATCAGAGGTTCGAAGACTGGAGTGTTTATCGGGGCTCAATTGTCGGAAACATTTGAAGTGCTAGTAGACGAGAAATGTGGACCTTACACGTTGACTGGGACTACAAACTCGATGTTTGCAAACAGACTGTCCTTTCACTACGATTTTAAAGGTATTTCTTTGTTTATTTTTTGTTGTTGTTTTTGTTTGTTTGTTTGACATCACGTGAACAAGTCCGTGAAATGAACACCCCCTTACACCCCACTTTATATAGAGAAAACTGGGGTTTACGGGGTAAACAATATTTTTCTTATTTCTGCTCCAAGACATAGGTTGTCGGTACTCGTTAGAACCGCCTCAATGAGGCGGTTCTAACGAGTACCAACAACCTATGTTTGCAGTATAAATAAGAAAAATATCACAGATTTTCGTCAGAAAAGTAGCCATTTTGGAGATATAAAAATTGCACTATATCGCACGGGTGTGTTTTCGTAATGAACTGGCGTTTAACGTCCCCGTCAACACTATTTAGACACTGCTTCCAAATAAGTGGGACTCCGTCTTTGGTCGGGCCCCTCGGAGTCTAACTGTTGGTTTTCTTTTGCTCCAGCAATCCTGCCTGTTGTTGTATCCTGTCGAGTCCTCAACCTTGTTTAATCTCTGTAGTTTTTTATATTTGTATGTTCTCGGAGACGTTACACTGATGAGTTAGGAAGCCTTCATGCGGACTAAACAAAATTAGTGTAAACCGCGACAGAGGTAAGGGCGAGGATTATGGCCATGTAAAATCGATTTAAGCCCCCCAGTGGAAATCTTTCCACTGACCGTTCCAAGGTGGTTCTCCTGTGGCGGTTTATTTATGTTGTTGTTTGTTACCTACTGTGTGTATCACTTGTGTCTTTTTATTTTGGATGGCCATTTGGCCATTTTGTGGGAAAGTAACTGACTTATGGCCTTCCTTTGTTTAGGTTTCCATTATGGTCTGGTCCCTTCATGTTTGTGTTTCTTTCCCTTTGGTGTCTTTGATGGGAGGAGTAAGTTAATTGTATCGATTCCTGATCTTTGTTTTACTTCAACCTTTTATACCATACATATAGATGAAATCTCAAGCCCTACCAAAAGGTGTATATGCATTGGACGGTCTGACTCACACCACTTTACCTGGACAGGCTTAGTTCTTCTAAGCGGTTTACCAGTACCCATGTGTGGTCAGCCCATTCTATATCTCCAAGACCTCCCTCTCCTCCGATGGGCGGGGGCAAAAGATTCTACTTAGCGATATATGTTTTGTTTTGTTTGATTTGCGGTTTAACGTCCCCGCAAATATGTGGGTCATTTTGGAGCGTTGCTTCCTATTTTGTGAGCGTTTTACCCGACATTGAGACGAAATGACATCTCAAGCCCGCCTAAAGAAACCAATAGGGTTTATATGCATGATAGCGATATATGTACATGCACACAGAACAGAACCTTGATGGTCAATAAATTGTGTGAGTTTTCTTGTGTATGTGTCTGTGTGTCGCTACGATTTTTTTTCATGTAACGCGGCGTCTGATCAGGGCCTCCACTGTTTGCAAAAAGTCCCATGTTGAACTTTTTCCTTCATTCGCCGGAAATTACCGAGTTGAATATCGATTTCCGTAGGAAATCGGCAGTTAAAGTTACCTGTATAGTTTGAAGGTTTTTCATATTAAAATTATGAAGGAAAAAAATATTAACTCCTCGTATCTTATTTATCCTTAACACTAGAAAAAAAGTCACTGTTATCCTCATGTAAGAAAATTATTCAGTTTTTATTTGGTGCATTTCAAAGTGATGAATAATTAATTCTTATTGCTTCCATCTGCAATTTAATGTCATGCCTATATGCTCCATAGACGGCAATGTATTTAAAAAAAAAACGTGCAGATTTCCATGTTTGGTTGCCAATATTAAATAGAAATAGTTTGTTTGGAATTAAGTCACTGTTATATACTGTTAGACTGTTGTTCAAAGTCTACGATGATATAAAGTTTATTTCTACTGAAAAATGATAAATTGCTTCCCCGAGAGCTTAAAAATCGTTTATAAGCTGTTTTTCAGTACTGCAGTTCATGATGCAAAAATCGCTAAGTCCACATTATATGTAGCATAAATCGTATCAAATCTGTAAAGCTTTTTTGTGCATTAATTTTGTAATTACTAGTAATAAACAACATGCGGATAATATACTTAATAAAGTGATTATATTTCTCGGATTTCTTTATTTCATTTATTTTTTATTTTGTCTCAGTTTTGTTACATTTATGTTTTCATTCATTATGAATGGGCGGCAAATATGTCAAAAGGACAAAACCTGTCGAAATCATTAACTGTGAAATGGCGATTAGATGGCGATTAAAACCACCATGAAAAGTTAATTGGCAGTTTGAAGCCATTGGTTGATTTTGTTTGTTTGTATCGGAGTTTAACGGCCCAACCAACACTATTAGGTTAGTTTTGAGCCGGTCAGTTTACCTGTCCACACTTTTCCTGGGCAAGCGGTTAACCAGTAAAGTGCACATTCGCCTCATCGAGGGGGTTCAAACGAGCACCAACAATCTATGTTTTGTGCAGAACTAAGAAAAATATCTCAGTTATGCATCTGTAATTGTTCATATTTATACAATGTATTTGAATAGGCGTTTTTTTTTGTTACCACTGGGGATTTAGAGGGTTTTCTTGGGGTTCGGTCTCAGGGATGTGTCCAAAGTCCTGAAATGTCAACCCTACCGGCCCGCTGGGTAATGACATATCTGCAAGCTGCGTAGTAGATACGGATGAGGATGCTCACGGTGGATCTCTACTGTTAATGATTGAATTGCAACCCGATACTTTACAAACTGTGTAAATCAAATTTCTGTTCATTGTTGTACATCCAGACGAAGCGTCTCATCTGGGTCTACACTGTTTGCCATCCTATATGATTTCATATTTTCACTTATCGGAAAAGACACTACTTTACTGTATAGATCCAGATGAGGCTGTGTATGGTGTTTTAACCCTTATCGCCATACAGACCAGTGCAAAATCTCTATGCAAACAATGTAGATCCAGCTAAGGCGCCTAATCTGGATCTACACTGTTTGCTATTATGTTAATTTCTGTTAATGATTTTCAACTCTGCCTGTCCGTACAGTTACTTTGCAAAAAGTGTAGATCATGGTGCGACTGCTCAGGATGAGCCGCCTTTTTTCCAGATCTACACTGTTTGCCATTTTGTTGATGACTTTGACTAAACCACCGTCAATAAAAATGTAATTGTCTTAATTCACATTACGAAATCACGCCTATACTGACAAATTTTACCCCCCCCCCCCGCCCCCCCCCCCCCCACCCCTCAAAAAAATGAAAATGTTTAGATAGAAAATTCTGCTGTTTTTCATACTTCCATTCCAAAAATAGATTATAGGAACTCGTCAGAACCGCCTCGGTGAGGCAGTTCTAACGAGTATCCACAATCTTTGTGTTGATCAAATATATAAGGTGAAACAAACAATTGTTATAATAATTCAGAGAGGAAAGAAAACCGGTTTAAAGTTCCTCTGTCCGAATTTCCCACTATTCATCACGAAAACACGCCTATATAATTTTGACCCCCTTGAACCCCACTTTTATATAGTAAAACTGGGGTTTCCGGGGGTATACCTTATTTTTCTTATTTCTGCTCAGAAATATATATTGTGGGTACTCATCGAGGCGGTTCTAACGAGTGTCCACAATCTATATTTTGAGCAGAAATAAGAAAAATATCACAATTTTTCATCATAAAATTTGCATTTTTTCGGCGATCAAGGTGGCAATGTGTTTGTATAGGTGTGTTTGCGTAATGTTTCCGCATATCAAAGGTATGTCTTTTGTTTAAAGGTTAATAAAGGCATTTCTTTTGCTTGTTTGATTTACTCTTAAAATGTAAATCATAACTAGTGAAGATGACATTTTCCAGGTTTTGAGTTGATTTATTTCGAAAACACGTCTATTAAAAATATTGAAAATTTCACCACCAAAAAATTAAAGTATTCAGATAAAAAAAAAAATGCTACTTTTCGTATTTCTTCTCGAAACATAAATTGATGGAACTCGTTAGAACCACCTCAGCGAGGCGGTTCCTACGACAAACAACAATATATGTTTTAGCAGAAATAAGAAAATAATGATCCACATTTTACTACATAAAAGTGGGTAATATGGGGTGTTTTTTGTGATGTGATCATAAACATATTGCAGCCCATTCACATAGTAATTGCATGCCTCATTTTAATAAATAAATAGATAAATATGCCGTTTCTGTAATCACCTTCTGTGACCGACTTTTAAGGCACTTTTTATATCTTTCTTGAATTCTTAAAGTGTCAACCATAGCTCGACAAACAACATTTTTTCGAAATTGTGTTAAAATTGTTTAGGACAAACATTACAGCCGATTCAAATATGAGTGAAATGTCTTTTATAATAAATAATTAAATAAATAAATAAATTAATAGGCTTATCTGTGTTTACACAATTTGTGACTTTTATGGCGTCCTTGCAATTATTCAGGGAATATCTTATACAATATACTGTATATCGGTGTAGTGTTAACGCTTAAGGTGTTAATCATGACTTGGAGGTGTCAAACATGACTTGGGCAGACAACATTTTTCAAAATGTGTGTTACCTATCATGTTACTTTTTATGGCGTCCTTTTAATTATTCAGGAAATATCTTGTACAATATACTGTATATCGGTGTAATGTTAACTCTTAAGGTGTCAATTATGCCTGCGGCAGACCATCACGAAAATTTGACCCCCTATAACCCCACTTTCATATAGTAAAACTTGGGTTGCAGAGGTATACATTATTTTTCTTATTTCTTCTTAAAAACATAGATTGTGGGTACTCGTTAGAACCGCCTCGCTGAGGCGGTAAAACATAGATTGTGGGTTCTAACGAGTATCCACAATCTATATCTTGAGCAGAAATAAGAAAAATATCATTTTTTTTTTCATCTGAAAATTTTCATTTTTTGGTGGTAAAATTTACAATGTATATGTATAGGCGTGTTTTCGTAATGGAACAAAATTGGTTTTAATGTAAGAACTTTCTCATCTGAGTTCATCTCGGCCTCCGCCCATATGGGCTTGAAGAAATATATGGGCTGTATGATGCTTCCACGCAGAGCTGAACCCGGCCCGCACAATAGTACTGGTAAACCGCTTAGGGGATCTAAGCCTGTACAGGAACCGCGGTGCGAGGCGGATGCTAATAAAAAATCCTATTGGTTTCATTGGGCGACAGGGCTTGAGATGTCATTTCATCTCAATGTCGGGTAAAAGTCCGACAAAATTTGAAGCCACGTCTCCAAAATGACCTTTACAGTGTTGACGGGGACGTTCACCTCAAATCAAACCAACAAACAAAATCTGAGTTCATCTTGATCGAGTCTTATAGGCGTGTTTTCGTGATGGGTTAACAATATTTTTCATGGTGTTATTTTTTTAAATAAATAGATAAAATAAATGCATAAAAAGATCGGAGTCAAGAGATTTCACGTATCATATTTGACCTTAATCATTATTTAAAATCACTGGACAAGAGACTGCGCTAATATATAATGGTGGTAATAACCGGCCAGATTAAGAAATACATTAAGTTGTCCTTAATTATCGAACAGAACACGTGTGATTAGCCACACCAACGTGATGCAATAGTTTCCAATATTTTTCTATATAAAGTGGGAATTAAGGGCACACAAATAGATTCGGACGGTCTTACCAGTCAGTACCCCAGCTATGTTTTGAGCAAGAAAAAGGAATATAATATATACTCTTGTAAACTCCCAACTTACCAATTAACAAGGATGTTCATGACACAGGGATCTTAACATATAGACCAATATCCTACATGTCAAAAAAAAAAAAAAAAAACACTACTACTACTACTACTAATAATATTATTATTGATAATTATAATAATAATTATTATTATTATTATTATTATTATTATTATTATTTAAGCAATTCTACATAATGTAGCTCTTCAATATGTTAAATATGTTCGTTCATACTAGATGCCTCGAAATGAAAAGGCATGGTTCAAGAAGTTTTTTTTACATTTTGATAGCCTTAATTTGAGCACCTTTGAATACCTACAGGTGTCATATGACCTACAAAGTGTCATATTTGCAGATATATGATTAATGATTCCCTGAGGTCAGCGACTAGAGAAAAATATTGGATATTCTGTACCTTGATCCCAGTGGTGTACAGGGAGATAACTCGAATATCGCCCTAGACAGGTTTTAACGGAAATTCACGACTTATTCCGATCGCCGCCTATGAAGGAAAAAGTTCGGTATGAGCCATTTTCCAAATAAATTTTGAAGAAAACACAACCTGACTCCCCTAAATTTTGAAATGAACGCCAGCTATATATAAGGAGGAAGATTCCATTTGGTACGAAAAGGGCTAAATCCTTTGGGTATTTACAATGATATTGAGCTTCATCAGCGATTTACTGGTATATTACCTCACAACAGATTGCGAGCTCCGTCCTGACGCGGCGACAGAGGGCGGTTTCACCTCATTACGAAAACACGCCTATCTAAATATATTGACAATTTTACCACGAAAAAAAAATGGAAATTTTCTGATGAAAAATTGCGATTTTTTCTTATTTCTGCTCGAAACATAGGTTGTGGCTACTCGTTAGAATCGCCTCGCTGAGGCGGTTCTAACGAGTACCCACAACCTATGTCTTAGAGCAGGAATATGGAAAATAATGTATACCCCTGCAAACCCCAGTTTTACTATATAAAAGTGGGGTTCAAGGGGGTCAAAATAATATAGGCGTGTTTTCGTGATGTGAAATTCAGACCCTTATTTGGTTGAGATATTCGGCGAGTGGCTGTTTCCAGAATATTGTTGATGACTTAGTTAATGTTAATAGATCAACTGCATGCAGGATTATCAGACGGGTTGTTTTGGCTCTGAAATCAGCGATGAATGCATCGCTATTTGCTATTTCTAAATACAGAAACCCCAAATAAGTACAATCAGACAAGTTTTTCACGCCTTAGCAGGGTTTCCAAATGTAATCGCTTGTATTGATGGAACGCAAACACCAATTCAAGCGAATGGCAATTTGCAAACATCTGCGGTAAAATTCCGCTGTTAAGACCACCTTAAAATGAATACTAATTCTGCTTTAAAAAGCTTATTTGGAAGGGTACACTTCATCTTTTTTTGTGTTTTCGGTCCACACTGTCCTCTGGTCAAGGACCATCTTTGGGACTGTTCAAAAGTGGTCTTTAAGACCAATTGAGCAGTCCCAAAGGTAGTCTTAATATAGGAATTTTACAGTATTAATATACAACTAATGTGTGACCATGAACTTAAAAAAGTTAATGGTGTTGTGCTCTGGCCTGAATCTACTCATGACTCAGAGTGCAAGCTACAGACATCTCCAGCAAAATCCAGATATTGAATACGCTTTGGGATATGAGGCGCCGTTTTACTATTTATTCCCTATTTATGGATATCCATAAATCAATTAATACGGATTAAATAGTAAAACGGCGCCCCATATTGGGAGTTGATGGTACCGGTTACCAACACCGCTGATCAGGCGAAGAGAAGATATAATGCTGCGCTGACGGCAATATTAAGTGTAATTGAACGGTGCAATGACGTTTTAAAACGTAGATTTGCGTGTAAATTTTGAGTTTAATATCTGAGCATTTGCCATATAGAGGGCCAACAGTCTCCAAATTTCATTTTATTCATTTTTTTTCTTGCATACATTTATCCAGAACATGCACAGCAAATGTGTCTTATATCAATTTCTTTCGTTCAGCACTTGACGCGAAATCATTTTGCACATGCTATACACGTACATGATGCATCGTACTAGTATGGTTATGCAGTCGCAACTGAGTTCAACGCTGTATTCACTTCAATTTTAAGACAGTCGTACGCTGGACTAAGTTACGCCTACTGTCGTAGCTCACGCCAGTGCAAATGAACTCGGCCCCAGATCAGTCCAGAATATACAAATAACCAACGTTTTCCACAACTCTCTGACGTCGCAGGGAGAACAGCTTCGCTGTTCGCCTAGGTTTCTATATCTCCTGGGTTATTCAAAGAGCACCAAGCAAAGACTGGCGAGACTTATTGCATTTTTGTCAGTTACTCCCTATATATATTGCATTGTAACACATTCACCTGATAAAGATATGCTATCTCAGGACAAGTGAGCTTTATCACGTCAACGTGACATTGCACTTTCATGAATGAGGCGAACTACTGAAAAAATGGTATAAATGTTAATATTACTGGAAAATGGGGAAAAACATACTTTAAAAAAATATCAAAGGAAACATTGATGTCAGCTGATACTGAATATATGTTGGGACGCACTGATCACCATCCATAACGGAAATTTCTAACTTAAGAGTGTACAAGGGGATAAACTAATAAATATAATACCAGATTCGTGTCATTTGATATCAAGTTTAGCAGGCTCGGCTTCGAGAATGCATGTAGAATCGCTCGGCAAGCCTCGCGATTCTACAAGCGATCTCGAAGCCTTGCCTGATAAACTAGATATCAAAAAACACTCACCTGGTATTCTCTTTATAGATTGATCTGATTCTTTCCTGCTCGCATGTGTGATAGTGTAGGCCTTGCCTTGCGCTCATTTAAAGATTTAACGATTTTCTTTGTTGTTTTTGTCCCATGTCCATTTCAAGAGTATTTCACTTATATCGAGCCGACCGTTAATCATATATAGGTTTAAACGTGCCTCCGTGGCCTAGTGGATAAGAGCGCTGAATCATTAGTTCTCTCACTACTGTGGTTCGAGCCTCGCTCGGGTCACATGTTAGGCGGCAACGCAACGGAAGACATACCGAACTTTTTCCTTCATAGGCGGCGATCGGAATAAGTCGTGAATTTCCGTTAAAACCTATCTGGGCGAGATATTCGAGTTATCTCCCTGTACACCACTGGGATCAAGGTACAGAATAGCCAATATTTTTTCTCCAGTCGCTGACCTCAGGGAATCATTAATCATATATCTGCAGATATGACACTTTGATCTACCTGTAGGTATTCAAAGGAGCGCTTAAGTAGTGCTCAAATTAAGGCTATCTAAATATGAAACAGAACTTCTTGAAGTAACAACCATGCCTTTTCATTTCGAGCCATCTAGTATGAACGAACATATTTAACATATTGAAGAGCTACATTATGTAGAATTGCTTAATAATAATAATAATAATAATAATAATAATAATAATTATTATTATTATAATCATAAATATTATTATTAGTAGTAGTAGTAGTAGTGTTTTTGTTTTTTTTTTGTTTTTATTATTTATTTATTTATTTATTTATTTTTGACATGTAGGATATTGGGTCTATATCTCTTGTCAGTCTCTTGTCCAGTGATTTTAAATAAGGATTAAGGTCAATTATGATACGTGAAATCTCTTGACTCCGATCTTTTTATGCATTTATTTTATCTATTTATTTAAATAAATAACGCCATGAAAAATATTGTTAGCCAATCACGAACACACGCCTATATATAAGACTCGATCAAGATGAACTCAGATTTTGTTTGTTTGTTTCATTTGAGGTTTAACGTCGCCGTCAACACGGTAAAGGTCATTTTGGAGACGTTGCTTACAATTTTGTGGGACTTTTACCCGACATTGAGATGAACTGACATCTCAAGCCCTGTCGCCAAATGAAACCAATAGGGTTTATTAGCATCCGCCTCGCACCGCGGTTCCTTGACATGAGGCTTAGATCCTCTAAGCGGTTTACCAGTACTATTGTGCGGGCCGGATTCAGCTCTGCGTGGAAGCATCATGCAGCCCATATATTTCTTCAAGTCCCTATGGGCGGGAGCCGAGATGAACTCAGATGAGAAAGTTCTTACATTAAACCCAATTTTGTTCCATGACGAAAACACGCCTATACATATACTTTGTAAATTTTACCACAAAAAAATGAAAATTTTCAGATGAAAAAAAAAATGATATTTTTCTTATTTCTGCTCAAGACATAGATTGTGGATACTCGTTAGAACCGCCTCGGCGAGGCGGTTCTAACGAGTACCCACAATCTAGGTTTTTAAGAAGAAATAAGAAAAATAATGTATACCCCTGCAAACCCAAGTTTTACTATATGAAAGTGGGGTTATAGGGGTGAAATATTCGTGATGGTCTGCCGCAGTCATAATTGACACCTTAAGAGTTAATATCTTACACCGACATACAGTATATTGTATAAGATATTTCCTGAATAATTAAAAGGACGCCATAAAAAGTAACTTATAGGTAAACACATTTTGAAAAATGTTGTCTTCCCAAGTCATGATTGACACCTTAAGAGTTAACACTACACCGATATACAGTATATTGTATAAGATATTCCCTGAATACTTGAAAGGACGCCATAAAAGTTACATAATGTGTAAACACAGATTAGCCTATTTATTTCGAAAAATGTTGTTTGTCGAGCTATGGTTGACACTTTAAGAATTCAAGGAAGATATAAAAAGTGCCTTAAAAGTCGGTCACAGAAGGTGATTACAGATACGGCATATTTATTCCATCAATTTATGTTTCGAGAAGAAATACGAAAAGTAACATTTTTTTTATCTGAATACTTTCATTTTTTGGTGGTAAAATTTTCAATATTTTTTAATAGACGTGTTTTCGAAATTAATCAACTCAAAACCTGGAAAATGTCATCTGCACTAGTTATGCTCTGTGATTTTATGAATGGAAAATAGTTTACTACAGACGGATCAGTCTGTGCAACAACTTGCCGTTCCTGATAACACGTATCTTTGCACATAGTGTAGATCCAGATCAGATGGCCTCTGAGTCTGATCAGGATCTACACTGTATGAAATTAAGTTTGTAAATTTGCAGGAATAAATTATATAAGTAATCTGATTGGTTCAAAGTCAGGAACGGGCGTGGTCAGATAAACAAAATAAAATAAATAATAATAGTAATAAACGATGAAATAATAAGTTGGTTACATGTAATGACAACAGATTTACCCGTTGTTGTCCTCTGGTTTGTTTTTGTTTTAGACTTTTGTCGATTCTCTTTATGTCACTGTGTCGCCATGAAACAGTATGTTTGCACAACGTTTTGCTTCTCATGTTGTTATCATATTGTATAACCTGAGAGAAATAAATTGATTTGATTTGATTTGATTTGATTTGATTTGATTTGATTTGATTTACACTTTAAGAGTTAATTAAACTGTACATAAATCAAGACACCACAAAAATTGTCTATCAAATTAATCACAAAAAGTGAACAATGATGAGACTGTTACTTTATTTATTTATTTATTTATTTATTTATTTATTTTATTTTATTTAATTAATCAAATTGTTATCTTCAATATTATGATTGGCACTTTAAGGGTTACACATGATTGACACTTTAAAGATTAACACATAGTGGGGGACGACGGGCACGCGCCAACTCATTGTTAAATTAAAGCACGTTTGTTAACTTCGTCATCACGATAACACACCTATATAATTCTGACCCACGTGTACCCCACTTTTATATAGTACAACTGGGGTTTATAAGGGTATACATTATTTATTTGACTGTTACTCTAAAACCTCAAATCAAACAAGCAAAAGAAATGCGTTTATTAACCTTTAAACAAAAGACATACCTTTGATATGCGGAAAATAGTGGAAAATTCGGACAGAGACCGGTTTCTGCTAGAGTAGATTCTTTCATCTCTGAATTAATATAACAATTGTTTGTATCCCCTTATATTGCCATTATGTATGATAGATTGAGAGAATAAAATATTTGATTGATTGATTGATCCAGCTCTCATCACAAAAACACACCTATATTATCGTGACTCCTTAAATAAGTTCTGAATAGTTAGAGCCTTTGGAAGCAAAGAATACACCAAATAAACGAAAATAGCAGACTCGGTTTTATTGAGTCTGTTCATGACCAGTACTGAAATGTGCAATACCGGCCACGCCCTCTAGCACTGGCTTAAGCAGAACTCTATTTTCAAAATGATTCTAAATGAACCCAATGATCCCAAAGGACCAGAAAATATAATCTGCACTATGATGGATGTACGGGGAGACTTTTTACGGCCGCCACACGGCACAGCACCAGCTGCAGTGAAGATAAAGATAAAACTGGGGTTTACAGTAGTATACATTATTTTTTCTTATTTTTGATCAAAACAAAGATTGTGGATACTCGTTAGAACTGCCTCACCGAGGCGGCTCTGGCGAGTTCCTATAATCTATTTTTGGAACAGAAGTATGAAAAATAGCAGAATTTTCTATCTAAACATTTTCATTTTTTTTTGTGGTAAAATTTGTCAGTATAGGCGTGATTTCGTAATGTGAATTTAGACAATTCCATTTTTATTGACGGTGGTTTAATCAAAGTCATCAACAGAATGGCAAACAGTGTAGATCTGGAGAAAAGACGGCTCATCCTGAGCAGTCCCACCATGCTCTACACTGTTTGCAAAGTAACTGTGCGGACAGGCAGAGTTGAAACTCATTAACAGAAATTAACAGATTAGCAAACAGTGTTTGGTTCTGCACAAGACATAGATTGTTGGTGCTCGTTTGAACCCCCTCGATGAGGCGAATGTGCACTGTACTGGTTAACCGCTTACGTATAAGCTTGCTCAGGAAAAGTGTGGACAGGTAAACTGACCGGCTCAAAACTGACCTAAATAGTGTTGACTGGGCCGTTAAACTCCAATACAAACAAACAAAATCAGTCACTGGCTTCAGACTGCCAATTAACTTTTCATGGTGGTTTTAATCGCCATTTAATCGCCATTTCACAGTTAATGATTTCGACAATTTTTGTCCTTTTGACATATTTGCCGCCGATTCATAATGAATGAAAACAATAATGTAACAAAACAGACAAAATAAAATAAAGAAATCCGAGAAATATAACCACTGTATCAAGTATATTATCCGCATGTTGTTTATTACTAGTAATTACAAAATTAATACAAAAAAGCTTTACAGGTTTGATACGATTTCTGGTACATATAATGTGGACTTAGCGATTTTCGCATCATGAACTGCAGTACTGAAAAATAGCTTATAAACGATTTTTAAGCTCTCGGGGAAGCAATTTATCATTTTTCAGTAGAAATAAACTTTATATCATCGTAAACTTTGAACAACAGTCTAACAGTATATAACAGTGACTTAATTCCAAACAAATCATTTCTATTTAATATTGGCAACCAAACATGGAAATTCGAACGTTTTTTTAAAAAATACATTGCCGTCTATGGAGCATATAGGCATGACATTAAATTGCAGATGGAAGCAATAAGAATTAATTATTCATCACTTTGAAATGCACCAAATAAAAACTGAATAATTTTCTTACATGAGGATAACAGTGACTTTTTCCTAGTGTTAAGGATAAATAAGATACGAGGAGTTAAGATTTTTTTCCTTCATAATTTTAATATAAAAAACCTTCAAAATATACAGGTAACTTTTACTGCCGATTTCCTACGGAAATCGATATTCAACTCGGTAATTTCCGGCGAATGAAGGAAAAAGTTCAACATGTCTTGTAGATTTTCTTCGGATACTTCGTTTCTCGCCCTCTTCTGATTACTGATCGACTTGATATAAGTGAATTTCTCGCAAAAGTGCCGTAAATCCAAAACCAAAAAATGTAAAAAAAAGAACGTATAATGGCAAAAATCGGAGTACCCGGAAATGAAACCCTTGACCTTACGCTGCCAATTGGCCATTTTGTGGGAAAGTAACTGTCCTTTTGGTTTTCCGCTATTGATGTTTCCATTAGGGTCTGTTGTTTCATGTTTGTGTTTCTTTCCCTTTGGTGTCTCTGATGGGAGCTGTGGGCATCACGTGAACAAGTCCGTGAAATGACCACCCCCTTACACCCCACTTTGTATAGAGAAAACTGGGGTTTACGGGGGTAAACATTATTTTTTCTTATTTTTACTCCAAGACATAGGTTGTGGGTACTCGTTAGAACCGCCTCAATGAGGCGGTTCTAACGAGCACCCACAACCTATGTTTGCAGTAAAAATAAGAAAAATACCATGGATTTTCATCAGAAAAGTAGCCATTTTGGAGATGTGGATTAATGCACTATGTCGCACGAGTGTGTTATCGTAATGGTAAATTGTATCGATTCCACTTCTATTTTATTGACATTTTAGGTCCAAGTATGACGGTGGATACGGCGTGTTCGTCTGCACTATATGCCTTTGACTTAGCACTTCGCGCTTTGAAGAATGGAGATTGTGATTCCGCCATTGTAGGTGGCGCCAGTCTGACTTTGTTGCCTAAGTCAAATTTTGCGTTCAAGCAACTAGGAGTGCTGTCGCCAGGTGGAATGTGTAGATCATTTGACAAAGACGGTAAGTGATAAGAAGGCATGTCGAAAACTCCACAGAACAGAAAAGTCCATCAGGAATAGTGCAAAGTTTAGGACTATTGTTTGTTTGTTTGATTTGAGGTTTAGCGTTCCCGTCAACACTGAATAGGTCATTTTGGAGGCGTTTCTTTCAATGTTGTGGGACTTTCACCCGACATTGCGATGAAATGACATCTCAAGCCCTGTAGCCCAATGAAACAAATAGGGTTTATAAGCATGGACGTGCCGACTCGCACCGTTTTGCCTGGGCAAGCTTAGATCCTGTAAGTGGTTTACCAGTACTCGTCTGCGGTCGGTTTTCGCTCCGCGCGGAAGCATCATGCAGACCATCTATTTCTTCAAGCCCCGATGGGCGGGGGGCGAAGTTTAGGACTAGGCTGGAACTCTCAACCGCAACTGCAACCGACAGAAGTTGGACTACGTGTCCGTCTCGCTGCCGACTGCATACTGGGTTCGAGTTTTGACTGTGAAGTTGTTCCTGTCTCACCTTCGGAAATACTCACCTTCGGAAATAAGCCTCTTTCATCTGTAGCAATCATTTCGAAACCACGCCTATACAAATACATTGTGAACATTACCGCTGAAATATCGACACATTTCATATGAAAAATTCTGATTTTTTTTTCTAATTTAAGCTCAAAATATAGATTGAGGTTACTCGTTAGAACCGCCTCGAGAACCCACAATCTATATTTTAGAACAGAAATTAGAAAAATAAGGCTTACCCTGTAACCCCAGTTTTACTGTATAAAAGATCGGAGTGTTTTCGTGATGGGATCCCAAAATGTCTGTCATCCTTAGGAAATGTTTTTATCGTTAATAATCAATTATTATTATTATTTTTATTATTATTATTATTATCATTATTATTATTATAAAGCAAAATATAGGTTAAACCGGTGGTAAAAAGTTGACCTTCGGAAACAAGCATCTTAGTAATGGATCTCAAGCATGGCAAACAACTTTGGAAATATTTCTTATCAATTGCATAAAAACGAACACAACCTTAAACCTTCTACGCAGAGAAACCGACTGCACACGAGTACTAGTAAACCACGTAGAGGATCTAAGCCTGAGACAAAGCAGTGCGAGTCGGTCCGTCCATGCTTATAAACCCTATTGGTTTCATAGGGCGACAGGGCTTGAGATGTCATTTCATCTCCGTGTCGGGGAAGAGTCCCACAACATTGGAAGCAACGTCTCCAAAATGACATATACAGTGTTGGCGGGGACGAAAAACTTCAAATCAAACCAACAAACAAATGTGTCGTGCTTGCGAACAGTTATGAATGGCGGACATTTTCGGATCCATTATTAAACTGATGCTTATATCCGAAGGTGAACATTTTTAACATAGGTTTAACGTTATTTTGTCTAAGTATATTTTTATCCATAACAATAGTTCATTAGCTACTTGTCATGCTGGCGGACATACAGGGTTGACAAACCGTTTTATGGGATCCATTGCTAAGATGCTCATTTTCGAAGGTGTTCTTACTTTAGCATGGGTTTAACATTATTTTGCCTTTTTAATAATAATAATAATAATGATAATTCATTATAAACAATAAAATACTTTCTAGGTTATTTTTCATGCTGTCGGACATGTAGGGATGGCGGATATTTAGAGATGCTTAATTCCCTGATCCATAATATCCTGTACTGTAAGCAAACAATGTAGAACCTGATCAGACGCCCCGTTCTGTAGCGTCTGATCTGTGTCTACACTGTCTGCAAAACTCAACACACGATTCCAGTCTAGATTCTATAGATAACCCTCCTGTGCAACACTCTAACCTCACATCAATGATATAGAGGAACTTACATGAGTGCTCATGCATTATTGAATTTATTAAACGAGTTGATGAAAATGGATAAAATGCGAGGCTTTGCCGAGCATTTTATCCCTTTTCCTCAACGAGTTTAATAAATTCAATAATGCATGAGCACGAATGCAAGATTCTATTTATCATATGACATTTAAAACGCATTTTAGTCACGATTGTTTACAGAAATGTCATCTTTTCCGCCGCTAGTAAACGCGACGTCGTTAAGGACGTCGTACATGTAACATTACGGGACGTATATAGCTAATTTGCATATTTAATCCACTAGTGGATTATCGAAAATATTACATGACGTTATTACACTCTGAGACGCGACGTCATATGATAAAACTGTTTTCTGTAAATAACGTCACCTGGTTTCCAGCACATCATTGATAGTCACGTGGATTTTAGCACTGAAAAGGATTTGTAGTTAGTAAATTTGGGTCGATTGATTAACAGTCGAGTCACAAATTTTCAATTCAGGTTTCAGAGACATGTATTAAAAGGAGGAAAAAACTCGTAGGTGTATAATAATAAACATGAATAATAAAGAATACCTATTTTCGGCAATAAAGGACAACTGTTTCACCCTTATTTGTCGATAAAGATAAGGAAAGGGCTAATAGCGGTTTTACGTTAAAAAGGCTATTGACAATTAACCTGGCAATAACGTTTTTACATTAAATCTTTTAAACGCTATTGCCAGTTAATTTGTATCGGAAAAAGATGAAATTAATACTTTTTTTCGAAAATTGCCATCTCCTCTGAACTTAGATGGTATACGCAATGAAACTACACGTGTACCAAACGTCAACTTAAGTAATTGACCTTGGTCCATGGCCACTCAGATATCAAAATAACGTTAAGGCACAATTTACATATGAAGCCTTAATGTAATGTAGAAAAACAGTTTTCTTTCAAATGGGTTAGGTCATATTACTAGGATGGCTGCCATGATAAAAAAAAAACCCTTCAAAGCACTTTTCTCAGAAACCTAATGGCTTCATAAACACTTAGCACTCAGGTGAGTGGCTCAGGACCATTGGTACCATTACGAAAACACGCCTATACAAATGCATTGTTAATTTTTCAGCCAAAAAATCGAAATTTTAAGATGAAAAATTGTGATTTTTTCTTATTTCTGTTCAAAGCATAGATTGTGGGGATTCGATAGAACCGCCTCGACGAGGTGGTCCTATCGAGTACCCACAATTTATGCGTTTACGCAGATATAAGGAAAATACTGTTTACCCCTGTAAACCCCAGTTTTACTACATATAAAAGTGTGGTTCAAGGGGGACAAAATTATATAGGCGTGTTTTCGTGATGTCTGGTTTTACTATCATACATATGTTACTGAAAATCTTGACATTTTGATTACAATATTCATTCCTCCGAAATTGCACGACCCGCAGAAAAAGCGACCGACTGTAGCCGGTTGATTTTCTAAGAGTGCCCTAAAATCACCGTGTCATTCTGTCAGTCTGTCTGTCAGTCCGTAACCCGTTTGTGAAAATTGGTGATAGTGACTTAACCGATTGGAATATTTAAATAATTTTTTCGCATACTGATAGATATCAATGAGATCTAACCAATGAACTTGCCAAATATTACATTCCATTTAGTATAGCCTCGCCGAGGCGAAAAATCTGAAAATTTTCGAACTGCTTCTCCTCGGAAACCGTTGGGCCGATTGAAGTCAAATTTCATATGGAGCCCCTATGGGATTGGTAAAACCCAAATTTGCTCATGGGGTCCAGGTCACATGACTAAAATGGCCGCCAAGCCATATATGGTAAAAACCCTTCAAAAATAGTCTTCTCCAGAACCACTTGGCAGACTTCCACGAAACTTGATTAATAGCATCTGGGACGTAGGCCCATCATACAGTGCTAAAATGGTGACCCTGGGTTGACCTCGACATTCTTTGTGCCTAGGTCAAACTTTGACACATATGCTTTTGTATTGGAAAAGTAAGAATGCATTTTATCCTGCTAACGATTCAGAATACAGTACTAAAGTATAAGATATATTTTTGCTCCTTACGATAAGGCGCATTTATTAGGGGAACCGTTTTAGGTCCAGGTCACATGACCAAAATGGCCGCCATACCCATATATGGTAACACTCATAAAGCTAAAAGCATCCGGCGGGTCGTGCACTTCAGCTGAAGCACTGGTTAATACATGTATTTAAGAAAAACAGAACTCACAGCGGAAGGATAAAGTTGTTAGGTTTACGATTGACTGATGGGGCTAGTTTTTGGTCTGCCTTCTCAAAACGGAAGCCATTACGAAACCACACCTATACAAAAACATTGTACACATGTAAATTTTACCATCAAAACAGATGAAAATTTGATATTTTTTTGTTATGTCTGCTCTAACCATAGATTGTGGATACTCGTTAGAAACGCCCCGGTGGGGCGGTTCTAACGAATACCCACCATCAATGTTTCTGAGCAGAAATAAGAAAAAAATAATGTGTACCCCTGCAAAGCCACTTTTACTGAATAAAATGGGTTTAAGGGGGTCAAATTTATATACAAGTTTTCGTGATGCACTGACAGTAATTTTGAGTTCAGCCTAGGAAAATAGTCCTGAAGAGAGACTTACGTTTAACCCTTAAATTCCAGTATTGTGAGCAAACAGGGCAGACCCTGATCAGACTCCGCGTTCTGTAGCGTCTGATCTGGGTCTGGACTGTTTATCAGTGTCTCAGTACAAGGGCCCAGTCCACGTTTTTATAGATATACAAAGCATTCTTGCGTCACATGGGAAGACTAGCGCTGCTATAAATAACCAGTACCTCGATTTTAAAGCGGTGCGAGTCGGGCCCGTCCATGCTTATAAACCCTATTGGTTTCATTGGGCGGCAGGGTTTAAGATGTCATTTCATCTCAATGTCGGGTAAAAGTCCCACAAAATTGAAAGCAACGTCTCCAAATGACCTTTACACTGTAAAAATAGCGTATAGAAATTAAACCTGTTTTATACATGTTTAGATCTAAACATGATTAGAAAAGTGTGTTTTTTTCTAAACATGTAATTTGTTTTGCCGTATTTGTGGGTATAAACACGTCAAAAGTCTAAACACGTCTCGGCTGAAATCGATACGATCTTTTTCCCGCGTAGACGAACGCTGAACGGACGCTGAAAGTTGCAGAGCTGCAAAGACATAAAATTGAGGTAAAATAATCATTATTCATGTTGTATTTGTCTATAACGTTTTGTTTCTTTGATCCTTGAATAGTAGGAGATATGGTACGTCCTTCAAACATATTTTACTTTCAAGGATGAGTGGAATATTGGTGTTCAGCAGACTTACTAATGCCATTTGAAAGAAGATTGTGATTGGTAAATGAAACCTGCATACTTTCTTTCTCGAATATATTTATATAAACTGCCTAAAACTGCAAAAAAGGCTCCCCTTCATTATGCGAAACTAGAGTACAATCATACAGTGTGCACTATCTGTGAGTTCATGTTGGAGGTTAAGACTGTCTTTTGTAGAAAAGAAGAACATTACACCTTAAAGCATAATTAAATTTTACATGTTTAGGTTTCGAACATGTTTACGCTAAACGTGTATAGACCATGTTGTGGCATTTTCCCCAACAATTCCTCACCTTTGTATTTGCAGTTTTAGGCAGTTTATATCAATATATTCAAGAAAGAATGTATGAAAGTTTCATTTACCAATCACAATCTTCTATCAAATGGAATTAGTAAGTCTGCTGAACACAACTTGGATCTAGAAAGAAAATATGAGTCGCGAAAACTAATTACACTAAGAACTAAACACCAATATTCCACTCATCCTTGAAAGAAAAATATGTTTGAAGGACGTACCACATCTTCTACTATTCCAGGATCAAAGAAACTAAACGTTAAAGACAAATACAAGATGAATAATGATGATTTTACCTCTAGACATGTTAAGATTTTCAACATGTTTCTGAGCTAAACATGTGCAGGTCTTAAACATGTCACTGCCCTATACATGTTTAATATCTAAACACCTTCCTAGACGTGTCAGAGCGTCAAACGCATAAAAAAACGAGACAAGAAATGCGTCTCAGAAAGTGTTTAATCTGTAAACATTATTTTTACAGTGTACAGTGTTGACGGGACGTTAAACTTCAAATCAAACAAACAAAACAAATACATGGAAGCGATTGTCCCGAGGAAACTTCTATGGTTGTTAACTTTTTGTCGATTGATAAAAGTTGACGAAAGTCAATATCTCAGTGCATCACGAAAACACACCTATATAATTTTGACCCCCTTGGACCCCACTTTTATATAGTAAAACTGGGGTATACATAGGTAAACCTTATTTTTCTTATTTATGCTCTAAAATATAGATTGTGGCTACTCATTAGAACCGCCTCGATGAGGCGGTTGGCGGTTCTAACGAGTAGCCACAATCTATATTTTGAGCAGAAATAAGAAAAATATCACAATTTTTCATCTGAACATTTTCATTTTCAAGTTTACAATGTATCTGTATAGGAGTGTTTTCGAAATGGCCAAGCAGGTGGACTCCATACACAAACATCTCGTTTCGATAATGGTTATAGTATGACTAGGCGGAGCTATTAGGCGTTGCCAATATATGTCAAATTCGCTGAATCCACCAGAAGATTCAGTAGAGTGCATTTCACATGCTTTCTGCAAGCGGACCAAATGACCATTGTCTGTGTTACGGCTAAATTCACACAATCGGACGACTTGCTTTACCTTCTTATTACTAGGAGGTATTTCGATCACGAACTGTGGTTAACCATGGTTAACCAATGGTTAACCAAAGTGTGATCGAACTCAGTCTGGTAGCGGTCTGGTAGCATGGCGGAAAGGTCGTCACGTCACTCTGGTCGAACTAGACTAAAGCGTGGGTTACTCTGGTAGATACGACACACCATACGTAACAAAGATGGCGGCGAAAGGTGCGAACACTAATGTCCGGGAATTGACTGCTTCTATTCCAGAAATAGAGGGTCTGTGTACCAGTCAACCAAACATCTACCAGACGTCGTTCGATCACATCGGTGAAAAAACATGGAAATCATGGGAAGAACGTGCACAATTTGACTTCCGCTACCATGGTCTGGTAGATGGTCGAACTCCCTCTAGATCATTCCAAAGGCATGTGCAAGCGATGGCTCCGCCTAGTCAGTTTTATCTGGGACTATTTTTTATAACGTTTATCCAACTACTAAAACGGTCAATATGATCAAAGACCGACTGTCTCCGCATATTACCGGTATTTGTCGTTGGGAATGCTGGATTTCGAGTAACATGTACACCCATAAATCATGTGATTTGTACCCACCGATGTTCGACCAGAGTCGCGCAGAGGAGGATGGTCAACCCGTGTCTAGCTTAACACGACATCCCCATTCCGAAAACACGCCTATACAAATACATTGCCACCTTTATCGCCGAAAAAATGAACATTTTATGATGAAAAATTGTGATATTTGTTTCTTATTTCTGCTCAGAATATAAAATTGTTGGCACTAGTTAGAACCGCCTCGTCGAGGCGGTTCTAACGAGTACCCACAATCTATATTTTAGAGCAGAAATAAGAAAAATAAGGTATACCCCCGGAGACCCCAGTTTTACTATATAAAAGTGGGTTTCAAGGGGGTCAAAATTATATCTGACATATTTTTCTTATAAATGCTCAAACCATAGGTTGTGGGTGCTCGTTAGAACCGCCTCATCGAGGCAGTTCTAACGAGTACCCACAACCTATGTCTTGGAGCAGAAATAAGAAAAATAATGTATACCGCCATAACCCTAGTTTTCTCTATATGGAATGGGGTTTAGTGGGGTCTTCATTTCACGGAGGTGTACACGAGATGTGACATTCCGTTTGTATATCGAATGAATGCAACATATAAAGTAATTTAATTGGGTGATAGTCAGAAACAGGTGTTGCAAATTAGTTTGGGTTGCAACGCATCACGTTATCAAATCTGTGCAATCAACGCCCCTTTAAACCCCACTTTATATAGAGAAAACTGGCGTTTACAGAGATATAAATTATTTTTCTAATTTCTGCTCCTAGGCATATAGGGTATTCGTTAGAACCGCTCGGTTCTAACGAGCACCCACATTACGTGAACGGTCCGTGAAATGAACACCCCCTTAACCCCACAATATATATAGAAAAGTGGGGTTTACGGGGGTATACATTTTTCTTATTTGTTCTCCAAGACACAGGTTGTTGGGTACTCGTTAGAACCGCCTCAATGAGACGGTTTTAACGAGCACCCACAATCTATGTTTGCAGTGTAAATAAGAAAAGTAGCCGTTTAAATGCACTATGTCGCACGGGTGTGTTATCATAATGACGACCTATGTTTGGAGTATAAGGATCTTATATGGGCGTGAGGGGTTGTTTGAAAAATCCGTCCCGAGGGACACTGTCCGGCATCACGAGGCTTGCCGAGTGATGCCGGACAGTGATCCCGAGGGACGGATTTTTCTATCCATCCCTCACACCCATATTGGCTTCTTTTTCTTGCATACCTTCCATTTCTTAGCGCGGATTTTAATGCTGCTGTCACTTCGGTTACCAACGTCCGCCATATTGTGTTGACACTGCAGGAATGTTAAGTGACGTCACGGATCGTGCATGACGTCAACCTTAACGACGGCGCACACAAGGTCGTAATGAACCAGTGCATTTATCAAACACGCGATTATATTCGATTTGGGGTCGGAACACCAGGGTCAGAACATAAATTTCTATCCCAGGGCACAATCGCGGATTTCCTTGTCTGGTGTGCAAGAATATACCTTCTCATCAGATAAGTATCTGCTTTGGCGATATGAAAGAATGCACTATGTCATCCGGGTTTACTTACATACTGTATCATTTTCTTCAACTAGGAGATGGATACGTCCGAAGCGAGGGCATTGCCGCTCTGTTTCTACAGAAAGAAGAGGTTGCAAAGAGGATATATTGCAGAGTGATCAACTCAAAAACCAACAGCGATGGCAATAAACAACAGGGTATGCTCTTTAACCCATATACAATAAAATGCATTTACTCAGATCACTTTGGAGTGGTCAAAACTAGTCTTTTAAGACCACTTTTGATCAGTCACAGATGTGATAATATCTTGTTCGCACAACTTAATAACTTGTGTGAACAAGATATTATCTTGTTCGCACAATATATATATTCTTGCATAAATACCTATGCGCATGATTGTCAAATGGACCGAAAGCCGCGCTCAAACAGCAAAAACCATGTTCAAATCATAAAATTCGCGTGCTGTTTGAACATGGATTTTGAGCTTTTGATATTACAAGACGGGCCTTGCTTTGTTTACATTACGTTGAGCGACGTAACGTTATCGCCCTGAACGTAGCGTTTTAGGGTTATATGAAGACGTCAGAGGGTTACTGCATGACAACGTCATTATAAACAACATTCTGAACTGGCCGCCATTTTGTTTTGCCTGTCGCATTTGAAGAGTTTACATGGAACTTATATGGAGCTTTTGGGCGTTTTCGTCAAAATTTGCTGTCGGAATCGTAAGTTATGCAAGAACAACGATCATCCATGGTTATTTCATTGCATTAACATTTGCCAGATCCCTCGGAAGATATTTGAACATTCGGCCTAGCGGCCTCATGTTCAAACAGCTTCCTCGGGACCCGGCGAATGTTAATGCATGAAAAACCAAGGTTGATCCTTATATTATCTTGTTTGCAGAACATAGCTATTGGGAAGATGTGCGCACAAGATAATACATGTATGTTATGCGAAAAAGATATTATGTTGTCCGCGGATGATAATATGTTTTGTGAACAAGATAATATGTTTTGCCAACAAGATAATATCTGATCCGTACAAGATATCATCTTGAATAATATAATATAGGGATCAACCATGGTTGTGCGTGCATTAACATTCGCCGGGTCCCGAGGAAGCTGTTTGAACATGAGGCCTTCAGGCCGAATGCTCAAATATCTTCCGAGGGATCCGGCAAATGCTAATGCAATGAAATAACCGTGGATGATCGTTGTTCTTGCATAACTTACGATTCCGACATCGAATTTTTACGAAAACGCCCAAAATCTCCACATAAACTTTATATCAACTCTTCAAATGCGACCAGCAAACCAACATGGCGGTCAGTTCAGCATGTTGTTTACAATGACGTTGTTACGCAGTAACCAACTGACGTCGTCATAGAACCCTACACACTACGTGCAGTGCGATAACGTTACGTCGCTCAACGTAACGTAAACAAAGCAAGGCCAGTCTTGTGATACCAAAAGCTCAAAATCCATGTTCAAACAGCACGCGAATTTCATGATTTGAATATGGTTTTTGCTGTTGAGAACGGCGTTCGACCCATTTGACAATGGTTTCAAACAGCCATGCGCATAGATATTTATGCAAGAATAAATGTTTAATCAGTATTTGCCAATGGACAAGAAAGTTATTTATGCAGAAAGTACATTAAAATTCTGTTGGAAAAAAGCCTGGGTTTCTCCAGCAAGAAAGATAACTCTAGGTGTTTGATGTCACCAGCAACCCCTCATGTTTAGCCTTGTCAGCCCATTGTAAATGAATGGCCTCCACCACTTCTATGTTGCGGATACGTCCATTTTTCATTTAAGGAATGTAGAACGCGGCGTCTGATCAATGTCTGTACTGTTTGCTTAAATAGCATTCATTGTTTTGTAAAATTTGCCACAAACAGAAACAAACCTGAAACCCCTATAATTGGAAATGGACCACACCAAACTTACTAAGTGGAAGATTCAATTGTCATGTATGGGTAAACAGATGGACGCGCAGCTTAGATCCAGTTGAGACGAATCTTAACTCCATTTGTATTGTGTATAGAAAATAAAAGTGAAGGCCATGATCAGGAATCCACACCTCCCATCAGAGACACCAAAGGGAAAGAAACACAAACATGAAACAACAGACCCTAAGGGATAGCTAAGGGCCCAATGCTCCTCCATTCAACAATAGAAGTCTCTGATTAGACTATATGGATGCATACATTGCGTAGGCTGACTCATTTGTTATTACATGTGTGGGGATATGATTTTTTGGGCATGGCGTTGTCCACTAACAAAACAGCGACACTATGTGATGTTCAACCTCCCGAGGGTTACAAATCCTATATGAGCCGGTGCACAGCATTTACTACAATTTACATGTGCGACCAGCGAAGAAACAGATCAGTCTGCGCATCCATATAGTCTGATCAGATACTTCTCTGCCTGCATGCAGGAGCATTGGGCACTAAACTATCCACAGAGCGCACAACGAAGTCTCTGATCAGACTGCGCGTATGCGCAGGCTGATCTGAGTCTTCGCTGGGCGAACATGTCTTATTGTAGGTTTTGTCGTGCGCTGGCTCATATTTTAAATGGGCTGAGTCAATAAACTGTATATTACATGCATGATAGAGCTGATGGATCACTTTGCATCTAATTCTATTTACAGTTCACCCTTAACAGACAGTCCATGCAAAAGGTCGGTCCCCGCCCATCGGGGCTTGAAGAAATAAATGGGCTGCATGGCGCTTCTTCGCAGAGCTGAAACCGACCGCACACGAGCACTGGTACTGGTAAACCGCTTAGAGGATCTAAGTCTGCCTAGGCAAAGCGGTGCGAGTCGGTCCGTCCATGGTTATAAACCATATTGGTTTCATTTGGCGACAGGGCTTGAGATGTCATTTCATCTCAATGTCGAGTAAAAGTCCGACAAAATTGGAAGCAACGTCCCCAAAATGACACAACAGTGTTGACGGGGACGTTAAACCTCAAATCAAACAGACGAACCATGCAAAAGGTAGTGGGCGCGGTGACAAATAAGCAACTGTATAGACGCCATCTTGAATGCGCTTCCTATTGTAATGAATATTAAACTTTGCACCCGACTCGAACGTCACGCATTCTGAACATCTGTTCATATCTTTTCAGACGTCAAAGGAAAATATCATGTTTATGTATGATATAAATTATGGTACTGTCAGTCGAGGAATAGTTGGCAGTGACGTCACGACTTGTTTTTGTTCTGAACAATGCAAAGCTTACGGGGCTAACGGTAAAATAGCCCAAATAGTCAGCTACGTCACTGCCAGCTATTTGTTGGCGAACTATATTTCTCTGTTATGCATGCAATATTTACAGGTATAACCTTTCCATCGAACGAGTTTCAAAAGCAACTGTTAAAAGAAGTTTATGCTGACGTCAATCTAGATCCACGTGACGTAGCCTACGTTGAAGCTCACGCGACAGGAACTGCAGCTGGTGATCCTGTGGAGGGAAACGCTATTACAGATACACTTTGCGAAGATAGAGAAACTCCCTTGTTGATAGGTTGTCTTAAATCCAATATGGGCCACTGTGAGAGCGCCTCCGGTAGGTGTATGTAGTAACAGTAAAATTCCTATATTAAGACCATCTTTGGGACTGTTCAAAAGTGGTCTTAAAGACCACTTTTGAACAGTCCCAAAGTTGGCGTTTTATTAGGAGACACTGAATGTAGAAAACACAAAGAAAGAATAAATGAAATGTTCTGAATAAGCTTTTAAAAGCAAATTTAGTCTTAATTTTTGGTAGTCTTAATATCGGAATTTTACTGTATGTAATATATGTATGTATGTATGTATGTATGTATGTATGTATGTATGTATGTAGTATGTATGTATGTATGTATGTATGTATGTATGTATGTATGTTTGTATGTATGTGTGTGT
Organism: Lucinisca nassula; assembly: GCA_963580285.1. Lineage (NCBI taxonomy): Eukaryota > Metazoa > Mollusca > Bivalvia > Lucinida > Lucinidae > Lucinisca > Lucinisca nassula. The sequence continues at coordinate 107,927,953 of OY757023.1, read as the reverse complement.
GTGTGTGTGTGTGTGTGTGTGTGTGTGTGTGTGTGTATGTATTTATGTATGTATGTATGTATGTGTGTGTGTATGTATGTATGTATTGTATGTATGTATGTATGTGTGTGTGTGTGTGTGTATGTATGTATGTATGTATGTATGTATGTATGTGTGTATGTAATGTATGTATGTATGTATGTATGTATGTATGTATGTATGTATGTATGTATGTATGTATGTATTGTATGTATGTATGTATGTATGTATGTATGTATGTATGTATGTATGTATGTATGTATGTGTGTGTGTGTGTGTGTGTGTGTGTGTGTGTGTGTGTGTGTGTGTGTGTGTGTGTGTGTGTGTGTGTGTGTGTGTGTGTGTGTGTGTTAATGTATGTATGTATGTATGTATGTATGTATCACGTATCTCTGTGTCGTGTAAAAGTTGGGACTTTTAATCAACATTAAGATGAAATGACATCTCAAGCCCTGTCGCCCCATTTAATATAATTAGTTCTTTAGTCCCGTCATGAGATAATTAAAATGTGCTATGATTTCCTAGTTTACACACACATACACGCATACACGCACGCACGTACCTGTTGGCGGGAACATAAAACAAACGGTGTCACAATATGCAGTAAAGCACATTGCTAATGTACAAGTATATGTTTGATTTCGTCAGATGAAACATTTAATACTGTCGACCCCACTTTCAGAAAACGTTAGTACATGTAGATCCCAACTCTTATAGTGTAAACAAAAGCCACATTTAAAATGTCGGCTGTGTATGCCGTCTACTGCAACTGCTTGCAAACGTTTCAAGCGTGTTTTTTGTATACATGCGAACAAAATTGAGGATTAGCCGGCGAGTCCGCACAGTCTCATCAATACATTGACCAGTTACTACATGCGCACGTGACTTGTTTAATATAATTCAGAAATCTTGAAAACTATCCAGCTGCAACCTTTGACTTGAGTCTAGTCCATTTTTGGGTCGAAAGTTTGTCAATTGACGAAAGTACTAACTAGATCTGAATATATTTGTGCTTTATGTACAACGAGGGCTTTTTATGCCCTCGGAATCAAAGTTTCGGGGGTGGGGGGCATATAGTTTCAGGTCTGTCTGTCTGTCCGTCTGTTTCTCTGTTTGTCTGTTAGTCTGTTTGTTTCTCTGTCCACAAAAGTCTTAACATTGGGCATAACTTTTGAATGGTAAGTGATATGGCTTTCATATTTCACATGTGCATTTCTTGTCACAAGACCTTTTCAGTGGTACCATAATTTTTGACCTCTTGACCTTGACCTTGACTTTGGACCTACTTTTTAAAAACTTTTACATTGGCCATAACTTTCGATTGGTAAGTGATAAGGCTTTCATATTTCACATGTGCATTCCTTGTTACAAGACCTTTCCAGTGGTACCATAATTCTTGACCTCCTGACCATGACCTTGACGTTTGACCTACTTTTTAAAAACTTTAGCATTGGTCATAACTTTCGATCGGTAAGTGATAGGGCTTTCATATTTAACTTGTGCTTTCTATGTCACAAGACCTTTCCAGCGGTACCATAATTTTTGACCTTGCGACCTTCACCTTGACGTTTGACCTACTTTTTAAAACCTAAATATTGACCATAACTTTTGATTTGTTTGTGATAGGGCGTTCATATTTCACTTATGCATTCCATGTCACAAGACCTTTCCAGTGGTACCATAATGTTTGACCTTGTGACCTTGACGTTTGACCTACTTTTTAAAACCTTAACATTGGCCATAACTTTCGATTGGTAAGTGATTGGGCTTTCATATTTCACATGAGCATTCCTTTTCACAGATCTTTGTAGTGATACCATAATTTTTTACCTTGTGACCTTGACCTACTTTTTTAAGACGAACATTTGTTATACCTTTTGATTGGTTAGTGATAGGGCTTTCATATTTCATATGCGTTGTCCGGGACATCATTGTTTCACAACAAAATCTTGTTGTAAAAGCTGCACGGGTTTGTGCTCGTTTGGGAGTAGGTTTGACTAAGATGTGTTTTAATATTCAACTGTTAATTCCTTATTTGATCACGAAAACACGTCTATATGAATTTGACCCCCCCCTTTATCCCCACTTTTTATTGTAAAACTGGGGCTTACAGGATACAACGATTATGTTTTCTTATTTCTGCTTAGAAACATTGATTTTGGGTACTCGTTAGAACCGCCTCGCCGGCGCGGTTCTGCCGGGTGCCCACAATCTATGTTTAGAGCAGAATTATACAAACTATCAGAATTTTTGTCAGAAAATTTTCATTTTTGGTTATATTTACATAGGCGTGTTTTCATAATGCGCATAGGTTTCGAAAAACAAGACATTGACATAAAACTGTTTAGATCCAGATAAGACACCACAAGGCATCCTGTCGGTGTGTACACTACTGGCTTAAATTACATATATGCATTTTTTCCTGCAAACACTTAACCCATTTAGTACCAGAAACCCCAAAACGGGTACACCGGCAAACAGTGCAGGCCCAGATCAGACGCCGTAGAACGCGGCGTCTGATCAGGGCCTCCACTTTTTCTAAAAGTTGGGTCATTTTCCAAATAAATTTTGATGAAAACACAACCTGACACCCCTAAATTTTCAAATGAACTCCTGCTACATATAAGGAGGTGCGAGTGAGTGTTTGAGTTTTACGTCCCACCAACAGCTAAGGTCATACGGAGACGGGACCTCGGTTTAAAGACACATCCGAAAGTCTGGAGAAGCCCGGGATCGATCCTGCGACCCCTGGTTTACAAGGCGAGTAGCGTAACCACTACACCACGGAGGCTTCTATATAAGGAGGAAGATTCCATTTGGTACAAAAAGGGTTAAACATCGACCTGTCATTACTGTTAGTGCTTTGATTTTTTTTCTAGGATTAGCGTCTATTGCTAAGGTTGTTATCGCCATGGAGGGTAATGTCATTCCTGCAAATCTTCATTACAAAGAACCGAACCCAGACATACCAGGTCTGACCAACGGCAAGCTTAGCGTCGTCAGCGAAAACAGGAGATGGACAGGTGGCATCGTTGGAATAAACTCTTTTGGGTTTGGAGGTTCCAATGCCCACTTGATTCTGCAGTCAAATGGCAACGAGGGGCATCGGATCGAAGGTTGTAAGAAGCCACGCCTCTTCGTTTATGGGTCAAGGACACAGGAAGGAGTAGAAGTTGTTCTAGAGGCGGCACGAAAGAATTCCTATGATATGAATTTCCACGCGTTGGCAGCTGAAACATCCAATATGGCCGTGGGCACTCATCCATACAGAGGCTTTACTGTGCTTAACACGGCAGAGAATACATCTAGTGTCGAGGTAAGCAACAACAACGTTTATTGCATGTCGGATAAGCTTTTTGTAGTCAGTTACATAAGAAATCACAACTCAACACCACTGTTATTATATCAAACTCACAGACCATTCGGAGATTGCATAGGATTAATACGAAAACACGCCTATCCAAACGCATTGTAAAATTTACCACCGATATTACGAAACTTTTACGGTGAAAAATTGTCAATGTTATCACCTTATAGATTGTTTTCGTAAACTTCTCGTGCATTTTCGGCATCCGGTGAATGGCGACCCATTTACCGACCTCTTTGTATTGGATAACAGTATGGACTAGGGCTGGCTAATCGGAGCCGAAAAGATAATCGATTATCAGTCTTGTCATTGCGATCGATAATCGATTAGTAATCGCTAAGATTTTTGTCATTATTTTACCTGTCTGGCTTTTTGTCTGAGCATGACTTTTACCATATGTTGCACTTTACCATATGTATATTTGAACAGGCAGGCATGAGCAAACAGTGTAGACCCAGATGAGACGCCGCATACTGCGGCGTCTCATCTGGGTCTACACTGTTTGCCACTCATCCAGCTATTTTAGGCATAACTTTGGGTAGTAAATTGTACTTATCAAGTAATCGATTAAAGCAGATCAGAAATGATAATCATTTTTGTGGAATTTATCGATCGATAATCGATTATACGATTAATCGTGGTAGCCCTAGTATGGACCACTTCGGAAAACAGCGAAGATAAATATATGCATTCAATCGGGTGTGAAATTATGATAATAGAGGCCATCAGTCTCATGTCAAATTTCATTAGCTGAAACAGCGGTTTACCAGAACAGTGCATAATCTAACGGCCCTCTTCTTGAATCTGCTTAACGTCCCCGTCAACACTGTACAGGTCATTTTGGAGACGTTGCTTCCAATGCTGTGGGACTTTTACCCGGCATTGAGATGAAAGGACATCTCAAGTCCCGTCTCCCAATGTAGCCAATAGTGTTTATAAGCATCGACGGTACGACTCGCACCGCTTTAGATACTCTAAGCGGTTAACCGTGCGTGTCCGTTTCAGCTCTGCGTGGAAACAGCATTCAGCCCATCTATTTCTTGAAGCCCCGATTGTCGGGGGCCGTTGAATCTGCGGAAGGGAGAGAATGACTGCAGAAGATCTCTACGAAAGAACTAGACACATATGGTTTAATAAACTCCTTATACAACGATAATACCGGTCATCCATATCTCCATTATTTTTCTGAAGAAAATTTGTGGTATGTTTTTCTGGTTTATACTCTAAACGTAGGGCGGTTCTAACGAGTACAGTGAAATTCCGCTATTAAGACCACGTGAAATTAAGACTAATTCTGCTGGGACTGCTCAAAAGTGGTCTTTAAGACCACTTTTGACCATCCCAAAGGTGGTCTTAATATAGAAATTTTACTGTACATTTTACCCACAACCTGTGTCTTTGAGCAGAAACTGGAAAAGGGATGTGGAGTGCTCATCCTGTAAACCCCAGTTTTTGTCGCACCTGCTTTAGCAGGAAGACATAGGCTGCAAGTTTCCGTCCGTTCGTGCGTCCATCCTACTGTGCATCCGTCCTTCCGTCTTTCCACCACCATTTCACCAGGGTGTTTTGTGAGCGCAACTCCTCTTACAGTTTTTACCGATCAATCTGAAACTTGTAGGTGTTTTTGTTATGGTCGGAAGATGTGAATATGGATTTGGGGTTATCCTTGTTTTATTTTTATCAACCTTTTCCACTTTTACAAATTATTTTTTTCCAGGCCCAATTACTTTAAAAATAGGTACCTTGTCAGTGCAACTCCTCTTACAGTTTGCTAGGGCTCTTTTTGAAATTTTACAGACGTTTTTTGTCATCATTACGATAACACACCCGTACGACATAGTGCATTTTTCACATCTCCAAAATGGCTACTTTTCTGATGAAATTCTGTCATATTTTTCTTATAAATGCTCATAACATAGGTTGTGTGTGCTCGTTAGAACCGCCTCATTGAGGCGGTTCTACCGAGTACCCACAACCTATGTATTGGAGCAGAAATAAGAAAAATAATGAAGACCCCCGTAAACCCCAGTTTTCTCTATATAAGGTGGGGTTTAGGGGGGTCTTCATTTCACGGATTTGTTCACGTGATGTGGTCTGCAGATGTGCTTGTGCTTTTGTGGTTGTCCTTCTTTAATTTTTATCAACTTTCTTCACATTTTTTTTAATTTTCATTTTCAGATACTTTTAGAATAGATACCCTGCAGCTCATCTTACTTTTTAGTCCCAATCATTTTCAATCTTTGCATATGTTTTCTGTATGGTATTAGAGTGTGTATGTACTTTGGATATACTTGTTAGGACTTTTCTTGTCACTTTTCCACATTATAAACTTTGTCATTTTCCATTAGGAAAACATGTCCGTAAGAAATAATGGCGTCCAACATGGTGTCAGAAAATGATAAATATTAGGTAAAAATGGTAACATCTTTATTATTTCTGCTTTCAACATAGATTGTGGGTGCTCGTTAGAACCGCCTCATTGAGGCGGTTCTAACGAGTACCCACAATCTATGTTTTTGAGCAAAAATAAGGCAGATAATGTATACCCCCGTAAACCCCACTTTCCACTATATAAAGTGGGGTTTAGGGGGGTCTTCGTTTCACGGACTTGTTATCGTGATGTAACCTCAGTTCTTAAATTCCTATATTTATTTCTTCTACCTGAAATAAACCATAATTTTATGGGTGTGGCTGGTGCGACATCAACTTCACCGAAGTTCGATCTAAATTTTCTTTCAATATTGTTGGGTTCGCAAGGGAGCTTATTATACGGACTTGTTACATTTTTCCGGATGAAAAATCGGCCCCCGCCTGCCGGGGCTTGAGGAAATAGATGGGCTGCATGATGCTTCCAGCAGAGCTGAAAACGACTGCACACGAATACTGGTAAACCGCTCAGAGGATCTAAGCCTGCCCAGGCATAGCAGTGCTAGTAGGACCCTCCATGCTTATAAACCCTATTGGCTTCAATGGGTGACAGGGCTTGATATGTCATTTCATTTCAATGTCGGGTAAAGGTCACACAAGATTGGAAGCAACGTCTCCAAAATGACCTACACATCGTTGACGGGGACGTTAAACTTAAAATCAATCAAACAAACAAAACCTTATGAACAATGTGTTTGTTTTTCGCGTAACAAGGGTTGAGGAGCAAAGTCCTGCCTTTCATCTGCTCGTGAGGAGCAAATTCGTTCCTTAAAGTGCAGAACCCTTTTTCAGCCCATAAAAAAGCCAGCAGGTATTTGTGTGTCATTGAGGCGGTCCTAACGAGTACACACATCGTTTGTCTTGTAGCAGAAGTAAGAAAAATAATGTATACCCCGTAAACACCAGTTTTCTCTATATAAGTGGGGTTTAGTGGGGTGTTCATTTCAAGAACTTGTTCACGTGATGAGCACGGAATCTGAACTTCGATTCCTGATTTATCGGGCTTGAGTACAGGCCTACAAAACAGACAGGAAGTCCCGAGACTTGGCTTCCTTGTAAAAGGGGAGTAGTTATAACCCCACTTTCATGATTGCATCTCTTTTTAGAATGTGACCGAACAAGACCGTCCGGTCTGGTTCGCATTTTCTGGCATGGGCTCGCAGTGGTCTGGAATGGGCAGGACTTTGATGGAAATTGAGGTGTTCCGGAACTCAATTTTGAAGTCTGACGCCATCTTAAAACAACATGGCATCGATCTTTACGACATGATAATGGACGAGAAAGAACTAGGAAATGATGTAGTGAAATCCTTCGTCGGAATAACATCAATACAGGTACGTATCTAGTATTAACTCAATTACCAGCTGGCACACGTCGCTAGGGCAACGTCAAATCAACGTCGGTGCAGCGACGTTGCACCGACGTTGATGTGAGGTTGCATAAACGTCATGACATTGTACTGACGTCGATGTGACGTCACAGTTACGTCATGTGCCTGCTGGGTAACTTAATGCGTCTACAACGAGTAGCTTTTATCACTTATCCTGTTGAATAAATAAATTTAGCAACGCTCATCAATGAAATTACTTGACTAAATGTATGCATTCAATTCAGAAACCGCATAGCAACCGGTGTAGATTCTGATCAGAAGCCATGTTATTGGAACTTACACTGCTTGCAATGGTACATGTAGAGCAGCCTAGCACTGAATTGTTGAGTTATTAATCACAGTTTGGTGGTTTGTTGTTAAGAAGATCAAATCACAAGCGATACTTACACATTTATTTCTCAACATTCGCACACTAAAACTGATCCACATTTAGGGGAATGGGAACACCTGCCATATTGTTCCGCCATCTTTCAAAGGGAGACAACTTTCGGGACTTCCTGACCGCTTTTCTATATGCCCTATCCCACTGAAAAAGGGGTCTACCCTTAAAGGAAAGAATTTGCTCCTCAGGAGCAAATTCTTTCCTTTAAGAGTTGACCCCTATTGACATGGGAGACAAAAAATACTTTTACAGGAGTTGCCTCCCCTGAAGGTGTTCCCATTCCCCTTAAACGTCGGTGATAATACAAATCCTCTCAACCTTTCGCATTAGCTGGTATCACATGCATATATAGAGGATCTTACATGAGTGTTCATGTAATTGTATTATTGAATTTATTAAACGAGTTGAGGAAAAGGGATGAAATGCGAGGCTGTGCCGAGCATTTTATCCCTTTTTCTTAATGAGTTTAATAAATTCAATACATACAATGTATACTATTGAATTTATTAAACTCATTGAGGAAAAAGGGATAAAGTGCGAGGCCGTGCCGAGCATTTTATCCCTTTTCCTCAACGAGTTTAATAAATTCAATAATGTATGAGCACGAGTGTAAGATTCTTTTTATCATATGACATTTAAAACAAATTTCATTCACAATTGGTTTTTTTTTTTTTCAAAAATGACAATTTTCCGCAATAAGTAAACGCGACGTCGTTAAGGGCGTCGCAGATGTAACGTTATGGGGCTTATCTAACTAATTTGCATATTTAATTGACTAGTGGACTATCGAATTTATTACATGGCGTTACAATCTCAGACGTGACGTCATATTATAAATGTCATTCTGTAACGCTTTAGATACGAGAAAACGACGTTTGACTGTCCAACATGATATTTTCTTCGAGTGACGTCATAAAAAGATGACAGTGACTGGCTGCTGAATAAAACACTGATAGTTTTTTTTATTATTGCCTTTATAGGTGCGATAATTTGTCAAGGCAACATACCAGTCCAATTAATGTAAAAACAGATCAGCCGTCTCGTTCTGCAGGGTCTACATTGTTTGTATAAAATAAAGGAATTTAAACGAAACAGACATAATCTTTTCCATCTTACCCATCACAAAAACAAACCTATATAATTTTGACCCCCTTAAACCCCACTTTTGTATAGTAAAACTGGGGTTTACAGGGGTATATATTATTGTTCTTATTTCTGCTCAAACCATAGATTGTTGGTCTTCGTAAGAACTGCCTCGTGGAGGCGGTTTTAACGAGTACGCACAATCTGTATTTTAGAGCAGAATTAAGACAAATAATGTTTACGTCTGTAAGCTCCAGTTTTATGATATACATGTAAAACGGGGTAAAAGGGTGTCAAAATTATATAGGCGTATTCTCGTGATGAAACACCCTTTTAAACTACATTTTGTTTAGAGAAAACTGGGGTTTGATAGGGGTATTCATCATTTTTTTCTGATTTTTGCTAAAATACATGTTGTTGGGTACCCGTAGGACCGCCTCAACGAGACCTTTCTAACAAGTACCCAAAATCTATGTTTTGAGCAGAAAAAGAAAAATATCAATTTTTCATCTAAAATTGTTCTTTTTTTGGCGGTAAAATTTACATTGTATTTGAATAGGCATGTTTTTGTCATGTCAGAATTCACTTTACATAACAGGTTGCCCTGGTTGATTTATTGTCCTGCATTGGTATTAAGCCGGACGGGCTCGTTGGACATTCAGTGGGTGAACTCGGGTGTGCCTATGCCGACGGATCTTTAACAGCAACAGAGGCAGTCCTAGCGGCCTACTGGAGAGGTCACTGTGTACAGTCGGCAAACTTACCTCTAGGGGGAATGGCTGCAGTCGGTAAGATAAACTCGCCATCGCATTAACAATCGATGTAAAAGCCTCATCTACATGTTCTAAAGCCCAATTTATATAGAGAAAACTGGGTATATTACTCTTCTTGTCTGTCACAACATATAGGTTCTAAAGATGAGGCGTTTCCATCTATTTTCTTTTCTTATTTTTCCACAATTCGTGTGTTCAGTATGCTCGTTAGAATTCCCTCAATGAGGCGGTTATAATGAGCACCACAATTTATGTTTGAAGTATAAATTAGAAACTTGACACATTTGTTTTTTCTCAGAAAAATAGTCTTTTTGAGATATGTTGGGATGCACTATATGAAACCATTTTGTTTTTCTAATGCTTAGCAGCTCACATCACGAAAACACGCCTATATAATGTTGACCCCCTTGAACCCCACTTTTATATAGTAAAACTGGGGTTTATAGGGGGAAACCTTATTTTTCTTATTTATGATCTAAAATATAGATTGTGGGTACTCGTTATAACCGCCTCGATGAGGCGGTTCTAACGAGTACCAACGATCTATATTTTGGGCAGAAATAAGAAAAATATCACAATTTTTCATCTTAAAATTTTCATTTTTTCGGCGATAAAGGTTACTATGTATTTGTATAGGCCCGTTTTTCGTAATGACATTCGGGGTCATTTTATGTGAAATTAATAATGGCAAAAAGAATAAATTACCGCTAAAACACGGGTGTATGATTTTGACCGCTTTATATTGACTGGGATTTACAGGAGTATACAATATTTTCTTATTTCTTCTCAAAACATTGATTGTGCTACTCGTTAGAACCGCCACGCCAAGGCAGTTCTAACGTGTTCCCACCTTCTTTGTTTTGAACTGAAATGTTTTATCTGAAAACTTTCAGTTTTTGCTGGTAAAAATTTCAATATATTTGCATCACTATTACAAGTCTGTGAAACGAAGACCCCTCTAAACCCCATTTTAAACCATTCAGTACCAGAAACCCTAAAACGGGTACCCTTGCAAACAGTGGAGGGCCAGATCAGACGCCGCAGAACGCGGCGTCTGATCAGGGCCTACACTGTTTGCTAAAAGTTCAGTCATTTTCCAAATAAATTTTGATGAAAACACAACCTGACACCCCTTAATTTTGTAATGGACTCCCGGAATGTATAAGGAGGAAGATTCCATTTTGGTACAAGAAGGGGTTAATTGCGGATCGAAACAGAGGTTACTTGTACGTGTAAGTGCTAAAAGAAATAAATAAAGTTAAATTTCACCCTGTAGTCACATTAGGGTTTTCCAGCGGTCTGTCTGATTAACCCAGTACACCACAGGATGCCCCCGGATGCCCCAGGACTCCTTAATTGTGTATTTCTACATCATGAGAATATCAGATATAAAAAAGAGGGCTCCGGTAATCGTTATTCGTACTACTAATTTTCCAATTATAATCTCGCAATATTCGGCATATTGTATTAGCGTTTTCGAGGCTTGGAGAAATAGATTGGGCTGCTTGATGCTTCTGCGCAGAGCTGAAACCGGCCGAATTTGAGTACTCCTGCCCACGAAAAATGGAGTGAGTAGGGTTGTTCCTTAACCCATAGCGGTTTCTTCGGACGGCAGGGCTTGAGATATCTTTTCACCTCAATGTCGGGTATAAGTCCGACAAAAACGTATTATTTTTAAGCATTGTCTCCAAAATGGTCTAAATAATGTTGACGGGAGTGTTCTCTCCAATATGATTTGATGGCCTCCGCCTATCGGGGCTTGAAGAAATAGATTGGCTGCATGATGCTTCCACGCAGAGCTGAAACCGAACGGCACACGAGTACTGGTAAACCGCTAAGAGGATCTAAGCTTGCCCAGGCAAAGCGGTGCGAGCCGGTCCGTCCATGCTTATAAACACTATTGGTTTCATTGGGCGACAGGGTTTGAGATGTCATTTTATCTCAATGTCGTGGAAAAGTCCCACACAATTGGAAGTAACGTCTCCATAATGACCTTTACAGTGTTGACGAGGACCTTAAACCTCAAATCAAACAAACAATATGATTTGGACGATAGCGACGTCATGACGTCACCGGCACGGTTCCGCTGTTTATAGGAAAACTACGTGCAGTTGTTTTCTCTTTTCATTTTAGCCCTTAATCTGGTTGGATGACAAATAGTGAAAATATTAGAAACAAAGATAATTTATTTTACGTTCTTTTTAGGGGAATGGGAACACCTGGTAGATTTTTCCGCTATTTCTCAAAGGGAGGCAACTTTCTGGACTTCCTGTTCGCTTTTCTATAAGACCTGTCCCACTGAAAAAGGGGTCTACTCCTAATAGAAAAATTTTGCCCTTTAGGACCAAATTCTTTGTTTTCAGAGTTGACTCCTATTGACATGGGAGACAAAAATGCTTTTGCAGAAGTTACCTCCCTTGAAAGTGTTTCCATTCCCCTTAAGTATGAATGTTGCTTGAGTCAATGTATTCATTGACGTATGTATTCATTGACGTATGAAAAACATTGCTTCCCAGTAGCTAATTACAGTCGAACTTCAACTTTGGGACCATGAAAATCTGTTCGAGACAGGAGTAGTTCGAGCCACTGAAGGCTAATGCCAGGAGGCATAACGACATACTTTAGGACATCTTTTTCTGTGTTCTATAATGAAAAATGTATGCTGTATGTACTCATTAGAATCGCCTCATCGAGGCGATTCTAATGAGTACACACAGCATACATTTGCAAGATAAAAGACGAAAATATCCTAATTTTACCCTCCCTATTTTTATGTACAGAAACTCCCTAGGGACTCAAGAATGGGTTCGACTCAGCCATGGTAAACGAGCCATCGGTGTTCGAGCCATCGAAGTTCCACTGTATTGTGTGAAAATTTTGTAAAATTACAGGAATGACGTGGCAGGATGCTCTTGACCAGTGCCCACCGGGGGTGGTACCGGCCTGTCACAATTCAACGGAATCAGTCACAGTATCCGGACCGGTAGAGGAAGTCAAACAGTTTGTTGAGGAATTGCAGAATAAGGGCAAATTTGCCAAGCTCGTGGATAGTGCTGGTGTAGCATTTCATTCATACTTCATGAAAGACGTTGCCATGTCCCTCAAAACTGCACTTGAAAAGGTAAACAAACTTAAGCTATAGCCTATAAAGTTGTGTTTGGAAACAAAGGGTACATTTAATCAGAAGTAAGACAATCAAACAAAATACTGCATTGGTCGGGCTAGATATCTTCGGCCAGTTAATCCTCATCACTGACCCTCGTATGAATCTAAAATACCTGGGGTAAGAGAAATCAAAAATTAATTGTTCATAAATAGTTAACAGGTCCGTGAAATGAACACTTCTTTAAATCCCTCTTTATTTAGAGATAATTGGGGTTTACGGGGTAAACATTATTTTTCTAATTTCTGCTCCAAGACATAGGTTGTGGGTACTCGTTAGAACTGCCTCACTAAGGCGGTTCTAACGAACAACCTCAACCTATGTTTAGAACATGTATAAAAAAATATCAAGGATTTTCATCAGAAAATTAGCCATTTTGGAGATGTGAAAAAATGCATTATGTCGCATAGGTGAGTTATGGTAATGATGTCCCTCAAAACTGCTCTTGACAAGGTAAACAAAGCTATAAAGGTGTGTTTGGAAACAAAGAGTACATTTTATCAGAAGTAAGAAAAGCGAACAAAAAATAGAAATTGTGTTTGTGAGACACTATGCCCCCAACCATATGCTTGTCCCTACATCGGACAGTAAACAGTCGCTCCTGATTATTTACATTAAAAATAAACCTGTCAAATATTAACAGATTTTAAACAAAAGTTACTTAGGTCATCTTAGCATTAGTAGCAAACAGACTGCCAAATATCATGAGCCTAGCTCAAGTTGTTCTCCAGTTATTTTGTTCACAAGGTTAATTTCCCTATAGCCAAAATGTATATTTCCAAAAAGGGGCATAACTCCATTAAATGTTTTCAGAATTTCGTCAAAAGTTAATCAGATCATCTACACATTAGACCCAAACTGTATACCAAATACCATGAGCTTAGCTCAAGTGGGTAGTTTACAGGCTAGGCATTTTTTCTGCCACAGGGCTTTGACTCCCCAAGGGCTCGATCATCACTGAGGGTTTTACTTCAAGGAGCAAGCAACTTTTACCCCACTGTCAAAAGTTAATTAGGTTGTCTACACCTAAGACTCAAACTGTATATCAAATATCATGAGCCAAGCTCGAGTGGTTCTCTAGATATTGTATTCACAAGGTTTCCCCATAGCCACAATGCATAAGTCCGAAAAAGGGCATAACTCCGTCAAATGCTTTTGGAATTTCGTCGAAAGTTAATCAGGTCATTTACACCTTAGACCCAACTAGTCTACTAAATATCATGAGCCTAGTTCAAGCAGTTCTCCAGATATTTTGCTCACAAGGTTTCACCATAGCCACAGTGCGTAAGTCCGAAAAAGAGCGTAACTCCATTAAATATTTTCGGAATTTCATCAAACGTTAATCAGGTCGTCTATATCTTAGACCCAAACTGTCTACTAAATATCATGAGCCTAGCTGAAGCAGTTCTCCAGATATTTTGTTCACAAGGTTTCCCCAATCGTTAACAAGTCCGTGAAATGAACACCCCTTCAAACCCCTCTTTATATAGAGAAAATTTGGATTTACGGAGGTATTTATTATTATTATTATTATTATTATTGCACATAATTTCTGTGATCTCATTAGAATCGCCTCAATGAGTCGGTTCAATCAAGCACTCACAGCCTACATTATTATTACTTGTAAGAAACGCCTATATTCCTAAATGAGACGGTTTCAACGAGCACCAACAACCTATATTCGGACTTAAAATAATAAAAACTACCAAACCTTTCCATCCGAAAATTACTTGTCATTACGATAACACACCCTTGCGAATTGGTGCATTTTTACACATCTCCGGCATAATGGCCATTTTTCTGATGAAAATCCTTGATATTTTTTCTTATAAACACTGCAAACATAGGTTGTGGGTGCTCATTAGAACCGCCTCATCGAGGCGGTTCTAACGAGTACCCACAACCTGATGAGGCGGTTCTAACGAGTACCCACAACCTATGTCTTGGAGCAGAAATAAGCGAAAATAATGTCTACCCCGATAAACCCCAGTTTTCTCTATAAAGAGTGGGGTATAGGGGGTCTTCATTTCACGGACTTGTTCACGTGATGTTAGAGAAACGAAAGACGCCATTCTATCACAGAGATGTGTAACCGTCATGTCTTCACTTTTTGGGCAGATCACATTTCAAGTCTGTGTCTATCCCAGGGTTTAGACCTAGCTTTTCTTATATGATGTGCAAGAATGTGTGCTTTTCACGCAAGCGTACAGGGTTTGCTCTCTGTCGGTGTCAAGCCTGTATTTGTATACTAGTGTCACATATTCCTGTATTGGTTTGGCTGGAAATTCACTCATACATTTTCTATATTTCAGGTCATAGTCTCAAAGCCAAGGTCAGACAAATGGATAAGTTCATCTTTCCCAGAGTCTGAATGGTCGTCAGATATAGCAAAGAACTCATCAGCTGATTACCACGTGCACAATTTAGTCAGCCCGGTGCTGTTTCACGACGCTCTTAGTCGCGTGCCAAGCAACGCTGTTGTTATAGAAATAGCACCGCATTGTCTTCTACAATCAATATTGAGAGGTTCACTAGGAACAGACTGTTACATACTGGGACTCATGAAACGAAATCATACAGACAACCAGAATTTCCTTCTTTCAGCCCTCGGGAAGTAAGTTGTTCATTGTTTTTTTTTTTGGTCAGAATGTAAATGCAGTGCAATAGTTTGCTGATCTATGTCTGATCAAATCAGTATTACCCCTTATTCTTTTGAATTGATTTATTAAGCCACACCATTGGTGCCTCTAAACCAATCAGCGCACTTGATATAATGCATTCGTTCAGCTCACACACTACATGGCACACAGTGAAGGTTCTTCTCAGTTGGCTTCTGTAGAAACCATTTGACCTGGATCTACACTGTTTGCAAATGTAGGGTTTGCCATGTTCAGCAGGATAATGGTTAAGAGTATTATAAGTTTCCGGGTTGCAACAACCCTTGTCCAGTTGTCCCCTCTTAATTTTATACTAGGCAGAAAAAATCAAAGTATATCTGAAACAAATAAAGATGATAGTGTGAAAATATATATGATATTTTCACACTGTGAAAAATAAATATGTATGATACTTTGATTGTGTAAAAATAACAAGTTATTTTTCACAGTGTGAAAATACCATATATATATATTCACACTGTGAAAATATCATTTTTACTTGTCTCAGATATGCTTTGATTTTACGATTTCCTGTCGGTCCTGTTACCGATTTTACTGCTGAGTATAAAATTAAGAGCGCCATTTGTACATTGTAAAACTTTGCTTGGACTCATGTGCTGAAACATTGGTGAACAGTATAGATCCAGGGTCTGCCATTACGAAAACAGGACTTTAAAAATGCATTGTCAACTTTACTGCCTGAAAAACAACAATTTTAAGATGAAAAATCGTGATATTTTTTATTTCTGCTCTAGAATATAGATTGTGGCTACTCGTCAGAACCACCTCATCAAGACGGTTCTGACGAGTACCCACAATCTATATTTTAGAGCAGAAATAAGAAAAATAAGGTTTACCCCAGTAAACCCCAGTTTTACTGTATAAAATTGGGGCTCAAGTGGGGTCAAAGTTATATAGGCGCGTTTTCGTGATGATTGTTTCCTAAAAGTACATACATTTTTGGGTTAATCGAACTAGGCTAAGCCTCCGTTTAGGTCGGTTTATTTTTCCCAGCCAATTCTTATAGAAAATCACCAGTACTGTCAATGATTTGAGTTTTCATCACGTTATCTAGTCCGTGAAATGAACATCCCCCTAAACCCTACTTTATATAGAGAAAAATGGGGTTTTCGGGGTATACATTATTTGTCTTATTTCTGCTCCAAGACATAGGTTGTGGGTACTCGTTAGAACTGCCTCAATGAGGCGGTTCTAACGAACACTCACAACCTATGTTTGCAGTATAGATAAGAAAATTATCACAGATTTTCATCAGAAAAGTAACCATTTTGGAGATGTGAAAAATGCACTATATCGCACGGGTGTGTTATCGTTATGTTTCTAACGTGTAATTTCAGATGCTATCAGCATGGTGTGAATCTCGACCCATTTAAACTTGCACCACCTGTACCATTCCCTGTCCCAAAAGGCACACCAATGATCTCCTCCCTGGTCCGTTGGGACCATACTTATTCGTGGGATGTGATAAAGATGACGGAGGACAAGACAGACGGGAGCAGCTTTGAAATAGATCTCACCAAAGATTCAGAGGACCGATTTCTACTGGAACATTTCATAAATGGACGTTCGCTGTTGCCGTTATCTGCTTATATTGTCTATGTTTGGAAGGCTCTGGCAAATAGGAAGGGTGAACAATGGGATACAATGCCAGTCCAGTTTAAAGACTTCACAGTACACGGGGCACTCGCTTTAAATTCAGACAGTAAGTAAACCTACGGTCGAACTTAAATACAACTCGAATACCTTTGTATTTGTTTGACATAGGGTTAGTTTGTAATACTGAGATTTCATCCGAGCACTCCATGTCTCAAGGTGTAATTGGGATCATGTTAGGATATCTAAACGATCTTCATTAAAATCAAGCTTTGTTGTGAGAACTCATAAGAATCGCCCAAAAGGCTATTCTAATGAGTACACACAATACCCAAAATATTATTAAATTGAAAACTTCACCACCAAGAAATGAAAATTTTCAGACAAGACATTCTGCTGTTCTCAAAACAATGATTTTGAGCAGAAATAAGAAAATTAATTTATCATATGACGTCGCGTCTGAGAGTGTAATAACGCCGTGTAATATTTTCGATAATCCACTAGTGGATTAAATATGCAAATTAGCTAGATACGTCCCGTAACGTTATATGTACGACGTCCTTAACGACGTCGCGTTTACTAATGGTGGAATATTGAAATTGTTGTAAACAATCGTGAATAAAATGCGTTTTAAATGCCATATGATAAATAGAATCTTGCATTCGTGCTCATGTATTATTGAATTTATTAAACTCGTTGAGGAAAAGGGATAAAATGCTCGGCAGAGACTCGCATTTTATCCTTTTCCTAAGCTCTTTTAATAAATTCAATAATACATGAACACTCATGTAAGATCCTCTATATCTACCACTGTAAACCTCAGTTTTATAATATAAAAGTGGGGTTTCAGTTGGTCAAAATTATATAGACATGTTTTCATAATGATTGATTTAGTGCCTCTAAATTGACAATACGAAAACATGCCTTTTTAATTTTGACCCCCTTTAAACCACAATGTTTTGCAGTAAAACTGCAGGGGTATACACTTTTGTGCACCCAACTTTTAAAAAAGTTGGTAGGGCATATTAGTTTGCCTTTGTTTGTTCGTCCGTTCATCAGCTTTTTTATGCATAGCATAATTTGGGAGCCATGCATGCTTGGGTTTTGAAATTTTATATATGGATTCGTAATGAGAAAGTAGGTGACACATATTTGATCACATCAGGATTATGTCCCTTTCCTTAGTTATAGTACTTTACAGCCTTGAAACTTTGTGAATAGATTGGTTGTGCAGCGTAGATGACCTCATTAACATTAGAATAAATTTTGGAAAATAGTAGACGAGTTATTGCACTATGAAAATATGAGCATTTTTACCTAGTTAACCTCAAAACTGTTAAAGCCAGACCTTTGAGACTTAATGAATAGATTGGTAGTGATGGTAAGATCGCCTGATTAACCTTTGAATAAATTTTGAATAATACTTCATGAGTTATGACCCTTAGTAAATTTGGGGCATTTTTACCTTACCAGCAGAATGCCTCAAAACGGTTAGAGCTACATGTAGAGGTGTGCTGTTTAGTAATTTGATTGGTCTCCGGACGTTTGCCCCCAGGACATTTGCCCCCAATGAAAAAATGCATTGATGGACATTTGCCCCCCCCCCCCCGATAAAAATGCGACCTGGACATATGCCCCCCAGAGCTTATTTTTTGTTTGGACATCTGCCACCAAGTGCTTATTTTGCAGGTGCACATATGCCCCCCATTGCTTATTTCAATACAAAATGATGACCAAAGAATTTTACATTGTAATTATGATTAAGAATAACAAACAGGTACTTGTTTTATCTTACTATTTACCAATTCACACATTCATTCTTTTTCATTCATTGTAGGATAAGTGGGTTTGGCCTTCTTACATGTATATTTTGTGCAACATAACTGAAATAGTGTATACCATTGAAAAACCCTTTGTATCCATTGCGACAACACATTCGGTGTGCTATAATGGCACTTCTAAAATCTGTGGAACTAGCATTTTTCATCTTTTAATCCTAGTACATGTACTTATAAATAGCTGGAGTCAAATTCATCGCTGATAACATTAATTTTCTAATAAGTATAAATGAATAAACATATTTTTTCTTATTGGTTTTTGTCCATGGTGAATCTGGGGGGGGGTGCAATTGCCCCTTTCTGAAATAAGCACTGGGGGGCAAATGTCCATACCAAAAATAACAGTGGGGGGGCAAATGTCAAGGTTGTATTTTCAACTGGGGGCAAATGTCTGTTAATACACATTTTCATTGGGGGGGGGACAAATGTCCTGGGGGGGGGGGGGCAAATGTCCTTGGGGGGGGGGGGGGGGCAAATGTCATGGAATCAATTTCATTGCTTGCGATGAGTAGATGACCTGATTAACTTTTGAATACATTTTGAAAAAATCGTCATGAGTTATGGCCCTTTGTAATATTTGGGAAGTATTACCTTGTCAGCAAAATATCTCAAAACCACTGGAGCTAGGGACCTTGAAATTTTATGATTAGATTGCTATTAATGAGTAGATGACTTGATTAACTTTCGAATGAATTTGTAAAAAAGTTAATGAGTTCTGGCCCTTTGTAAATTTGGGTAATTTTACTCTATCAAAATCAATTGGGGCTAGAGCCTTGGTATGTAGGGATTAAGTTACGAGTAATGAGTAGAGGAAACTGATTAAATTATTAATTAATTTAAAAAAAAAACTTCATTAGTCATGTCTCTTTGACAATTTGGGCAGTTTTGCCTTGTCAGCAAAATATCTCAAACTCCATTGGAGTCAGAGCCTTGCTTTAATGCCCCAAACTTTGAAAAAACTGGTGGGGCATATTGCTTTTCATTTGTTCTTCTGTCCATCCATCCGTCAGTTCGTTCGTTCATCACACTTTTTAATGCACATCATAATATGGGAACCATACTTGCTAGGTTTTTGAAATTTTATACATTACGAAAACAGGCCTATACAAATACATTGTAAATTTTACCACCAAAAAGTGAAAAATTTAAAATGACATATTGTGATATTTGTCTTATTTCTGCTCAAAATATAGATTGTAGGTACACGTTAGAACCGCCTCGGCGAGGCGGTTCTAACGAGTACCCACAATCTATATTTTAGAGCATAAAAAAGAAAAATAAGGTTACCCCTGTAAACCCCAGATTTTCTTTATAAAAATGGGGTTCAAGGGGGGTCAAAATTATATAGGCGTGTATTTGTGATGATATGAATTCCTCATGAGAAACAAGGTCACCCATATTGTTTTCTCACTACGGTTATGCCCCGTTCCTGAGTGATGTCCCTTTGAAACAAATAAGGATGAAATCTTGTCATCAAAGTGTCTCAAAAGGAACTGAAGATAGAGCTTTGACATGTTGTTACATTATTGGTAGTGAGGAGCAGATGACCTGATTAACTTTTGGATAACTTTTGACAATACTTCATGAGTTCTGGTCCTTTGTAAACTTGGGTAATTACCTTGTTAGCACAATATCTAAAAATAGTCACTAAACATCTTATGAATGAACACCCCTGTATAAAGAAAAAGTGGGGTAAGAAGGGTATACACTGTTTTATCAAAATATGTCGGGTCTGAGAATGTAATAACATCGTGTACTAAATGAAATCATCCACAAGTGGATTAAATATGCAAATTACTTGGATATACGCCGTTACATTGCGTACGACGCCTTTAACGACGTCGCGTTTACTTATTACGGAAAATTGACCTTTTCGTAAACAAATCGTGAATAAAATACGTTTTTCATCATGTGAACAACTCCGTGAAATGAAGATTTCTTATGTAAGCTGTTAGGATCAAGGACATCAAAAATAAATAGGGCCCCGAGTTTTTTTGCGGTTGTGCTTTAGTAATCACCCTGTCTGTCTGTCCGTCCGTCCGTCCATCCGTCCGTCATCCACATTTATAATGTTTTTCTTACTAGCATGGACACCGTCAAACACTTCAACTTCAAAAATTAAATATAAATCAAAACAAAAATACACAATGTCCACCCGTCCGACCACATTTTTCCTGTTTTTGAATTTGATATGACGTTGGCTGTTACAAGCAAAAATGCTCTTCCATGAATGAACGCAAACTTACTGTACAACCATCCTTACAGTACAACCATCCATTACGATAACACGCCCGTCCGACAAGGCGCATTTTTTTTCACATCTCCAATATGGCTACTTTTCTGATGAAAATCCCTGATAATTTTCTTATTTATACCGCAAACATAGGTTGAGGGTGCTCGTTAGAACCGCCTCAATGAGGCGGTTCTAACGAGTACCCACAACCTATGTCTTGGAGCAGAAATAAGAAAAATAATGTTTACCCCCGTAAACCCCTGTTTTCTCTATATAAAGTGGGGTTTAGAGGGGGTCTTTATTTCACGGACTTGTTCACGTGATGTATGATTGCATCAGTGACCATTCGAATAGTGCACAGCAAAGTCCACATTACGATGACACACCCGTGCGTCATAGTGCATTTTTCACATCTACAAAACGGTCAATTTTCTGAAGAAAATTTGTGATAGTATTCTTGTTAATACTCAAAACATAGGTTGTGGATACTCGTTAGAACCGCCTCAATCCATAACATTTGTCTTGGGAGCAGAAATAAGGAACATAATGAATACCCCTGTAAACACCAGTTTTCTCTATATTAAGTGGGGTGTAAGGGGGTGTTCATTTCACTGACTTGTTAGAGTGATGAAAGCCGTCAAATTGCTCCAGAATGCAGTTTTACCTTTTGGCCACCATCACTTAGCCATTTCTCATTAGATTGCCCATGTGCGGGGCGCTTTGTCAGATTCTGACAGCTCTTTTTAATATGAGTTTGGACATATGATCAAAATTGCCATCATGACCATATACATGTACAGCGAAAAATCTTTATTCTTTCTACGCCTTCAAAACTTCTTCTTAAAAACCAAATGGCCCCACATACACTCAGCACTCATCTGCGTGGTTAAGGTACATTGGTCCTCTGGTTGAACATTTAACATTACGAAAACACGCCAATACAAATGCACTGTAAACATAACCGCCAAAAAAAACCCGAACATTTTAAGATGAAAAATTGTGATATTTTTCATATTTCTGATTACACTATAGATTGTGGGTACTCGTCAGAACCGCCTCGTCGAGGTGGTTTTTACGAGTACACACAATCTATATTTTAGAGCAGAAATAGGAAAATAAGGTTTACCCCTGTAAACCCCCGTTTTACTATGTAAAAGTGGGGTTCTAAAGGGGCGTGTTTTCGTAATGGCAAAGAGGTCAAAAATGATTATTCTTTTACCCCTGCTATGATTAATTGTGTTTGTCACATTTGAGGGATGTTCGAATATTTATGATTTCAGCAAAGCTGCGCTTGGACGTTAACTTTACACCTGGATCCGATGATTTCCAAGTCCTTGAAAAACATGAAGTGGTTTGTAGTGGAAAAGTCTCAGTTCCAGATAGCAAGACCTTGAAAGCGTTCTTCGCCAAAGAACTTAATGATTTGGAGAACACCCATGAGCCTTTCACCCTTAATACCGAGGATGTGTACAAGGAACTTCATCTTAAAGGATATTCATATGGACCTAGCTTCCAGTTAGTACAGGCGTGTCTAGCTGAAGGTAAGTAAAGTGTCATGCGAAAATGTGTTTTTCTCATTTGCAAAAAAAGGACACGATCATCGTGCATAGTATCGCGTGTTGGAAAGTACTGTACCTTCAGTTTCTATGTCATATTGTAATAACACGCCCGTGTGACATAAGGCAGTCTTTCATTGCGAAAACACGCATATTCAAACACATTGTAAACTTTATCACCGACAAAATAAAAAAAAATCAGATGAAAATTGTGATATTTTTTTCTATTTCTGTGCAAAATATACATTGTGGGTACTCGTTAGAACCGCCTCGACTCATCTAGGCGGTTCTAATGAATGCCCACAATCTATTTTTAGAGCAGAAATAAGAAAATTAAGGGTTACCCGTGTAAACATGTAAACCACAGTTTTACTGTAGAAAATTGGGGTTCAATGGGGTAAACATTTTATAGACATGTTTTCGTGAGGCATTTCTCCAAAACGGTTGTTTTTATTAGGAAACTTCATGTTGTTTCTCTAATTTTTACTCCAAACATATGTTGTGGATACTCGTTAGAAATGCAACAGTTTATTTTGGGTTTATAAATCTGAAAAATATTACACATTTTCAACAGATAAGTAACTATTTTTTAGATATGAAAGAATGCACTATGGCACACGGATGTGTTATCGTAAGAGAAAAAAACTGTTTTTCGCTTTGCGAAAACCATTACGCAAACACGCCTATACAAATACATTGCCACCTTTATCGCCGAAAAAATGAAAATTTTATGCTGAAAAATTGTGATTTTTTTCTTATTTGCTCAAAATATAGATTGTGGGCACTGGTTAGAACCGCCTCATCGAGGCGGTTCTAACGAGTACCCACAATCTATATTTTAGAGCAGAAATAAGAAAAATAAGGTATACCCTGGAAAGCCCAGTTTTACTCTATAAAAGTAGGGTTCAACGGGGTTCAAAATTATACAGGCGTGTTTTCGTGATGCAAAGGACAAGATTAGCCTGCACAGTCACGCGTGTTTGAAGGTACTGTACCTTTAGTTTGTATATCATATTGGAATAACACACCCGGGGGATATAAGACAGTCTTTCATGTCTCCAAAACGGTTGGTTTTGTGAGTAAAATTCGTATTACAGTCGAACTTCAATAGCTCGAACACCTTTATGACCTCGAAAATCTGTTCGAGACAGGGGGAGTTCGAGCCACTGAGGGTTACTGCTAGGAGGCATAACGAGATACTTTTAGACATCTTTTCGGTGTTCCATAATGAATATGTATGCTGTATGTACTCATTAGAATCGGCTCATCGATGCGATTCTAATGAGTACACACAGCATACATTTGTAAGATAAAAGACTAAAATCTCCTTAATTATCCCCCACTGGTTCATATGTAGAGGATTTCGCTAGGGGCTCAAGAATTGGTTTGACTCATCCATGGTAAACGAGCCATCGGTGTTCGAGCTATCGAAGTTCTTCTGTATTTCTTATTTTGGCTCAAAACATAGGTTGCGGCTGATCGTTCGAATTGATGAGGCTCTAACAAATACCCAAAACCTATGTCATAGAGCAGAAAAAAGAAACATAATTTGTCCCCCTTCAGTTATATAAAGAGGATTTAGCGGGGTCTTTTCATTGCATGAACTTATCAACATAATGTATCCATCACGAAAACACGCCTATATAATTTTGGCCCCCTTCAATCCCACTTTTAAATAGGAAAATAGGGTTTACAGAGGTAAACCTTATTTTTCTTATTTCTGCCCTAAAATAAAGATTGTGGATACTCGATATAACCGCCTAACTGAGGCGCTTCTAACGAGTACCAACAATCTATATTTTGAGCAGAAATAAGAAAATTATCATATTTTTTTATCTAAACAATTTCGATTTTAGGAGGTAAAGTTTACAATATACAGTGATATTCCGCTATTAAGACCACCTAAAATTAAGACTTATCCTGCTTTAAAAAGCTTATTTAGAAGGTTTCAGTATTTCTTTCTTTGTGTTGTCTTCAACCAGTGTCCTCTGGCCATAGACCACCTTTGGGACTGTTCAAAAGTGGTCTTAAAGACCACTTTTGAACAGTCCCAAAGGTGGTCTTAATATAGGAATTTTAGTGTATTTGTATAGGCGTGTTTTCGTAATTCGTTTGCAAAAAGCAAAGGACAAGATCGGCCTGCGCATTATCGCGTCTTTGGTAGTATTGTACGTCTACTTTCCGTGTCTAAATGTTTGGAGATCTTAACCCTTGTTCTGCTGAATATTCATATATGCCACACCCACTACCAAATATCAACCAATCAGATTACTTGATGCAAATTATTGCAACAAATTCACAATCTGAATGGCAAACAATGTAGATCCTGATCAGATGGCTTCTTCAGAAGCCATCTGATCTGGATCTACATTGTTTCAAAGATAAGGCATATCCGGGATTAGCAGGACAAGGGTTAATATATACCTAAGCTGTTGAAGGTGGCATTTTTAGCTCACCTGAGCCGAACAAGGGTCTGTTGTCTGTCGTATGTCTGTCAACATTTTCAAACATCGTCTTCGCCGAAACCACTGAGCCGATTGAAGTCAAATGTTATGGGGAGCATTCATGGAATAGAGGAAAGAAAATTCATTCGTGGGGTCTGGGTAACATAACCAAGATGGCCGCCATGCCACTATAAGGTAGAACCCTTCAAAAATCTTCTTCTCCGGAACCAGTGAGCCGATTATCATGAAACCTAGTATGAAGCATTCGGGACTAGGTTCCATCATAATTTTTTAAAATGATGACCCTCGGATGAGCTTTTTTACTCCGGGGTCAAATTTGGTCACACAGACATTTGTATGGAAAAAAGTCGAAACTGAACACTTTCTTGATACTGTTGCAGCCTGTGATCAGAAAATTGGTAGTTGCAGTAAGTTAAATGAGTGGATAAAGCTGTAGGAGTATTCAAGGCCAAGGTCATTCCTAGACCTTGGTCAAATGTCATTACGATATGGAAATATAAAAAACATGTTTTTCACAGAATTTGCTGGGCCATTCTTGACCAGATTTCATGCATAAACCTTTAAGAACAAGTTAAAGAAAAGTGAACAAGATGACCATTATTCCCATATAAGGTGAAAATCCTTCAAAAATAAAATAAAAAAAAATCTTCTTATCTGGAACCAGTGGGCCGATTGTCCTGAAACTTGGTATGTAGTATTTGGGACTCGGGCCTATCATAGTTTGTTCAAATGTTGACCCTCGGATAATTTTGACCTATTTTAAGTGAAGGTCATATTCGGTCACATAGGGTTTTGTATAGACAAACGTCAAAACTGGACATTTTTTAAACTATTGCAGCCTGTGGTCTGAAAATTGGTAACTGCAGTAAGCTAAATGAGTGGATGAAGCTACACACTACAGGCATTTTCAAGGTCAAGAACTTTGACCTTGGCCAAGGTCATTCAGATAGGAAAATTAAAATTTGTTTTTCAAAGAAACGACTTGGCCGTTTGTAACCTAATTTCATGTGAAAGCCTTTAGAAACGAGTAAATGAAAACTGATTAATTTGCGTTTGGTCACATGCCCTGCCTCCTGCAGTTTACATCCGATCAAGCTGAATCTTCATAAATTGTTAGACCATGATCTGGGGCAGCGCATATTGTTTCGAGGTTATGTTTTACCAAATAATAATAGAGTTATGCTCCTTTGAAATTTTTTGTAAACTTTTCGTTTCTGGAATACTCCTCCTACAGTTTACATCCAATCAAGCTGAAACTTCCTACATTGTTAGACCATTATGTGGGGCAGCGCTTATTGTTTCGAGGTTATGGTCGACCAAATAGAGTAATGCTCCTTTGAATTTTTTATAAACTTTTCGTTTCCAGATAACTCCTCCTACAGTTTACATCCGATCAAGCTGGAACTTCATTCGTAGTTAGACCATGATGTGAGACAGTGCATAATTTTTCAAGCTTATGGTCCACCAAATAATAATAGAGTTTTGCCACTTTGAAATTTTTTTAAACTTTTCGTTTCCGGATGACTCCTCCTACATTTTACATCCGATTTAGCTGAAACTTCAAATATAATTAGACCATGACGTGGGGTAGCGCATATTGTTTCGAGGTTATCGTCCACCAAATAATAATAGAGTTATGCCCCTTTGAAAAACTCTGTAAACATTTTGTTTCAGGATAACTCCTCTTACATTTTAGATCCGATGATGTTGAAACTTTACATACAGTAAGACCGTGCATATTATTTTGAGGTTACGGTCTGCCAAATATTACCAGAGTTATACCACTTTCACAGATTTTTCTAAACATTCCATTTCCGGATAATTCCTCTTACGTTTTACATCTGATGAAGCTGAAACTTAACATATAGTAAGACGATGATGTGGAACAGTACATATTATTTTGAGGTTACAGTCCGTCAAATATTACCAGAGTTATTCCCCTTTTCACAAATTTTCTAAACATATGTTGTTTCCGGATAATGCCTCACACATTTTACATCTGATGAAGCTGAAACTTTACGTATAGTTAAACTATGATTTACACCAGCGCATATTATTTCAAGGTTACAGTCTACCACTTATTGCCAGAATTATGTCTATATTATTTTGAGGTTATGGTCCACCAACTATTACCGACCATGAAAATTTTTGGAGACCGGTTATTGAGGGTTATTAATAGTGCCAGGTAAGAATATATGGAACACATATTGTTCCTTGGTTACATTCCAAAAACTCAAACTTGTACAACAGTCAGTATATATATGCTCGATCTTTCTTATTGCCACAGGCGTATAAAAAGTGGAAGTAAAACAAAGATCAGGGATCGATACAATTAACTTACTCCACCTATCAAAGACACCAAAGGGAAAGAAACACAAACATGAAGCGACCGGACCATAATGGAAACCTAAACAAAGGAAGGCCATAAGGACAGTTACTTTCCCACAAAATGGCCGTCCAAAATAAAAAGACACTAGTGATATACACAGTAAGTAACAAACAACAACATAAATAAACAACCACAGAAGAACCGCCTTGGAACGGTCGGTGGAAAGTATTCCACTGGGGGGCTTAAATCGATTTTACATGGCCATAATCCTCGCCCTTACCTCTGTCGCGGTATACACTAATTTTATTTAGTCCGCATGAAGGCTTCCTAACTCTTCCTCCGCTTGCGGAGCTCTTGTTCATCTTTAAATCGAGCGCTGTTGATATTACTTCATAGGCTGACGTAATGCACGAGGTCTAAACGTGCTCTTGGACGTCACGTTGTATTACTACCTGTCGCTGTGTGAAATGGGCCCCGTCAAGCGATTTTGGTACTTATCGCCTATGCGAGCAGCGAAGGTTCAGGCGAGCCTGCGCATCCGCGCAGTCTCGCCAGAACCTTCGCTGCTCGCTCATACAAGCAGTGAATCAAGCGGAACCTTCAGACAGAAAGCCATATTCCTGGCCCCTCTGAATGGCTAGGCATGCGCAGTTAAAATTTGCCATGACGGAATGCTCGAAGACACAAATTCGCTTGGCGGGGCTCATATAGTTCTGAGATTCTCGCTGATGAACTTCATCGAACTATATAGAGGATCTTACATCAGTGTTCATGTATTATTGAATTTATTAAACGAGTTGAGGAAAAAGATAAAATGCGAGGCTTTGCCGAGCATTTTATCCTTTTCCTCAACGAGTTTAATAAATAACAACGAGTTTAATAAATAACACATGAGCACGAATGCAAGATCCTATTTATCATATGACATTTAAAACGCATTTTAGTGACGATTGTTTACAAAAATGTCAATATTCCGCCGTTAGTAAACGCGACGTCAATAAGGACGTCGTACATGTAACGTTACGGGACGTATCTAGCTAATTTGCATATTTAATCCACTAGTGGATTATCGAAAATAATACATGGCGTTATTACACTCTCAGACGCGACGTCATATGATAAAAAACGTTTATTTCGACCAGTCAGATCGCTTGAAATGTACATAATGATAGAGAATTGGAATTTTTGAGTAATGATTTATACCTAGTGGCAGGACATTTTGTAAACTTTTCCGTTTGACAGTGAACTCTTTCATATCCGTCTTAAACGGTCATTTTTAACGAAGATTTGTCATATGTCATGCCTAAGTTGTACCCACAACCTTTGTATTTGGGCTGGAAAATAAAAAGAAAATAGTGTTTACGCCCATAAACC
Organism: Lucinisca nassula; assembly: GCA_963580285.1. Lineage (NCBI taxonomy): Eukaryota > Metazoa > Mollusca > Bivalvia > Lucinida > Lucinidae > Lucinisca > Lucinisca nassula. The sequence continues at coordinate 107,899,284 of OY757023.1, read as the reverse complement.
CAAGTTTTCTTTATATAAAGTGGGGTTTGGTGGGATGTTTATTACACGGACTTGTTTACAGAACTAGTTCTGTCTTCATTACGAAGACACGCCTATATAATTGTAAACTGGGGTTTACAGGGGTATATATTATTTTTCTCATTTCTACTCTAAAACGTAGAATGTGGGTACTCGTTAGAACCGCCTTCTTGAGGCGGTTCTAAAGAGTACCTACAATCTATGATTAAAGCAGAAATATGAAAAATATCAGAATGTTTTCATCTAAAATGTTTCGTTTTTCATCTGGTAAAATTTCCAATATATTTGAATAGGTATGTTTTCATAATGCCGAACAAATGGTCATGATCTCCCACATGTTGGAGCCCTTGATGTTTTACTGGTTTTCGTTTGACAGGGTTATATGGTCAATTGGAATGGACTGGTAACTGGATCACTTTCCTTGACGCTATTACTCACATACAAGTTCTGTTAACCGCGCAGCAGTATTTACCAGTCAGTAAAGGAACAATCGTCATCGACCCAGCAGAACACGTCAGGAAACTGAGAAATGCTGATATCGCCAATAAAGGTTTGTTTTACATATCAATTTACAGCAAACACGTTTATTTTATACTCTGTAGTGAAATCAATGAATATCAGAAACAAATAAAAATGATATTTTCACACTATGAAAAATAACACGACCTTGTTATTTTCACAGTAGCAGCCCGGACTACGTTTTTCTCGCCAAAATTCATATGTAATCGATAAATTAATTCTGTAAAATACCTTGAAAAACACTCTTTGAACTGTAAAAAAATGCTGTATTCAAAATGGCGATCTGTTTATGTTTTGATACTGACAGTTGTGACGTCATACACAGGTCCAAATTGTGACGTATGATACAATGGAGCAATTACCGTAAATATCCGCATAAAATCAAAATATAACGCGTGAAAATTTGGATGTTTTCAACTCACTCGATGAAATATGTTTGGTATCCACCTAAAAAGTAAATTTTCTCTATTTAGTTAAGAATAGGGGCGTAATCTTTCATACTTTAGTAAATACAGTGACTCACGGACGTCACATAATCATTTAGTGAGGTCGAAGTAAACCGTGGTTCTTTTCCAATGTGGATTGACGATGGTGGCGTTGTGACTCAACGATGCTGTTCCGATGTTAACAGAATGAATGCCTTTTTTGTGTGTGTTTGGGGTGGGGGTGGGAATGGGGAGGGTTTCATAATTTCAACCCTCAATCTATTTTGTATGTCAAATTACGGATGGAAAATAATATGAATATAAGTAATAACCTTACGATAACACACCCATGTGACATAGTGCATTTTTCCTCATTTACAAAATGGCTACTTTTCTGATGAAAATCCGAGAATGTTTTCTTATTTAAACTGCAAACATGTAAGTGCTTGTTGGAACCGCCTTAATGTTCACGTGATGAATAAGGCTGCAAACGCCTCCTTACACCGGCTTGAGCGATATTCGATTTTCAAACTAACCAGAATGGGCTCAGTAATCCCAATGATCTGCACTATGATGAAGCACGGGGAGACTTTTTACGGCCGCCACATGGTATTTAACACCGGCTGCAGTGAGGTAAAATAAAAAGCTAAAAGGTTGCTTTTGAAAACAAAGAACACATAAAAGAACGAAAATCGGACACAAAAGCCTTCGTGGTGAAGTGGTTATGCTATTTGCCTTGTAAACCAGAAGTCGCAGGATCAATCCCGGCCTTCCTCAGACTTTCGGTTGAGTCTTTAAACCAAGGTCCCGTCTGCATATGATCTAAGCTGTTGATTAGACGTAAAACTCCAACAGTCACTCTCTCAGCCTTTTCATGCATTAACATTAGTCAGGTCTCTAGGAAGCTATTTGAACACGAGGCCGCTAGGCAGAGTCTTCAAATAACTTCTGAGGGACTCTGCGAAAGCTATTGCAATGAAATAACCATTGATAATCGTTGTTCTTGCATTACTTACGTTCCATATTGTAACGAAACGCCCCCAAATCTTCATATAAACTCCGTATAAAATAGAAGTGGAGGCATTGATCAGGAATCGATACAATCAACCCACAGCACAGAGACACCAAAGGGAAAGACTCACAAACATGAAACAACAGACCCTAATGGAAACACTTCAAATGACCGGCAAACCAACAAGGCGGCTAGTTCAGAATGTTCTTTACAGTTACTACAGTTACGCAATGACCCTCTGGCGTCATCGCAAAATTCTAAAATACTACGTTCAGGGCGATAACATTCCGTCGCTCAACGTTACATAAAGAAGATAAAAGTAAAGGCAGTGATCAGGAATCGATCCAATTAGCCCACATCACCCATCAGAGATACTAAAAGGAAAGAAACACAAACATTAAATAACTAGACCCTAATGGAAACACCAATGGCGGAAAACCAAAAGGACAGTTAATTTCCCACAAAATGGCCAATTGGCTATCCAAAACAACAAGATATTAGCGATACACACTCTCAAAGACAAACCCTAACAACAATAAACCACGACAGAAGAACCGCATTGGAATTGTCAGTGAAACGAATTTCCCTGGGATTTTCACTGACCGTTCCAATGCGGTTCTTCTGTCGCAATTTAGACAAATACTTTGCTCACTGCCTAACTCATCAGTTCAATATCTCCGAGAACACAAAATCAAACAACCACAGAGATGAAACAATGGGGAGGACTCGATAGCTGGTAACCACTGAAATGCTGGAGCAAAGGAAAAGCAAAAGTAAGAGTCCGATGGGCCCGACCAGAGACAGTGCGACGCCCATCTTTTGAGTTAAAAAGTTCAAAGTCCATGTCCATGTTAAACAGCTCGGGCATTTGATGATTTTAACATTAGTTATGATTGTGGTCCATTCAAAAATAGCTTCAAACAGCTATGTTCAGTGAATATTATGCAAAAACAATACTTCAGTGCCTCTTCATAAGGTCTCTAACGAGTTCCCACACTGTATGTTTTTGAGCAGAAATTAGAACACTAATGTATATGCCTGTAAAATCCGGTTTTGCTACATAAAAATGGGGCTTAAGTGGGTCAAAATAATATAGGCGCGTTTTCATGATGCGTAATGAAAACAAAAACACTGAACCCTGACTTATATAGTGAAAGAGGGGTTAACGTTGTTATTTATAATGTTTTTTTTTTCGTTGAAACAAAATTATGGGTACTCGTTAGAACAGCCCTATTGAGACTGTTATAACGCGCACCCACAATCTTCATATAGACCAGTAATAATGAAATGGGCCCCGTCAAGCGATTTTGGTACTTATCGCCTATGCGAGCAGCGAAGGTTCAGGCGAGCCTGCGCATCCGCGCAGTCTCGCCAGAACCTTCGCTGCTCGCTCATACAAGCAGTGCATCAAGAGGAACCTTCAGACAGAAAGCCATATCCCTGGTCCCTCTGAATGGCTGGGCATGCGCAGTTAAAATTTGTCATGACGGAATGCTCGAAGACACAAATTCGCTTGGCGGGGCTCAAATGATATAGATAAAATTTGCATCTGAAAAATGGTAGTTAAGGAGATATGAGCCCCGCCAAGCGAATTTGGGATGCCGTTTCAGCATACGGTTGTATCGTTATGTATATTGCAGGAATACCGGTGTGGTCGGACGTTAAAGTTTTCAATATGAACCGATGTGGCGGCGTCCACTATCAAGATTCATTTGATTTATCCAATCGTCAATCCAGACAAAAACCCGCCACCTGTGAGACGTACTCTTTTGTACCATACACTCGACAACTTGGTGTGGATTCCGAAAATAATTCACTGAACGATTATATGGAGCAGTGCTCGTCTTTTTCAAAAACAATTTCAGAATCAAATAATAAGAATACCCAGGCCTACACAAAAGGGTTACACGTTTTCAATGAGAAAACTTGTACAAACGCCGGTAGTAAAACTGGGTCCAGGTTTTCTGATCCAAAGCAACATAGCTTCTTGAAGTTGCTAAGGGAAATGAACGGCATTTCAAAAGAAGTTAATTGTATCGAAATGTCCAAAGAGCTTTATGAACAAAGTGCTGAGAACCTAGAAAGAGATGCATTATTGTCAAACTTACTTCAGCTTGAAGTCTTGAAGCCATGCTTGGATGTAGTATGGGAAAACATTTTGTGCAAGAATTTAAAGATACTTGAAATTTCAAAAATGCGCATATCTGACAGAATCCAGGAACTAACTCCCCCTATACTGGATATTACAAGAGCAGTGGCTACGACGAATTTCACTGTTCCTGAAAAACTAAGCAATGAATCTGCTGATTTAGAAATTCTGAACTGGGAACCAGGAAGCAAGGTACCAAACCTGGTAGAGAAATTCACACTTGTTATTTTTGACAATGTTCTACGAAAACAGACGAACATTAGAAATACACTTAAGGATACGTCAAGTATCTTGAAACAGGGCGGATTTATCCTTATACACGACTTCAGCTCCAATTTCCACGTGGCAGCACTTGTGGACGGCGTGCATGGTACTTCGCACCACATTTGCGATGATTTGAATGAACGGACTCATGCAATTTATTGTGATGTGGCAACATGGAGAAGTATGTTTGCTGAGGAGGGATTCGAAATTATTTACGAAGTGTCGGATATGCTTTCATCGTTGTTTCTGTTACGAGAGCGGTCACAAAGCAAAGTAGAGCGACAGATATTCTTGCAGCTAGACGGACAAACATTTGACTGGGTGGACCAACTTAAGAAAAGGTTTGCAGAAGTCGGCAAAAAAGCCAAAGGAGAGAATCTATGGTTGAAGGCAGACGACACCATCAGTGGTATTCTTGGAATGGTTAACTGTTTACGAAATGAACCAGGAGGTGAAAAGCTGAGGTATGTTTCCTTTAAGATTTTATCTAAATTTCTGATTTTGTTTAGCTGACCTGAGCTGAAGGCTCATGTGTGAGCTAATAGTATGGCATGGATCCAATGTCTGTCGTCTGTTGTCTGTCGTCTATCGTCTGTTTATCAATACATTCAAACACCTCCTCTGAAACCGCTTGGCGGATTGAAATAAAATTCCATTTGGAGCTTTCATGGAACAGGGCATCGAAAGTTTGTTCCCGGGGTCCAGGTCTCATGGCCAAGATGGCCGCCAATCTCTGAAACCAGTGGGTTGATTGGCATGAAATTTGGTTAACAATTAGGACTTGGGCTTTGTTTAAATGATGACCCTCGAATAACATTGACCTATTTTCCACCAAGGACAAATTTCGTCACATAGACTTCTGTAGGAGGAAATGTCAAATACTTTTTGGAAACTATTGCAGGCTGTGATCTGAAAATTGTCAGATGAAGTTAGCATGTTAAATGTAACCAATTTTCATAAGAAAGTGTTTAGGAATAAGGAAATGAAAATTAATTATAGTTTGGTCACATGACCAGGATAGCCGTTACATATCAGGTAAAAACCCATAAAAATTCTTCTTCTCCGGAATCAGTGGCCCGCTTGGCATGAAATTTGATATGTAGCATTGGGGATGTTCAATTGATGACCCTCGGATAACCTTGACCTATTTTACGCCAAGGTCAAATTTGGTCACACAGACGTTTGTATGTTGTTGTTTTATTAGGAAACTATTGCAGCCAGTGCCTTAGAAATTATTAGCCGCAGTTAGCAGAGTGGGTGAAACTATAGGAGTATTCAAGGTCAAAATCATTCCTTGACCTTGGCCCAAGGTCATTCAGATACGGAAATCAAAACTTGTTTTCCACAGAAACCATTTGTGCAATTGTAAACAAATTGCATATGAAAGCTTTAATGGAAAATAAATGAAAATTGATTAATTTTAGTTTGGTCGCATGACATACTGACCGCCATGCCTAAATAAGGTAACCCTTCAAAAATCGTCTCCGGAACCAGTAGGCTTATTGCTATGGAACTTGGTATGTAGCATTGGGGACTCTTGCCCATCATTGTTTGTTGAAATGATACCACCTGATGATCTTGACCTTTTTTATGCTAATGATGAAATGGGTCACATTGGGGGAAAAGTCAAAACTATGTACTTTTCAGAAACAATGGCAGCCCGTGATCTGAAAATTGGTAGATGCAATTAGTGTGTTGATGAAACTTACCCCTCAAAAATCTTCTTCTCAGAAACCAAATGGCTCCTTAATGATTCAGTACTCAGTAGAACAATTCAGAACATTGGTCATCTGGTTTAAATACATCCGAACCTCGATAACTCTGTTACCTTTTGAAATGATACCACCTGATGATCTTGACCTTTTTTATGCTAATGATGAAATGGGTCACATTGGGGGAAAAGTCAAAACTATGTACTTTTCAGAAACAATGGCAGCCCGTGATCTGAAAATTGGTAGATGCAATTAGTGAAGTGTGTTGATGAAACTTACCCCTCAAAAATCTTCTTCTCAGAAACCAAATGGCTCCTTAATGATTCAGTACTCAGTAGAACAATTCAGAACATTGGTCATCTGGTTTAAATACATTCGAACCTCGATAACTCTGTTACCTTTAGAACCAATGTTTACATTTGTGACCATGAAATGTATTCAAGATTGGTGTAGTTCATACAATTGAGGCTAGTACATAGTACCAAGTATAATTGATAATAGGAATCACTTAACGATGTTCTTAATATTTTATAAAATAAAGCTATATTTTGTGTGCTCATTAGAACAACCTTATTGAGGCGATTCTTATGTATACACATAATACACCTTTTAAAGAGAATTCAAAATCAAAATCCACTAAAATATCAATATATATGGCCATCTGGAGCTATTGCATAAATAAATTCTCCAGGGATTCAAAAGCGAGTCCGAGAATGCCAAGGTAAACGAGGATTCCGTGTTATAGCTACTGAAATTTAGCCGTAGTGAAAGGTAAAGGCACAGATCCACGGTATCAGACGCCAAGAAAGCTCTAAACCAATAGTAATCAAGAAAAGAAGCAAACCTTTACAAACAAGCAAAGCCTTCTCAAGCCACTGAAACATAACTAATTTACACGAAGGCACACTGAACATCAAACTATCCCATGCATCATCTTAACCCTTATCTTGCTGAATATTCATTTAAGCCACACCCATTTCAGTCTGTCAACCAATCAAATTACTTGATGTAATTTATTGCTACAAATTCATAAACAGTGTAGATCCTGATCAGATGGCTTCTTCAGAAGCCATCTGATCTGGATCTACACTGTTTGCAAAGATAGGGATTGTCGTGAACAGCAAGATAAGGGTTAACGCAGCTAAGCTAAAACGGAACCACAGCTGTAGGGCGGCCGGAACAAAAAAAGCAGTAAGCTCCGAATATAGAGTTAATGAATATTCAAACCTGGCCATTCAGTCTAATGAAGATTCACAACAACATGTACAAATGGATTCACGTGGAAGTGTCCTAGCTCAGCAGTAAGTCATAAACGCAACATGCTGAGTAAATCAAGAAACGTTTGGATCACGGATATCCGAATTTGGAAACTAAAACATTGGGCTCCAGTCCTCATTATGATTAAAGGTGAGATTTTCTCAGAATCCAAGTAGTCCCCGGTAAGCTATATCTTTCCGATACAAGTCAATAAGATATTTAAAACACTGTACATAAATAGTTCAGTTACATCTCTCTGTTATCATGCATCAAAGTTTGTGGAAATCTATAATAACAAAGGTTAAGGGCATCTCTGTATCAGTTACCGTGATATGTCAATGACTGTTAATTTGTTTGTTTATTTGTATTTGTGTTAAACGACCCAGTCAACACTATTTAGGTCATTTGTGAGCCGGTCAGTTTACCTACCAACACTTTTCCTGGATAGGCTTATACGTAAGTGGTTAACCAGTACAGTGGGCATTCTTTCGCCAGAAGCCGTCCTCGGTAGCTCAGGCGGATACGCGTCTGCCTGTTGATCAGGAGGACGCAGGTTCGATACCTGCACGGGTCCGCAACATTCTTTCTAGGAGATTAATCATGAAATCTTTTCTATGGTCATTCTCTCCCTTCCGCTGATTCAAGAAGGACCGTTGCTATTTTCTGATAGAAACAATTGCACTGTACTCGTAAACTGCTTACGTACATGTCTGCCCAGGAAAAGTGTTGATAGGTAAACTGACCGACTCAAAAATGACCTAAAAAGTGTTGACTGGGTCGTTAAACTCAAATACAAACAAACAAAAAAACTTTCTCCAGAAAAAGACAACTCTCATTCGTAAATCAGCGGAAGGGAGAGAATAATCGTAGAGGTGAATTCATGATCTTTCTCTACGTACGAATGCTGCCGACACTGGCAGAAGTCGAACCCGCGTCCTCCTGACCACCAGTCAGACGCGCATCCGACTGAACTACCGAGGCCGGCAACGACGACTGTAAATACTTAGGTAAATAATATGCCTATATCAGTCACAAACATACGAGGACTGTTCAAATATAAATGCAACTAAGCACATAAAAATGATTCCGTGATAGATTTCGATGAAAAATTTATTTTGTCCCCTCAAAGTATTCCCCTTTAACAGATATACAAACTTTCAGTCTCCTTATCCAATCATTGAATGCATTTTGGTAGTCTTTTCGAGGTATACTATGAAGGCACTGGAATATTGCAGAACCGAGGTGTTTGCGCTGTACAAATTTTCGACCAGAAAGGTATATTTTTTCAGCCGCGGGAACAAAAAAAAAGTCACCCAGGGCAAGGTCAGGGGAATACGGGGGGTGAGGGAGTTCAACCACCTTTTCCTGCTTCAGATAGTCTTGCACAATGAACGCCTTGTGCGATGACGCATTGTCATGTAGCAATCTGACATTGGCCAAACCAGTTGCGGGTCTTCGTTCTTTGAAATATTTCTTCAATTTTCGAAGAACTTTATTCTTGTAAAACTTCGCATTTACAGATTTGCCTTTAGGCACAGCAACCTGAATAGCTGGGCCCTGATTTGAAAAGAAAATGGCATACATTACCTTCTTGACGCTCATGGTCCGCTTTGCAATGCATGGTCTTTTGCAATACTTTGTTGCCCATATTTTGTTCTGAATCTTTCGTTTTGGCTCAAAAAAGTGAACCCATGTCTCGTCACCTGTGACGACATAAGCGAAAGACCGTGCATTGTAATTTGGAAACTTTTTAAGCAGCTTCTTGGCGCACTGAACGCGTGTCTTTTTCTGCTCATCTGTCAAAAGAAGGGGAATCCATCTAGCACAGATCTTTCTCATTTTCAAATCCCGTTTCAGAATTGTATGAGCTGCTCCTAATGAGATGCCAACCATACTAGCTATTTGCCTAGTGGTGTATCGTGCATCGGAAGCAACTATTTCTTTCACTCTAGCAACCATCTTGGCAGATGTTACTCTTTTCTGCCGACGATCATGTGGTGCATCTTCTGTTGAGCCTAGCCCACAGCTGAATTTCTTACACCAACGATAAACTGTCGGAAAAGATTATGCCCATAAACCGAACATATTTCATCAAAAATGACTTTGCACCGTATACCAAGAAAACAACGATTCTTAATCTAGGACCGTTTTTCAACGGCGTACTCTGACCTTCTTCCAACCATGTTTTGTATTAGAATACAAGAGAAGACAGTGTTTATCGAACGATATACATGGCTAAAGTCAACGGATATAACGGAAACCTTAAAGCCCGACGTGAGAAACAAAAGCTTATCATATTTTATAAAATGATAAATGGTCTTGCCCCAGAATATCTAAATCAACTAGTACCGGGCTTAGTTCAAGATCAATCGCAGTATTCACTCAGGAATGCTAATAATATGTCGTCCATTCATGCAAATTCAGCACTATATTATAAATCGTTCCTTCCATCCGTAATGAGAGCTTGGAATAACCTTCCGACCGAAATAAGGAACAGCACATCGGTTACACAGTTTAAATATCACCTAACCGAGCACATAAACAAACCCCCCACCTGGTTCGACTTCGGAAGTAGAAACGCACAGATGTACCACACACAATTGCGACTAGAATACAGTTCCTTAAGGCATCACCTTTATCGCAAAAACCTTATTGACTCCCCTTTATGCTCTTGTTGAAGATCCGAAACTACCAACCATTTCTTTTTCGAATGTCCAAACCATCACCTAACACGAATACGACTTCTATCTGACATCCTTCATCTACCCCTAAAGACGCTTTTATTTGGGGATCCAAATTTAGCGAAAGAAGAAAATGAAAGGATTTTTGATGCTGTACACAAATACACTATTCAAACAAAACGTTTTGATATAAATTTACTGAAAGAAAAACATCGTTGTGCTGTCGCTAAGTCGGGGCTGTGACATCGTATGGAAATGCATCCGGGAGACCTTGGGAAACATTCTTTCTCTCTCTCTCTCTCTCTCTCTCTCTCTCTCTCTCTCTCTCTCTCTCTCTCTCTCTCTCTCTCTCTCTTTTTCTTTATATAAAATGGACAAGCCATTTTATTTTGCAAAATTCAACGATAGTATTATTTGTATTCTACACTCGTTTGTTTCTACCTTCCATTTATGCTAGGAGAAGAGTTCACGTAAGCTACGATTAGCTTGTTATCTTATCGTTTTGTGTCATTTATGTATGTTTGCGTTGTAAATTTATATTCTTAATAAACTATTGTTTAAACAAAATAGTACATTACAGAACTGAACAGTATGGCGTGTACAAGTTTGTCTCGGCCAGAAGAGCTAGTTTCGATCAAAATATCTCATCAGAGGCCCTCAAATTGTCAAAATTCATAATCATTGTTCCCTAAGGACAATAAAATATACACTTCACTATAATGAAGGACCAGGGGACTTTTACGGCCGCCACACATATCGTTAACGACAACGGTAGTGAAGTTAAGGTATTCAAGTCTAAGAATACATAGATACCATATCATTTTGATTCTGATATCACTCTCAAATGTATATTGAATCATGTAAAGTAGAAGTAGAACAAAGATCAGGAATCGATACAATTAACTTACTCCACCCATCAAAGACACCAAAGGGAAAGAAACACAAACATTAAGCGACCAGACCATAATGGAAACCTAAACAAAGGAAGGCCATAAGGACAGTTACTTTCCCACAAAATGGCCATATGGCCATCCAAAATAAAAAGACACAAGTGATACACACAGTAAGTAACAAATAACACCATAAATAAACCGCCACGGAAGAACCACCTTGGAACGGTCAGTGGAATGATTTCCACTGGGGGGCTTAAATCGATTTTACGTGGCCACAATCCTCGCCCTTACTTCCGTCGCGATTTAGACAAATAATTTGTTCAGTCCGCATGAAGGCCTCCTAACTCATCAGTGCAACATCTCCGTGAATACAAAAATCAAAGAACCACAGAGGTGAGACAACGGTGAGGACTCGACAGCAAGAAACCACTGAAATGCTGGAGCAAAAGAAAACCAACAGTTAGACTCCGATGGGCCCGACCAGAGACAGAGCATCAGGCACCAACCAACATTACCTTGAATTAGATCTCTCTAATTCTCAATAAGCCTTTACGCTGGAGCCGTCATAGAATCTGAGGCCTGACCCACCGGCTTGCAATTAAAGAGGGAAGCAAAGTTGCCAACCGTGATTGGGTTAACTACCATGCATGCAGTCTGTCGTATAACATCCATGTTGTACCCAATCTTTTTATATCGAAGAATGATTTTACGAAATTGGGTGCTGAAGTCGTTGCGGTTATATATATTTTTCTGAATTTATATACTAAGTCACCATAAAATTCGGGTTCCGATAGACCTTGTTGCAGAAGACATTTAAGTCCAATATTGAATTTTGAAATTAAATCAGAATAGCGTCTAAAAAATTTTGAAAATGCTTTGAGTAGTTTATGGTACCGATAACCCTGATTAAGGAGTTTAGCCGTTAATAATTTATTACGAGTGTTGAAGTCAGTTACATGACTACACACTCTAGCAAATCGAATTAATTGCGAAATATAAACGCCATAGGATGGCGCACGAGGAAAATCACCATCCAGAAAAGGAAAATTTACAATCTCAAAATCAAAGTCATCGCGTTTATCATAAATTTTGCACGAAACAAATCTATCTACAATAGATAGATGTAAATCCATAAACGGGGCCTCGGTATCAGAAGAATTTGCTTTATTTAACTGAAGTTCTGGGGGGTAAATCTAACTGATCAAACCATCGAAATAGGTATTATCAATATTTAATAAATCATCTAAATATCTAGAAGTGGAGCTAAAAGCTTCAATAATTTCAGATTGGTTATCAATGGAAAGCGACAACATGAAGTCACTTTCATAATAATACAAGAACAGATCAGCCACAAGAGGTGCGCAATTCGTACCCATCGGAATACCCACAATTTGTCTAAATAACTTAGTACCGAATCTAATATAAATATTGTCAAGTAGAAAGGTGAAGGCATCACACACTTTCTGACATGACCAAAGTGTATAGTTTTTATGCTCTTTAGAAGTGAAAAATGCATTTCTGACATTACATGCAAGATAGAGAGAATCTTCTCTGTGAAAAGCCCATTCAATTAAATCATTAAGCTTTTCTTTTATAAGATTATGAGGAAGTGTAGTGTTAAGAGTCGAAAAATCGTAAGTAGACAGACTTGAAGCACGAAAATGTCTGGGTTTCAATTTATTTAAAACCTCATTCGAATTTTTTATAGACCAAAACAGATTTCTTCCTGATCTTTCAAAGACTGTATCACAATATTTAATTACATGCGTTTTAATAGCAGTAAGACAGGAAGTTAATAATTAAGAAAGTTCAGTGGTAGTGCAAGAGCTAGAATTTGCAATCAACCGTGCTTTGTAAGGTCTTTTATGAAGTTCTGGTAACCAGTATAGCGTAGGAAGCTTGTCTTGGCCTTCGTTAACACACACAGCAAACTTGGTGGCTGAAAGGGGAGGTGTGTGGCCGCAATGACTTCGGCACCCAATTTCGTAAAATCATTCTTCGATGTAGGGGGGTTGGGTGTAGCGTGGGTGTTGTGTGGCGGACTGCATGCATGGTGGTTAACCCAATCACGGTTGGCGACTTTGCTTCCCTCTTTAATTGCTCGCCGGTGGGTCAGGCCTCAGATTCTATGACGGCTCCAACGTAAAGGCTTATTAAAAATTATAGAGATAATGTTGGTTGGTGCCTGATGCTCTGTCTCTGGTCGGGCTCATCGGAGTCTAACTGTTGGTTTTCTTTTGCTCCAGCGTTTCGGTGGTTTCTTGCTGTCGAGTCCTCGCCGTTGTCTCGCCTCTGTGGTTCTTTGGTTTTTGTGTTCACGGGGATGTTGCACTGATGAGTTGGGAGGCCTTCATGCGGGCTGAACGGGTTGTTTGTCTGGGTGGCGACGGAAGTAGGGGCGAGGATTGTGGCCGCGTGAAGTCGATTTAGGCCCCCCGGTGAAGGTCTTCCACTGACCGTTCCAGGGCGGCTCTTCTGTGGCGATTTATTTATGTTGTTGTTTGTTGCTTGCTGTATGTGTCGCTTGTGTCTTTTGGTTTTGGGTGGCCGTGTGGCCGTTTTGTGGGAGGATGGCTGTCCTTGTGGCCTTCCTTTGTTTGGGTTTCCGTTGTGGTCTGGTCGCTTGGTGTTTGTGTTTCTTTCCCTTTGGTGTCTTTTATGGGTGGAGTAAGTTAATTGTATCAATTCCTGATCTTTGTTTTACTTCTACTTTATCTACTATAGCTCTCTCTTCAGCTAAAGGCTGAAGTTCATAGGACTTAGTACCACCAAGCTCCTGCTTAAGCGTGTTAACATAGTGGAGCCATCACACAACGACGACGTTGTTAGCGGTCTTGTCTGCAGGGGCCAAAACAAACGTCTTATGAAATTCTTGAATACCTAGTTTAAGATGACGTAAAGACGTCTTGGGCTTAGGAGGTAATACGTTAGTATTTTGAGAATAGAAAGAAATGCGTTTATTCACTAGTTTTAAAATGCTAAGTTTCCAGTCCTTAAGGGCTGTATGCTCAACATACTCTCGCTTACACCATCGATTACCGAATTCATTCAAGGAAGCAGCGATTTCATCTCTACATTTACTGAAATCAATTTTAGGAGGAAACCGATATTTCGGTCCTTTAGAAATTATATTCCTTATCCTAGAATCAGGAATAATTTTCAAATTGCCAGTAATTACATGACCAGCAGCAGGATAGCAATACTTTGAGTTTTTACAATCACATGAATCAGGAGTATTAGTATCAATATCAAGGTCTGAAACAAGTTTATTGAAATTAAAAATGATAGATCTAACAGGTTTTTTATATTTATAGCAAATTATAGGTGTTTCAGTATTTTGAAAATAAATAAGCAGGAATGGAAGAAAGCACCGATCTCTCACGGAAGATACTGGGCAAATCTATGAAATCCATACCCTTATTAATGAAGGATATTTTGAAGAAATGGCGTTTATGATTAATTTCAGAATCAATGTAAGGGCGGAGAGTATGCTGAGTATAGCCTCTAGTTAAGAGAGCCGCATCATATAACTGATGAGAACTATCGTAGAATTTATTCGCCTCGGTGTCCAGAAGACGTAAAACAGAAACGGGTAATGAACTTAAAAATGAAAGCATAGAGTGGCGTCCATGATTTAATAATATAATTGACAGTCACTTCAGTATAGTATTGTTTCGTTTAAACGCACGTGATTTACGTTTAAAGTTACCATTTTTCCTGGTGCCGTGAGATCTAGTTCTGCGTTTTCGACATTCAAGGAGCGAGAAAATATCAAAGTCCGGCATTCTGGAAATATTACCCTCATGATAAATGTTGTCATTAAATCCCAGTGGAAAAGGGGTCTGTAAAAATTTAATCCATTTCAGTTCAGCTTCATGTCTTTTGATTATTTTGAATCTAGATGTAGAATTTGCATCGTAATAAAGTTTTTCCACTGGTTGTATAACAATGTTATTTACAGAATGACCTGTACGTCGAAAGTGACGGTACAAGAAAGTGTCAGTTTTCTTAGGCTTACTCATTCTACGATAATGCTCGTTCAATCTAGTTTTAAGCATGCGGTTAGTTTGGCCGTCGTACTGCATATTACAGTTTGCAGCACGTCATGTAATTAGATAAATTAAATCTGTAGACTGTCATGTCAAATCAGACATGCTAACTACAGAGAAGCGTCTACCATTTACAGATGAAGTAACGGTAGACGCAGTGCTTAAATGCGAACAACATCTGCACCTCTTGGCATTGCACTTAGAAATACTAGGATACATTCCGCTTCTTTTCCACGGATTAGTATATTTTCGAAGGATGGGCGATTCGAGAGGAGATAGTCTTATACGAAGACTACTCCCAAAAACATTGGTATTGCCTGCTCCATTGAGATAAACTGAAGTTACAGAAGGCAAATTTAAGGGTCTAACCAATACCGAAGGCAACATAGTATTAAAGTTCTTAATAGAATGGGGAATCCGTACAGAAGAAGCAGAGTGTAACCTAAGGGGTGATATTGATATTTTAAATGTATTTGTGATACTCATGTGGGTTTAGAAGGTTATGATACCGTCAAAACTAAAGCGATCTTCATACCGGTCATTATGTAAAACAGCATATAAAATTACTGAAGATAATTCCTTCGAATAGAAGGAAGGTACAACAAAAGCCCACAAAACATCTAAGTCTACTTAAAGTTCAGGGATGTCAAACAAGCAGTTGTTATACAACGAGGAACGAACATCGGTTTAATAAAACATCTGTGAACTGCATCTTTTTTCAGTAACCACATTCCATATCTTGTTATACATATAGATATCATAATTTACTGGCATGATTCATAACAATGTGTGAAAGCCTATAGATACTTATTGCGTACATCTCATCATGTCAGTAAATAAGATATGTCAAATCCTATAAATGCATAGGTAAATTACATTTCGCTCACATCAATCAAAGATATGTCAAAGCCTGTTAACGCATAAGTATACAACATCTCATTTTATCATATGACGTCGCGTCGGAGAATGAAATAACGTCATGACAAATTAGTTCGATACGCCCCGTAACGTTACATGGACGACGCCCTTAACGACGTCATCTTTACTAATGGCGGAATATTGACAGTATTGTAAACAAATTGTTAATAAAATGCGTCATATGATAAATAGAATCTTGCATTCGCGCGCATGTATAATAGAATTTTGTAAACTCATTGAGGACAAGGCATAAACTATTCGGCACAGCCTCGCATTTTATCCCTTTTCCTCAACTTGTTTAATAAATTCAATAGTACATGAGCACTCATGAAAGATCCATTATATATCAGTTATTAAATATCTAAAAGCCTGTAAATTGTCAGCATGTAAATTTTCAGCCAATGTCTTTTGATTTAACATTCTGATTCGCCATTCGTTTACGAATCTGTGAATTTGTATTATGGCTTGAGTACTAAGACCACAACTGCTTAAGGGGAGGCAACTCCTGCAAAAGTATTTTTGTCTCCCATGTCAATAGGGTTAACTCTTAAAGGAAAGAATTTGCTGCTGAGTAGCCAATTCTTTGTTTTAACAGTACACCTCTTTTTCAATGATACTGAGCATATAGAAAAGCGATCAGGAAGTTACGAAAGTCGTCTCCTTTCGAAAACTGTCGAAAAACTATTCAAGATGTTCCCATCACCCTTATAGATACTTCATCTCTCTTATATCAATCTCTGTTGCAGAAGAGATTTAAGTCCAATATTGAGATTCGAAATTAAATCGGAATGACGTCTATGACATTTGGAGAAGCCTTTGCTTAGTTTATGATACTGATAACCCTGATTAAGGAGTTTAGCAGTTAACAATTTATTACAAGTGTTGAAGTCCAGTCCGTTACATTACTAGACACTCTGGCAAAAATTGAATTAATTGCGAAATATAGACGCCATAGGATGCCGCACAAGGAACATCACCATCCAAGAACTGATAATTTGCAATCTCAAAATCAAAATCAACGCGTTTATCATAAATTTTGGAGGAAACAAACCCATCTACAATAGATAGTTGTAAATCCATAAACGGGGCGTCGGTATCAGAACATTTTGCTTTATTTGACTGACGTTCTCGGAATAAAATTTGACTGATCAAACCATCGAAATAGGTACAGTCAATACTTCATAAATCATCCAAATATCTAGAAGTCGAGCTAAAGGCTTCAATGATTTCAGATTGGCGACATCATGAAAAGTAGAAGTAAAACAAAGATCAGGAATCGATACATTTAACTTACTCCACCCATCAAAGACACCATAGGGAAAGAAATACGAACATTAAGCGACCAGACCAAAATGGAAACCTAAACAAAGGAAGGCCATAAGGACAGTTACTTTCCCACAAAATGGCCATATGGCCATCCAAAATAAAAAGACACAAGTGGTACACACAGTAAGTAACAAACAACAACATAAATAAATCGCCACAGAAGAACCGCCTTGGAACGGTCAGTGGAAAGATTTCCACTGGGGGGCTTAAATCGATTTTATGTGGCCACAATCCTCGCCCTTACTTCCGCAGCGATTTAGACAAATAATTTGTTCAGTCCCCATGAAGGCCTCCTAACTCATCAGTGCAACATCTCCGTGAACACAAATAATCAAAGAACCACAAGGTGAGACAACGGTGAGGACTCGACAGCAAGAAACCACTGAAATGCTGGAGCAAAAGAAAACCAACAGTTAGACTCCGATGGGCCCGACCAGAGACAGAGCATCAGGCACCAACCAACATTACCTTGAATTAGGTCTCTCTAATTCTCAATAAGCCTTTACGTTGATACCGTCATAGAATCTGAGGCCTGACCCACCGGCGTGCAATTAAAGAGGGAAGCAAAGTTGACAACCGTGATTGGGTTAACTACCATGCATGCAATCTGTCGTATAATATCCATGCTGTACCCAATCTTTTTATATCGAAGAATGATTTTACGAAATTGGGTGCTAAAGTCATTGCGGTTATATATTTTTCTGAATTTATATACTAAGTCACCATAAAATTCGGGTTCCGATAGACCTTGTTGCAGAAGAGATTTAAGTCCAATATTGAATTTTGAAATTAAATCAGAATGGCGTCTATAAAATTTTGAAAAGGCTTTCGTAGTTTATGATACCGATTACCCTGCTTAAGAAGTTTAGCCGTTAATAATTTATTACGAGTGTTGAAGTCAGTTACATGACTACACACTCTAGCAAATCGCATTAATTGCGAAATATAAACGCCATAGGATAGTACTCGAGGAACATCACCATCCAAAAAAGGAAAATTTACAATCTCAAAATCAAAGTCATCGCGTTTATCATAAATTTTGCATGAAACAAACCCATCTACAATAGATAGATGTAAATCCAAAAACGGGCCCTCGGTATCAGAAGAATTTGCTTTATTTAACTGAAGTTCTGGGGGGTAAATCTGACTGATCAAACCATCGAAATAGGTATTATCAATATTTAATAAATCATCTAAATATCTAGAAGTGGAACTAAAAGCTTCAATAATTTCAGATTGGTTATCAATGGAAAGCGACAACATGAAGTCTCTTTCATAACAATACAAAAATAGATCAGCCACAAGAGGTGCGCAATTCGTATCCATCGGAATGCCAACAATTTGTCTAAATAACTTAGTTCCGAATCTAATATAAATATTGTCAAGTAGAAAGGTGAGGGCATCACACACTTTCTGACATGACCAAAGTGTATAATTCTTATGCTCTTTAGAAGTGAAAAATGCATTTCTGACATTACATGCAAGATAGAGAGAATCTTCTCTGTGAAAAGCCCATTCAATTAAATCATTAAGCTTTTCTTTTATAAGATTATGGGGAAGTGTAGTGTAAAGAGTGGAAAAATCGTAAGTAGACAGACTTAGCGACAGAAGCGACAACATGAAGACTCTTTAATAACAAAACAATAACAGATCAGCCACAAGGGGTGTGTAATTCGCACAAATCAAAATACCCACAATTTTTCTAAATAGCTTAGTACCAAATCTTATGTAAATATTGTCAAGTAGAAAGGTGAGAGCTTCGCACACTTTCTGACATGACCATAAAGTATAATTTTTATGCTCTTCAGATGTGAAAAAAGCATTTCTTACTTTACATGAAAGATAGAACAAGGAAAGGTCTTAAAGAAATTCATAGAGAAATAACGAACAACATTATTTCTAGCGCAGGAGCCAACTATTTGTAGTTCTTAGGCGGATTCTATTACCATGTTGTTTTCTAGTACCTTCCATCAATCTATATAAGGAGAAGGTGTTTCCTTTTGTTATAGTTTTGGATTTTGGGAGGAAATTTCTTTTTAAATTCTGTGTTACCAAAGGGTTATTATTATTCATTTCTGATCTTGTGCTCATACTCTGGGAAACAGGCCTTTAGAACTTTAAGAAAATTTAAGAATAATTGTAGCATATATATATGGTAGATCTTTTCTTCTATGCTTGGCTCGTAGCTATAGATAAACTACATCTCTCTGTTATCCGTCAACATAAATGTATACCGTTTAAATACACTGTTCAATTTGATCTTTTTAGGGAAAGAAACACACACTTGCAATAACCCTTGGAACACCAATATCGGAAAGGCAAAAAGACAGTTAGTTTCCAACAAAAATAAACCCCGACAGGAGTACCGCCTCAGAACGGTCATTGAAATGAATTCCACTGGGGTGGGGGTGTGTGTGTGTGGGATGGGGGGGGGGGGCAAGACATACGTTGTAGGAACTCGTTAAATCCGCCTCATAACATATGTTTGCAGTATTTTTAAGAACAAAATCACGGATTTTCATCAGAACAGTAGCCATTTTGGAGATGTGATAAAATGAACTGTGTCGCACGGGTGTGTTATCGTAGCAAATGCATGTATCACAGCCCGTACATAAATACATAAATTACATCACTGATATCAAAGGAAAAATTTCTATCAAAGCCTGTACTACCATTCTCTAATGTAGGTTTCCAATATATGTCAAAGTAAAAGTGAAGGCAATGATCAGGAATTGATGCAATTAACCTACAGCTCCCATCAGAGGCACCAAAGGGAAAGAAACAAAAACATGAAACAACTAGTCACTTATAGAAACATCAATAGCGGAAATCCAAAAGGACAGCTCCTGTCTCATAAAATGGCCAATTGGCTATCCAAAATACAATAATATAAGCGGTACACACACTCAAACACAAGCCATAGCAAACATAAACCGCGCCAGAAGAACCTTTAAGGTGCTGGCTGGATTCGCGTCACATTTGTGATCAGGTGGCCGTTGATTCGATTCCGCCCATCAGGAAAACACGCCTTTATAATTTTGACCCCCTTGAACCCCACTTTTATATAGAACAACTGGGGTTTACAGGGGTAAACCTTATTTTTTTATTTCTGCTCTAAAATAAAGATTAGGCGTACTCGTTAGAACCGTCTCATCGAGGCGGTTCTAACGAGCACACACAAACTATATTTTGAGCAGAAATAAAAAAAAATATCAAATGTTCTTATCTTTAAACTTTCCTTGGTTTCTTCGGATAAGTTTACAATGCATTTATATAGGCATATTTTCGTAATGAAGACGGCAAAATTTGTTTTCTTGTTGACTGTAAATGACTGATCATGATATCTTTTCTTCTATTATTTCCACCATATAAATTTTTATGACAGACAATCTTCAGCTTCTTGCGAAAAAATGTGCACTATATAGAGGATCTTAATGAGTGTTCATGTATTATTGTATCTATTGAACGAGTTGAGGAAAAGTAGTAAAATGCGAGGCTTTTCCGAGCATTTAATCCATTTTCCTCAACGAGTTTAATACATGAGCACGAATGCAAGATTTTATTTATCATATGACAGTTAAAACGCATTTTATTCACGAATGTTTACAAAAATGTCAATATTCCGCCATTAGTTAACGCTACCTCGTTAAGCACGTCGTACATGTAACGTTACGAGACGTATCTAGCTAATGGGCACATTTAACCCACTAGTGGATCATCGAAAATATTAATAAATTTGATAATCCACTGGTGGATTAAATATGCAAGTTAGATAGATACGACTCGTAACGTTACGCGTAAGGCGTCCTTATTTAAGTCGCGTTTACTAATGGCGGAATATTGACAATTTTTGTAAAAAAAGGAAATTAAATGTGTTTAAAAATTTCATATGATAAATAGAATATTGCAATCGCGGTTATGTATTTTTCAATTTATTAAACTCGATGAGGAAAAGGCTTAAATGCTCAGAAAAGCCTCGCATTTAATGCCTTTTCCTCAACTAGTTTAATAATATTTAATCAATTCAATAATATAGGATTATTTGTGTAAGATTCTCTATTTCTAGCGACTGTGTGGTTAAGTAAATTGTCCGGCTCAGCATGACCTGCATAGTAATGATTATTAAAGGAAATTGGTACACCTTCAAGAGTATTGTTGTCTCTCATGTAAATGTCAACTATTAAAGTAAAAAATATCTCTCCTTTTAAGAGAAGGCCCCTTTTTCGGTAGGACAGGGCTTATAGAAAATCGAACAGGAAGCACCGAAATTATCTCCCTTTGAAAAATGGCGTGAAAATCTGCCAGGTATTCCCATTCCCTTTAAATATCAAATTAAAAAAAAAAAAGAAAAAAGAAAAGACATTTCACATGTATGATTTCATAGTATATCATTACTGAACCGATCCCCGGGACTGTACTGGCTATTTTTGTTTTGACCAAAACAGAATAGAACAACAATCTTAACTGTTTCGGGAACCAATCCGGAATGTTTTTGGGTTGCTATTGAAACCAGTCTGGATTTCAGTCCGTTGGTAGACAAGACTGGTTACATTCTGAATTATCCAGATTTCTTATCTTCACCATATTCACAACAACCTAATCCACACTGGAGACATACAAACGGAATTGGTTACTACAGACACAGTTTCACCCTTTGTGATGTCAGGAAGGGCTCGCCCTCAGGCATTTGGAAATATTAAAATTCGTTGAAAGCACTGGTAAATACATACATCCGCATTCCTCACCCACTCACGACTGCTAGCATTACTCTACCCTATCACAGCACTGGTACAGATGCTTTCATCATAACCAACCAAGTTTAAGTTGGTGAATATCTAGTTATTTCTCTCTGTTGTCCCATGATAAATTCACATAATGTTCGATGTTGACCAAACCATGTGATAATATAGTTATATATGAGCCCCGCCAAGCGAATTTGTGTCTTCGAGCATTCCGTCATGACAAATTTTAACTGCGCATGCTCAGCCATTCAGAGGGGTCAGGGATATGGCTTTCTGTCTGAAGGTTCCTCTTGATTCACTGCTCGCATAGGCGATAAGTACCAAAATCGCTTGACGGGGCCCATATTATATTGCTTAAATTTTGGGTAAATGTATAAACTAGAACTATGTTTCGTTGTTTTCATTCCCATACATCACTAAGCGAATCCACTGTTTGTATTTCTATGGGAAACTGAACGCCGAGCCTAATTTAAATATCCTGACAAACGTAACCGTTCCGTTCAACATAACTGGTTAAACTTTAGAGAAACAGGTTTAGCATTAGAGTGGTCTTTTCAGGCTAATTGTGGCTTGTGAGAGCTATAACTACTTATATCACATAGGTGCATTAACACGCTTATGTTTTCTTTGTTTTGTTTGTTTGTTCGTTTGTTGTTTCTTGTGAAAATTTTCTAGTCAGTTCAGGAAAAATGTTGCTAAATACAAGAAAAGTAGTTGTATCATGAATGTTATGCGACAGACCGCGTGTTTGGTTGTCGACCCTTATACAGTAAACAACTTTGCTTCGCTCTTTGGTTGCACGGCGGTGGGCCGGACTCCGGACTCTTTGATGATTGTCCCACCCTACATCCTTTGAATTCGGTAAGGGTGAAGCCGGATATTTCCTGGGTTTGACCCTCCGTGATCTAACTGGTGGTTTTCTTCTGCTTTGACGTCGGAATGTTGTTGAATCGTCAACCCTGATTGCATGATAATATTAATCTATACATAACTAGTTTACCATGTATTTTATCATGACTTACTGTTGAGCTAGAAAACCGCCATACCAATCAATTTGTTATTGTATTTTGTTTGATACTGCACAGGACCTGAGGGCAAGGGTTGAAATTTCTTAAACGCCGGGGTTGAAATCCACCCCCACCCCCCTCCTCCCAGTAGTTTTACTACTGACCGTCCCAAGGCGGTCGTTCTTTTGCAGTGTCTTAACTGTTATCTTGCTTTGTGACGTTGGTTCATGTTTCGACTGTTTTTGTGTGAGCCTCCGTGTCACTTTCTATAGGTGACTTTAGACGGCTGCATTCTTGGATCGTGGCCTTTCCTGAGTGACCTTTTCTTACTAGTTCCTTGTTTTTTCTTATTAATTATACTATTATTATTATTCTATTATTATTATGATTTTTAACCATTTATCATCATAACTTGAGGCAATTTACATCACAAAAACACGCCTTTATAATTCCGAATCTCTGACCTCCTCGAACCACACTTTTATATATTTAAACTTGGGTTTACAGGGCTGTACATTTTTGTCTTATTTCTGCTTATAAAACATAGATTGTGGGTACTGGTTAGAACCGCCTCGATGAAGAGGTTCTAACGTGTTCCCGCAATCTATATTTTGAGCAGAAATAAGAAAAAAAATGATAATTTTTATCGGAAAATTTTCTTTTTTTTTTCGGCGGTAAAATTTACAATGTATTAGTATAGATGTGTTTTCGTAATGGGTTAATTACACTATATGACATAGAATAATTATCCTTATATTTCTTCAATGCATAGCATCCAAGATATAAAGTATTGACGGCAATTGTGTGTATAATATTTTCCTGCACACTGGATAAGGAAATCCATAGTTTTAGCTTGGGATAGAAATTACTTTCTAACCCTGGTGTTCTAGCCAAAATCGAATATTCTCGCGTGTTTGTTAAATGCACTGGTTGAATACGACCTCGTATGCGCCGTCGTTAAGGTTGACGCCACAGCACGTTACGTGGCGTCACTAAAAGCACTGTAGTCGGCTGCGGTATTAAAAACCCACGATCAGAAATGGGAATCTATGCTCAGAAATGGAAGATATGCAAGGAAAAGAATCCTACATGGGTGTGAGAGGTGGATGGAAAAATCCGTCCCGAGGGTCACTGTCCGGAATCACTACCTACATGGGTGTGAGGGGTGGACAGAGAGGTGATGCCGAACAGTGACCCTCGGGACGGATTTTTCCATCCAACCCTCACCCCCATGTAAGATTCTTATATTCTTGCACACCAGATAAGAAAATCCTAGACTTAACCCTGGGATAAAAAGTCTTGTCCTACCCGGGTTATCTCATCCAAGGATTGGAAGAAATCTAATATTGTTACGTGCTTGATGTGCACTAGTTGAATAGGATATTACCTACGCCTCCTTTAAATTTGACGTCACTACATGTACGCGTCCATAGCACCTGTTTTGTGTCAGGGGTAGGATTACCACACCCAATTCTAATAATAGATTAATTCAATTGGAAAAATGTAAACATATTTGGTTTCTCAGCTGTCCATCATACTAAAAAGACATCGGAGTAACCAAAATTATATAGATTATAGGACACATTCTTAATCATTCAGAATAAGAAGAAATCTGTGAGCCAGCGCAGAGTTTTGGAGCCATTTTTAAAACCACGGTATTTTATATGAAGAATATACCAGAGCTATGCATGGCAAGATTTGTAAGAAATATTGCTATATTTGTTATTGGTAATAGATAAACAGTACCATCTAGTAAACATAACAAGCATTAGGTCTTTTATTTTTTAGTAATTTGATCTGGAAATCTAGTAACTAAGTTATAGATTTACAGACATCACGACGTCAAACAGTTGTGGGAACTCATTTATGGCCACTGAGTGCAGTTTTTGCAATTCATGCGCATTTCGACTTTATTTTAAGAGGTTTACAATATGAATCATTAACAATAGCTTATCTTTCATGAGGCACTAAAAATAGAAGTGAAGGCAATGCTCGGGAATCGATACAATTAACCCACAGCTCCCATCAGAGACACCAAAGAAAAAGAAACACAAACATGAAACAACAGACCCTAATAGAAACAACAACAGCGGAAAGACATAAGGACAGTTACTTTCCCACAAAATGACCAACTGGCTATCCAAATCAAAATAATACACAAAAAATAAACCGCGACAGACGAACTGCATTTTAAGGGTCAGTGAAAATCGATTTTACATGGCCACAATCCTCTCCCTTACTTCCGTCGCTTTATTTTTCACCACATGGGTGTGCTATTTGTAAGTTTTTTTAATGCTAGGTATATTCTTAAGGCAATGCACTTGTATTACATTGCATCACGTAGGTGTAGTCTCCTTACAGTTCTTGAAATAGGTGTATTTATATAAGTCTTGCCCAGAAAAACTGGTACACTCCACACGTGTCAGTTCTGTGGTGTATCTCTTGCTCATATTACACGCCACTACAGCTGGTGTTAAGGGATGTGTGGCGACCGTACAAAACGTCTACCTGCCCTTCATAACAGTGTAGTCGATATATACTTGTCCTTTTGGATCATCGACTTCGTTGAAGAATTTCGAAAATATTTGAGTGTCAGTAATAAGTCCTAGCAGTCTGGCCCAGAAAACCTTGTACACTTCATACAGTTCAGTTTTATGCTGTTTTCTTTGATTCGAAAGGCTAAATCTTACATAGAACATATTAACATCTTTAAGATATACTTTGTCGCCCTTAGGTGTATTTTCAACATGGATGGCACCGCATTAGATGATATAACAACAGACAGTCTTGTTAAACGGGATCTGGCGATAAATGTCCTCAAAGAGGGCCAGTGGGGCAGCTACAGACATATGCCTATGGATAAAGGTATGTTTATCTATGATAGTCAACTTGACTCACAGGAGGAGATCGCAGTTCATTTCGAAACACGTCTATACCAATAC
This sequence comes from Lucinisca nassula, assembly GCA_963580285.1. NCBI lineage: Eukaryota > Metazoa > Mollusca > Bivalvia > Lucinida > Lucinidae > Lucinisca > Lucinisca nassula. The sequence goes on along the minus strand of OY757023.1, from coordinate 107,873,370 downwards.
ATTATGAACTTGACCACAGAAAAAAATGAAAATTTTATGATGAAAAATTGTGATATTTTTCTTACTTCTGCTCAAAATATAGATTGTTTGTACTCGTCAAAAGCGCTTCATCGATATTTTAGAGCAGAAATAAGAAAAATAAGTTTACTCCTCTAAGCCCCAGTTTTGCTATATAGAAGTGGGGTTCAAAGGGGTCAAAATCATATAGGCGTGTTTTCGTGATGATGCACTTTTAACCCTGATTCTGCCGAATGAATTAAATAGAGGATCTTACATGAGTGTTCATGTATTATTGAATTTATTAAACGAGTGGAGGAAAAGGGATAAAATGCGAGACTTTGCCGAGCATTTTATCCATTTTCCTCAACGAGTTTAATAAATTCAATAATACATGAGCACGAATGCAAGATTATATTTATCATATGACATTAAAACGCATTTTATTCACGATTGTTTTATAAAAATGTCAGTATTCCGTCATTAGTGAACGCGACGTCACTAAGGACGTCATACATGTAACGTTACGGGACGTATCTAGCTAATTTGCATATTTAATCCACTAGTGGATTATCGAAAATATTACATGGAGTTATTACACTCTCAGACGCGACGTCATATGATAATATCGTCATATCCATTTCTGGTTTTATCTAGCAATCAGTTAGATTATTTCATGTAAAGTTTTCAGTCAAATTCACAAACTGGATGAAAACAATGTAGATCATGATCAGATCTGACCTCGGTCTACACCATCACGTGAACAGGTTCATGAATTGAACACCCCTCAACCCCACTTTATATAGAGAAATCTGGGGTTTAAGGGGGTATACATTATATTTCGTTTTTATGCTCCAAAACATATGTTGTTGGTACTCTTTGAGGCGGCTAAAGGAGAAGTCACAACCTATACTTAGAGTAAAAGTAAGAAAATCCTATTTCTAGCTATTGATACCATGTGGAAGACTATGTTTAAAGACAAAAATACATTTGCCTGAAGCAGACATGAGTCGGGTGAGTGGCAATGAATACGAACATTTCAGCTCATTAATCAGAATGTTAGATCATGACACATGTAAAGCTGTGACCCATATATGCCTAGCGCCCTATTCTTTGGCCATTGGTAAACATTTTGTTCTGATTTCAGGCGCCGCATTTGTGTGTAACTTACCTGAAAATACAAACAAACATGGCACCTGTTTACCTGACAATGGAGCATTCCAAACATATTAGGTGGATAATCCCATTCGCATACATACTCGTATATGTATATGGGTTAAACTGTGATGCTAACGCATCTCCGTGAATCGAATTTTCCGACTGGAAAACATACCGATTTATCATCCCCAAAAGCTCTAGTTTTGAATAACATTATGCTATTTTAATTACTTGACGTAGTTTCCCGTTTGTTTCAGTACCAATGGTAGTATCGAAGGACGCTTTCGTAAAAACTGGGAAACGGGGTGATCTCTCAAGCCTTGCTTGGTACCAGTCATCTCTCAGCACAGACACCGACGGTACAGACATTGTTAACGTCCATTACGCGTCACTCAATTTCCGTGACGTAATGCTAGCTACTGGTAAACTATCGACTGATGCAGTTCCGTCAAAAGCAGTTGACGTCGATCACATGTTGGGAACAGAATTTTCTGGCATGGACACTGACGGGAGAAGAGTCATGGGCATGATTGAGACGAATGTAAGATAGTTTCGACTTTTGATTAAGGCCAAAATTCAACAGCCTATGACAAATGCATTTTTGCTAAAATTCGATATTAAGGCCATCAGTTCACTTGAGTGCATATGTCATATAATGAAAAATCTAGTACCCACTTGTTTTACTTCAACTCTTTACCAAATTTTCGAGGGTCTCCCCTTTTCATCAGGGTTATATGGACACTGCACTCTACATTTTACATGGCTTTCCAATATGGCCTTCCAATGTTTGGAAGGTTGGTTGGTTATTATTATTTCCTTATGGAAAAAAATCTACAATTGGAAAAATCTAGTATTTTTGATCGGAAGGTATTCCGGCTTTTTTCAAACAATCCATGGTTAAGAGCAAACGTATCACGATCAGAATTGTTACTGATGACACGTTAAACAGCAATTATTCACAACGATCTGTGTTACGGGAAGTAAGGCTCTAGTTCTCACCAAAGAGGTAATCTATCTGCCGCACCTTCCATGAGGAATTATATGAGGGACAGTCCAGTCTCTAACGGTCCGAGAGAAGAAGGATTCTTTGTAAATGTCGGTTTTTGCAGTAACGTTTTGGCACGTCGGTGTGTGGTAATGTGTACAATGCCAAAATTGGAGAATAAGGCCAGCTGCTGGTGCGTTCAGCACCTTTTGAACCTCTTATCAACAGTATAAAATAGAAGTGGAGGCAGTGGTCAAGAATCGATACAATTAACCCTCAGCTCCCATCACAGACACCAAAGGGAAAGAAACACAAACATGAAACAACATACCCTACTGAAAACATCAATAGTGGAAAGCCAAAAGGACAGTTACGGCCAATTGGCTATCCAAAACAAAATAATATAAGCGACTGAAACACCCAAAGACAAACTATAACAAAAATAAACCGCGCCAACTGTCTATTCTCCTTGCTTCAGAGCCTCATATTTAGTTTCTAAGTATTCCTGCTTTGCCCCGTCGATACTATAAGCCTAGAGTATATTCTCCTTTTTCTTCAGAGACTCTTAGTTTTTTAGTTCACGGGAACCACAGGCTCCCGAGAAGCTTATATAATGGCAGCCTCCATCGTCCGATGTCCTTCGTCGTTCGTCGTCCACGCATTCAAATTGCAATATGTTTGCAGCCAGCAAGCAGATCTCAACCATTTTGTTCTTCGGTTGTGGGACTGCTTACATATGCTTTTAGGGCAATTGCTCTAGAAATGTTGTTGGTATGGCAAATGATAGGTCCCTTAGGCTAACCATGGGAAAATGCTTGCGAACAGCGTAGCTAATTCATTTTTGCTGGAACTTCATGAAACTAGCAGATAACAATAACAATGGCATGTATAACATCGAGGACAGGTTCGAAAAGGCGGTCAGATCGGACCAAGAATAGCAGAGTTACCTCCCATTGATTCACAAAAATGGACATTATAGCGTTGTCATCAGCATAGCGTCTTTATTAGGGCAAATTTATTTTCGGGTGCCCTGTGGTAATCACCCCGTCCGTCCGTCCGTCCGTCCGTCTGTCTGTCTGTCTGTTCGTCAACATGTTTTTTTTTCTTAATACCTTACATACCGTCAAACGCATAAACTCCAAACGTTTAATATAGAAGGTCACATTATCATAAAACAAATTTCATGGCAAGTAAGATAACTCTAGCTACAATACTCTCAGAGCTATGGCCCTTTGAAAAACTTAAACATGTCCACATTTTTCATGTTTCTTCTTATTAACTTACAACCGTCAAACCCTTCAACTTCTAACTTAAAATATATGGTCACATTACCATTACACAATTTCGTGGCAAGTAACGTAACTGTAGCTTCAATATATTTATGGCCCTTCGAAAAACGTAAAAATTCACCTTTTTCGTGTTTTTTTCATCTTTATTTCAAAACCGCTATAGATATTAAAATGAAACTTCTATAGTTATTGACAGTTGCCCTATAGTAATGCCCTGTCTGCCTGTCCTTCCGTACGTCCGACCGTCCATCTGTCTGTCCATCTGACCGTCTGTCCATCAACATATTTCATGTTGTGTTTTTAACTAACAAACCTTCAAACTATCAATTTTAATCTTTAAACGAAAGATTACAACAATATAACACAATTTCATGGCAAGTTACTTAACTCCAGCTATAATACACCGATAGTTATGACCTCTTTTGTTGGATCTTAATTGAACTTGCAGATTATAATGTCGTGCATTAAATTGATTACGAGTTCGAAAAAGGTCAGATCGGACTAAAATACCGGAGTTACCTCCCTTGCATAAATGGCCATTGTTGCCCTTTGAACAGCTTACCTTTTTCATTTTGTTTAGTGACAATTGAACCTGCAAATATAAATTACTAGCATCTTATCATATGACGTCGCATCTGAGAGTGTAATAACGCCATGTAATAAATTCTATAATCCACTAGTGGATTTAATATGCAGATTAGTTAGATAGGCCCCGTTAAGTTACATGTACGACGTCCTTAACGACATTGCATTTACTAATGGCGGAATGTTGACGCTTTTGCAACAAAATCGTGAATAAAATGCATTTTAAATGTCATATGATAAATGGAATCTTGCATTCGTGCTCATGTATTATTGAATTTATTAAACTCGTCGAGGACAAGGGATTTTATCCCTTTTCCTCCACACCTTTAATAAATTCAATAAAACATGAACACTCATGTAAGATCCTCTATATCAATAATTTATTAAACTCGTCGAGGAAAAGGGATAAAATGCTCGACAAAGCCTCGCATTTTATCCCCTTTCTTCAACTCGTTTAATTAATTCAATAAGACATGAACACTCATGTAAGATCCTCTATAAATCTAAGACCAATTCGAAAATGGGCCAGATCAGACCACCAATAGCAGAGCTCCGTGGTCTTGATTCTCAAAAATGGATTCTTCCTTTTTGTCGGATCTTAATGAAATTTAGCTTCTATGACGGTTCAAGCGTAAAGGCTTAAGAGTTTCATAAGAAGTTTGTTTGGCTCCAGCAGATAAGGCCGCCAACAATGTGTTGTTTGACGGCTTCTCTATGTTAACACTCTTCAGCAAGAACTTGGTGGTACTATGGCCTATGAACTGCCGCCTTTAGCTGTAGAGAGGGCTTTAGTTAATGACCATATTTGTCATTCAGCCACCAAGTTTGATGTCGGCCAAGACAAGGTTCCTACGTTATATTGGTTACCTAAACTTCATAAAAGACCATACAAAGTAGAAGTAAAACAAAGATCAAGAAATCGATACAATTAACTTACTCCACCCATCAAAGACACCACAAGGAAACACAAACATGAAGCGACCAAACCATAATAGAAACCTAAACAAAGGAAGGCCATAAGGACAGTTACTTTCCCACAAAATGGCCAAATGGCCATCCAAAATAAAAAGACACAGGCGACAAACACAGCAAGCAACAGACAACAACATAAATAAACCGCCAAAGAAGAACCGCCTTGGAACTATCAGTGGAAAGAATTCCACTGGGGGGCTTAAATCGATTTTACATGGCCATAGCCCTTGCCCTTACCTCTGTCGCGATATACACCAATTTTGTTTAGTCCGCATGAAAGCTTCCTAACTCATCAGTGTAATAACTCCGAGAACATACAAATCAAAAACTACAGAGATGAAACAAGGTTGAGGACTCGACAGCATACAACAACAGAATTGCTGGAGCAAAAGAAAACCAACAGTTAGACTCTGAGGGGCCCGACCAAAGACGAAGCAGCAGGCGCCAACCGACATAAAGAATACTGAAATAAAATAAAATTCCATTTATGTTTTTACGTTGGAACCGTCATATAATCTTAAGCCCGACCCACCGGTGTGCAATCAAAGAGGGAAGCAAAGAGACCAACCGTGATTGGGTTAACCACCATGCATGCAGTCTGTTTTATAACGTTTATGTTGTACCCAATCTTTAGATATCGACGAACGGTTTTACGAAATTGGTTACTAAAGTCATTACAGGCATGTATTTTTCTTAATTTATATACTAAGTCACCACAGATTTCGGATTCCGATAGGCCTTGTTGCAGAAGTGTTTAAAGTCCAACATTAATTTTGAAACCAACTCAGAATGACGTCTCTAAAACTTCGAAAAGGCTTTACGTAGTTTATGATACCGATACCCCTGAATAAGAAGTTTGGCGGTTAATAATTTATTACGAGTGTTGAAGTCGGATACATGAATAGACACTCTAGCGAATCGAATTAACTGCGAAATATTAACCCCGTACGATGTCGCACGAGGAGCATCACCGTCCAAAAAAGGAAAATTTACAATCTCGAAATCTAAATCATGACGTTTATCATAAATTTTGCAAGAAAAAAATCAATCTACAATAGATAAATGTAAATCCAAAAAGGGGCCCTCGGTATCAGAGGAATTTGCCTTGTTTAACTGAAGTTCTAGGGGATAAATCTGACTGATCAAACCATCAAAGTACGTATTGTCAATATATTAAATAAATCATCTAAATGTCTAGAAGTAGAACTAAAAGCTTCAATAATTTCAGATTGGTTATCAATGGAAAGCGACAACATGAAGGTCTCTTTCATAACAATACAAGAACAGATCAGCCACAAGAGGTGCGCATTTCGTACCCACCGGAATACCCACAATTTGTCGAAATAACTTAGTACCGAATCTAATATATATATTATCAAGTAGAAAGCCCATTCAGTTAAATCGTGTAGCTTTTCTTTTATAAGATTATGAGGAAGTGCAGTGTAAAGAGTGGAAAAATCGTAAGTAGACAGACTTGAAGCACGAAAACGTCTGGATTTCAATTTATTTAAAACCTCATTCGATTGTTTTATAGACCAAAACAGATTTCTTCCTGATCTTTCAAAGACTTTATCACAATATTTAATCACATACGTTTTAATAGCAGTAAGACAGGAAGTTAATAATTTAGAAAGTTCAGTGGTAGTGCAAGAGCTAGAATTTGCAATAAACCGTGCTTTGTAAGGTCTTTTATGAAGTTTTGGTAACCAGTTAAGCGTCGGAAGCTTGTCTTGACCTTCTGTAACACACACAGCAAACTTGGTGGTTGAATGACAAATATGTTCATCTACTATATCTCTCTCTTCAGCTGAAGGCTGAAGTTCATAGGCCTTAGAACCAACAAGCTCCTGCTTAAGCGTGTTAACATAGTGGAGCCGTCACACAACAACGACGTTGTTAGCGGCCTTGTCTGCAGGGGCCAAAACAAACTTCTTATGAAATTCTTGAATACCTAGTATAAGATGACGTAAAGACGTCCTAGGCTTAGGAGGTAATAAGTTAGTATTTTGAGACTAGAAAGAAATGTGTTTATTCACTAGTTTTAAAATGCTAAGTTTCCAGTCCTTAAGGGCTTTATGCTCAACATACTCTCGCTTACACCATCGATTACCGAATTCATTCAAGGCAGCAGCGATTTCATCTCTAAATTTACTGAAATCAATTTTAGAAGGAAACCGATATTTCGGTCCTTTAGAAATTATATTCCTTATCCTAGAATCAGGAATAATTTTCAAATTGCCAGTAATTACTTGACCAGCAACAGGATAGCAATACACTGAGTTTTTACAATCACATGAATAAGGAGTATTAGTATCAATATCAAGATCTGAAACAAGTTTATTGAAATTAAAAATGATAGATCTAACAGGTTAGTTATATTTATAGCAAATTATAGGTGTTTCAGTATTTTGAAAATAAGCAGGAATTGAAGAAAGCAACGAGCTCTCACGAAAAATACCGGGCAAATCCATAAATCCATACCCTTATTATTGCACGTTTTATTGCAAATTCAAGCTCTTGTACCACCACTGAACTCTCTAAATTATTAACTTCACGTTTTACTGCCATCAACAACATGTGATATAATATTGGGCCAAGTCTTCGATAGATCAGGCAAAAATCTCTTTTGGTCTTAAAAATTCTAATGAAGTTTTAAATAAATTGAAATCCAGACGTTTTCGTGCTTTAAGTCTGTCTACTTATGATTTTTCCACCCTTTACACTACACTTCCTCATAATCTTATAAAAGAAAAACTTAATGAATTAATTGAATGGACATTTCATTGGGAGGAGTGCGTCTATCGGGCATGTAATATAAGAAATGCTTTTTTCACTTCCGAAGAGCATAAAAATTATACTTAATGGTCATGTCAGAACGAGTGTGAAGCCCTCACCTTTCTACTTAAAAATATTTAAATAAGATTTGGTACTAAGTTATTTAGACAAATTATTGGTATTCCGATGGGTACTAATTGCGCACCACTTGTGGCTGATCTATTTTTGTTTTGTTATGAGAGAGACTTGATGCTGTCCTTTTCTGCTGAAGTCCAGTCTGAAATCATTGAAGCTTTTAGCTCGACGACTAGATATTTGGATGATTTATTAAATATTGACAATACCTATTTCGATGGTTTGATTTGTCAAATTTACCCCCCCCCCCCCCACCACAGAACTTCAGTTAAATAAAACAAATTCTTCTGATACCGAGGCCCCGTTTTTGGATTTACACCTATTTATTGTAGATGTTTTTGTTTCTTGCAAAATTTATGATAAACGCGATGATTATGATTTTGAGATTGTAAACTTTCCTTTTTGGGATGGTGATGTTCCTCGTGTGCCATCCTATGGCGTTTATATTTCGTAATTAATTCGATTTGCCAGAGTGTGTAGTCATGTAACTGAGTTCAACACTCGTAATAAATTGTCGACTGCTAAACTGCTTAATCAGGGTTATCGATACCATAAACTACGCAAAGCCTTTTCAAAATTTTATAGATGCCATTCTGATTTACTTTCAAAATTCAATATTGGACTTAAATCTCTTCTGCAACAAGGTCTATCGGAACCCGAATTTTATGGTGACTTAGTATATAAATTCAGAAAAATATATAACCGCAATGACTTCAGTACCCAATTTCGTAAAATCAGTCTTCGATATAAGAATTGTTTCGATATTGTTATCTGGAATAATCTCTCGTGTAAGATTCTCTATTTCACCATCAGGAAAAGACACCTTTTTTATTTTGACCGCCTTAAACCCCATTTTATATTGTAAAATGGAGGCTTACAGAGGTATTCATTTTTATTATTTCTGATCAAAAACATAGATTGTTGGTGCTCGTTAAAACCGCCTCGTCGAGACTGTTCTAACAAGATGCCTCACTCTTTGTTTTGAGCAGATAAATGAAAACATATCAGAATCGTTACCTGAAAATTTTCATTCTTTAACGGTAAAATGTTCACGACATTTATATAGGTATGTTTTGCAATGCGGAGACAGTAATGAAACTACTTAATCAGGTAGAAGAAAGCGTTTAATTTAAAGACTGTCTTTAAATTTAAAGACTGTCTTTAAATTTAAAGACTTTTTAGTCTGTAAATTTAAAGACTGACACAAATAAAAAAATGAAAATGGTGTAAAACGGAAAAATCGCACTTTGATGTTTATAGTAATATGGCCGTTGTCTATGGAATATTTAATTATGTGTAACTGCAAATTATATAGTTGTCTCTATTTAATTAAATTCCTTCCACCATAATTGAAGAGTTCTAAGATAAACAGGTTATGTAATAAGATTCATTGGTAAAATGAACTCAGGAATGAATGTGTTTAACGATTTTATCATTTTGTCAATATACCAACCACTCGCTTCGACAGACAGTTTTTCTGACAACTAAAAGTGATGAAAGTTTCAGACGGACTATAACATTAAAATGTCCGGAAACGAAATGACGTCAGTACGAAACTCCTCTTATGTTCGACCTTTGACAGATATTTCCTCCCTTACTGCGAACTTTCACGGCATTTGTGGTCTAAGGGAAGGAAGTGTGTTGTTTTGTTTCATAATTATTTCTATTATTAAAACGATATTAAAAGACAATAAAATCAATGCAGTCTATAGCAACGCACCTTTTATTAATGAGATGAAGACTGAGGCTGCGCATGAGAATGCGAGTTTTTCGTGTTACATCATTTTCATAATTTTCCGTTGTGTTACTCAGTGTTAGTCTTTAAATTTATAGACTAAAAAGTCTTTAAATTTAAAGACAGTCTTTACATTTAAAGACAGTCTTTAAATTAAACGCTTTCTTCTACCTGTTAATATATTATCTGAATGCATCTTTTATTCCAAGTATTTGTTTTGTAGGGACTTGCGACCAGGGTGAAAGCTCATAAGCGGACAACATGGCCAGTGCCTGAAAACTGGTCCCTCGAGGAAGCAGCAACCGTCCCGGTTGTCTATGCAACAGCTTTTTACGCCCTAGTCGTTAGAGGCAATATATGTAAAGGGAACAGCGTTTTGATTCATTCCGGGTCTGGCGGAGTGGGCCAGGCAGCGATTAGTATTGCCCTCAGTTATGGCTGTAAAGTGTTCACTACTGTTGGGACTGCTAAGAAACGACACTATTTAAAAGAAAGGTTTCCCAAACTAGACGATGATTGTATCTTCAACTCGAGGGATACGGGATTCGAGTTTGGCATCAAGCTGGCAACGGCTGGTAAAGGTATGTCGGTGACCTAGTTCCAGTTGTTTATAACTAATAACAGTGTTTGTTAACGTATAGACAAATTTTGATGTTTCATTACTCAAACACGCCTATACAAATACATTGGTACCTTTTTGGCCGAAAAGATGAAAATTTTATTATGAAATATTGTGATATTTTTCTTATTTCTGCTCAAAATATAGATTGTGGGCACTCGTAAGAACCGCCTCATCGAGGCGGTTCTAACGAGTATCCACAATCTATATTTTAGAGCAGAAATAAGAAAAATAAGGTAGACCCCCTGAAACCCCAGTTTTACTATATAAAATTGGAATTCAAGGGGGTCAAATTTACATAGGCGTGTTTTCGTGATGTATTGTGGCAAATATGTTGTAAAATGTGCGTAGTTTTTGCACCCGCAGCAGGTTCAACGAACATATCAGTGTATTGCATAGCCTTCTCAAGGTTTTGCGAAAGTGTTATGTTCACTATATTCCATGTAAGCTGTCCTTGCACAAAACTTGGTGGTCATTTTTAATTGGTTTATTGATATCCTCTTTATGTCTAGAAAGAACCGTATTGGTTCGATCATATCTCGAGCAAACATCACGTGAACATGTTTGATGCTTTAATTCCCTTTTAAGCACCTGAGAATTTAAATGGCTGACTCTTAATGACACGAACAAACATGGAAGAAGTGACGGCAATGGTCAGAACTCGATAAAATTACCCCACTCCCACTTCTCCCATTCAAGACATCATAGAGATTCATTATTCTTTTTAAAAAGATTGGATACACCATAAATGTTATACGGCAGACTGCATGCATGGTAGTTAACCCAATCGCGGTTGACAGCTTTGCTTCCCTCTTTAATTGCACGCCGGTGGGTCAGGCCTCAGTTTCTATGACGGTTCCAGCGTAAAGGCTTACTCCCAATTAGAGAGAATCTAATTTTATGTAATGTTGGTTGGTGCCTGATGCTCTGTCTCTGGTTGGGCCCATCGGAGTCTAACTGGTTGTTTTCTTTTGCTACTGCATTCCAGTTGTTTCTTGCTGTCGAGTCCTAAGCGTTGTTTACACTCTGTGGTTGATAGATTTTTAGTGTTCACGGAGATGTTGCACTGATGAGTTAGGAGGCCTTCATGCAGACTGAATGAATTATTTGTCTAAATCGCGACGGAAGTAAGGGCGAGGATTGTGGCCACGTAAAATCGATTTAAGCCCCCCCCCACACCCAGTGGAATACGTTTCACTGACCGTTCCAAGGCGTTTCTTCAATCGTGGTTTATTTTTGTTATGGCTTGTTTTTGAGTGTGTGTACCACTTATATTATTTTGCTTTGTTAGCCAATCGGCCATTTCGTGGGAAAGTAAGTCTCATTTTGGCTTTCCGCTATTGATGTTTCCATTGGGGTCTGGTTGTTTCATATTTATGTTTCTTTCCCGTGATGTCTCTGACGGGAGTTTTGGGTTAATTGTATCGATTCCTGAACATTGCCTTCAGTTCTATTTTAGTGCCTTGATGCTTCACAATAATGCAAACGTCAGTACTGGGAAATACAAAAGGCCAGGTTCTTTCCCACAAAATTGCCTAACGGATATCCAAAACGAAAAAAAAAGGTTTTAGCAATACATATCCGCAAAGACAAACTATAGCTATGTGTGTATATGTGGAGAAGATGGTGGGGGGTCCTCTCCCCCAGTGGTATTCGACGAGTCAACGAAGTAAAGCTACCTTCGTTTTTAAATAAAAAATATTTTAACACATGCGATGATTTTTATGTACAGAATGACTGACTGTTGGTATTTTCAAGGGTATTTAAGCAAAATTTACTTTCAAGTTAGTTGAGCATGAAAAATGTGTGATGTTGCTGTTACCTTTGGGATTAGGTACTATGTGCAGGATTTTAGAATAATATAAAAATATTCGCAGACAGTGGATCGACTTGTGCTTTTATCATCACATATACAGTTGTGTTAACCATTCAAACAGATATAACGGTTCTTTTTATAAATGGAACGATGAATTTAATAGACTAATCATATTACTGCTCTCTCCTGTTGATAATGTAAAAAATCAAGGCTATATAAACAAATGGCAGTGTATATGATGCTCCGAAGAAATGATGTCAGTATTTTGACTTTAATTTCAAATAGAGATATATTTTTAAAATCTGGCGTCGCGATACCTCTCAGTTTGTTTTCTCTTTTATACATCGTTCAAAATATAATACGTTTTAGTCGTTGTTCCTAAGCCTTCTGAAGACCTTGTTTATAGACGCACTACTTTTGCGCTCGGCGTGGCCCGAGTTTGATAAATAATAATGCTATAAAGCTCTCAGTGTATGCAATGATGAATATGAATCGTAATCGTTCAGTTATTTTCTAGGTGTTGACATAGTGTTGAATTCCCTGTCAGAGGAAAAGCTCTTGGCAAGTGTGAGATGTCTGGCACAACATGGACGGTTTCTCGAAATTGGAAAGTATGACTTGGCAAACAATTCAGCGCTTGGTAAGTGTTTCAGTATATAGCCATAAGATACGTTTATTTTTCTCAATGCCTCGCCCATGCGAAATAAACTGCGAAGGATGCTCACGTCATTATGAGGTCGTCCAACCGATAACATATGGGAATGTACGTCTGTTATCACAAAGACACGCCTACATACTTCTGACCCCCTTGAACCATACTTTTATATAGTTAAACTTGGAATTACAGGCTTTTTTTCTTACTTCTACTCTAAAATATTTCTACTCTATAATAGATTTTGGATACTCGTGGCAACCGCCTTGACCTGGCACGATCTATATTTTGAGCAGAAACAAGAAAAATATCACAATTTTTCATTTTAACATTTTCTTTTTTGTATTTCGCGTTTAAAAAATTACAATACATTTGAAGAGGCGTGTTTTCGTAATGTAGAGCAGGCTCTGCATGCGTAATGCCGGTGGGCATGCTAATTGTTGTTTACTGTTGGGATTTTCTGATATCCTCTTAAGCTTTATCTGAACAGCGAAGGCTTTGATCAGACTGATGATGCGCATACTATATTGGCTTTAAATGACCGACAACACAATTCAATATAATCTTTCTCGCGCAGAACGTTATGTGTAGTACTCGCAGTGATCACAAGATATTTCATTGGCAAAATTTGTTGTCAAAATTGTTTGTTTGTTTAGTTGTTTGAGTTAGGTTTTACGTCGCCGTCAACATTATTTTGGTCATTTTGGAGACGTTACTTCCAGTTTTGTGGAACTTATACCCCAAATTGAGATAAAATGACATCTCGAGACCTGCCGAACAAACGAACCAGAAAGGTTTATAGGTATGGACGGTCAGACTCGCACCACTTTGCCTGACCCTCTAAGCAGTGTACCAGTACTCATGTGTGGTCGGTTTCCATTCTGCATGAAGCATCGTGCAACCCAATCTATTTCTCAAAGCCCCGATGGGCGGGCCTTTCTTTTTTAATACATTTTTAGCCAGGCCCTATAATAAGAAATAGAAGTAAAACAAAGATCAGGGATTGATACAATTAACTAACTCCAACCATAAATGACATCAAAGGGAAAGAAATACAAACATTAAGCGACCAGACCATAATGGAAACCTAAACAAAGGAAGGCCAAAAGGACAGTTTCTTTCCCACAAAATGGCCATATGGCCATCCAAAATTAAAAGACACAAGTGATACACACATTTAGTAACAAACAACAACATAAATAAATCGCCACAGAAGAGCCGCCTTGGAACGGTCAGTGGAAGATTTCCACTGGGGGGGTGGGGGGGGCTTAAATCGATTTTACGTGGCCACAATCCTCGCCCTTACTTCCGTCGCGATTTAGACAAATAATTTGTTCAGTCCGCATGAAGGCCTCCTAACTCATCAGTGCAACATCTCCGTGAACACAAAAATCAAAGAACCACAGAGGTGAGACAACGGTGAGGATTCGACAGCAAGAAACCACTGAAATGCTGGAGCAAAAGAAAACCAACAGTTAGACTCCGATGAGCCCGACCAGAGACAAAGCATCAGGCACCAACCAACATTATCTCTCTAATTTTCAATAAGCCTTTACGTTGGAGCCGTCATAGAATCTAAGGCCTGACCCACCGCTGTTAGGACTTAATATAGTTCATGTTTAATGGATGCATTGTGTCACGTGTAGGCATCGCGTGGTTTTTAACAGAGGTCAAAATGAGAAATGGTAAGTTATATATGTACACTGGAGGTGGATGGCATACAATTGCGATGAATCTGTTCTGTAGAAATTAGAGAAACTGCATGCAAATATTTACATTACACTTTAGGGCCACATTATAACCGTGTAAATACAACGATTGTGCATGATTGTAAACTAAGGATAATTTTTAACGGAATCCCGCAATTGTCTACATACCCTTTATCACTTGTTTTTTTTACGAGAAGTTCTCTTTTTAGTTCACCAGAGCCGAAGGCTCCGGGGGAGCTTATAGGAAGGATATTGTCCGTCGTCGTCGACTGCGTCTGCGTCGTTGTCGTCAACACTTTCAAACGATATCTCCTCTGAAAAATAGAAGTGGAGGCAATGATCAGGAATGGAGACAATTAACCCACAGCTCCCATTAGAGACACCAAAGGGAAAGAAACACAAACACAAAACAACAGACCCTAATGGAAACATCAATAGCGGAAAGCCAAAAAGGACAGTTACATTCCCACAAAATGGCCAATAGGCTATCCAAAATAAAATAATATAAGCGACACAAACACCCAAAGACAAACCATAACAAAAGTAAACCGCAACAGGCCCATATTTCATCTTTAGCATCCTTGGAATGGGGCATTGAAAGTTTGTGTGTTTTTAAATAAATTCGGCCCATTAGTTTGGTTGCTATGGCAACTTAGAGTTTCCATAGACTTATAATGGGAAAAATTGGAGAATGGCATTTACTGCCAAGCCTTTGCAGATGTTTTGACAAAACTTTTATGGAAATATTTCTTAAGTAAACTTTTCTCAGGCATATGCTTGTTTGCCAACCTGGGGGTCCCGGGGTTGTGCCTTCCAATTTATAAAGGTCATATATCTCAAAAACCATTCAGCTCCCCACCCCTAAACCGTATATATTCTTTTTCCTTACGATAAGACGCATGAAGTTACACTAACCTGGGGACCACTGGGGCGCGCTGGGCCTTGCCCACCCCCTCCACTTCATAAAAGGCCTTATATCTCGGAAGCATTACATATCCCCACCCCTAAACCCTATATATTCTTGTTCCTTAAGATAAGACACATTCAGTGACATCAACCTGGGGTCCCGGGGTTGCAGCGGGGCCCCAGGTGAATGTCACTGAATGTGGCCTTAAATTTCTCATAAAGGGCCAAGTATCTCGGAGACCTTTCAGATCCCCACCCCTAAACCATATATATTCTTGTTCATTATGATTTGTTTGTATGATTTGGGGTTTAACGTCCCCGTCAACACTGTAAAGGTCATTTTGGAGACGTTGCTTCCAATTTTGTGGGACTTTTACCCGACATTGAGATAAAATGACATCTCAAGCCCTGTCGTCCAATGAAACCAGTAGGGTTTATAAGCATGGACGGGGCGACTCGCACCGCTTTGCCTGTGCAGGCTTAGATACTCTAAGCGGTTTACCAGTACTCGTGTGTGGGCCGGTTTCAGCTCTGCGTGGAACCATCATGCATCCCATCTATTTCTTCAAGCCCTGTTGGGCGGGGACGGCTTGTTCCTTATGATAAGACACATTCAGTGACACTAACCTGGTTCCCCCTGGGATGCGCCGGGGCCCTGCCCCACTCCCTCCACTTCACAAAAATCCATATATCTCAGAAAGCATTAAGAGCCCATCCCATTAACCATATTATATATATATATATATATTCTTGTTCCTTATGATGAGACGCATTCAGTGGCCCTGCCCCACTACCACCACTTCATAAAAGTCCATATATCTCAGAAAGCATTAAGATCCCCACCCATTAACCATATTATGTATATATTCTTGTTCCTTATGATAAGACACATTCATTGACACCAACCTGGGGGCCCCTGGGATGCGCCGGGCCATTGCCCCACTCCCTCCACTTCATAAAAAAGCCCAATATCTCGGAAACCTAACAGATCCCCACCCTAAACCATATATATTCTTGTTCCTTATGATAAGACGCATTCAGAGACACCAGCCTGGAGGCCCCCAGGATGCGCCGGGACTTTGCCTCACCCCCTCCAATGCATAAAAGGCCCAATATCTCGGAAACCTTACTGATGAAAATCCCTTATATTTTCTTTTATTGATGATGCAAAAAAGGGGCTGTTGGTGCTCGTTACAACCGCCTCGTTGAGGTGGTTCTAACGAGTACCAACAACCTATGTCTTGAAGCAGAAATAAGAAAAATAATTTTGTACCCCCGTAAACCCCAGTTTTCTCTATCTAAATTGGGGTTTAAGGGGTTGTTCATTTCACGGATTTGTTCACGTGATGAGTACAAAAGGGGTTATCGGTGTGTTCATTGCACGGACTTGTTAATCAGATGATAATTATGAATAACTTAGTTTAATCTCACACATACATTGTGATGGAGCAGGCCTCGGTAGCTCAGTCGGAAGCGCGTCTGACTGGTGATCAGGAGGACACGGGTTCGATACCTGCCTGTTGGAACGCCGTAAACAAACGTGGATAACACGGATGGTTATAACTAACTGCATATTTTGGTTTGTTTGATTTGAGGTCTAACATCCCCGGCAACACAATTTAGGTTATTTTGGAGGCTTCCAATTTTGTGATACTTTTACCCAACATTGAGATGAAATGACACCTCAATACCTGCCGTCAAATGAAACAAATAGGGTTAATATGCACTGGACGGTCCGACGCACCACTTTGCCTGCACAGGCTTAGAACTAAGCGGTTTACCAGTACTCATGTGCAGTCAATTTCAGCTCTGCGTGGAAGCATCATGCAGCCCAATCTCTTTCGAAGCCCCGATTGGCGGGGGTCTACTGACTGCATTTAAAAAGAATGCATTGAGGGTATAGATAATTGTCAACATCACCGTAACATGCCGTGATTACATTTCATGACATTGCGATGTGATATATCACGTTTTAACATATGACGTCGTTGATAAGCCGTGAATAACGTCGTGTAATAAAAAATCGTATGGCCACACGTGTAATAATTCTCTGACGGGATGAAATAACGTCATGACCACGTCCATGTCAACCATGCATTTTTTTGTGGAAAATTTGTTAAATTTAAATTCCAATTTAATGTGGTCAGATGACAAACAGAATCTTACACTCGTGGTAATTTCATATGAAATTTCTGATAGTCGCCAAAGGCTCGTTTCACATGAAATGGCCACTCGTGTAAGATCCTTTATTTAGTTACGGAAATTATGAAAAAAATAGGGGATAACTGTATTCAAAATTGTCTTTTTGCGAGGAAAATTGGCGGTTTTACGGTCGGAAATTTCGTTTTACGGCGACGCGTCAGCGGAGCCGTAAAACGTAATTTGCGACCGTAAAACCGACGGTTTACCTCACAAATGACAATTTCCAATACAGTTATCCCGATTTTAATGCACTCATTCTGTTGCTTCTATTTGTGTTTTACCAACCGGCAAGCGCTGTGAGCTGTGAGCCAATGAAAAGCGACGATCCGTGATTACGTCGGGTTACCGACAGTATCTCACAGAATATACTTTTGCAAACTTTTGACGTTATCAAATCAGACTTCTGTGGTTCTTTGATTTTTGTGTTCACGGAGATGTTGCACTGATGAGTTAGGAGGCCTTCATACGGACTGAACAAATTATTTGTCTAAATCGCGACGGCAGTAAGGGCGAGGATTGTGGCCACGTAAAATCGATTTAAGCCCCCCAGTGGAAATCTTCCACTAACCGTTCCAAGGCGGCTCTTCTGTGGCGATTTATTTGTGTTGTTGTTTGTTGCTTGCTGTGTGTATCACTTGTGTCTTTTAATTTTGGATGGCCATGTGGCCATTTTGTGGGAAAGTAACTGTCCTTAAGGCCTTCCTTTGTTTAGGTTTTCATTATTGTCTTGTCGCTTGATGTTTGTATTTCTTTCCCTTTGGTGTCTTTTATGGGTGGAGTAAGTTAATTGTATCAATTCCTGATCTTTGTTTTACTTCTACTTCTTGTTACAAACATAAGTGCATTAGAATGTTATAACACGCATGGTATCGGCATCATTTTATGAATATCTTGCAGGTATGAATGTGTTTCTGAAAAATATCTCATTCCATGGTATACTGCTGGATAGCTTGTTTGATGCAGAACACGGTGAACTGGAAATTGTCTCAAGGTGTCTAGTCGAAGGAATAAAATCAGGAGTCGTGAAACCTTTGAAGTCTACGATTTTCGACGCCGATAATATCGAAGATGCATTCAGATACATGGCTCAAGGGAAACACATCGGCAAAGTTTTGATAAAGGTAAATTTGTTTGTGGGTTTGATTTTTAGTTTAACGGCCCAGTCAACAACATTTTAGGTCATTTTGAGCTGGTCAGTTAAACTATTCACACTTTTTGGTAACAGGCTTATATGTAAGTGGTTAACCAGTACTGTGCACATTCTTCCACCAGAAAGTGACAACTGCCCTACTTGAATCAGCGGAAGGGAGGGAATGACCATAGCAGAGATTTCATGATCAATCTCCACGAAAGAATGTTGCCGACCCCGGCATGTATCGAACCCGCGTCCTCCTGATCACCAGACAGACGGGCATCCGACTGAGCTACCGAGGCCGGCTGATAAATGTAAAAACTAATAGGCTAGCTTAGGGTGCATGATGCATCCACGTAGAGCTGAAACCAATCGCAAATGAGTACTGGTACATCGCTTAGGAGGTATAAGCCTGCCCAGGCAAAGTGCTGCATGTCGGACCATCCATGCATATAAACTCTGTGTTGATTTCCTTTGGCAGCAGGGCTTGAGACATCATTTAATCATATTGTTGGGGAAATGTCCCACAAAATAGGAAGCAACGTCTCCAGAATGACCTAAATAGTGTTAAACCTCAATTCAAACAAAATAAAAATAATAGGCCCATAAACAAACCTATAGTATGACTCATGTGACTTGCACCGCTTCAGATCAACCTGCGGGCAAGAGAGTTTTTTCTCTATTTGCAAAGTTCGGAGTCAGTAGAAGGGTTCTGTGGTCAGCAAAGAGGCTGACCATAGTTGGTCGTATTTTAGGCATTGTCGTGTGCTCGCTTAAATAATACTTAAATAGAGTTCTGTTTGTTTTGAGATAATGCTCGCGACTTTTTAGCTCACCTGTGCCGTAGGCTGACAACATGGGCTTACAGTATACCAATGGTCCGTTTTCCGTCCGTCGTCATCTCCGTTCACACTTTTGAATCATCTCCGTTACACTCAATGATCATTGGGCTTTAAAAAAAAAAAAAAAAAAAAAAAACATCCTTACCTAATTGAAACACGACCAAGATGGCGGCCATACCCGTATATAGAAAACCAATGAAAATATTCTCAAGAATCGGTAGGCCTTGAAACTTAGCAGACAACAACCTAAAACAATTATAAAATAATGATCCTCGGTTAACTTTGATTTACTTTACGGCAAGGTACAAGTTGGTCCCATAGGTATTTGAATGGTAAAATTATAAAACAGTGCAGTTATTCAAATCCGTTGTACCTTATGAAATGAGAGTATGTCTTATATGAACCTCTTTGAATGCCAGGTCAATGTCATTTAATGACCTTTGCTTAAAGTCACTAGGATTGAATGTCAATCAGAATTTAAAACATCTCAAAATCTACAGGGCTACTTGGGGTCAAATGTTATATAGGACATTGGTGTCTGATAGAAACAAAAAGATTAACCTAATTGCGCCTGATCACATGATCTGAGTGAGTGAGTGAGTTTTTGGGTTTTACGTCCCACCAACAGCTAAGGTCATACGGAGACGGGACCTCGGTTTAAAGATTCATACAAAGTCTGGAGAAGCCCGGGATCGATCCTGCGATCCCTGGTTTAGAAGGACAGTAGCGTAACCTCACCATGGAGGCTTCTGATCACATGACCTGAATGGCCGAAAGGCCCATATATGGCAAAAGGCATTAAAACTATTCTTCTCCAGAAATACTAGTCAGATGACCTTAAAACTTATCAGGCAGCATAAGGGACTAATGTCCTACAAACGTTACATACAAGATGGCGGTCGGTTGACCTTGACCTACTTTATGACACGTTCAAAATAGGCGTTTGTATCGGAAAGGGTAAAACAGTGCAGCTCCCCAAAACAATTGTAGTTTATGAAATGAAATTACGTCTTGAATGAATATCTATGGATGTCAAAGGTAAAGGTCATTCAGTGACATTGGCTGAAAGTCATTAGTACTGAATGTTCATTGAAATTTCAAACATCTTCTCCTCAGAAGCCACAGGGCCAATCGGAGTCCTGTTTTACATAGAACATATGTGCTTCGTGGGAACAATATTATAAAAATTGGTCCTGGTCACATGACAAAAATGGCAGCCATGCCCAAATACAGCAGAAACTAAATTTTTCTACTACAGAACTATATGAGCCTTTGTAGGTTTTCCAATTTTGCCATTCGTGAAAGTTTGGTATCAGATTTCTCAGAAACTATGAAAGCTAGAAAGCTGAAACTTTGTTTAAACACTGACAATGATTGGCTGTATAGTGTATACCAGAAAAGGGTCCATAACTCTTGGATTGCTCCTTCGTAGGTTTTCAAAAATATATTTTGTTCAATAGCTTTTATGTTTGTGAACCTTCGCCCCCGCCCATAGGGGCTTGAAGAAATATATGGGCTGCATGATGCTTCCACGCAGAGCTGAATCCGGCCCGCACACTAGTACCGGTAAACCGCTTAGAGGATCTAAGCCTGTCCAGGAACCGCGGTGCGAGGCGGACCGTCCATGCTAATAAACCCTATTGGTTTCATTGGGCGACAGGGCGTGAGATGTCATTTCATCTCAATGCCGGGTAAAAGTCCCACAAAATTGGAAGCAACGTCTCCAAAATGACCTTTACAGTGTTGACGGGGACGTTAAACCTCAAATCAAACAAACAAAATGTTTGTGGACCTGTCTCGATGAAACGTATTCCACACTTGGCATCTAAAGTAAGGAAGTTGTTATGGCAGACCTGTGGCCAAGGGACCAAAATTCATGGAGTTGTTCCCATTTATGTAGGTTGTCAAGTATGACCGTCTTGAACATTTTCGTAACATATTTCTCAGGAACTATGAATGCTCAATTTCCGCCACACATTCCCTTAACACCACCTATGGGGAAGCTTAATGATCTATTGAATCTTTTGTTAGGGAGGACTTCCAACTCAGAACAGAGACAGTGGAGCGTTTAAGCTTTTTTCTGGGACAAACTAGCTAGTTTCGGCCAATTAGGCCTAATCAATTTGGTTTGTTTGATTTGAGGTTTAACGTCCCCATCAACACAGTATAGGTCATTTTGGAGACGTTACTTCCAATTTTGTGGAACTTTTACCCGACATTGAGATGAAATGACTTCTCAAGCCCTGTCGCCCAAATCATTGCATGCCGTATAATTATCTGTATTTTTATGCTCCGTCTACATGCAATTTACAATCCAGAATCGTTTATTTACTGAAAATTGTAAAATGTTCTATAAAAAGGTTTTCTGTTTGTTTAATTTGTGGTTTAACGTCCCTGACAGCAATATATAGGTCATTGTGGAGACGTTGCTTCCAGTTTTGTGGGACTTTTCCCCGACATTGAGATGAAATGGCATCTCAATCCCTGCCGCCCAATGAAACCCAATAGGGTTTATTTGCATGGACGGGTCGACTCGTACCACTCTGACTGGAAAGGCTTAGACCTTCTAGGCGGGTTACCAGTACTCAGGTGCGGTCCGTTTCAGCTCTGCGTATTCTCGAAACCCCAATGGGCGGGGGCCAACTACAAAAAGGTAATTTCTAGACAGTCAAATTATATTGAACTTCACTATAAACCTTATTTTCATGTAAATATGATAACTGTGAGAAAAGTGAAATAATGCTATTTTTGTTTATCATATGACGTCGCGTCTGTGAGTGTAATAACTTCATGTAATAAATTCGAAAGTCCACCAGTGGATTAAATATGCAAAATAGTTAGATACGTCCCATAACGTTACATGTACGACGTCATTAACGACGTCGCGTTTACTAATGGCGAATTATTGATAGTTTTGTGAATACAATCGTGAATAAAATGCGTTTCAAATGTTATATGATAAATAGAATCTTGCATTCGTGTTCATGTATTATTGAATTTATTAAACTCGTTGAAGAAAAGGGACAGCCTCGCATTTTATCCCTTTTCATCAACTCATTTAATAAATTCAATAATACATGAACACTCATGTAAGATCCTCTATTTGTAGTATAATTGATACAATGGCATAGCAAGTTAGTGTAGCGAATACCCTTGTAAACATGACTTTATATACAGAAAACTCATCACGAAAACACGCCTATACAAATACATTGACACCTTTATCGCCGGAAAAAAAAATATAAAAAAAGATGAAAAATTGTGTTATTTTTCTTATTTCTGCTGAAAATATAGATTGTTTTTATTCGTTAGAACGGCCTCGTCTAGGCGGTTGTAACGAATACCAACAATATTTTAGAGCATTGATAATAAAAATAAGGTTTACCTCTGTAAACCCCAGTTTTAGTATATAAAAGTGGGGTTCAAGGGGGTCAAAATTATATAGATGTGTGTCTCTATGTTGATACCTTCAAAATAAAAATACTACTCAACTCATTAGGAAAACATGTCCATGAGAAATAATGGCGTCCAACATGGTGTCAGAAAATGACAAATATTAGGTAGTTATTGTAATATCTTTCTTATTTTTGCTTTCAACATGGATTGTGGGTGCTCGTTAGAACCGCCTCAATGAGGCGGTTCTAACGAGTACCCACAATCTATGTTTTTGAGCAGAAATAAGGAAAATAATGTATAACCCCGTAAACCCCATCTTTCTCTATAGAAAGTGGGGTTTAGAGGGGTCTTCGTTTCACGGACTTGTTATCGTGATGTGACCGCCCACTCATGGTAGAATCCTAGTTCAACAATGACTTATCACTACAACAAATATAATGGAGTCACTTTTTGTGAATAATGGCATAACATAACTCTGAGTCGAGACTTAACAACAATCTGACAAAGAAAAAAGGTCATCAGTTAGGTCACGGAAGACATATTGATATCTCTAGAAGCCACACTTCTTGTCCGAACGCAATGTTTTTGAGCTTTTGTGATCACTTTTCGTCCGTCGTCCGTCGTCAGTGCGTGTGTGCGTGTGTGTGTGTGCGTGCGTAAAATTTTTTCTTCAAATGACATCTCCTCCTAAACCACTGATCGGATTTTGACCAAACTTCACAGGAATGATCCTTAGGTGGTCCTCTTTCAAAGTTGTTCAAATGGTTTCGGTCCATTGCACATCAAGGTCACAGGAGCTAAAAATAGATTTTTTAAAAATCTTCTTCTCTGAAACCGCAAGGCCCAGTTCTTCGATATTTGGTAAGAAGCTTCATCTAGTGGACCTCTACCAAGATTGTTCAAATTATAGCCCTGGGGTCCAAAATGCCCCCGCCATGGGGGCCTTTGGTTTTACATAGGCTTATATAGGGAAAATCATTAAACAATCTGCTTCTCTGAAACCACAAGGCCCAGGTCTTTAATATTTGGTGTGAAGCTTTACCTGGTGGACCTCCACTAAGGTTGTTCAAATTATAGCCTTGGAGCCAAAAATGCCCCCGCCCCGGGGGCCTTTGGTTTTACATAGGCTTATACAGGGAAAATCTTTAAAAATCTTCTTCTCTGAAAGCGCAAGGCCCAGATCTTTGATATTTGGTGTGAAGCTTCATCTTGTGGACCTCTACCAAGATGGTACAAATTATAGCCCTTGGGCCGAAAATGACTCCACCCTGGGACCCTTTTGGCTTTTCATAGGCTTTTATAGGGAAAACCTTTAAAAATCTTCTTCTCTGAAACCACAAGGCCCAGGTCTTTGATATTTGGTATGAAGCTTCACCTAGTGAACCTCTACCAAGAGTGTTCAAATTATAGCCCTGGGGTCAAAAATGCCCCCCCCCCCACCCCCCGCCCAGGGGGCCTTTGGTTTTACCTAAGCTTATGTAGCAGAAATCTTTAAAACTTTTCTTCTCTGAAACCACAAGGCCCAGATCTTTGATATTAGGTGTGAAGCTTTACCTGGTGGACCTCCACTAAGGTTGTTCAAATTATAGCCTTGGAGCCAAAAATGCCCCCGCCCCGGGGGCCTTTGGTTTTACATAGGCTTATACAGGGAAAATCTTTAAAAATCTTCTTCTCTGAAAGCGCAAGGCCCAGATCTTTGATATTTGAAGTGAAGCTTCATCTTGTGGACCTCTACCAAGATGGTACAAATTATAGCCCTTGGGCCGAAAATGACTCCACCCTGGGACCCTTTTGGCTTTTCATAGGCTTTTATAGGGAAAACCTTTAAAAATCTTCTTCTCTGAAACCACAAGGCCCAGGTCTTTGATATTTGGTATGAAGCTTCACCTAGTGAACCTCTACCAAGAGTGTTCAAATTATAGCCCTGGGGTCAAAAATGCCCCCCCCCCCCGCCCAGGGGGGGCCTTTGGTTTTACCTAAGCTTATGTAGCAGAAATCTTTAAAACTTTTCTTCTCTGAAACCACAAGGCCCAGATCTTTGATATTAGGTGTGAAGCTTCATCTAGTGGACCTCTTTTAAGATTGTTCAAATTATAGCCTTGGGGCCAAAAATGCCCCCCGCCCCGAGGGCCTTTGGTTTTACATAGGCTTGTAGAGGGAAAATCTTTAAAAATCTTCTTCCCTGAAACCGCAAGGCCCAGGTCTTTGATATTTGGTATGAAGCTTCATCTAGTGGACCATTACCAAGTTTGTTCAAATTATAGCCCTTGGGCCTAGAATGTACTAGAGACACTAATTCTTAGGTGAGCGATTCAGGGCCCTCTGGGCCCTCTTGTTTAGATTGTTTGACCAAACGGCTATTCCAAAACATATATATTCAGGACATACATGCAAAGCAATTAAACGTAACAGATTGCACCGCCTTTGAAATGTCAGTAAAAGTACTGGAGCTAAAATCGTTTCATGTGACCAAAAATCGCGACTTATTTCAGCAGCGATATACCATAACGAAAACACGTCTATATAATTTTGATCCCCTTGAACCCCATTTTTATATAGTAAAACTGGGGTTTCCGGGGGTATACCTTATTTTTCTTATTTCTGCTCTAAAATAAAGATTGTGGGTACTCGTTAGAACGGCCTCGATTGTGCCAACAATCTATCATTTGAGCAGAAATAAGAAAAATATCACAATTTTTCATCCTAAAATTTTCATTTTTTCGGCGATAAAGGTGGCAATGTATTTGTATAGGCGTGTTTGCGTAATGGAATTTGTTCAGTCCGCTTGATGGGCTTTTATTCACCCATGCATTACCTCCGAGAATATACACTTCAAATATATTCGGCGATGAACAAACGATACCGGGGAACGAACACGGTTCCATTACGCAAACACGCCTATACAAATACATTGCCACCTTTATCGCCGAAAAAATGAAAATTTTATGATGAAAAATTGTGTTATTTTTCTTATTTCTGCTCAAAATATAGATTGTGGGCACTCGTTAGAACCGCCTCATCGAGGCGGTTCTATCGAGTACCCACAATATATTTTAGAGCAGAAATAAGAAAAATAAGGTATACCCCCGGAAACCCTAGTTTTACTATATAAAAGTGGGGTTCAAGGGGGTCAAAATTATATAGCCGTGTTTTCGTGATGCGAATTCGACAGTATTGGATAAGAAAAGTAACATTTAACACTTGTGGAGCCGACTAGAGACAGAGCATCAGGCACTAACCGACTATTTGAGCAACAATATCTAGGTGCTAAGGTCAAAATATGAACATAATTTTATCCGAAGGACATCGGTTTAGTTACCAAATTATTGCACGAGCGCAACTTTTGATGTGACTTATTTTTGTTTATGTCTTAAGCTGTGAAAAAAATGTGGGGGCTGCATATTGCTTCTGGTACGTCCGTTCGTTGGTCACGCTTTCTTGCGCATAGCATAACTTAAGAACCATATATCATAGTGTTTAGAAATTTCAAATATGGATTTCTTCTGAACGAATAGTTGACCAGTATTTGTTATCCGAGTTTTCTCCGCTATTCAACGCTTTTAACATTACAATAACACACCCGTACGACTTAGTGAATTTTTGCACATCACAAAAATGGCAACTTTTCTGATGAAAATCCATGTTACTTTTCTTATTTATACTGCAAACATAGGTTGCGGGTGCTCGTTAGAACCGCCTCATTGAGGCGGTTCTAACGAGTACCCACAACCTATGTCTTGGAGTAAAAATAAGAAAAATAATGATTACCCCCGTAAACCCCAGTTTTCTCCATATATAGTGGGGTGTAAGGGGGTCTTCATTTCACGGACGAGATCACGTGATGATTAAACAACCTAGAAATGTCGTTAGCCAGATATCTGAAAAGGCATTTGAGCTAGAGCATTGATATTTAGTACACTGATTGGGACTCAGGAGGAGATTATCTGATTCGGTTTTCAGCCATTTCAATGAAATATTGTTGGAATTATGACCCTTTGCAATTTCTGGCCATTTAAATGTATTTGGCCCTTGTGCATAGCGTAACTTTTGAACCATGACTGCTTTTGTTTTGAAATTCCATATATGGATTCCTCATGAAAAAAATAGTTGGTCCGTATTTTTCTTATCCGAATTGTCTTCCCCTTCGAATTATTTTCCATTATTTAAATATCATCGAAATGTCGTTACTAAGATATCTGAAGCCTGATCTAGAGCCTTGATATTTGTTAAACTGATTTGGACTTGGGAGGAGATCACCTGATTAAATTTTGAACCAGTTTAATGAAATGTCGGAGTGACTGTCCTTTGCAATATTTGTGTTGCTTTCCTATGGATAGCATTGCTTTAGAACCATATATGGTTATGTTTTGAAATTTACATTTATCATATGACGTCGCGACAGAGAGTGTAATAACACCATGTAATATTTTCGATAATCCACTAGTGGGTTAAATATGCAAATTACCTAGTTACGTTCCGTAACGTTACATGTACGACGTCCTTAACGACGTCGCGTTTACTAACGGCGGAATATTGACATTTTTGTAAACAATCGTGATTAAAAAGCGTTTTAAATGTCATATGATAAATAGAATCTTGCATTCGTGCTCATGTATTATTGAATTTATTAAACTCGTTGAGGAAAAGGAATAAAATGCTCGGCACAACCTCGGATTTTATCCCTTTCCCTCAACTCGTTTAATAAAATGAACACTCATGTAAGATCCTCTATATACATGTATGGATTCCGATTACATATTAAAAAATGGAGACCTGTATTTCTTTTCTTATCCTTTCGAGTTATTTAATAGAGGATCTTACATGAGTGCTCATGTATTATTGAATTTATTAAACGAGTTGAGGAAAAGGGATAAAATGCGAGCCTTGGCGAGCATTTTATCCCTTTTCCTCAACGAGTTTAATAAATTCAGTAATACATGAGCACGAATGGAAGATTCTATTTATCATATGACATTTAAAACGCATTTTATTCACGATTGTTTACAAAAATATCAATATTCCGCCATTAATAAATACGACGTCGTTAAGGACGCCGTACATGTAACGTTACGGGGCGTATCTAGCTAATTTGCATATTTAATCCACCAGTGGATTATCGAAAATAATTCATGGCGTTATTACACTCTCAGGCGCAACGTCATATGATAAACATTTTTAATATATAACATTGCAATTTCGTTAGCAAGATATCTGAAAAAGTACTGATCTAGAGCCTTGATATTTGGTATACATATTAGGAAATAGGAGGAAATCGTCTGATTAAATATTCTACCAATTTAATGAAAGTTTGTTAGAGTTGTGCTTCTTTGCAATTTATGGCCATTTAATTGTATTTCTTTTTTTGTAGCAAGGTATTTCAAATAACTTTTAAATTGTTGACTGGAAACTTGACAGGCTGATAGGGAATGAATAGTACATGACCGGATTGACTTCTGACAAAATCTGATTTTTTTTCTGTTATTGTCCTTTGAATATTTGGGCATTTATGGACAAGCATATGGATGGGGCCATAGTGTTTTACAAACGTGATTAATAGTTACTTGCCTGTATACAAACCAAAAGGTACTCCGCACTGCAACTGTGAAAGTAACATGGTCATGTTATTTTTCACAATATTAAAATATCATACCTTTCAAAATGTAGAAATTATATCACTTTTATTTGAATCAGATATGCATTGACTTCACTGCTAAGTATAAAATAAAGCGTGTTACGTATGCTTACTAGCGAAAACGTTTGAAGTAAATGACACATAT
Organism: Lucinisca nassula; assembly: GCA_963580285.1. Taxonomy (NCBI): domain Eukaryota; kingdom Metazoa; phylum Mollusca; class Bivalvia; order Lucinida; family Lucinidae; genus Lucinisca; species Lucinisca nassula. The sequence continues at coordinate 107,844,688 of OY757023.1, read as the reverse complement.
GCTTTTGTTAAGTACTACGAAAACACGCCTATATGCATTGTAAATATTACCAACGAAAAAAAAAATTTTTTTTTGAGATGAAAAAATGTGATATTTTTCTTATTTCTGCTCAAGATATAGATTGTAGATACTCGTTTGGACCGCCTCATCGAGGCGGTTCTAACGAGTACCCACAATCAATATGTTAGAGCAATACGTTATATCGGTTACCTAAACTTCATAAATGGCCATACAAAGCACGATTCATTGCAAATTCAAGCTCTTGTACCACCACTGAACTCACCAAATTATTAACTTCATGTTTTACTGCACATCACGAAAACACGCCTATATAATTTTGACCCCCTCGAACCCCACTTTTATATGGTAAAACTGGGGCTTGCAGGGGTGAACCTTATTTTTCTTATTTCTGCTCTAAAATATAGATTGTGGGTATTCGTTAGAACCGCCTCGATGAGGCAGTTCTAACGAGTACCAATAATCTAAAATATAGATTGTGGGTATTCGTTAGAACCGCCTCGATGAGGCAGTTCTAACGAGTACCAATAATCTATATTTTAGGCAGAAATAAGAAAAATACATGTATCACAATTTATCATCTTAAAATTTTCGTTTTTTCGGCGATAAAGGTTACAATGTATTTGTATGGGCGCGTTTTTGTAATGATGTGATAAAATATTGCGACAAAATCTTCGAAAGATCAGGTAGAAAACTGTTTTGGTCTATAAAAATTATAATGAAGTTTTAAATAAAGTGAAATCCTGGAGTTTTGTGCTTCAAGTCTGTTTATTTATGATTTTTCCACCCGTTACACTACATTCCTCATAATCTTATAAAAGAAAAACTTAATGATTTAATTGAATGGATATTTCATAGGGAAGACTCCCTCTATCTTGCATGTTATGTAAAAGTGCTTTTTGACTTCTGAAGAGCATGGAAATTATACGTTATGGTCATGTCAGAAAGTGTGTGAAGCTCTCACCTTTCTACTTGACAATATTTACATAAGATTTGGTACTAAGTTATTTAGACAAGTTGTGGGTATTCGATGGGTAATAATTGCGCACCACTTGTGCCTTATCTGTTTTTGTTTTGTTATGAGAGAGACTTCATGATGTCCCTTTCTGCTGAAAACCAGTCTGAAATCACAGAAGCTTTTAGTTCCACTTCTAGATATTTGGATGTTTTTTTAAATATTGATAATGCCTATTTCGATGGTTTGATCAGTCAGATTTACCCCCAGAACTTCTGTTAAATAAAGAAAATTCTTCAGATACCGAGGCCCCGTTTTTGGATGCACATCTATCTATTGTAGATGGGTTTGTTTCGTGCAAAATTTATGATAAACGCGATGATTTTGATTTTGAGATTGTAAATTTTCCTTTTTTGGATGGTGATGTTACTCGTGCGCCATCCTATGGCGTTTATATTTTGCAATTAATTCGAATTGCCAGAGTGTGTAGTCATGTAACTGACATCAACACTCGTAATAAATTGTCAATGGCTAAACTTCTTAATCAGGGTTATCGGTACCATAAACTACGCAAAGCCTTTCGAATTTATAGATGTCATTCTGATTTAATTTCAAAATTCAATATTGGACTTAAATCTCTTCTGCAACAAGGTCTATCGGAACCCGAATTTTATGGTGACTTTCTATATAAATTCAGAAAAATATATAACCGCAATGACTTCAGCACCCAATTTCGTAAAAGCATTCTACGATATTAAAAGATTGGGTTCAACATAAATGTTAAACGACAGACTGCATGCATGGTAGTTAACCCAATCCCGGTTGACAACTTTGCTTCCCTCTTTATTTGCACGCCGGTGGGTCAGGCGTCAGATTCCATGACGATTCCAACGTAAAAGCTTATTGAGAATTAGAGAGATCTAATTCAAGGTAATGTTGGTTGCTGCCTGATGCTCTGTCTCTGGTCGGGCCCATCGGTGTCTAACCGTTGGTTTTCTTTTGCTCCAGCATTTCAGTGGTTTCTTGCTGTCGAGTCCTCACCGTTGTTTCATCTCTGTGGCTGTTTGATTATTTGTGTTCACGGAGATGTTGCACTGATGAGTAAGGAGGCCTTCATGCGGACCGAACAAATTATTTGTCTAAATCGCGACGGAAGTAAGGCAGAGGAGTGTGGCCACGTAAAATCGATTTAAGCCCCCCAGTGGAATTCGTGTCCGCTGACCGTTCCAATGCGGTTCTTCTGTCGCGGTTTATTTTTGTTATGGTTTGCCTTTGGATGTTTGTGTCGCTTATGTTATTTATTTTGGATAGCCTATTGGCCATTTTGTTGGAAAGTAACTGTCCTTTTGGCTTTCTGCTGTTGGTGCTTCCATTAGGGTCTGTTGTTTCATGTTTGTGTGTCTTTCCCTTTGGTGTCTCTGATGGGAGCTGTGGGTTGATTGTAACGACTCCTGATCATTGCCTCCATTTCCATTTAACTTACTGAGCTCAAAGTTTAGAGCAGAAATAAGAAAATCATTACAATTTTTCATCTTAAAGTTTTCGTTTTTTCTGCGGTTAAATTTACAATGTATTCATATTGGCGAGCTTTCGTAATTCTAGATGCCCATAGTAGGATGGATGTACATGCGAGGTCGACATTTTATGACAAGATCAAGTGATATTAAAATCTCGTCAAAATTAAAGTGGTCATTTTTGGCCAAATCCGCTTGGCTCTTGCTCAAATTTGTTTATGTCAGAGTAGAACATGGGAAATTGGGTGTCACAATAGAGGTCTCTAGCTTACTGCGGAATGAAGTTACACTTTGGCTGATTGTTCAATGAGGTCGTTCAAATATGTTGCCTTACTGAAGTCGTAATGTTATGCATGAAATATACGGGATATAAATAAGACTGCCACGATAAATCTGATAATGATTTGTCGATCGATAAATTCCACAAGAATGATTATCAATTATACTGTTTTGCTTGTAATCGATTATTGGATAAGTGCACTTAACTACCCAAAGCTGTGTCAAAAATAGCTGTATCAGTGGCAAACAGTGCAAACCCTGATGAGACCCTGATCATCTGCATCTACACAGTTTGCTTAGGCCTGTCTGTTCAAATATACTTATGGTAAAGTACAACATATGCTGAGAGTCAGGCTCAGACAAAGCCAGACAGGTAAAATCATTATCAAATCTACAGTGATTAATAACCGATTATCGCTCACAATGTCAGGACTGATAATCGATTATCTTTTCAGCTCCCATTAGCCAGCCCTATATCGAACATGACGATATCATCTTGCTAACGATTGCTAAAAGAAGAATAAAATCACCCTTTGTATACTGGTGGACACGTCCATTGTTATGAGTTGGACATTTCCATTCATTAGGAAAACATGTCCGTAAGAAATAATGGCGTCCAACATGGTGTCAGAAGATGATAAATATTAGGCAAAAATGATAACATCTTTATTATCTCTGCTTTCAACATAGATTGTGGGTGCTCGTTAGAACCGCCTCATTGAGGCGGTTCTAACGAGTACCCACAACCTATGTCTTCGAGCAGAAATAAGGAAAATAATGTTTACCCCCGTAAACCCCAGGTGTCTCTATTTAAAGTGGGGTTTAGGGGGGTCTTTATTTCACGGACTTGTTCACGTGATGTTAGGATTCAAGGAGTGCCAGGTCTTTATTTTACTTTTATTCTAAATTTGATTGAAAATTCTGTAGCAAACAGTGTAGCTCCGGAGCAGCTTTTTGTGGCGTCTGATTCGGATTTGCACTTTTCTCTATGTTCCTTCTCTGTGTTTCCAGGAACGAATGGACTAAATACATTTTGCTATTTTTTTCATCCTAGGTCCTGAACGAGCCTGAAGTGGCTTTGATTCCTGCCCATCCAAGATGTTACTTTTACTCAAACAAGACATACATTATCACCGGGGGTTTGGGAGGCTTCGGTCTCGAGCTTGCCCATTGGTTGGTAGAGCGGGGTGCTAGAAATCTCATTCTTACTTCAAGATCCGGTGTTAAAACCGGCTACCAGAGAAGAAAGTTACGAGTTTTGAAGGGTTTCGGAGCCGAGATAACTGTGTCAAATAAGAACATTTGCTACAAGGAAGAAGTACGACAACTCATTAACAGTATAAACGGCCGGCCAGTTGGAGGGATATTTCATCTCGCCGTGGTAAGACACATTAATATTACGTTGAAAAAAATCTTTGTAAACGCCTTTTTAAGAAGATCGGGAACACCTGGCAGATTTTTTCCGCCATTTTTTAAAGGGAGACAACTTTCGGAACTTCATGTTCGCTTTTCTAAAATCCTGTAGCACTGAAAAAGGGGTCTACTTTCTTCGTAGGAGCAAATTCTCTCCTTTAAGAGTTGACCCTATTGACATGGGAAACAAAAAATACTTTTGCAGGAGTTGCCTCCCCTGAAGGTGTTTCCATTTCCTTAATATAGGAGCGAATGTGGACTTCCAAAGTCTACATGGCATTCTGTTGATGATGTAGCTTAGGAACATTCATTGTGGGAACTCGTTCGAACGACTTCATGAACGCAAATATGCCTAGCGTCCCTTCTTTGGGACGTTCGAAAATTGTGTAGCCCCGGATCGGACGCCACATAATGTGGCGTCTGATCTGGGTCTACACTGTTTGCTCATATAACATACATGTTTGTACATCTTACTTTCAACACAATAAACCTGACGCCCTTATAACTCGTAATGGGCGACTCCAAACTTGATAAAAATACATGGGTTAAGATGGTTTGAACGACAAAACTTCAATTTCTGTAAAGAGTAGAAAATACATGGTCAGTTACCGTTAGAAAAACAAATCGTTTTGTAACTTTTTTATACGATAACTGGTTGATATGACCGGTCTCGGCAGCTCAGTTGGATGCGCGTCTGACTGGTGATCAGGAGGACGCTGTTTCGATACCTGCCGTAGTCGTCAACATTCTTTCGTGGATATTGATCTGAAATCTTTTCTACGGTCATTATCTCCCTCCCGCTGATTCAAGAAGGGCAGTTGTCAGTTTCTGGCTAAAGAATGTGCAGTATACTAGTTAAAAGCTTACGTATAAGCCTGCCCAAGAAAAGTGTGGATATGTAAAATGACCTGCTCAAAAATGACCCAAAATAGTGTTGACTGGGTCGTGAATCCCCAACATAAACAATTAAACTGGTTGATAATTCATTTTCTTAATGTTAAGTTAGGTGTAACAGTATCTAGTTGATGATCTACTTTTTATGATAGGCGTAATTGGTAAAATATCCCAGTGTTGACTATGTCATTTCGATAACACACCCGTGCGACATAGTGCATTTTTCCATATCTCAAAAATGTCTACTTTACTGGTGAAAATCGGTGATCCTTTTCATATAAATACTGCAAACAAAGGTCGTGGGTGCTTGATTGAACCGCCTCCTTGAGGCAATTCTAACGAGTACCCATAACCTATGTCTTTGAGCAGAAATAAGAAAACATAATGTATACCCCCGTAAACTCCAGTTTTCTCCATTTGAAGTGGGGTGTAAGGGGTGTTTATTTCACGGACTTGTTCGTGTGATGTGTTAACTTTTTAGCTCGCCTTACGAATTTAAGTTGGAGCTATTAACATACCCTCGCGTCCGGTATCTGTGTCAGCGTCCACATTCGGTTAAACTTTACCTGCCAACATTCATTTGTGATTTGTGACATTTTACAAGTTTATTTTCAAATGAACTTAACAAAAAAAAAAAATAAAAAAAAAAAATAAAAACATAAGAAAATGACTTTTTGGGCCAAGAAATGCATAATTGATTTTTACACATAGACACTTAGAACGAGATTTCTTGTTCAGTGAAAGCCCCCGCCCATTGGGCTTGAAGAAATAGATGGGCTGCATGATGCTTCCACGCAGAGCTGAAACTGACCCAACATGAGTACTGGTAAACCGCTTAGAGGATCTAAGCCTGCTTAGGCAATTCGGTGCGAGTCCGAGAGCCCATGTTTATAAACCCTATTGGTTTCATTGGGCGACAGCCCATGCTTATAAACCCTATTGGTTTCATTTGGCGACAGGGCTTGAGATGTCATTTCATCCTAATGTCGGGTAAAAGTCCCACAAAATTGGAAGCAACGTCTCCAACATGACCTCTCTAGTGTTATCGGGGACGTTAAACCTTTAATCAAATAAACAAACAACCTTGTTTAGTGGTTCTTATGGGTTCTTTCTGGATCTGTTTTAAGTTTTCAAGCAATAAGAAACAACATCAATTCTAATGGCATCAATAGTTGCCCTTAGAACTGTTGCGCTTAGAAGCTAGAGTCGTCAAATATTATCGATGCCAGTGTTCCCTAAATTCTTCACAAAAACACCGGCCCCCGCCCATCGATCCTTGATAAGAAATCGATGGTCTGCATGATGCTTCCACGTAGAGCTAAAACCGACCGCACATGAGTACTGGTAAACCGCTTAGAGGACCTAAGCCTGGCCAGGCAAAGTGGTGCGAGTCGCGCCGTCCATGCATATAAACCCTATCGCAGGACTTCAGATGTCAGTTCAATTCATTGTCGGGTAAAAGTCCCACAAAATTGGAGGCGACGTCTCCAAAATGACCTATTTAGTGTTGACGGGGACGTAAAACCAAAAAACAAACAAACAAAATCACGAAAACACGCCCTTTTGGACGCCACTTTCATATAGCAAAACTTGGGTTTACAGAGTAAACCTTAATGTTCTTATTTCGGCCCATTAATATAGATTGTGGGTACCTAGGCGGTTCTAACGAGTACCACAATTTATATTTTGAGCAGAATTAAGAAAAATATTGCAAGTTTTCAGCTTAAAATTTTCCTCGGTAAAGTTTACAATGTATTTGTATAGGCGTGTTTTCTTAGTTTTACATAATTCTTCACTCAACTGTATCAACTTGTCAACCTTTACAGTGTTGACGGGGACGTTAAAACCCAAATCAAACAAACAAACAAACCAATCACTCAACTTTTCTATGGTGCATCAAAATGGTTATACTAGATTACACCTCTCACATGGATTGCTATGCAATGAAATGTTAGAGATTTGCGTCAACTGCAAATTTACAAATTTCGATTTAATTCCTAAATGGACAGCACATAAAGTGATAATTACTGCTGTTCACTTCCTAATTATTGTGTTTATATTTAAGTGTAGCATTTCTTTTTCTCGTGGATGTAATTTCATCTTATCGCTATACAGTATCTAACGAACTTCAGTTCATGTATTAATCGATTGATGGTTCAATTCAACTTTACTATAGGTGCTCAAAGATGCCATATTAGAAAACCAGACACAGGACAATTTTTTAACTGTGGCCGGACCAAAAGTCACAGGAACAATGAATTTGGATGAGGTGACCAGAGACCTGTGTAAGCACAGCCTAGATTATTTCATTGTTTTCTCATCAACAAGCTGCGGGTATGGCCATCCTGGTCAATCACCTTATGGGTACGCCAACTCAGTCATGGAAAGATTAATTGAAAAAAGGAAATCGGATGGTTTTCCAGGTGAGTAGCCTTTTTTAGACAAAACAATACAACTGACATATGGGCCCCGCCAAGCGATTTTGGTACTTATCGCCTATGCGAGCAGCGAAGGTTCAGGCGAGCCTGCGCATCCGCGCAGTCTCGCCAGAACCTTCGCTGCTCGCTCATGTAAGCAGTGAATCAAGAGGAACCCTCAGACAGAAAGCCATATCCCTGGCCCCTCTGAATGGCTGGGCATGCGGAGTTAAAATTTGTCATGACGGAATGCTCGAAGACCCAAATTCGCTTGGCGGGGCTCATATGACCTGCGCCGCGAGAAGCCTTTCTTCAGTTTGTGTAGGTGTGTGATGTTTTTTCTGACTTACAGGATAGGCAGTTGTCCGTCGTCATCGTATATGGCATGTTAACTGTCACCGTCTGGCGTCTTGTGCAATACTTTCAAACGACATCTTCTCTGAAGCCACTGGACCGATTGGACCCAAATTTAATCTGTGCCATCCTTGGGCTGCGGATTGAAAATTTTTGTTCTTTTTATAAAATTGGGCTCTTTAGTTTGGTTGCTTTGTAGCGTTTCCATAGACTTATAATGGGGAAAAGTGAAAAATGGCATTAACTGCCAAGCCCTTGTGGATATTTTGACATTTTGTTTGTTTGATTTGAGGTCTTTTATGGGTGGAGTAAGTTAATTGTATCAATTCCTGATCTTTGTTTTACTTCTACTTAACGTCCCTGTCAACACTGTATAGGTCATTTGGAGACGTTGCTTCCAATTTTGTGTCACTTTTACCCGACATTGAGATGAAATGGCATATCAACTGTTAGAACTGTTCCTTCAGCAATGTTCTATCTGCCATATGATTTTAGGCCTATTGGTTGTCACAGATTGGCAGTTGTCACACAGACTGGCAGTTTTCAGTTGTCGTCTGCTGTTTTCATCGACAGCTCCTCTTAAGCCACTGGGCCGATTTGGTCTAAATTTCATCTGTAATGTCCGTGTGATCCAGCAATTCATGGTTTATTTTAATACATTGCTGCCAGTGGGCAGTGCCCCCTGATCTCTGGTGAGCATAGTGACCTCTGGGCCTCATGTTTACAAGATAACAGCTCTTTAGCAATTCCGACGATGCATAAATTGATATGCAATGTTTCCTTCACTAGGAATACATCGAAGGGTTAGTAACGTGTATATTCTCTTCTTGACGACCGGCCCCGATAACTCAGTTGGTAGAGTGTCCGCTCCGGGGAACGGGAGGTTCCGGGTTCGATCCCGGGCCGCGACATACCAAGGTCGTTAATTATTGGTACTAGCTGCTCCTCGCTTGGCACTCAGATTTACGGGGTAGAGCTAGGACTGGTCGACCCAGTGTCAGAATAATGTGACTGGGTGTGGCATCATGTAATGTGTCTGGGACATGATACTTCAGTGAAGCAGCACTATAAAAGTGAGCATTGAGCTCCCTGTCGCAACCAGACACCGTCGTGATATGACTGAAAAATTGTTGAAAGCGACGTTAAACCCGAATTCACACACACACACTCTTCTTGACGAACACAAGTTTCTTACCATTTAGATATTACTAAATTTACCCACGCACTATCTACTTTCAAGTTCATCTAACAGTTCCGGTGTGCACATGTCTTTATGGTACACACTGGCCAACCTGGATCTTCGCAAATCTGTGGATATTTACGGATATATAAGTCGATCTCGATATTTTTGTCGAATGTACTTCTGACTGACGATCAGGAGATGTCGGGTTCAATATCTGCCAAATCGTATTACGAAAACACGCCTATACAAATACATTGCAAACTTTACCACCGAAAAAAATGAAAATTTTAAGATGAAAATTTACGGTTCTAACGAGTACCCACAATATTGTAGAGCAGAAATAAGAAAAATAAGATTTACCCCTATAATCCCCAGTTTTTCTATATAAAAGTGCGGCTCAAGGAAGTCAAAATTATGTAGGCGAGATTTCGTGATTTGCAACATTTTTTCAATGAGATTGATCATGAATCTTTTTCACTGTCATTCATTTCATTCCACTGATGCAAGTAGAATAGTTGTCAGTTACTGGCAAAATAACGCGCACTGTGTTGGTAAACTGCTTGTATATAAGCATTCGTAGGTAAGGTGTGGGTAGGTGAACTTACGGGCTCGATATGACCTAAAACGTGTTGACTATTTTTGGAATATCAAACAAACAAACAAACAAAACACACCTTGTGTATCATCCTCCTGAGCAGTAAGATATCTATAGTTATACTAGGTGACTGCAAAACTTCCGAAACTTTGATACCTCACTTAGGCTGAAACCACATCTTGAGTCTGCTAAATGTTAGCACGATTTTAACCCATTTAGTACCAGAAATCCCAAAACGGGTATTTGGCAAATAGTGCAGGCCCAGGTTCTGCGGCGTCTGATCAGGACCTACACTGTTTGCAAAACGTTCAGCCATTTTCCTAATTAAGTTTGAAGAAAACACAACCTGACACCCCTAAATTTTGAAATGGACACTTGATATATATAAGGAGGAAGATTCCATTTGGTACAAAAAGGGTTAAATTGAAATTCAGTTTCATCGTCATTGCAAACTGTCCACAGACTTGTCCATATCAGTAATATTTAGGCGTCAGTGGACAATCGTCTAATTGGTCGTCTGTTAATTGCAAACTGTCCATAGACCTGTCCACATCAGTAATGTTTAGGCGTCAGTGGACAATCGTCAAATTGATCGTCTGTTAATTGCAAACTGTCCACAGACCTGTCCATATCAGTCATGTTTAGGCGCCATTGGACAATCGTCGAATTGGTCGTCTGTTAAATTATTATGTCACCAATCCCAATTATAGCTACCACATTGATTATAATTGCGTTGATAGCCCAGTCTCTAATCGAATCATTGAAACATGTAAACCGCCCGAATGTGGAGCCGTTGGTGGATTAACATTTCAGTTCCAGTTTCCAGTTTTACTTCTGTTTCCAGTTTTACTTGGAAACAGAATTACAAATTAATTTTGGATTCTGTTGAAGAGTATGCACGGCGCTGGGCTAGGAAAAAGGATGCGGAGGTTAACACCCTCTCCGAATGGGTAAAATGGCCTTGGTAAACGGACGTATAACAGTACTCAGCAGAACCATGTCTCGCCATTATTCGGTGTTTGATAATCCAGATGTTGCTGCTGAGTTAGCTGAAATCCATCAAAAGTTTGTCGTTGTTCCAGCTGACAAGGCATCTAACAATATTGTGTTTGTTTGCAAAACACACTTTATAAACTGCTTAAAAGAAGAGCTTGGTTTGTCCAAAGATGAAATTCTGCGAAACCACCAATCGGTGATGCTTTCGTTTGGAATTTCCCTCCCAGAGGAAGATATGGAACTTCCAAAGTTGTTTTGGATGGCCATATGGCCATTTTGTGGGAAAGTAACTGTCCATATGGCCTTCCTTTGTTTAGGTTTCCATTATGGTCTGGTCGCTTAATGTTTGTATTTCTTTCCCTTTGGTGTCTTTTATGGATGGAGTAAGTTAATTGTATCAATTCCTGATCTTTGTTTTACTTCTACTTTGTACTGGATTCCTAAGCTTCACAAGAATCCATACAAGCAGAGAACTATCGCGGGTTAAGCTTAGTGCTCAACCAAGCCTCTTTCACAGATCCTAACACGAATTCTTACTGCAGTTAAAGATGACCTTCAGAAATATTGTGACACTGCATTTACAAGGAGTGGTGTGAATCAGATGTGGATCTTGAAAAACTCCAAAGAGCTTCTAGAACATCTTCAGTCACAGTCTTTTCTCTCGGTAAACAACATAAAATCTTTCGATTTCTCAACGCTCTACACAACTATTCCTCATGATAAATTGAAGTCTAAACTCAAAGAAATCATAAATCAATGTTTTTTTCCACAAGAATGGTAACCGTCGCTACCAGTATGTTGTCCTTGGCTACAAAGACACATACTTCGTTCGAGATCACTCTGATGCACCACAAAAGTACACTGATGCAGATGTCATAAGGATGCTGGAATATCTAATTGACAATATTTTCGTGGAGTTGAGTGGCCTATTATTTCAGCAAACAATGGGTACTAATTGTGCACCGTTGCTTGCCGACTTGTTCTTGTACTCGTATGAGGCGGAGTTTGTACAAGGTCTTCTCAAAGCAGGCAAGAAACGCCTTGCACAACAATTCATTTCACCTACAGATATATAGATGATTTATTGTCTCTGAAAAATGCTAAATTTGCAGAGTACTTGGAATTCATCTATCCACGTGAACTTGAAATTAAGGGAAACAACAGAGACTGCAATCTCCTCCTCATACTTGGATTGTTATCTCTATCATGACAACGGGAAGCTTACTACTAGGCTGTACGATAAACGAGATGACTTCAATTTTCCCATTGTTAACTTTCCCTTCCTGAGCAGCAATATCCCGTCTGCATCAGCATATGGAGTTTACGTTTCTCAGTTAATCCGTTATGCTAGAGCCTGTTCAAAGTATCAGGACTTTATGGAACGTGGGAAGGTGCTCACTACAAGGTTGTTTTGCCAGGGGTATCAAAAAACCAAACTGGTATCAAAACTAAAGAAGTTTTATGGGAGGCACCATGATCTTGTGGATCCGTACAATTTGGCCATTTCCAGAATTATTTCTGATATGTTTGCCAATGTAAAGCCATATGAAGACTTCCAAAATCTCGGATATACCCTTCCCGGCATTTACACCTTTTCTTCGTTCGGGTCGATGGGCATGGTGGGCGAAGCTTGCTTACCAAGTAATGCTTAATATCCGCGGACGCCTGGTTACACTCTTCTGAAGTCCATGTCTGTTGATCCGAACATTGATATTTGCCATTTTGTCTATGGATTAACGATTTTGGATTAACACTCTGGTACTTCGACCTAAAATACTTCAGAACATTATTAGCGAGTAATTGATTGATTGAATTGAATTTGTGAGTCCCCGTCCATGCTATTTAGGTCATTTTGGATGCGGTTCTTTCAATTTTGTGTGAAATTTACCAGACATTGACATGAAATTATACCTCAAGCCCTATCATCGAAACATACCAATAGTGTTGAAATTCTGGGACAGTCCAACTTATACTATTATGCTTTAGCAGACTTAGACCTTCTTAGCGGTTCACCAGTACTCATGTGCGGTCGTTTCAGCGCTTCTTTTGCTCGCAACAAGCACCGATCGGACAGCCAGTCCATTTTTATCTGACATGAGCGTTAATACTAACAATATGCTTCTTGGTGACAGGGCTGCCATCTGAAAAAAAGTTTAAAATGGCTAGGAGCTACATCCACTACATCCCTTTTAAATTTGTTAAATTAAAAATGAAATTCATGAGTCGAGCCTTTGTCCACGACAGGAAGATTCTATTTATCATATAAATCATAAATCAGATCAGAAAGTAATGTAATATCATACAAAGCCGTCACTGAATTCATGAAGAAACATTAACATTACGCAAACACGCCTATACAAATACATTGCCACCTTTATCGCCGAAAAAATGAAAATATTATGATGAAAAATTGTGATATTTTTTCTTATTTCTGCTCAAAATATAGATTGTGGGCACTCGTTAGAACCGCCTCATCAAGGCGGTTCTAACGAGTACACACAATCTATATTTTAGAGCAGAAATAAGAAAAATAAGTTATACCCCCGAAATCCCAGTTTTACTATATAAAAGTGGGGTCCAAGGGGGTCTAAGTTATAAAGGCATGTTTTCGTGATGGCCAGTGACCATACTGGTAGTGCTTAGCGAAATTCTGATAAAACTTTGCCTTCGCTAGACACAACGCTAGTAGACTCCTTTTCGCTTAGCGCTCCTCAGATATTGCAACATGCTTCTTTGTCAGATAAAAAAAAATCTACATACATGTAGCTAAAGTGTGTGTCTATTTTTCAAACACGACATTAACTAACACTTTCCTTTTCAGAACGTAGCTTGCTAACAAAATATTGAATCTAATTTTAGGACTGGCAATTCAGTGGGGTCCAATAGGAGATGTTGGGGTCTTTATCAACCAGATAGGAGACAATGATACAGTGGTGGGTGGGACCGTTCCTCAACGCATCTATTCGTGCATGGAAACACTCGAGTTCTTCATGAACCAGACTGAACCCATCGCTTGTTGCTATGTCAAAGTGGACAAGAGTTCTTCTGAGACAACGAAGGCTAATCGAGATTTAGAATCTGCGATCTGCCACATTTTAGGTAAGAAAATGTTAGGTTAGGCTAAAACACCATTAGAAAAACACGCCTATTCAAATACATTGCAACTTTTATCACCAAAAAAATTTTTAGATGCAAAATTACAATATTTTTCTTATTTCTGCTCAAAATATAGATTCTGGTACACGTTAGAACCGCCTCATTGAGGTGGTTCTAATTAGTACCGCACTCTATATTTTAGAGCAGAAATACGAAAAATAAGGTTTACCTTTGCAAACCCCAGGTTTACTATATACAGGTTGGGTTCAAGGGGGTCATAATTTTATAGACGTGTTTTCGTGATGAGGATAAAACACTATTGTGATATGCTAAAAAGACCCTTCAGTGACTTATGATTAATTCACCTTGTCTTGAGTTGAAAACGAATTTGTGTGTACTGATAAGTTCACACACTGCGGCGTTCGAAGGAGACAATACAGCACATATTGATCATACGACGTCGCGTCTGAGAATGTTATAACGTCAGGTATTAAATTCGATGATCCGTTAGTGGATAAGAAGATATGTCCCATAACATTACGCACACGGCGTCCTTTACGACGTCGGGTTAACTAATTGCTAAACAGTCAAACTTTTGCAGAAAAATAGTGAATAAAATGCGTTTTAAATGTCATATGATAAATAGAACGTTGCGCTCGTGCTCATGCATTATTTAATTCATTAAACTCGTTGGGGGAAAAGTGATAAAATGCTCGGCGAAGCCCGCATTTTACCCCTTTTCCTCGCCTCAGTTAATGTATTCAATAATACATGGACACTCATGTAAGGTCCTCGATTTAATAAAAAGACATCGAGTTAATAATGTTCCATAAAAGGGTTATCCGTTGGAAGCAAGGAACACACCACAGAACTGAAAAGATTTCAGTGTACATGTTTCCTGGGCCAGACTAGCTTATTTCAGCCGATTAGGCCTAATCAGTAACCCTCATATAATTCCAAATTCCACAATGGAATCAATGATCCCCAAAGGACACGAAAATATAATCTACACTATGATGAATGGCAGTGAGAATTTTACGGGTGCCACATATTCACTTAACACCAGCCTTAGTGAAGGTAAATACATTGTATGTTCTTTAGAAGGGTTATCCTTTGAAAGCATTGACTTATCAGTGACCCTCAAATATGTTCAAAATTCCACATTGGAATCAAAGACCCCAAAGGGCAAGAAAATATAACCTACACTATGATGAAGGGCAGGGACACTTTTTACTTTTCACCTGATTTATTCATATTACTTCTCTTGGGCTAGCAATACAAGTGGATCACACTAATCCTGCTTCGAAAGATTTGAATGTCAATAATGTGTAAAGTAGAAGTAAAACAAAGATCAGGAATCAATACAATTAACTTACTCCACCCATCAAAGACACCAAAGGGAAAGAAACCCAAACATGAAGCGACCAGACCATAATGGAAACCTAAACAAAGGAAGGCCATAAGGGCAGTTACTTTCCCGCAAAATGGCCAAATGGCCATCCAAAATGAAAAGACACAAGTGATACACACAGTAAGTAACAAACAATAACATAAATAAACCGCCACATAAGAACCGCCTTGGAACGGTCAGTGGAAAGAATTCCACTTGGGGGCTTAAATCGATTTTACATGGCCATAATTCTCGCCCTTACCTCTATCGCGGTATACACTAATTTTGTTTAGTCCGCATGAAGGCTTCCAAACTCATCAGTGTAACATCTCCAGACCTAAACGTATGTGTTTCTTTTCTTCCACGTACAACTAGAAGCTTTATTTCGTCGTCAATAATCCAGCGAGTTTAGGCTCACAAATTTGTGTTGTGGATGGTGGTTTTCAAGCTTTTACTCGGCAGGCTGCCATAAATATATAAATACACGTGTAATCATTATGCAACTGGTAATTTGCTTTCAATGTCATTTCCGGTCGGTTGCTCAATTAACGCATCCATAGTTTCCCTTGCTAGGCGAATGACCAATCATTTAACGAGCACAGCGCATATCATTATTCATTTGGTAACTAGCGGGAGGGAGAATAAAATGGCCGTTTACTCTTTAACACTTAACTTTGGTGGCAGCAAATTTGTCGGTTATAATGTGTGGATCATTTGGCGGATTCATATTTTGGCGGATCTTCCGAAAGAAAAGAAAACAATCGGTGACATGGTCATTTGTGTCTTATGCATGCGAGTTCTAAACCGTACAAGTCATACGTGATGAATTTCAACGGTATTACGCATTGCATTGTTCTTGGTGTGTGAGTAAATACAAATCGGTTCTATTGTTATTAGCTCACCTGAGCCGAAGGCTCATTAGCTGAGCTTATAGTACAGGCAGACATCCGGCGCCCGTCCGTCGTCCGACCGTCGTCCACACTTTGGAACTTCATTATATGAGTTACTTCCGGTCAATCTTAGCAGCATCACAGGGTTTAGGGATGGACTGCCTTAGGTTTTGGACCTGTTTTGATCAAAACTGCGGTTGCCATGTAAACAAAAACGTCCAAGGCGGCTCTTCTGTCGCGGTTTATTTTTGTTGTGGCTTGTCATTGAGTGTGTGTATCGCTTATATTATTTTGTTTTGGATAGCCAATTGGCCATTTTGTGGGAAAGGAACTGTCCTTTTGGCTTTCTCCTATTGATGTTCCCATTAGGGTCTAGTTGGTCATTCCCTTTGGTGTATCTGAAGGGAGCTGTGGGTTAATTGTATGGATCCCTTATCATTGCCTTCACTTCTTTTTTTATATAGCGAAAACGACGTTTCCAACGTTTCGCAGCCATTTCTGATCCGATATTTATCAAACTTTTAGATAACCAGTTTAGGCATACAGTCTGCGTTGAGTTCGAATTAGGGCCTCACAAAACCGACGGCTTTCGAGTTACCTGTCCTTGAGCAGAAGAATAAGCGAAAATTGTGTCTCCACTTTTTCTCAACTGTTTTCGATCTAATCTTTTTTAAACTTTCAGTAAACAAAGACAAACATAATATCTTAGATCATTTAGAATTCGGCTTGAATCTGAGAATCGATTTCGCAGTGACGTCACCTTGGGCGTGAAAAGTACAGTGGAAAAACGACGTCTACATTTTTTTCAGCCATTTCTGATCTGATCTTTATCAAATTTGCAGATAACCAGACGAGGCATACAGTTAACGTCGAGATCGGATATGGGCCCCGCAGGACCAATGGCTTTGGAGTTATCTGCCCTTGAGCATAAATATAAGCATAAAATGGTGTAACAACCATTTCTCAATTGTATTCGATCGAATCTTTTTGAAACTTATGTAAACAAGGACGAGCATAATATCTCAGTTGAGTTCGAATTTGGCTTGAATCCTACAAATATGTTTGCAATTACGTCCCACTGAGGGTGAAAAATTTTACCGTGATAGTCTTACAATGGATAAATGGCGTCTCCAACTTGTCTCAGCCATTTCTGATCTGATCTTTATCAAACTTGCAGATAACCGGACGGGGCATACAGTCTACGTGTAGTTCGAATATGGGCCTCGCAGGGCCAACGGCTTTTGAGTTATCTGCCATTGAGCATAAATATAAGCATAAATAAACTGAACTGTTTTCGATCGGATCTTTTTGAAACTTTTAGTAATCAAGGACAATCATAATATCACGAGTTCGAATTTGGCTTGAATCCGACAACCTTTTTTGCAATTTCGTTCCCTTGAGGGTGAAAACCATTACCATAGGTTGCATTTGTCCTGCCAGTTTAGTATTTCGCATGTTTGTGATTCAGATTCTTTCCGTCATTATGTATATTGTTTCTTTTTAGTTAGGTTTCGATGAACCACCATGAAAGTGAGGGTTGAGATCCGATAAAGTTAACTAAAAAAACACCAGTCATTTTATTGACCTTCCATATCGGTCCTTTTGCTGTGTTGGTGGTTCTGATTCTCTCCCCTATCATATATGTTGTTACGTTGATTATTCTGATTCTTCCTCCTTTTTGGTTGTTCATTTTTAGTTACGTTTGTCCTTTCAGTTTAATGTTTGTCATTTTGGAGATTCAGATTCTTTCTCCCATTACGTATTTTGCCCCTTTTAGTTAGGTATGGATATTCTGAGTCACCACCTGTTTGGGATAGGGCTGCAGACTCGGTTTACCTATTGTCCGTTTTGTTTACTGTTATCACTCCATATTTTGACTTCTTTCCCGAGTGAAGAATTTAGGATCTGATTGTATCAGTTCCTGATTGTTTCTCGTTTTAATTTACAATGGAAAAACGATATATCCAACTTTCTCAGCCATTTCTAATCCGATCTTTATCAAACTTCCAGATAATCAGAGGAGGTATACGGTCTTTGTCGAATATGAATTTTGGCCTCACATGGCCAACGGCTTCGGAGTTACCTGCCTTGAGCATACACATAAGCGAAATATTGTGTCTCCACTTTTTCTCAGCTGTTTTCAATCTGATGACAAGCATAATACATAAGTCTCTAATAGGTTCGATTTTGGCTTGAATCAAACAACTGATTTCGCAGTTACACCACCTTGAGCCCGTTATGTATGTTTCTATTAAGGTCTTGTCATTTCATGTTTGTGGTTCCTTCCCTTGGCTGTCTCTGATGGGAGCTGTGGGTTAATTGTATCATTTCCTGATCATTGCCTTTACTTCTATTTTACATGTCAAATGTGACATGTTAACTACATAAAAAGTAGAAGTTAAACAAAGAACAAAGATCTGGAATCGATACAATTAACTTACTCCAATTCATCAAAGACACCAAAGGGAAAGAAACACAAACATTAAGCGACCAGACCATAAGTGAAACCTAAACAAAAGAAAGCTTCTACTACCGTTCACAGGTGAAGAAACGGTAGACACAGTGCATAAACACGAACAACACCTGCACCCTAGAAATACTAGGGTACATTCCACTTCTTTTGAACGGACCGGCAGCTCAGTCGGATGTGCGTTTGACTGGTGATCAGGAGGACGCGGGTTCGATTCCAGCCGGGGTCGGCAACATTCTTTTGTGGCGATTGATCATAAAATCTTTTCTACGGTCATTCTCACCCTTCCTCTGATGCAAGAAGGGCAGTTGTCAGTTTCTGGCGAAAGAATGTACATAGTAATGGTTAACCGCTTACGTATAAAAAAGTAGAAGTAAAACAAAGATCAGGAATCGATACAATTAACTTACTCCGCCCATCAAAGACACCAAAGGGAAAGAAACACAAACATTAAGCGACCAGACCATAATGGAAACCTAAACAAAGGAAGGCCATAAGAATGGTTACTTTCCCACAAAATTGCCATATGGCCATCAAAAATAAAAAGACACAAGTGATACACACAGTAAGTAACAAACAACACCATAAATAAACCGCCACAGAAGAACCGCCTAGGAACGGTCAGTGGAAAGATTTCCACTGGGGGCTTAAATCGATTTTAAGTAGCCACAATCCTCGCCCTTACTTCCGTCGCGATTTAGACAAATAATTTGTTCAGTCCACATGAAGGCCTCCTAACTCATCAGTGCAACATCTCCGTGAACACAAAAAATCAAAGAACCACAGAGGTGAGACAACGGTGAGGACTCGACAGCAAGAAACCACTGAAATGCTGGAGCAAAATAAAACCAACAGTTAGACTCCGATGGGCCCGACTCGACAGCAAGAAACCACTGAAATGCTGGAGCAAAAGAAAACCAACAGTTAGACTCCGATAAGCCTGCCCAGGGAACGTGTGGATAGGTAAACTGACCGGCTCATAAATGACCTAAAATTTTGTTGACTGGGCCGTTAAACTCAAGTACAAACAAACACACAATCATCGAACGGAACTGTATATTCGAGAAGGACGGGCGATTTGATAGGAGATAGTCTACTCGTATCTTAGCAGTTATCTGCAGAAAATTCAACAAATTCCAAATTATGTTCAAAAAATTAAATGTTGATTTCATATAATACTTACCAAATCCTCCGTATTTTGTACCAAAGTTCGAACTTGTAGATATACTATATAAGTCACGCGCCACTGTCTAAAAATAGCCAAAAGGGGCTCCATTTGGGTCGCGGTTTTTAGTAGTTTTCGGCAGCTACAGAAAAACGTATTTTAACGCAAAAGTCATCCGTTTTCGATTATGTAGCTTGCCAGGTAATATTTTGATTCAAATTCCCAGCGATTTATAGACACAAATCAAGAGTTTACAATCGAAAGTCACGTTCACGAATTGCTAAGTTATGACGTCATAACTGAATATTGTAACGTCAGCTAATTGGCAATTAAGAAATATAGAAAGGGACGCAATCTAGGTATATTTATGCTATCGTTTCACAAAATATCATTTTCATTGTAGTATTTTTTTCTTATCAAAAGAAGATTGTCTAGAAGAGTAAACGTACACCGGTAAATTATTCGCCGACTTTTTCACGGAGAAAAACATCTTATTTTATTGAGACATTTCAACTTTGTTTAAAAAAAAAAGACTATAGTCACTTTACTCGAGAAATTAATTCCAAGAGTTTTCTAACTGCAGCAAAATTAATGATGCAGCCTGTTCGGCTTTTCTCGTAAGCTAAAATTTCTACATAACGATAAAAAATGAAATAAAATAAAAGAGTAAGGAAGAATTGCACATCTTCCCACAAGCGCTATGGTGAGATTATGAGTATTCTTACGAGGGCCACAGTTTTAATTACTTTCATTTGTCTATATATCTAGCTTCTTATACTAAGTCAGTCACATTGGCCAATACCTCATTTAGGTGTGTCGCTAACTTTAGAATTTACCTTTAAGGAATAACTGCATTAGTTCTTAAAACTATTCACAACCTGCCAACAAAGGTATGGTGAAACTCATACCTCCGAGTCCAATCCATACAACAGATGTCTGAACTCCTGTGCAGCACCAACAACCACCACAGTGGCAGGGAAGACTACTCCATCGCAGAACAGCCTCAGGGAACAAGGAACCCCGCACCACCCATCCCTGCCCACGAGGCACCACTAAAAACATGACACCTACCCTATTGTGTGCTGTTTGATTTCGCTGCCCTTGTTTGAGCTGACTGATTGACGGGACCGAGCATACAACAGTTAGACTCCGATGGCCCGACCAGAGACAGAGCATCGGGCACCAACCAACATTACCAAGAATAAGATCTCTCTAATTCTCAATAAGCCTTTACGTTGGAGCCGTCATAGAATCTGAGGCCTGACCCACCGGCGTGCAATTAAAGAGGGAAGCAAAGTTGCCAACCGTGATTGGGTTAACTACCATGCATGCAGTCTGTTGTATAACATCCATGTTATACCCAATCTTTTTTTTTTATCGAAGAATGATTTTACGAAATCAGGTGCTGAAGTCATTGCTGTTATATATTTTTCTGAATTTATATACTAAGTCACCATAAAATTCGGGTTCCGATAGACCTTGTTGCAGAAGAGATTTAAGTCCAATATTGAATTTTGAAATTAAATCAGAATGGCGTCTATAAAATTTTGAAAAGGCTTTGCGTAGTTTATGGTACCGATAACCCTGATTAAGGAGTTTAGCCGTTAATAATTTATTACGAGTGTTAAGCGGACTGCTCACGATGGGCCTCCAGGGATGATCATTCCAGTTTACAAGCAAAAAAATTAAAAATAAAATAAAATAAAATAAAAAACGGATAGCCTGATATAAACAGGAAAATCATTTATGAATTCTTAAAAGGATCGGTTCAAGTGCCGAACTCGGGGGGGGGGGGGGGGGGGGGGACACCAGACAAAACAGGGACCGGATCGGACGCCTGGCCATCAAATGCAATTTGTTGTCAGCGCCCAGAGAGCCATGAACTAGTCCGTCCAAGTGCCGATACCCTTATCCACAGTGTTCCGATTTAATCAATAGCCTCCCGTACGGTACCCCGCCGAAGACCCTGGCAGAGTCCATGACAACCAGGTCAGTCTACCTGTGGCCACGGCCTATATATATGTCCCCATTCAGACTACGCACCATGCTATGGTAAAACATGCCATACTGCAGCCTCAAATGATAGAAATAAATGCAAATGGAAGAAATCTATCAAATTAGTTACCGATTTTATTGTTAAAACGGCGTCATTCATAACATAAAAGTTCTCTAGCGTATGTGTGAGGGGCAACTTTTTAAGTTTGAGGCGAGCCTTTGCTATACGTATGAAAAATGGATGAGTCTATACAAAAAATCATACAAAAAACTAAGCTCTCAGCCAGTGAGATTTTGCGCATGCGCATTTATGTACTATCTAACAGGAATTTCTATCTATTGTGGCGTACATTCAGTTTCTTAAACTTGAATTAGAGAAATTGCTGAAACCAGACAAAATTTGATTTAAAATGTATGTATTCTTAACCTGGCCACAGCCTGTGATTCCCGGGGAGTTAGCCCAGTCTCAAAGTTACCGCCTCCATCCTCACCAGATTCAGCATGGGCATGGGCGGTCCGACTCGTGCGCACCGCTTTTCCTGGCAGGCTGGCCTGAAGCTTTTAGCTCTACTGATAGATATTTAGATGATTTATTAAATATTGATAATACCTATTTTGATGGTTTGATCAGTCAGATTTACCCCCTAGAACTTCAGTTAAATAAAGCAAATTCTTCTGAGACCGAGGCCCCGTTTTTGGATTTACATCTATCTATTGTAGATGGATTTGTTTCGTGCAAAATTTATGATAAACGCGATGACTTTGATTTTGAGATTGTAAATTTTCCTTTTTTGGATGGTGATGTTCCTCGTGCGCCATCCTATGGCGTTTATATTTCGCAATTAATTCGATTTGCTAGAGTGTGTAGTCATGTAACTGACTTCAAAACTCGTAATAAATTATTAACGGCTAAACTCCTTAATCAGGGTTATCGGTACCATAAACTACGCAAAGCCTTTTCAAAATTTTATAGACGCCATTCTGATTTAATTTCAAATTCAATATTGGACTTAAATCTCTTCTGCAACAAGGTCTATCGGAACCCGAATTTAATGGTGACTTAGTATATAAATTCAGAAAAATATATAACCGCAATGACTTCAGCACCTAATTTCGTAAAATCATTCTTCGATATAAAAAGATTGGGTACAACATGGATATTATACGACAGACTGCATGCATGGTAGTTAACCCAATCACGGTTGGCAACTTTGCTTCCCTCTTTAATTGCACGCCGGTGGGTCAGGCCTCAGATTCTATGACGGCTCCAACGTAAAGGCTTATTGAGAATTAGAGAGATAATGCTGGTTGGTGCCTGATGCTCTGTCTCTGGTCGGGCTCATCGGAGTCTAACTGTTGGTTTTCTTTTGCTCCAGCATTTCAGTGGTTTCTTGCTGTCGAGTCCTCACCGTTGTCTCACCTCTGTGGTTCTTTGATTTTTGTGTTCACGGAGTTGTTGCACTGATGAGTTAGGAGGCCTTCATGCGGACTGAACAAATTATTTGTCTAAATCGCGACAGAAGTAAGGGCGAGGATTGTGGCCACGTAAAATCGATTTAAGCCCCCCAGTGGAAATCTTCCACTGACCGTTCCAAGGCGGCTCTTCTGTGGCCTTTTTCTCCGTCAGATTTATCTCATGAGAGAGAGAGGCGGTTTTCTTTTTCTTTCTTTTTTGTGTTCGGTTTCTCAATGAATCATTTGATCAGCGCTTCTTAACCTGATATAACACATAAAAATGAATTATAAAAGAATTAATAAAACAAGAAAATAAAAAAGCATCTACATTAATCCCTGTGAGGCGCCTCAGCTAAACAAAGCACAGATGACATGACCTAATTGACCTGAATACATAGCGGGCAATTCCACAGAGTTAAACCAAAATATATTGATTTTTATGATAATAGAAGGTAGTATGAAACCGATTTCGAGGCTCTCCATGCTTTTATCGTGTTCTCTGCTTTCGGAGAACGGACGGGTTGATGCTTATTCAAATTGTAAGTCACATTTTCAACGCCAAAATGCGCGTGATATTTCCCCATGCGCAATGCCCCGTAGGTCATGTGTTCAAAATAAAGAGGTGTCTTGATACAACTGGAGTATAAAATCCGATGACATTACCTTTCGCGATGGATTTTCCGCGGATATCAACAACAAGAAACAAGCGTCTGGAAAGATATTTACCGAAAAAGCAAGCGTTTGTGGGAATTGCCGATAACTGCTACCTGCCGATAACTGCTGGGACACGAGTAACTCTAATAAGATTATTTCTAAACAAATAGAATTGCCTGCGACACTGAAATTAACGAGAGTGGCAGAAAACAAATTTATAGGTCTGACCAATACCGACGGCAACATAGCTCTAAACAGTAACACCATAGTGCCTCCTAAACATTTTAATGCTTGTACACGCATTGGTCAGATTCTCCATGCTAGACTGAGAACGGGATGCAGCTCTCTAAATTCTGATCTGTATCGTAAAAACATTGTTCCAAGCCCATCTTGTCAGTGTGGAGAGTTTGAAAGTTCAAAACATTTCCTATTTTCATGTGCTAACTACTCAGTTGCCAGGGAAAGATACTTACCACGTGACTTACACAATTTTACTCTCAATGATCTATTGTTTGGGAAAACCACCCTTTCACCACATGAGAACCAAGCGCTATTCCTACAAGTGCAAGACTTCATTGTCAAATCCGGAAGATTTAAGCCTGCCTAGCCAACATTAATTGCAATTAAACTCAACTCCTATATTAGTCCTTTACTTATTTTCCTGTGCAAATTTCATACAGGTGTCCAGTCAAATCTCTCTCTCTCTCTCTCTCTCTTTCTCTCTCTCTCTCTCTCTCTCTCTCTCTCTCTCTCTCTCTCTCTCTCTCTCTCTCTGTCGGTCACGCATATTTATTCTGTCTCAATATTTTCACTCTTGCTACTCAATTATGTCGTACACTATGTTGTTTCCAGGAGATGACGTCTATAAGCCACAAGGCTCACTGTCAGATCCTTTAGCCACATCGTACTAATGTATGTGTATTGTAAATGTATCAAAGATCGAAATAAAATATTGTTTAAACCAACATAGCTCTAAAATTTCAATAGAATGAGGAATCCGTACAGAGGAGCAGAATGGGATATATTGTGAGTTTAAATTTATTTGTTATACTCATGTGTGTTTAGCGTCCCGATACCGTCAAAATTAAGAGATCATCACACCGGTCATGAATTTAAACAGAATATGGACGAACTGAAGGTAAAATAGAAGTGAAGACAATGACCAGAAATCGATACAATTAACCCACAGCTCCCATCAGAAACACTAAATGGACAGAAGCACAAACATGAAATAACTAGACCCTAATGGAAGCCCACAAATTTTCCGTCAAATTTTCACCTGTCTTTTGTGAGAGCAAATCCTTTTACAGTTTTACCGATCATTTGGAAACTTTGTAGGTGTTTTTAAAATGGTTTGAAGACGCGTATGTGGTCTTGGTGTTACATTGCGTTCATTTTAGCCCCCGCGAGCAAAAGGCTCCGGGGGAGCTTATAGGAGTGTAGGTGTCCGTCGTCCGTCCGGCCGTCCGGCCGTCGTCCACCATTTTCAAATGTCTTCTTCTCTGCAACCACTTGGCCAATCCCATTTTAATTTCAAATGCAGCCGCCTGGCAATGGGGGACGAAAATTTGCAAGTATGGTTAAGGTCACATGACCAAAATGGCTGTCTTGGCCCAATGTGTTTAAAACTTAAAAAATCTTCTTCCCCAGAATCGCTGGGCCAATTGTCTTGAAACTTGGTATGTAGCATCGGTTGACTGAGTACTACCAAGGTTGCAAATATGATGACCAAAGGTTGACCTGGACCTGTTTTCTGCCCCGGTCAGGCTTTCAATGGGAAAATGGAAAAACAATGCATTTTTCAAAAAATATTGTGGTACTTGACATGAGAATAGATAAAAAATGAATGTCTTTGAATGCTTAAGGTCAAGGTCATTCAGCGATAGCTCATCTGATTCATACTGTACGAATGCAGTCGTAGGTAATATAGTAAGGTGGAGTGGAGGGTTTGAGCCACTTTGATTGACAGTAACCCAAGGAACATTTCTGGGAATTTCTATCAAAATCAGTCTAGCTGTTTATGGCTTGATCATTTAGGGGTTTGGACATTTTAGCTCTGGTGGCTATCATGTTCATTTGCGCTAAATCGATCTATAAACCATAACACGCCTTCAGTCCGGAACCCTGAATGTTGATACTGCTTGCAAAAATTAACATACTTTACATTTGTGTGAAGTTACATCAAAATCCTTTGATAAATCTAGGTGTTTGATAGAGCCATGAAAATGTTTTTACTAAAACAGCCACAGTGACCTTGACTTAAGCTTGGGACCCTGAAAGTCGAACGTGCTTAATATATTATCATACCAAACATTTGTGTGAAGCTACATTAAAATCCATCAATAAATGTTGGTGCTAGAAACATTAAGTCTATGTTAAACATGTGGATTCCGGGGCGGAGCCAGTTTTGGCCATAGGGCTAAATTTTTAACAATCGTGGTAGAGGTTCACCATAGAAGCTTCATACCAAATATCAAAGACCTGGGTCATATGGTGTCAGACGAGAAGATTTTTAAATGTTTTCCCTATATAAGCCTATGTAAACTAGAAGTGAAGGCAAACCAGGTTAAATCAACCAGGGGTCCCGGTGCGGGGGCATCTTTGCCCCCCCCCCCCCCGGCTATAATTTGAACAATCTTGGCAGAGGTCCTCTAGATAAAGCTTCATAGCAAACGTCAAAGTTCGCGGCCTTCTGGTTTCAAACGAGAAGATTTTTAAAGGGTTCCCATATATAAGTCCATGTAAAACCAGTAGACCCTTGGGCGGGGCCATTTTCGGCCGAAGGGCTATAATGTAGAGGTTCACTAGATGAATCGTCATATCAAACAGCAATGACCTGGGCCTTCTGGTTTCAGACGAGACGATTTTTAAAGGTTTTCCCTACATACGTTGTTACATGTGGGTTTACGGCATCCCGCAAACCCCCATGCTGACAAGACAACCGAGAGTGATCTCTGACAGGTGTACGGGCAGCTGTGGGGGAAGGCACAAGAAAGATATCAGATGAATGACATGAATTATTTACAGTATCTATATACAACACTTACTAACACAAAACATCACAATTTGTTGCTTCTGTAGCCAACTCACGACGTCCGCCCCGAAGGCAAAACAATGTTCTGTGCTCGGAACTGGTGACGTGAATACCTACAGAAGCAAATAACAAAAACAACAACAAAAACAAAAAAAAAGAAACAACACAAGACGCGACTGGCCAGTTTATAACTTAGGGTGAATCCCCCTCTCGCGTGAATCTCCCTCTCGCGAACTAGTGTAAACTAGTCTGTCGACATTGTTGCCGACCACAGGTTGATAGGTTCTATTTAGCGATCGCACAAATTTGATTCGTCTGAATCGCCTGCAGGTTATTTATTTGACCTCTTCCATTTGAATGGTCTCACATTCGTTTATATTGGTATGAGCTGCTTATGGTGGTTCGTCCGCCCTTGCTGGACCCTAACCCCCAGCGTCGTACCAATACCTGCTGCTATAATGCAGGGAGCAGCAGGTCACCACACATTGTTGTGCCTGCAAATTACGATAATTGGACTAAGATACAGTTCACAAAACATACATGCTATATCATGATCCCCCTCCCGGAGAAGTAAGAATATGTTCATGCATATACCGTTATTGCGCATGCGCCGACCAGACATACAGGCTGATTAGTGCATGTGACAAATAACCGTACAGCAGAACTCAACTTGACTGTGCATCAAATTATCAGCAGCCAGCGCTTGACACAATAATACTCAAAGTTCATGTTTCCTTACTGAGCACTACAGAAATCAATTAATGCTCACTACTACTGAGCATAGTACTCATCAAATTTGTGCTCACTACATTATCACAAGTAAGAGGCAATTGAACAGACCACGCCTTTGCGCTACCTGGTCAGCCGCCAATTACAGGAAACATAACAATCTCTATTTCATATCCTTTTCCGCGACACGGCTCACAAATATAGCTATTCATAAATTCATTACATTAACAACAGATAGAAACTACAAACAGAAAGATTTTCATCTATAATCCACAACATTTGTTAGTGTCTCATAAGGGCCAACACTGTTTGCCGTAAATTCTCTCTGTATTTGGAAGGCACCCCGTCACAACCGTCCTCGCGACGCCGATGACGCAGCTGACGTCATCCCCGCCGCTCAGGCCGTTATGACGTGTGGCGACCAAATACTCCCACTTATCATCATCACGTTCTTTAATTGTACATACATGCACAAACTGAGTTATCAGACAAAAACGGCATCATTACAAAATGAACTTATAATTCTTCTTGAACAAAATTATTTCTACTCAACCTGAACACGCTTGTAAAATAAAATTCATTACGGTTCATCATCATGGATAACACGACAGGCTCTTGTAAGAGTTTGCCCTGATGATGAAGATATGGTTAAACCCGTCTTAATTTTACGTCCCCTCTACACCTAATATCATATAGAGATGGGACCACGGTTTTCTAACCACAGCTAGTCAAAAGTGATTGATCAAACAAGTGACCCGGCGTTTATTAATTACATTCTAAAAAAGGGGTCTAAAAGCCTAAATGAATCCAGAATGAGCGGGTGTCCAAACTTTACGTCTCACCAACATCTAGGGTCAGGATGAGACAGGACCTCACTTAGAAAGACTCATTCTACTACTGGAGAAGCCTGGGATCAATCATGCGACCTCTAGCTGGCAAAGCTAGTAGCCTAATCAATACAGGCTTCAACAGTGAATTCAGAATAGGCTTCAGAAAGTTGGGGTATACTAGAAGTAAACCCCTCCAAAACCTACAAGCATGTTCATACAAAAATAATACTAAACATAGATTTAACATACCTTTCAATATACTTTCACTTTCCCGTCTCAATGTTGTGGGTATTCGTTACCACTTGACCTGCTGCTAAAGTGTTCGTTTTTCTCAGGGTTTTTATATCTATGAATACTACCGGAAAATCATGCATACTCATATTAGCTTGCTAAAATCGTGGCGAGGTGGAGATACCGTCCTCAATTGAAGCTAGATAGCAAAAATCGAGTAGATAATGGATTTGCGTTCAAATAGTATATTTCCCATAGGAAAAAATGATGAAACGACCCTATAAATCAATGCCATGACTCCTGTCAAAACGAACACCCACACAACACGTGACGGGAATGAAAATCATATATGGCACAATTTGGCGGTTGGCGATTTTTAAGCAAATTTTATAGAACTCAGCCTTATAGCGGCCCCCTGTATTGTAAAAACAGATCTCCACAAACCACTCATGCATACATCGTATGATATGTGCATGACTAGTGCATGGAGCAGCACATTTTGCCTACCATATTTCACCTAAAATATTTCACTCGCACCGCCCTACCATATATCTACTAAAATAATTTAGATATGCATAAGCACCAGAGAGGTTTCCTATTCCATCTCGTAACATACGTCCATGCCTAACACGTGGAACCAAGCCCGGTGGCGTAGGGGGTGGGGTATTTTTGGCCTGAGGGCTATAATTTGAACAATCTTAGTAGAGATCCACTAGATACCACCTCATACTACATATCAAACACTTGGGCCTTCTGGTTTCAGACAAGTAGATTTTTAAAGGTTTTCCCTATAAAACCGGTGGGCCCCGGATTTTGGCCATTTTTGGCCCCAGGGCTATAATTTGAGCAATCTTGATAGAGGTCCACAAGATGAAGCTTCATACCAAATATCAAAGACCTGGGCCTTGTGATTTCAGAGAAGACTTTCAAGTTTTCAGTTAAAAAATATTTGTTTGGCTCCTGTGACCTAGATATGCAACGGACCGGAACCGTTTGAACAACTTTGAAAGGGGACAACCTAAGGATCATCCCTGTGAAGTTTGAAGACATTCTTTGCAGACGCACGCACGGACGGACGCACGTACGACGGACGACGGACAAAAAGTGATCACAAAAGCTCACCGTGTCACTACGTTAAATATTTTCCTCAGGAACCAAATGGCCGATGACTTGGAACTTGGTATGCAGTATCGCGGACTTGGGCCCTATCAAGTTTGTTCAAATGATGACCTTTGATTGAACTTGACCTGTTTTACATAAAAGTCAAATGTTGTCACTTAGACATCTGTATGGAAAAAAGGCAAAACAGTGGATTTTTCTGATTTCATGGTAGCCTGTGGCCCTAGGAGTGATATATGCAAGCATCTGAATAAAGTTTTTCAAATCCGAAGGTCAAGACCGTTTACTGACCTTTTTCGTGGATGGCTCATGTTCAGTATTTTTATCTTCTTCTCGACTTATTCTGCTAGGTTTATTGAAACCAAATTACATATGGAGCCTCTTTGGGAAGAGGAACGAAAGTTTGTTCATAAGGACTGGGTCACACGACCAATATGGCCGCCATGTTCATATATGGTAAAAACCTTTAAAATCGTCTCCTCAGGAAACAAAAGGCCGATGACCTTGAAACTAGGTATGCAGCATTGGGCACTCAGGCCCAATCTAGTGCTCAAATGATGACCTTTGCTTGACCTTAACCTGTTTTGCATCCATGTCAAATTTGGGCACTTAGACATTTGCATTGAAAAAAGACAAAACACTGGATTTTCTGATTGCATGGTAGCCTGTTGCATCAGAAGTGATATTTGTAATCAGCTGAATGGAAGTTTGTCAATTCCAAAGGTAAAGTTGATTTACTGACCTATGTCCTGGATGACTCAGATTCAGTATTTTTATCTTCCTCTCCACTTAAATTGCTGGGTTGATTGAAACCAAATTACATGTGGAGCCTCTGTGGGAACGATTTTTTTTGTTAGGACTGGATCACATGACCAATTTGACGACCGTGGCCTGATATGATAAAACCCATTAAAATATTATCCTCCATCACCCAATGGCCAATCATCTTCTGACTTGAAGCTTATATTATTTTATTTTGGATAGCCTATTGGCCGTTTTATGGGAGGGTAACTGTCTTTTTTTGCTTTCCGCTATTGATGTTTCCATCGGGGTCTGTTGTTTCATGTTTGTGTTTCTTTCCCTTTGGTGTCTCTGATGGGAGCTGTGGGTTGGTTAATTGTATCGATTCCTGATCATTGCCTCCACTTCTATTTGGTATATAGCATTAGGGACTTGCATCACGAAAACGAGTCTATATAATTTTGACCCCCTTGAACCCGGCTTTAATATAGTAAAACTGGGGTTAACGGGGGTAAACCTTATTGTTCTTATTTCTGGTCTAAAACATATATTGTGGGTATTCGTTAGAACCGCCTCGCCGAGGCGGTTCTAACGAGTACCCACAACCCATGTTTTGAGCAGAAATAAGAAAAATATTGCAATTTTTCATCTTAAAATTTGCGTTTCTTACTCGGTAAAATTTACACTGTATTTATATAGGCGTGTTTTCGTAAAGGGTCCCATCAAGTTTGTTCAGATGACGACCTTTGGTTGAGCTTGACCTGTTTTACGTCTATGTCACATCTGATCACTTAGAATCTGAATGAAAAAAGGCAAAACAGTCTTTTTTTCTGATTTTGTTGTAGCATGTGGCACCAGAATTGATATTTACAATCATCTGGATGGAATTTTATCAATTCCAAAGGTCAATGTAATTTACTAACCTTTGTCCTTGAAGACTTAGATTCGGTATTTTTTATCTTCTTCTCCACTTAAACTGTTGTGCTGATTGAAACCATATTACATGAAGAGCCTCTATAGAATCAGGCAATGAAAAGTTTTTCGTCGTATTGTAGTAACATGACCAAGATGGGCGACATGCATGTATATGGTATAAACCACATGACCTCTGATGAACGTATTGACCCATTAGCCTCGTTTTTTCGATCATTTTGAAACTTTGCAGGTGTTTATGCCGTGCCGGGGAAAGTGTTTTGGGGTATCCTCCATATACGTTTTATCATTTTTTCCAACTTTTAACTTAGATTTTGTTTTCATGCCCAATACTACTAGAATAGATACCTTGTGAGCGCAACTTCTCTTATAGTGCTTAACTGATCATTTTGAATCTTTGACTGTGTTGATGCCATGGTCTGAAGATGTGTATGCGGTTTTGGGGTTAGCCTCCGTTTATTTTTATCAACTTTTTCCACATTGTAACTTAGTTTTTCAGGTCCAAATACTGTTAGAATAGATACTTTTTGAGGGCAGTAACTCTTTTTACAGTTTTATCACACATTTTGAAACTTTACATGTGTTTTTGTCATGGTCTGCAGATGTGCTTTTTGTTTTGGGGTTATCGTCTCGTAATTTTTGTCAACATTCCAACTCTTTCAACTTAATTTTCTTCCATGACTATTTACTATTGGAGTTGAGACGTTGTGAGCGCAACTCCTCATACAATTTGTCCTCATACAATTTGTTACCAACCCTTCTGAAACTTTGCAGGTGTTTTTGTCGTGGTCTGTATCAGCACGTGAACAATTCCGTAAAATGAAGACCTCCCTAAACCTAATTTTATATAGAAAAAACTGCGGTTTACGTGGCTATAAATTATTTTTCTTATTTCTGCTCCAAGACATAGGTTGTGGGTACTCGTTAGAACCGCCTTACTGAGGCGGTCCTAACAAGCACCCTCAACCTATGTTTTGAACATTTATCGCAAAACTATCAAGGATTTTTAACAGAAAAGTAGCCATTTTAGAGATGTGAAAAATGCACTATGCCGCACGGGTAAGTTATCGAAACATAGTGTGTATGTGGATTTGAGGTAATCCTTGCTTTATTTTGTCTCCACTGTTTCCTCTTTTATAACCATTACGATAACAAACCCATGCGACATAGTGCATTTTTTCACATCTCCAAAATGGCTACTTTTCTGATGAAAATCTGTGATATTTTTGTTATTTTTACTTCATACATAGTTTGTGGGTGCTTGTTAGAACCGCCTCATTGAGGCGGTTCTGAGGAGTACCAACAACCTATGTCTTGGAGCAGAAATAAGAAAAAAAATATATACCCCATAAACCCCAGTTTTCCGATATAAGGTGGGGTTAAGGGGGATGTTCATTTCACGGACCTGTTCACATGATGTTAGTCTTCCCAGATTCAGTTACTTTTTCAGGTGCCGTGACTTTTAGAATAGGTACCTTGTGAGCCAAACTTCTCTTACAGTTTGCTTGGAATCGTTTTGAAATTTTTCAGGCGATCTTGTTATGGTCTGCTGATTTTGATGTGCTCTTGGGGTTATCCTCCTTAAATTTAATGTCAACATTTTTCACTTTTCTAATTTGTTTCGTTTTTAGGTTCATTTACTTTTAGAATAGATACTTTGTGGGTGCAACTCATCTACTTTTTGTACCAATCGTTTTGAACCATTTGTCATAGAGTAACAGTTTCTTGATTGCAGAAAATGTTGTTTTTTTACCTCTTTTTCACCGTAGCCCCTTCAGTATTTATCAGCTGATTTTGAAACTTACATATATGTAAATCATGGATAACATCAAGAAAACACGCATATATAATTTTGACTCCCTTGAACTCAAATTTTATATAGGGAAGCTGGAGTTTACAGGGGTAAACCTTATTTGTCTTAGATTTGTTCGAAAATATTGATTGTGGGTACTCGTTAGAACCGCCTGGCGGTTCTGAGGAGTACCCAATATCCATATGTTGAGCAAAAATAAGAAAAATATAACAATTTTTCAGCTTACAATTTTCCTTCTTTCGGTGGTAAAGTTTACAATGTATTTGTATAGGCGTGTTTTCGTAATGAAAACTCAAATGAGTTCGAAAACTAGTAAGGTCGACCTATATATCATAGAGTTACGTCCCTCTGATTGCAGAAATGCCTTTTTTTACCTTGTCACCACTGTAGCCCCTTCGATTTCTTTTGGATCTTCATGAAACTTATATGTAAGTAAGTCAAGGATAAAAGCTCGGATGTGTTCGAAAACTGGCGATGTCGGCCTATTACTCGTAGAGTTATGTCCAATCTGTGCTGAAAGTGTCATGTTCGACTCTGTTCTCACCATAAGTCCTTTAGCTTTAATAGATCTTCTTGAAACTAACACGTAGAATAGAAGTGAAGGCAATGATCAGGAATCGATACAATTAACCCACAGCTCCCATCAGAGATACCAAAGGGAAAGAAACACAAACATGAAACAACAAACTCCAATGGAAACAGCAACAGTGGAAAGCCAAAACGACAGTTACTTTCCCACAAAATGACCCATAGCCTATCCAAAACAAAATAATATAAGCGATACAAACACTCAAAGACAAACAATAACAACAATAAACGCGAAAGAAGAACCGCCTTGGAACGGTCAGTGAAACGAATTCCACTGGGGGGGGGGGGGGGGGGGGCTTAAATCAATTTTACATGGCCACAATCCTCGCCCTTACTTCCTTCGCGATTTAGACAAATAATTTTGTTCAGTTCGCATGAAGGCCTCCTAACTCATCAGAGCAACATCACCGTGGACACAAAAAATCAAACAACCACAGAGCTGAAACAACGGTAAGGACTCGCCAGCAGGACACAACTGAATGCTGGAGCCAAAAAAAAACAAAAGGTAGACTCCGATGGGCCCGACCAGAGACAGGTAATCAGGCACCAACCATCATTACATAGAATTAGATTCTCTCTAATTCTCAGTATGCATTTACGCTGGAACCGCCATAGAATCTGGGGCCTGACCCATCGAGGTGCAATAAAAAGAGAAGCAAAGTTGTCAACCATGATTGGGTTGAAGCCATTTAGTTTCTTATTTCTGATTCCTGATCATTGCCTCCGCTTCTATTAACTTCCATGCAAGCAGTCTGTCGTATAACATTTATGTTGTACCCAATCTTTTCAAATCGAAGAATGATTTTACGAAATTGGGTGCTGAAGTCATTGCAGTTATATATTTTTCCGAGCTTTTATATACTAAGTCACCATAGTTTTCGGGTTCCGATACACCTTGCTGCAGAAGAGATTTAATATTGAATTTTGAAAATAAATCAGAATGACGTCTATAAAATTTTGAAAAGGCTCACCAAGTTTGCTGTGTGGGTTACAGAAGGCCAAGACAAGCTTCCTACGCTATACTGATTACCAAAACCTCATAAAAGACCTTACAAAGCACGGTTTATTGCAAATTCGAGCTCTTCCACTGAAATTTCTAAATTATTGACTTCCTGTCTTACTGCTATTAAAACGCATGTGATTAACTATTGTGATAAAGTCTTTGAAAGATCAGGAAGAAATCTGTTTTGGTCTATAAAAATTCGAATGAGGTTTTAAATAAATTGAAATCCAGACGTGTTCGTGCTTCAAGTCTGTCTACTTACGATTTTTCCACTCTTTACACTACACGTCCTCATAATCTTATAAAAGAAAAGCTTAATGATTTAATTGAATTGGCTTTTCACAGAGAAGATTCTCTCTATCTTGCATTTAGTGTCAGAAATGCATTTTTACTTCTAAAACTAAAAAGCATAAGAATTATACACTTTGGTCATGTCAGAACGTATGTGATGGTCTCACCTTTCTACTTGACAATATTTATGTTAGATTCGGTACTAAGTTATTTAGACAAATTGTGGGTATTCCGATGGGTACAAATTGCGCACCTCTTGTGGCTGATCTGTTCTTGTATTGTTATGAAAGAGACTTCATGTTGTCGCTTTCCATTGATAACCTATCTGAAATTATTGAAACTTTTAGCTCAACTTCTAGATATTTAGATGATTTATCAAATATTGACAATACTTACTTTGATGGTTTGATCAGTCAGATTTATCCCCTAGAACTTCAGTTAAACAAGGCAAATTCCTCTGATACCGAAGCCCCCTTTTTCTCGCGCCTGCTATTAGCAGGGCGCGATATAGGCGCCCGGTTTTAAGTCCGTTCGTTCGTCCGTTCGTCCGTCCGTTCGTCAAGGCGTCGACATTTGCGACCACCCTAGCGTTCACCCTAAGGTTCAAGTTTACCACAGGCGCGACATAGCCTTCGGCGGAATTCTTGTTAGATTTACATTTATCTATTGTAGATTGATTTGTTTCTTGCAAAATTTATGATAAACGTGATGATTTTGATTTCGAGATTGTGACTTTTTCTTATTTGGACGGTGATGTTTCTCGTGCGACATCGTACGGGGTTTATATTTCGCCGTTTAATAGATTCGCTAGAGTGTCTAGTCATGTATCCGACTTCAACACTCGTAATAAATTATTAACCGGTAAACTTCTTAATCAGTGGTATCGGTATCATAAACTACGTAAAGCCTTGTCTAAGTTTTATAGACGTAATTCTGATTTGGTTTCAAAATTCGATTTTGGACTTAAAACACTTCTGCAACAAGGCCTATCGGAACCCGAATTCTATGGTGACTTAGTATATAAATTTAGAAAAATACATGCCTGTAATGAGTTTAGTACCCAATTCCGTAAAATCGTTCGTCGATATATAAAGATTGGGCACAACAAAAGTGTTATAAAACAGACTACATGCATGGTGGTTAACCCAATCAGGGCTGGCAACTTTGCTTCCCTCTTTGATTGCACACCGGTGGGTCGGGCCTAAGATTACATGACGGTTCCAGCGTAAAATCATAAACGGAATTTTGTTTTATTATAGTAATCTTTATGTTGGTTTGCTCCTGATGCTCCGTCTTTGGTCCGGCCCCTCGGTTGTTTGTTTGATTTGAGGTTTAACGTCCCCGTCAACACTGTAAAGGTCATTTTGGAGACATTGCTTCCAATTTTGTGGGACTTTACCCGAACTTGAGATTAAATAACATCTCAAGCCCTGTCGCCCGATTAAACCAATAGGGTTTATTAGCATGGACGGTCCGCCTCGCATCGTGGTTCCTGGACAGGCTTAGATCCTCTAAGCGGTTTACCAGTACTAGTGTGCGGGCCGGATTCAGCTTTTCGTGGAAGCATCATGCAGCCCATATATTTCTGGTAGGCCCATCGGAGTCTAACTGTGGATTTTCTTTTGCTCCAGCAATTATGTTGTGTCTGCTGTCGAGTCCTCAACCTTTTTTCATCTCTGTAGTTTTTTATTTGTATGTTCTCGGAGATGTCTCACTGATGAGTTAGGAAGCCTTCATGCGGACTAAACAAAATTAGTGTATACCCTGACGGAGGTAAGGGCGAGGATTATGGCCATGTAAAATCGATTTAAGCCCCCCCCCCCCCAGTGGAATTCTTTCCACTGACCGTTCCAAGGCGGTTCTTCTGTGGCGGTTTATTTATGTTGTTGTTTGTTACTTACTGTGTGTATCACTTAAGTCTTTATTGTTTTGGATGGCCATTTGGCCATTTTGTGGGAAAGTAACTGTCCTTATGGCCTTCCTTTCTTTAGGTTTCCATTATGGTCTGGTCGCTTCATGTTTGTGTTTCTTTCCCTTTGGTGTCTTTGATGGCTGGAGTAAGTTAATTGTATTGATTCCTGATCTTTGTTTAACTTTTACTTTGTGTAGTTTATGGTACCGATAACCCTGATTAAGAAGTTTAGCAGTTTTCAATTTATTACGAGTGTTTAAGCCAGTAACATGACCACACATTCTGGCAAATCGAATTAATTACGAAATATAAACGCCATAGGATGGCGCACGAGGAACAGCACCATCGAAAATACCCCCCCCCCCCCCCCCCCCGCCCATCGGAGCTTAAAGAAATAGATGGGCTGCATGATGCTTCCACGCAGAGCTGACACCGACCCAAACACAAGTACTGGTAAACCGCTTAGAGAATCAAAGCCTGCCATGGCCATCCAAAATAAAAAGACACAAGTGATACACACAGTAAGTAACAAACAATACCATAAATTAACCGCCACAGAAGAACCGCCTTGGAACGGTCAGTGAAATGATTTCCACTGGGGGCCTTAAATCGATTTTATGTGGCCACAATCCTCGCCCTTACTTCCGTCGCGATTTAGACAAATAATTTGTTCAGTCCGCATGAAGGCCTCCTAACTCATCAGTGCAACATCTCCGTGAACACAAAAATCAAAGAACCACAGAGGTGAGACAACGGTGAGGACTCGACAGCAAGAAACCACTGAAATGCTGGAGCAAAAGAAAACCAACAGTTAGACTCCGATGGGGCCGACCAGAGACAGAGCATCAGGCACCAACCAACATTACCTTGAATTAGATCTCTCTAATTCTCAATAAGCCTTTACGTTGGAGCCGTCATAGAATCTGAGGCCTGAACCACCGGGTCAAAGCCCTCTCAACAGCTAAAGGCTGCAGTTCATAGGCCTTAGTACCACCAAGTTCTTGATGAAGAGTGTTAACATAGTGAAGCCGTCAAACAACGACCACATTGTTAGCGGCCTTATCTGCTTGAGCCAAAACAAACTTCTTATGAAATTCTTGAATACCTAGTTTAAGGTGTCGTAAAGACGTCTTAGGTTTAGGAGGTAATAAATTCGTATTTTGAGAATTAAAAGAAATGCGTTTGTTCACTAATTTCAGAATGCTAAGTTTCCATTCTTTAAGAGCTTTATGCTCAACATACTTACGTAAGTAGGTCTGGGATAACAATTTGGATTAGTTCCATGTGGGCCAATCTGTCGTAGAATTATGTCTCTTTGTTTGCTGAAAATGCATATTATTGACATTTTCATCACCGTAAGTTCTAACGTTTTGAATGGATCTTCCTGCCTCGCATTTTATTCCTTTTCCTCAGCGTGTATAATGATTTCAATAATACATAAGCACGAATGCAAGATTCCATTTATTATATGACGTTTAAGCGCATTTTGTTTACAATTTGTTAAAACAAATAATGTTAATATTCCGCCGTTAGTAAACGCGACGTCGTTAAGGACTTACATGTAATATTACGGGACCTATTTAACTAATTTGCATAGTTAACGCACTAGTGGATTATCGAATTTATTGCATGTCGTTATTACATTCTCAGATGCGACGTAATATGATGAACCTCTGTGTTTGTTTCTTTTAAATAACTGTATGTCAGGAGTACTCATTAGACTCGCCGCTATGAGAATACATCATTAGGCAAACACGTCCATACAAATACATTGCCATATTTATCGCTGAAGAAAAGAAAATTTTAAGATGAAAAATTGTGACATTTTTCTTATTTCGGCTCAAAGTATAGATTGTAGTACCCACAATCTATATTTTAGAGCAGAAATTAGAAAAATAAGGTATACCCCCGGAAACTCCAGTTTTATTATATAAAAGTGAGGTTTAAGGGGGGTCAAAGTTATATAGGCGTGTTTTCGTGATGTTATAATGGCTACTCACAACATGCCTTTTCAAATGAATTAAAGCAAAACTATCCAATCGTTTTCTTTGTAATATTTGTTATTTCGGGCCGTGCTCAAGATTCCCTAATGATTCAAATACCAATATATATATTTCAGGTGCAAAGAATCCAGATTCAATTGACAAGAACAGGTCTTTAGGCGACATTGGTTTTGACTCTTTGTTGGTTTTAGAGATGAAGCTACTCTTGGAGAACCAGTATAGTATTTTTCTCAGTGGCCAAGAAATTAGGGAAGCAACAATAAACAAATTAAAAGACATGGAAGGAAAACATACTAATCTTGTAGATGAGGCCAAGAAAAGTTTGGGGGAATATAAAACCGTTCCAGAGAAGGACTATGAAGTACTTCCAAACAGATTGATGTTCAAGCTCAACACAGTTGAGGAGGGAGTGCCATTATTTTTCATACATGCTGTATTGGGTAATACTCTATCACGGAAATCCGCCTAAAATTAAATGCTTATCCACTTTAAGTCCACGCTTATATAGGAAAACGGGGGTTTGCAGGGGTATTTTATGTTATTTTTATTTCTGCTCTAAAATGTAGATTATGGCATCA
Source organism: Lucinisca nassula (assembly GCA_963580285.1). NCBI lineage: Eukaryota > Metazoa > Mollusca > Bivalvia > Lucinida > Lucinidae > Lucinisca > Lucinisca nassula. The sequence goes on along the minus strand of OY757023.1, from coordinate 107,805,150 downwards.
CGTGAACAAGTCCGTGAAATGAACACCCCCTAAACCCCACTTTATATAGAGAAAACTGCGGTTTAAGGGGGTAAACATTATTTTTCTTATTTTTACTCCAAGACATAGGTTGTGGGTACCCGTTAGAACCGCCTCAATGAGGCGGTTCTAACGAGCACCAACAACCTATGTTTGTAGTATTTATAAGAAAAATATCACAAATATTGATCAGAAAAGTAGCCATTTTGGAGATGTGAAAAAATGCACTATGCCATACGGGCGTGTTTTCCTAATGGGTTCACCTCAGAACCGTCATCATGAGACGTTCTAACGTCTACCCACAATCTATATTTTGAACAAAACATAGAAAACTTTCGCCAATTTTCATCAATCAATTTTCGTTTATTCAAGAAATAGATCAGCTCTAACTGTGATTTGTTGAGTTATAAATCACAGTTTTGAGGTCAGTTATAAAGTAGACAAGTGTCCCTTTGATTGCTGAAAATGCCTTTTTAGACCTTCTCATCACGGTAGCCCCTTCAGTTTTTATCGGATCTTTCTGAAATGTATATGTAAGGTGGCTGGCGATAGAACGTAGGATGAGTTACAATACTGGCCAAGTCTGCCCATTTGTCATAGAGTTGCGTCCCTTTGATTGCTGAAAATGCCGATTTTTTAGCTTGTCATCACCGTAGCCCCTTCAGTGATGATTGGATCTTTCTGAAACTTATATGTAAGCTGGCTGAGGATAAAAACTTGAATGAGTACAAAAACCAGCCAAATCGGCCGATTTATCATAGAGTTTCGTCCCTGTGATTGCTGAAAATGCCGATTTTCGACCTCGTCACTTGAAAGGTACATATAAGCAAGTCAGGAATAAAAGCTTTAATGAGTTTGATAATCGGTGAGTTCAGCTGATTTATCGTAGAGTTACATTCAGCTTGATTGTCCTCAAATAAATCCTTCAGGAAAGGTTGGCACTTCCTGAAACTTTGAATCTGTTAGCTCATGTGAGCGATACAGGACCATCTTGGTCCTCTTGTTATAATAAGTTCCGATGTGAATAAGATCTGAAACTTTTAAGGATCGATCATTATCCAAGGCAATACCAGGCTTGGTTGCATAGTCTAATGTGCGTTATTCTGGTGTTCTCATTACGAAAACACGCATACACAAATACAATGTAAATTTTACCGCCTCAAAAATTAAGAAGAAAAATTGTGAAAATTTTGATATTTCTGTTCAAAAGATTGTTGGTACATGTCATCGAGGCGGTTCTTACGAGTACCCACAATCTATGTTTTAAAGCAGAAATAAGAAAAATAAGGTTTACCCCTGTAAACCGCTGTTTTACTATATAAAAGTGGGGTTCAATGAGGTCAAAATTACATAGGCATGTTTGCGTAATGCCGGGGTAAGCTGCGGTTCATGTGCCCGACGTTCTTTTCAGACGAGGCTTAGTGCGAGATTTGCGGCCTCATAAAATCGATTAAAGCCCTCTAGTAAAATTCTTTTCACTGACTGTTCCAAGGTGGTTCTTCTGTTGCGGTTTATTTTTGTTTTGGTTTGTGTGTGAGTGTGTGTATTGCTTGTTTACTTTTGTCTTGAATAACCAATTGGCCCTTTTGTGGGAAGTTAAATGTCCTTTGATATTTCCATTAGGGTGTTGTTATTTCATGTTTGTGTTTCTTTCCCTTTGGTGTCTCTGGTGGGAGCTGTTCGTCTCCCCATACATAATTTTCCTTTCGAGGATGGTGATATTCCTCGTGCGACATGCTGGGGCGTTTACATTTCACAATTAATTCGACACTCGTAATAAATTGTTAACTGCTTAACTTCTTAAACAGAGATATCGGTATCATAAAGATTATATATCTGGTCCTTTTAGATCATTGAGTTAATTTAGTATTATTTGAAAATTTAGTTCTGCTTAAGCCGGTTCTAGAGGGCGTGGCCGGTGTTGCACATTTCAGCTCTAGTCATGAACAGACTCAATAAAACCGTGTCTGCTATTTTCGTTTATTTGGTGTATCCTTTGCTCCCAAAGGATCTAACTATTCAGAACTTATTTGTTTATTTTCTCTCACAGTCGAAGGCGTAAGGAAGTCGCAGTTTTTGGATCAGATCGTTTGGTTTGGCGTCTGCGTACTTCAGCTGTGTTTGTTTTTAACCCCAATTGATTTATAGATTTGCACCAAACCTGCATTGGTATACTAGTAAGATGCGGAAAACACGATTCCTATTGCGATCATTGTGTCCAACGCCATAAGCTTAAAAAACGCACACATACCGAGCTACATGACCATTTATATTTTCCGGCCAATTTTGGTGTAATATGTGAGTTGAACGAACAGTTTTATTTTTATTCTGTGTCGTAAACAGACTGTGCTGGAAGTATCGCTTTGCCTAATAGAAAACTGCCATTACAAACCATTGCATAGGTTCATATGGAAGGTTAAATGAAATATAGAATTGTGAAGCATGATCCCCAAGACCAATGTTGCAAATAATGTACATGTATGTAAAACAGAAGTAAAGGCGATGATCAGGAATCGATTTAATAATTTAAAAATCCCATCCAAGACACCAAATCGAAAGGAGCACCAACATAAATAGAGGATCTTACATTAGTGCTCATGTATTATTGCATTTATTAAATGTGTTGAAATGCGAGGCTTTGCCAAGCATTTTATCCCTTTTCCTCAATGAGTTTAATAAATTCACTAATACATGAACACTAATGTAAGGTTCTATTTATCATATGATATTTAAAACGCATTTTATTCACAATTGTTTAACAAAAGCATCAGTATTCCGTCATTAGTAAACGTGACGTCGTTAAGGACGTCGTACTTTAAACGTTACGGGGCGTATCTAAATAATTTGCATATTTAATCAAGTAGTGAATTATCGAATTTGTTACACGACGTTATTACATTCTCAGACGTGACGTCATATGGGCTAGGCCAAGCGAAAATGGGTCTTCGGACCAATTTTTTTTTTCGAAATCTGTTTTTTTGATTTTAGAAGAACAGTATCTTTGAAGCATATAAATGCTTAATTCACGTCAATATCGCTTCTAATAATCGAGATATAAGCATTTATGTGTCACCACTGTTCAGACGTGTCATCAATAAAATCAATTTTGGCAACAAGAAAATCACCAATGACACCAAGGAAACAACATGGGGATTACATCATGGTTGTATTCTGTATTTAAAATTAACACATCAGTATATAACACCCAGATCTGTCCAAATTACATAATAAATATTATTTATTTTTTGAACAAGATAAAAGAGATAAGATGCGAGGTTTTGCCGAGCATTTGGTATTTTTCTAAAATTTCAATATATTGAAAAATTCAGAAACCCAAAATCAAGTTATTATATACAAACAGATTGCACGTTTCCTATCACAGTTGCAAAATTTCAGTAACTATAGAAATATTGTCTATATAGTTAGGTTATCTAACTCCTAGAACAAACAAAACAGCTGCAGGTCGCTTTAAGGAAACAATTTTATTTATTCAGCCAATTTTTGGTTGCATTTGATACATTTGTACAAGATAAAAACTTTGAGGCTATGCTGTTTAATACGTACAATAAATCTTGTAAAACAAGGCATCGCAGGCGATACAAATCCCCTCGCACAACTGGAAAAACAACGAACTGGCAAAAGTCCAACTAGCTGGAGATATTACCATTTGCAACATTTGTGTAAAGTTTGTTATCTAAAAATAGCTACAGTGACCTTGACTTGAGGCCATGACCTTGAAAATCGACCTTGCTCGAGATAATATCATAAGCATCTATTGTGTCAAATCATATCAAAAATCTGTCCATAAATGTAGGCCCTAGAGCGATCGAAGTTTCTCTCAAAATAGCCACAGTGACCTTGATATTGAGGCTATGATCCTGAAGGTCAAACTCGCTTGAGATATTATCATAAGCAACATTTGTGTGAAGTTATATTAAAATCCGTCAATAAATATAGGCGCTAGAGCTGTGACAAAGTTTTTTTAAAAAAATAGCCACAGTGATCTTGCCGTTGAGGTCATGTCCTTGAAAGTCGAAGCAGCTCGAGATATTATCATAAGCAACATTGTGTGAAGTTATATTAAAATCCATCAATAAATCTATGCGCTATAGCGATGACAATGTTTTTCTAAAAATAACCAGTGACCTTGACCTTGAGGCCATTACCTTGAAAGCAGAACTCGCTTGAGAAATTATCATAAGTAACATTTGTATGAAATTGTATTAAAATCTGTCAATAAATGTAGGCGCTAGAGCGATGACAAAGTTTTTATAAAAATAGCCACATTGACCTTGACCATAAGGCCATGACCTTGTAAGTCGAACTCCCTTTCAAAATATCATAAGTAACATTTATGTGAATCTATATTAAAATCCGTCAATGAATGTAGGCGCTAGAGTGATGACAGTTTTTTTCTAAAAATAGTAACAGTGACCTTGACCTTGAGGCCATGTCCTTGAAAGTCGAACTCTCTCGAGATATTATCATAAGCAACACACATGATAAGTTATATTGAAATCACTGAAGAAATGTAGGCGCTAGAGTGATGACAGTGTTTGTTTTCCTAAAAATAGCCACACTGACCTTGACCTTGAGGTCACGACCACGAAAGTCGAACTTGCTGGAGATATTGTGATAAGGAATATTTGTGTGAAGCTATATTGAAATCGGTGAAGGAATGTAAGCGCTAGAGCGATGACAATGTTTTTCTTAAAACAGCCAGTGACCACGACCTTGAATGTCGAAACCGCTAAGGAACATTTGTCTGAAGTTATATTGAAATCGGTCAAGACATGTAGGCGCTAGAGCGATGACATGACCTTCGTACCTCACAACTATACTACTCAAAGTTTGATAGGGATCACTTTTTAATGCAAAATAATTTTTGGATAAATTAATCAGCTAAATCAAAATTTGATAGATAATGATAAAAACATATCCTTCACAAAGACTAGTGATTTATTTTGTCAACTGACACTGCATTCAAGCGTGACAACAACAACCGTCTTGGCACCCATAAAATTTGCCGTAACACAAAGGGATTTGGACAATTGATCTTTATTATGATAAAACAAGATTTCTGCTTGGAAAGTATAAATTGTTTTGTTTGTTTGATTTGAGGTTTAACGTCCCCGTCATCACCGTAAAGGTCATTTTGGAGACGTTGCTTCCAATTTTGTTGGATTTTTACCCGACATTGAGATGAAATGACATCTCAAGCCCTGCCGCCCAATGAAACCAATAGGGTTTATAAGCATGGACGGTCCGACGCGCACCGCTTTGCGTGGGCAGTCTTAGATCCATTCAGCAGCAAACCAGTACTCGTGTGCGGGTAGGTTTCAGCTCTGCGTGGAAGCATCATGCAGCCCATCTATTTCTTCAAGCCACGATGGGCGGGGATGGAAGTTTAAATTGTGGTTAAGTTGTGTAATGTTCGTGTTGCTTTCCCTTTGGTTACTTGGATGAGAGATATGAGATTATAAGAATCTTATATGGGTGTGAGGGGTGGATGGAAAAATCCGTCCCGAGGGTCACTGTCCGGCATCACGAGGCTTGCCGAGTGATGCCGGACAGTGATCCCGAGGGACGGATTTTTCCATCCACCCCTCCCACCCATATAGGATTCTTGTTCTTGCATACCTTCCATTTCTCAGCGCGGATTTTTAATGCTGCAGTCACTTCGGTTACCAACGTCCGATATTTTGTGTTGACACTGCAGGAATGTTTAGTGAAATTGCTGTGACGTCAACCTTAACGACGGCACATACGACACGCGATTATATTTCTATACCCAGGGTAAAATCTCGGATTTTCTTGTCTGGTGTGCAAGACAATTACATCCGCCTTCGATTCTTGATTACTGTCTTCTATTTTTCGTGATAGAGCACAATAATTAGACATCACAAAAACACGCCTTTTTAGTTTAAACCCCACTTTTATATAGTAAAACTGGGGTTTACAGGGGTATACCTTATTTTTCTTATTTCTGTTCTAAAATATAGATTGTGGGTACTCGTTAGAACCGCATCGACGGGGCGGTTCTAACGTGTACCCACGATCTATATTTCGAGCAGAAATAAGAAAAATATCGCAATTTTTCATCTGAAAATTTTCATTTTTGGTGGTAAAATATACAATGTATTTGTATATGCGTGTTTTCGTAATGCACTATTTTTTCCAATGCAGGAAATGTAATCCGGTCGAGCTACGTAACCTCTCAACTGAAGGTACCAGTGTATGGCATTGAACGATCAGCCGAAGTACCACTAGATTCATTGGAAGAAATGGCTGCTTTTTATGCACAGGTAAGGTTGGAAACAAGTTCTTGGGCTTATTAGCTCACCTGAGCCGAAGGCTCACAGGAGAGTTTAAAGTATGGCAAGGCTCCGTTGTCTGTCTGCCTATCTGTTGTCTGTCATCATTTTCAAACATATTCTTGAACACCAGGCAATGAAATCCGTGATTGTACCCTGGGGTAGAAATTTATGTTCTTACCCGGGTGTTCCGACCAACAAACGAATATTATCGCATTTGATAAATGCACTGGTTGGTTATGACCTCGTATGCGCGGTCGTTAAGGTTGAAGTCACAGCACGTTACGTGACCTCACTAAACATTCCTGCAGTGTCAATACAATATGGCGGACGTTGGTAACCGAAGTGACTGCAGCATTAAACATCCGCGCTAAGAAATGGAAGGTATGCAAGAAAAAGAATCCAATATGGCTGTGAGGGGTGGATGAAAAAAAAACCGTCCCTCAGTATCACTGTCCGGCATCACTCGGCAAGCCTCTTGATGCCGGACAGTGTCCCTCGGGACGGATTTTTCCATCCACCTCTCACAACCATATAAGATTCTTATATTCTACTCCGAAATCACTCGGCCGATTGAAATCAAGTTACACGTGGAGCAGCCAAGGGATGGGGAAACGAAGGTTTGATTACATGACCAAAATGACCGAAATGGCCCTATATAGTAAAAACCTTTCAAAAAATTTTTTCTTCAGAACCGATGTGCCGATTGTCACTAAACTTGGCATGTAGCATTGGGAACTCGGGCCCATCATAGTTTGTTCAAATCATGGCTCTCGGTTGAAATTGACCTATTTTGCGCAAGGTCAAATTTGGTCACACAGACTTTTGTATGGGAAAAGGTCAAACCTGTGTATTTTTTAAACTATTGCAGCCTGTGATCTGATTGGTAGATGCAACAGCATTCAATGTCAAGGTCATTATTTGACCTTGGTCCAAGGTCATACAGTTATGAAAATTAAAACTCATTTTCCTCAGACACCACTAAGCCATTTGTAACCAAATTTCATGTAAATGCCTTTAGTAACAAGGAAATAAGAAAATATTCATATGAGTTTGGTCACATGACTAAGATGACCGCCACACCCATGTTAGGTAAAGACCCTTCAAAAATCTTTTCCTCTGGAACCAGTGGACAGATCGTCATTGAAACTTGGTATGTAGCATTGGGACATTTGGCCCATCATACTTTGTTCATATGATGACTTCAGGTGACCCAGACCTATTTTATGCCAAGTTCAAAATAGAAGTGAAGGCAATGATCAGGAGTCGATACAATTTACCCACAGCTCCCATCAGGGGAAAGAAAAACAAACATGAAACAACTAGACCCTAATGGAAACATCACTAGCGGAAAGCCATACAAAACAGCCAAATGGCTATCCAAAACAAAATAATACAAGCGATACACACACACTCAAAGACAAGCTATAACAAAAATAAACACTACAGAAGAACCAGTGAAACGAATTCCACTTGGTGGGGAGATGGGTGGGGGGGGGGCTTAAACCTAGTGATCTGAAAATGGGTATATGCAGGCAGTTAAAAGGAGTGGATGAAACCGCGTCAGTAGTCCAGGTCAATGCCATTATTTGACATTGGCCCAAAGTCAAAGATATGAAAATTGAAACTTAGTTTCCTCAGAAAGCACTAAGCCATTTGTAACTAAAATTCATATAAACGCCTGTAAGGAACAAAGGAATGAAAATTCGTTAAAATGTTTTTGATGACATTACCAAGCAGTCCACCATGCACATATAAGATAAAAACACTTGAAAAATCATCTCCCGAACCAGAAGGCCGATTGTCATGAAATTTCGTATGTAGCATTCTGGACTCAGGCCCATCATAGTTTTTTTTTTCAAATAATAACCCTCGGATGATATTGACATATTTTATGCCAAGGTACAATCTGGTCACATGGACTTTTGTATGGGAAAATGTCAAGATTCTTTATTTTTCGGAAATTATTGCAGTCTCTGATTTGAAAACTGGAAGATGCGGTTAGCTAAAGGAGTAGATGAAACTACATGAGAAGTCAAATTCGTGCTCATTCCTTTACCTTGGCCTAAGGCCTTTCTGATATGAAGTTTAAAACTTATTTTCTCTTGGAACCTCTGGGCAGTTTGTGACCCAATTTTATAGAAAAGCTTATAGCAACAAGAAAATGAAAATTTATGAATATCAGTTTGGTCACATGACAAATATGGCCAATCTTCTTCTCCGCAACCGATAGGCCAATTTTCATGAAACTTGGTATGTAGCATTGGGGAAGTGGGCCCTTTATAGTTTCTCAGATGATAATCCCTTGATGACCTTGACCCATTTTATGCTAAGGTCAAATTTAGCTACATAGACATGTATATGGGAATAAGTAAAAACATGTATTTTTCGGAAACTATTGCTTCTGTGATCTGAAAACTGGTAGCTGCAGTAAGGTAATTGAGTGAGTGAAACTACTCGAGGTAATTCTCTGACTGTTGCCCTAGGTAATTCAGTTATGAAAATTAAAACTTATTCTTTACAAAAACCACTGCTCCATTTGTAACCAAATTTCTTATTAAAGGTTTTATTGCCAAACAGATGAAAATGTATTAATATTAATTCGGTCACATGACCAATATGGCTGCTGTGCCCATATAAGGTAAAAGCCCTTCTGAAATCTTCTCCGGAAATACTGGACCCATTATTAGGACACATGGCTAAGATGGCTACCCAAAACACTCTTTAAAAATCTTCTCAGAAATCAAATGACCCAATAAACTCTCAGCATTCAGATGAGCGGCTCGGGACCATTGGTCCTCTGGATAACTTGTGTGAGCCTTAGTGGTTTTCATGGGTGGTCTTTTCATATATCATGTTTTAGTCCTTAATATAAGATTTATATCACACAAGAGCATTATACTAGTGGGAAATTGTTAAATATGGATACATGTTTGATACTCGATATGGCATTTAAAATATTATTTAAAATTAAAACAGCTGTAAGAGTGAATTTCTGAGCAGTAAGTCACAATCTAAGATCAGTTACAAAGTATATCAGACCAAAATCTTGTAGCTTGACTGATTTGTCTAATGTGCATCCGACTTTAATTTGATTTATTACTCCCTAACGGTTTCATATAATGTTCCTTGAGTGACCCTCTTCCAGAATTGATCAAACTGCATGGCACTGATGAACGAGATGACCTCCAGAGCTAAACATAGAAAAAACATATAAACAACATGTTTACCTAAACCAGTGAATAGATTTTAAAATTATTTCACAGGAATGTTTCTTGATTGGCCCTCAACCAAAATTGCTCAAACCGTTCTGCTTTGATAAACAAGATGGCCTACAGAGCCAAAAATACAAAACCTTTGAAATAAAATAGAAGTGAAGACAATGATCAGAAATGGAACTCAACTCCATTACCAGTAGATGGATTTTGAAAGAAATAATTTCAAGTCTCTTGACTGACCTCCATTGCTCATACTGTTCCACTCGGATAAATATGGCCATCAGAGATAAAAATAGAAACAAACTTGTTTAGGCCTTCCTTTGTTTAGGTTTCCATTATGGTCTGGTCGCTTAATGTTTGTATTTCTTTCCCTTTGGTGTCTTTTATGGATGGAGTAAGTTAATTGTATCAATTCCTGATCTTTGTTTTACTTCTACTTTGAAACAACTTCTTCCCCTAAACCGATGGATTGATTTTTAAAAATGATTTCCAGGAATGTTGCATGTTTGACCCTCTAACGAAAATTGCTCAAAATACTTTTGCTCCATTGCACATGGTGGCCACTAAAGCTAAAAATTAAGTCCTCCCGAAATATCCGTGCAGTGAGATCAATGACTTTCTTGCTGTCGAGTCCTCATCGTTGTCTCACCTCTGTGGTTCTTTGATTTTTTGTGTTCACGGAGATGTTGCACTGATGAGTTAGGAAGCCTTCATGCGGACTGAACAAATTATTTGTCTAAATCGCGACAGAAGTAAGGGCGAGGATTGTGGCCACGTAAAATTGATTTAAGCCCCCCAGTGGAAATCATTCCACTGACCGTTCCAAGGCGGTTCTTCTGTGGCGGTTTATTTATGGTGTTGTTTGTTACTTACTGTGTGTATCACTTGTGTCTTTTTATTTTGGATGGCCATATGACCATTTTGTGGGAAAGTAACTGTCCTTATGGCCTTCCTTTGTTTAGGTTTCCATTATGGTCTGGTCGCTTAATGTTTGTGTTTCTTTCCCTTTGGTGACTTTGATGGGTGGAGTAAGTTAATTGTATCGATTCCTGATCTTTGTTTTACTTCTACTTTGTTGTAAGCAACACCAAAAGCCTTGGATATACGCAGAGACTCTTTCGATCTAAGCCCCGCCTGTTAGTACAGATTTTTTCTTATAGATTTTGTCTCCTGTAAGGGTGTATTTATTCCTATAAACGATGATTTTGAGAGCCAGCTATTCGTTCAAACGAGTAGATGAGCCTTTAAAGTAGGCAACATTTCAAAGATATTTTACCCTCTTATCAAAATTAGCCTCCCCTTAAGATGAATGCTCGGTAAAAGTATGGTAGGGTAAATTGACCGGCTTCTTTGACCTGATTAGTGTTGACGTATCCGTAAGGCACCGAACATTGTCAAAGACTCAGCTCACAGCGCTGTTTGCATTGTGCAGGCGGTTATTTTTAGCAAAACAAATTATCTAACGCATTCGAATAGCGACTTTTTTGTCGCATCTGCTTTAGCAGGAAGAAATAGGCGTGCAAGTTACCGTCCGTTCGTCCATCTTTCCGTCTGTCCGAACGGTGGTCTTTCCATCAACATTTTACCTGGGTGTATTCTGAAAGCAACTCCTTTTACAGTTTTTACTACCGATCATTTTGAAAATGTGTAAATGTTTTTGCCACGGTGTGGTTTTGGGGTAATACTCCGTTTACATTATTAACTTTTCCATATTTAACAGTTCTTTTCAAATCAAAATACTATTTGAATAGATACCTTGTGAGCACAGTTCCTCTTACATTTTTTATCAAACATTTTGAAACGTTTCATGTGTTTTTGTCATAGTCTGTCTGCACATGCGCGTGTGGTTTCTGCGTCATCATCTGTTTATTGTTTACCAAATTTTCCAATTTTTCAACTGGATCATTTACTATTGGAGTGTGAGAGCAATTCCTCTTATTATTTGTTAACAATCCTTCTGAAACGTTGCAGGTGTTTTTATCATCGTCTATAGATGTGCATGTGGTTTTGGGGTTATCCTTGCTTTATTTTCTCTCAACTTTTTCCACTTTTACAATTTAGTTTTTCCAGGTCCTGTTACTTTTAGGAAAGGTACTTTGTGGCTTGTGAGCGCAAATCCTCTTTTAGTTTGCTAGGGATCTTTTTGAACTTTAGCAGACGTTTTCGTCATGGGCTGGTGATTTGCATATCCTCCTTTAATGTTTTATAAAACTCGTTCACTTTTTATTTTGGTTTTTACAGGTTCAATTACTTTTAGAATAGATACCTTGTGGGTGCCACTCAACTTACTTTTTAAACCAATCATTTTCAAACTATGGGTATGTTTTCTGTATAATATTAGGGTGTGCGTGTACTTTGGATATAATTGTTAAGACTTTTCTTGTCACTTTCTCCACATCATGAACTTAGCCATTTTCTAACCACAGATATTTAGAACATGGATACTTCTAAAATTTCTATTTTTGTGTGTGTGGGGGGTGCTTTTCCGGCCCTTATAAGATTATTCCACTCATATCGAGCCGATCGTTAATTAGAGGTGGGCAAAAACCGGAGTCCTGGAAATAAAACCACCTGATCTTTCGTTGCAGAACCAGGCTCGAACCCACAGCGGAGACCTAATGATTAAGAGTCAGTGCTCTTTGTCTACCAGGCCACGGAGGCCCGTTTCTTAAATTACTATATTTCTTGCAACATTAATTTTTCGGTGCGGCAGGTGGAGGCAGGTGCGACATCAACTTCATCGCTTTTGGTTTTGGTTTGGAAATTTTAAGGCCCAGTCTAAAAAGCTTAAGTTACTACGCGTCGCCATAAATCGAAATTCTCAACCGTAAAGCTTTTTATTTAACTCCTCATAAGACAACGTTCAATACGGTTACATCCTAAGTATAGTTTTCCGTTTATAAAAAAGGCACATGCTATAGAAAAGGTAAAGGATGACCAAAAGGTCTTCTTTGTACAAATTATAAACAATATTGCGTGCCAACTATATATATTCCCTTCTATTTTTCAGGCTATTGAAGACGTGGTTGCAGGTGGACCATTTCACTTAGCTGCATTTTCATTTGGCACAGTTATTGTTCAGGAGATGGTGCTCTATTTCCAAGAAAAAGGCCGTGACATTATGTCCGTCATTTTGATGGATGGATCCACTCAGTTTACTGAAGTACATATTCGGTTATCAATGTCCGACGCACCTGGAAACAGGAACGATATGGACATAGACTTGCTGAACTTCGGAAAATCTTTGGTTCAGTTTGGCCTTGTATTTAACGTGAGTTGCTAAAGTTTCTTTAAACAATTTATTTTATACCTACCAGTGAAGTTAATTCATATCAGGCGGTGACAATAAGATGCATGTCGCAACCCTGCCTATACATGTATATATTGAATCTTACCGCCAAAAACATGAAATTTTGAAGATACCCATTGTGATAGTTTTCTAATTTCTGCTACAAAATATAGAAGGTGGGTAAACTTTTAGAGCAGAAATAAGAAGAACAAAAATAGGACATAACGCTGCAAAACACTGTATGAAAGCGAAAGCATACAATCAAACTTAATATATGTTGCATTTGTCATGTAAAGTATGTTTTGATAGAGCTAGGGAATGATACCTGGGCAAGGACCAAGCAGCCTTCGATTAAATTTCGGTATCACTAAATGACACTCGGCGTCAGAATTCAACGTCGAGCCTGTTCATGGATTCAGTCCCCTGATGAATGAATAAATATCGTTTCTATCTATGATTACATTTAAAAAAGGCGTTTGTTTTCGGAGCGCCTTAATTATCTCGTATAACCAAGTTCCCCTGTGTCTTATTTATTAACAAATGTTTAGTCCAGAAAGAAACAAAAACATGAAATTTAACGTAACGTAACGTTATTTATTTAACGTTGATTGAACTATGAACAACATCGGGTCTCGAGCAAAATAAGTGACCACCGGGGTTCGCCTAAACTTTGCTTATGACCGCATGTTGTTTCCTATATATACATTATTTCCTGTCCGTCATATGACGAAACGATCTTGTTGAAGGGCTTAAATGAAAGAAAAAAAACAATTGCAGGCAGTTTTCTTATTGAAAGTGGAGCCCCGTCGCCATCGTCCAGTCATACTGAAGCTAAGCATTATTTATTTAAATGTTACTGATGTCGCGCGAGTCAGTTTATTCATGGAATATAGAAGTGAAGGCAATGATCAGGAATCGATACAATTAACCCACAGCTCCCATCAGAGACACCAAAGGGAAAGAAACACAAACATGAAACAACAGACCCTAATGGAAACATCAACAGCGGATAGCCAAAAAGACAGTTACTTTCGCACAAAATGGCCAATTGGCTATCCAAAACAAAATAATATAAGCCATACAAACGCTCAAAGACAAACCATAACAACAATAAACCGCGACAGAAGAATCGCCTTGGAACGGTCAGTTATTCGAATTCCACTGGGGGCTTAAATCGATTTTACGTGGCCACAATCCTCGCCCTTACTTCCGCCGTGATTTAGACAAATAATTTGTTCAGTCCTAACTCATCAGTGCAATATCTCCATGAACACAAAAAATCAAACAACCACAGAGATGAAACAACGGTGAGGACTCGACAGCAAGAAACCACTGAAATGCTGGAGCAAAAGACTCTGATGGGCCTGACCAGAGACAAAGCATCAGGCACCAACCAACATTACATACAATTAGATTCTCTCTAATTCTCAGTAAAATAAGTTCTATAAAAGGGTTTTCCTTTGGAAGCAAGGAATACTCCACAGAACTGAAAAATAAGGAGTGTAAGTGTTTTTCGGGCCAGACTAGCTAGTTTCGGCCAATTAGGCCTCATCAGTGACCCTCAGATATTTTCAATATTCCTCAATGGAATCAATGATCCCAAAGGACAAGAAAATATAATCTACACTATGATGTAGGGCAGGGAGATGTTTTACCGCCGCCACACATTCCCACACACCAGCTGTAGTGAAGTTAAATATGTACTATAAAGGGTTATCCTTTGGAAGCAAGGAATACACCACAGAACTGAAAAATAAGGAGTGTACGTGTTTTCTGGGCCAGACTAGCTAGTTTCGACCAATTAGGCCTCATCAGTGACCCTCAGATATTTTCAAAATTCCACAATGGAATCCATGATCCCAAAGGACAAGAAAATATAATCTACAGTATGATGTAGGGCAGGGAGGCGTTTTACCGCCGCCACACATTCCCACACACAAGCTGTAGTGAAGTTAAATATGTACTATAAAAGGGTTATCCTTTGGAAGCAAGGAATACACCTCTACTCTTTAAATACACCTTTACACCTTTAAAGGAGTAAGCCTTTCCTCTGGAACCGTCATAGAATCTGAGGTCTGACCCAACGGCGTGCAATTAAAGAGGGAAGTAAAGTTGTCAACCGTGATTGGGTTAACTACAATGCGTGCAGTTTGTTGTATAACACTCTCGTTCTACCCAATCTTTTTATATCGCATAATAATTTTACGAAATTGGGTGCTGAAATCATTGTGGTTATATATTTTTCTGAATTTATATACTAAGTCACCATGAAATTCGGGTTCCGATAGACCTTGTTGCTGAAGGGATTTAAGCCCAGTCTGGATTTTGAATCAGAATTAATTTAAATCAGAATGTCGTCTATAAATTTTTGAAAAGGCTTTGCGTAATTTATGGTACCGATAACCCTGACTAAGAAGTTTAGCAGTTAACACTTTATTACGAGTCTTGAAGTCGGTTTATACGACTACACTTTCTGGCAAATCGAATCAATTGTGAAATATAAACGCCATAGGAAGGCGCGCGAGGAAATCACCCTCCAAGAATGGCAAATTTA
The DNA here is from genome assembly GCA_963580285.1 of Lucinisca nassula. Classification (NCBI taxonomy): domain Eukaryota; kingdom Metazoa; phylum Mollusca; class Bivalvia; order Lucinida; family Lucinidae; genus Lucinisca; species Lucinisca nassula. The sequence goes on along the minus strand of OY757023.1, from coordinate 107,789,757 downwards.
CAATCTCAAAATCAAAATCATCGCGTTTATCATACTTTTGCAAGAAACAAACCCATCTACAATAGATAGATGTAAATCCAAAAACGGGGCCTCGGTATCAGAAGAATTTGCTTTATTTAACTGACGTTCTCGTGGGGGGGGGTAAATTTGACTGATCAAACCATCGAAATAGGTTTTGATATTATTTAATAAATCATCCATATATCTAGAAATCGAGCTAAAAGCTTCAATGATTCAGATTGGTTTTCAGCAGAAAGGAACATCATGAAGTCTCTCATGACGAAACAAAAAAATAGATCAGCCACAAGGGGTGCGCAGTAAGTACCCATCGAGATACCCCTTACATTACATGTAAGATAGAGGGAGTCTTCCCCATGAACCGTCCATTCAATTAAATTATTAAGGTTTTTGTAAGATTATGAGGAAGTGTAGTGTATAGGGTGGACGCCTGGATTTCAATATATTTAAAACTTTTATAGACCAAAAATAGATTTCTACCTGATCTTTCGAAGACTTTGTCGCAATAGTTTATCACATGTTTTTTGTGGCAGTAAAACATGAAGTCAATAATTTGGAGAGTTCAGTGGTGGTACAAGAGCTTGAATTTGCAATAAACCGTGCTTTGTATGGCCTTTTGTGAAGTTGTGGTAACCAATATAACGTAGGGAGCTTGTCTTGGCCCTCTGTAACACAGACAGCAAACTTGGTGGCTGAATGACAAATGTGGTTGTCAACTAAAGTAGAAGTAAAACAAAGATCAGGAATCGATACAATTAACTTACTCCACCCATCAAAGACACCAAAGGGAAAGAAACACAAACATTAAGAGACCAGACCATAATGGAAACCAAAACAAAGGAAGGCCATAAGGATAGTTACTTTCCCACAAAATGGCCATATGGCCATCCAAAATAAAAAGACACAAGTGATACACACAGTAAGTAACAAACAACACCATAAATAAACCGCCACAGAAGAACCGCCTTGGAACGGTCAGTAGAATGATTTCCACTGGGGGGCTTAAATCGATTTTACGTGGCCACAATCCTCACCCTTACTTCCGTCGCGATTTAGACAAATAATTTGTTCAGTCCGCATGAAGGCCTCCTAACTCATCAGTGCAACATCTCCGTGAACACAAAAATCAAAGAACCACAGAGGTGAGACAACGGCGAGGACTCGACAGCAAAAAACCACTGAAATGCTGGAGCAAAAGAAAACCAACAGTTAGACTCCGATGGGTCCGACCAGAGACAGAGCATTAGGCACCAACCAAGATTACCTTAGATCTCTCTAATTCTCAATAAGCCTTTACGTTGGAGCCGTCATAGAATCTGAGGCCTGACCCACCGGCGTGCAATTAAAGAGGGAAGCAAAGTTGCCAACCGTGATTGGGTTAACTACCATGCATGCAGTCTGTCGTATAACATCCATGTTGTACCCAATCTTTTTATATCGAAGAATGTCCCCACGAAATTGGGCGCCGAAGTCATTGCGATTATATATTTTTCTGAATTTATATACTAAGTCACCACAAAACTCGGGTTCCGACAGACCTTGCTGCAGAAGAGACCCAAGTCCAATATTGAATTTTGAAATTAAATCAGAATGACGTCTATAAAACTTTGAAAAGGCTTTGCGTAGTTTATGGTACCGATAACCCTGACCAAGGAGTTTAGCCGTTAATAATTTATTACGAGTGTTGAAGTCAGTTACATGACTACACACTCTAGCAAATCGAATTAATTGCGAAACACAAACGCCACAGGATGGCGCACGAGGAACACCACCATCCAAAAAAGGAAAATTTACAATCTCAAAATCAAAGTCATCGCGTTTATCATAAATTTTGCACGAAACAAATCCATCTACAATAGATAGATGTAAATCCAAAAACGGGGCCTCGGTATCAGAAGAATCCGCCCCATTTAACCGAAGCTCTGGGGGGTAAATCTGACTGATCAAACCATCAAAACAGGTATTATCAATATTTAATAAATCATCTAAATATCTAGAAGTGGAGCTAAAAGCTTCAATAATTTCAGATTGGTTATCAATGGAAAGCGACAAAATGAAGTCTCTTTCATAACAATACAAGAACAGATCAGCCACAAGAGGTGCGCAATTAGTACCCATCAGAATACCCACAATTTGTCTAAATAACTCAGTACCGAATCTAATATAAATATTGTCAAGTTGAAAGGTGAGGGCATCACACACTTTCTGACATGACCAAAGTGTATAATTCTTATGCTCTTTAGAAGTGAAAAATGCATTTCTGACATAATAGCAAGATAGAGAGAATCTTCTCTGTGAAAAGCCCATTCAATTAAATCATTAAGCTTTTTTTTATATAAGATTATGAGGAAGTGTAGTGTAAAGAGTGGAAAAATCGTAAGTAGACAGACAAGAAGCACGAAAATGTCTGGATTTCAATTTATTTAAAACCTCATTCGAATTTTTTATACACCAAAACAGATTTCTTCCTGATCTTTCAAAGACTTTATCACAATATTTAATTACATGCGTTTTAATAGCAGTAAGACAGGAAGTTAATAATTTAGAAAGTTCAGTGGTAGTGCAAGAGCTAGAATTTGCAATAAACCGTGCTTTGTAAGGTCTTTTATGAAGTTTAGGTAACCAGTATAGCGTAGGAAGCTTGTCTTGGCCTTCGTTAACACACACAGCATACTTGGTGGCTGAAAGACAAACATGTTTATCTACTATAGCTCTCTCTTCACTAAAGTCCTCTCTACAGCTATAGGCCTTAGAACCGCCAAGTTCTTGCTGAAGTGTGTTAACATAGTGAAGCCGTCCAACAACGACCACATTGTTAGCGGCCTTATCTGCTGGGGCGTAAACAAACTTCTTATGAAATTCTTGATTACCTAGTTTAAGGTGACGTAAAGACGTCTTAGGTTTAGGAATAATAAGTTCGTATTTTGAGAATACAAAAGAAATGCGTTTGTTCACTAATGCAGAATGCTAAGTGTTCATTCTTTAAGAGCTTTATGCTCAACATACTCTCGTTTACACCATCGATGACCAAATTCATTAATGACAGCAGCGATCCCATCTCTACATTTATTGAAATCAATTTTAGAAGGAAATCGATATTTCGATCCTTTCGAAATTATATTGCGTATCCTAGAATCAGGAATAAGTTTTATATTGCCAGTAATAATATGACCAGCAGTTGGATAACAGTACACTGGATTTTTACAGTCACTGGTATTAGGAGTGTTAGTGTCAATATCAAGATCAGAAACAAGTTTATTGAAATTAAAAATGATAGACGTATGAACAGGAGTGCGCCTCAGTAGTTTACTACAGGGGTATTCTGTACCTGAACTTAGAATGTACTTACAGTAAAATTCCGCTATTAAGACCACCTAAACTTAAGACTAATTCTGCTACAAAAAAAGTGTAGTTAGTAGGTTGCAGCTATCCTTTCTTTGTGTTTACTGCATACAGTGTCCTCCGGTTAAATACCACCTATGGAACTGTTCAAATATTATCTTAAAGACTACTTTGAACAGTCCCAAAGATGGTCTTAATATAGGAATTTTACTGTATATATAAAAAGCTGTAGTTTTACGTCCCCATCAAGGTTAGTTTATTTTGAATAAAACAATACTTTTTTACATTTTGTTCCACTTTTGTGCGACGTTCACCCGAGATAAGCATACTGCTAAAAAAACGGAAGGTTTATAACCGCGTATAAACCGCAAGGATAATATGCATGGACGATCCGTGTGTAACCACTTTACCCTTCCTATGCGGTTTACAAATACTTTATAATATTCGGTCGATTTTAGCTCGCTCTGTTGGACGTACAATGCAGACCAATCTTTTTTCTTCTACCTCCGACTGGCAGAAGAGTATAAACGCAATTATCGCTGACCAAAAAGAGTATTTATAATCAATAAAATTTTACAAGCTGTAAGGTATATATAGTAACTCCCATACATTGTTTGTTTGATTTGAGGTTTAACGTCCCCTTCAACACTGTAAATCTCATTTTGGAGACGTTGCTTCCAATTTTGTTGGACTTTTACCCGACATTGAGATGAAATGACCTCTCAAGCCCTGCCGCCCAATGAAACCAATAGGTTTTATAAGCATGGACGGTCCCACACTCGCACCTTTTTGCCTGGGTAGGCTAGACTTGTGTCTTTTAATTTTGGATGGCCATATGACCATTTTGTGGGAAAGTGACTGTCCATGTGGCCTTCCTTTGTTTAGGTTTCCATTATGGTCTGGTCGCTTAATGTTTGTATTTCTTTCCCTTTGGTGTCTTTTATGGATGGAGTAAGTTAATTGTATCAATTCCTGATCTTTGTTTTACTTCTACTTAGATCTTCTAAGCGATTTACCAGTATTCGTGTGCGGGTCAGTTTCAGCTCTGCGTGGAAGCATCATGCAGCCCATCTATTTCTCAAGCCCCGATTGGCGGGGGCCGGCTCATACACTGTACAATCCATTAGGAAAACATGTCCGTATGAAATAATGGCGTCCAACACGATGTCAGCAATGACATATATTAGGCAAAAATTGATACATCTTTCTTATTTCTGGTTTCAACATAGATTGTGGGTTCTCGTTAAAACCGCCTCATTGAGGCGGTTCTAACGATTACCCACAATCTATATTTTTGAGCAAAAATAAGGCAGATTATGTTTATCCCCTTACCCCATACGTTTCCCTTTATAAAGTGGGGTTCAGAGGGTTCTTCTTTTCACTGACTTGTGATGAATTACGCTGCCTTTTATGCAGGAAAACGACCATTTATAAATACATACAACTTAATGATTTTACAACCATAGTGCAGTTTATATTTTACTTTTGATCCTTTGAGATCAGCGTGAATATTCTGAGAAATGAGAAATAAATTATTGGTTTAGACTCATATTCTAGACAGGCTTTTAATTATTTGGACCCCATTTTGATTTATATCAGTCTTTGAATCGACTGCCTATTCGAAATTCTCAAAATTGCAGTATGTTTCCTCTGGCTTTCTTTGCCGGATCATTACAGGGTCACTGATGAGGCTTTATTTTTTCATTGCTCTTAAAGGAACTCATTTTTGATTTTTATTTGTCAAATTGTTAGTACATTTTACCATAAATATCTCTTAGTGCCAGGCGATATTCTGTGCCAATTAATGACAGCACGTTGACAAAGTTCATTTTTCCTATCTCAAAACCGGACGTTTTCCTGATGTTACGGAACCCGGGAAGGGACATTTCTGTTCCGGTTCTAGCAGAACAGAATTTAAAACAATAAAATAAGCGTGGAGAGGAAAACAAGAAATATGTTGTTTAAACGATATAGTATGTCGTTCCGTTCCACTCTGAAAAAGTAGGGTGGAATTAAAAACAATAAAATTAGAATGGAACAGAAAACAATAATACATTTCTTGTTTTCTGTTCCACTCTGAAAAAGTAGCGTGGAATTTAAAACAATAAAATTAGCATGGAACAGCAAACAAAAATATGTCGTTTAAACGACATATTTCTTGTTTTCCTTTCCACTCTGAAAAAAGTAGCGTGGAATTTAAAACAATAAAGATATCGTTTAATCGACATAATCTTGGCCTCCCATTGGTTAAAGATATCGTTTAAACGACATCTTTAACCAATGGCTTCCATTGGATGGTGTTATCACGCATGACGGCCCACAGATTGGCTCCCTTTGACTGAGGCCTATAATATAATCCTGCTGTATGTGTGCTTATGACCCGGGGGATACTGAAGGAGAATCGCTCATTTCAATAGATGTTTAGTTAATTTTGGGCTGGGTGTTTCAGGCATCACAAGCGAGAAAATTACTCTTTTTTGATACGGTTAACAGTAAGTCGTTTTTTGTGTGAGTGTGTGTGCTGAAGACAATATATTTTGGGTTCTCATAAATCCATTTTTTTCCGGAATGATATATTCCACTTTATATAGGTATATTGTAAATGGGTGTCAGATTGAATACTTCTGCATATTAACCTCCCTTGAAATTCTAAAAATAAATATGTTCTATTTGACTGGAAAAAAAGGATATATCTATGATTGATTTATAAAGTATGAAAACTTATTTTGTATAGTATGATTTTTTTTATAATATCCTTTTCTACTAAGTGGGTTTTATTATGTTTTATAGGAATTGACGGTTGCGTGAACTAACTAAAACCTCTCTAATAGATGTATTTTTTCTGCACACCTTGCTGATTTAATCACTCGCTGATTTGAATTATACACTCGATGAACCATCTTCTTATGTAGAGAAAAGTGAGGTTTATGGGGGTATTCATTATATGCCTTATTTTTGCTCAAAACATAGATTGTGGGTACTCGTTAGAACCGCCTCATCGAGGCGGTTCTAACGAGCGCTCACAATCTATGTTAAAAGCAGAAATAACAAATATGTTATCATTTTTACCCAAAATGTGTAACTTCTGACACCATGTTGGACGCCATATTTCACACGGACATGTTTTCCTAATGAAGTTATATAGACGCGTTTTCCTGATGAAATGAAGATAAAATACCTTAACAGCTTACTTCTATTTTCAGCCTGAGGAATTGAATAATGAAGCACATATAGAAGCTATATCCCAGAGGCTTGCTGTTATTACCGATGATCTATCCATAGAAGACGCTCGAATAGTTGCAAAAGCAAATATTAATTGTCTCAAATGGGGTTTATATCATAGCCCTGCAGGAAAGTACAGAGGCGATATACACTTGATAAAGGCGGAAGCAAGTACTCAAATTCCAGGCATATCCGAGGACTATGGGCTAAACGAGGTAGATATTGCGATTTATCAGTCACCTCCTATATTAATTGCATTGAAGCACACTGAACTGATAAAGATATGCTATCTCAGGACAAGTTAGCTTTATCAGATCAACGTGACATTGCACTTTTATGAATGAACCGGACAACTAGAAAAATTGGCAAAAATGTTATTATTACTTGATAAAAAAAGGAAAATCTATATTTGAAAAAAAAAAATATAGGAAAGCAAATGGTCAGCTGATACATAACATGCACCGTGGACCATCGATAAATAATCGGACCCCTTTATAAATTGGATTGTTACGTCTTGACTGATAAAGATATGCTATCTCAGGACAAATGTACTTTATCAGGTCAAAATGACATTGCACTTCTATGAACTGGACCACTGGATAAAATTGCCTCGCGATTCTACAAGCGTTCTCGAAGCCTTTCCTCGTAAACTTGATATCAAAAGACACTCACCTGGTATTCTCTATAAGACACCCGAGTACACTCTTTTACTACTGTTTCTATGGAAAGCTGTGGTACTTTTTATGCCACCCCTCGAGAATCTTTGATTCGGGGATTCTGGGGGGGTGGGGCATATAGTATTTGCCCTGTCTGTCTGTTTGTTTGCTTGTTTGTCTGTCTGTCCGTCACAATAACCTTGATCATAACTTCAAAATTATTTAACCTAGCCCCATGAAACTTCACATACTTATTCACCATCACAAGGGCTACATTCTGACCAAGGGTCATAACTCTGTTGTCATTTTTGGCTGAATTATCCAAACCTTGAAATTTTGCACAAACTCAGAAATTGGCTCCCACGGTGGCACTGGTCACCTATAGTGACAGCTCTTGTTCCTACTTATGCTCCAAACATAAGTGGTGGGTCGGTTCTAACGGGTACCTGGAGCGGAAATAAGCGAAAAAAAATAATGTTCACTGCCGTAAACCCCAGTTTACTCTATATAAAGTTGGGTTTAGAGGGGTATTCATTTCACCGAATTTTTAACATGACATTGGCTTTCTTTTGGCGGAGTCAAAGTTGCTAAGGGTATTCGAAGAAATAAGTTAAAATTTGCGCACTTTCCATGCTTATTTATATAAGCGGATATTGCGTACAGTGCTGCGCCCTTCCTTCACCAAAAATTAAAAAAATCCCTTTTGCAGAGAGAAATAAATACGAAAAATACTTTTTTGCTACCATTTACGAACATTTTAAGTCTCATCAGAACTTTTATTGTTTTGTTTGCAATACCCCCGGTATCTATTTAATATTGTTTAAAGTTTTTCTTTTATTTAAGAAAAAGATCAGCTCTAGCAGTGATTTGTTGAGTAATATATCACCGTTTAGAGGTCAGTTGCAAAGTAGATCAAATCACGAGCACGTAGCGAGAGTGATTTATATACTTACAACTGCCATACAAACTGTGAAATATTACTCAACAAATCACGCAATAAAGCTGATCTATTTCGATTATAACACACTGCTGTTTCCTTCGTATTCGGTCAAAATTTCGTGATTGTTTGAAGAAATCCCGCCAACATGTTTGACTGTAACACATGCACTTACCTGTTTTTGAAACGTAGTTTATTCGTGAAAAAGATGTACATCGTCTAACGTCAAGAAAACGATCGATGCCGTCGTATAACGTCATAAAACTGCGGCTCTTCTAGTCACGCTTTTCTGCCTCGTGATTTGTCACTCAACAATAACACACCCGTACAACATAGTGCATTTTTCACATCTCCAAAATGGCTATTTTTCTGATTAAAATCCTAGATATTTTTCCTATAAATTTTCAAAACATAGGTTGTGTGTGCTCGTTAGAACCGCCTCAATGAGGCGGTTCTAACGAGTACCCACAACCTATGTCTGTGAGCAGAAATAAGAAACATAATGAATACCATGTATACCCCCGTTTTCTCTATATAAATTGTGGGTTAGGGGGGGTCTTTATTCCACGGACTTGTTCACGTGATGATGTATCAACAGCTATATAGGCGACCAGTGTTAGAAGTCACAACGAAGTTCACATATCAAACACATTTTATACACCAACGTTCATAAACATTTGACGAATATAACATATCATAAGAGACCCTAAAATACGGGGTTTAAGTCTATATGAGCCAACGCACGTCAAAACTTGCATGGAGATGTGCGACTTTCATATACCCGGATCAGTCTGCTCATTTACTCCCTAAGACAAGAGGTTTCGTGTATCACCCTTGGAATAGCCCGCAGGCTATAGAACATAAAACTCAAACAGTTGTAGAGATTAAATAACACTGAGGACTCGACAGCATGAAACAACTGAAATACTGGAGCAAAGGAAAACCAACAGTTAGATTCCGGTTGGGCCGACCCAATTTTTTTTTAAAAAGTTTGGGGGTCGCTGCGAGGTCGAATTAATTTTGACTGGATGTCTGGTCCAGAAAAAAAAACTTGTACACTTCCTAGTTTCAGCACTATGGTATTTTCCTTGCTTCCAAGTGTTGACCATTTTATAAAACATTACGAAAACTCACCTATACAAATGCATTGTAAACTTTACTATCGAAAAAGCGAAAATTTTAAGATGAATAATTGTAATATTTTTCTTATTTCTGCTCTAAAATATAGATTTTATCATATGACGTCGCGTCTGAGAGTGTAATAACGCCATGCATTATTTTCGATAATCCACTAGTGGATTAAATATGCAAATTAGCTAGATACGTCCTGTAACGTTACATGTACGACGTCCTTAATGACGTCGCATTTACTAATGGCGGAATATTGACATTTTTATAAACAAACGTGAATAAAATGCGTTTTAAATGTCATATGATAAATAGAATCTTGCATTCGTGCTCATGTATTATTGAATTTATTAAACTCATTGAGGAAAAGGGATAAAATGCTCGGCAAAGCCTCGCATTTTATCCCTTTTCCTCAACTCGTTTAATAAATTCAATAATACATGAATACTCATGTAAGATCCTCTATGTAGGTACTCATTAGTACCTACCTACAATCTAGGCGGTTCTAACGAGTACCTACAATCTACATTTTAGAGAAGAAATAAGAAAAATAAGGTTTACTTAAACCCCACCCAGTAAGCATTCTACATAAATCTACAGCGGAGCTGACGGGCCGCTAACGGTCCGCTGTAGATTTATGTAGAATGCTAGCAGGGCAGTTTTACAATATAAAATTGGGATTCAAGTGGATCAAAGCTATATAGGTGTGTTCGTGATGCATAGAACTGTTTTTATTATGCAAGCTTAATGTAACTATTTTTATATTTCAGTTTTGTACTGGTAGAGTGTTTGTTGACACGGTTCCCGGGGGACATCTGTCTCACCTTACGGGTGATTCAGGTGATCAGGTGGCTAGACTTATGAACAGTATTATTACTGGGATATAACTAATTGTTTCCAGATCAATAACACAACAGTGTAGTCTAAGTCACATCAAGGAAAATATAAACAAAAAATAAATACAAAGTTCTTAAAATTGGATCACTCGAATGGACCTAATACTGAGACTGATGCATGAATACAAGAATGGAGCGCTTCAGCATATTTTATTACGTTTGCTGGCGTGTTTATGGATAGACTTTGATGCATGAGTGGCTGATTAAACCTCTGTGTCATTGAATATTATGTTTACTAGAATGTTGTGGATGGACTTTGATGCATGAATGGCTGAATAAACCTATGAGACATTGAATGTTATGTTTACTAGGATGTTTGTGGATGGACTTTGATGCATGAATGGCTGAATAGGACTCTGTGACATTTGATTTTTTTTGCTAGGGTGTTTTTGGGTGTATGTTGGTGCATGAATGGCTGAATAGAACTCGGTAGCGTTTGGTGTTATGTCCGCTAGGGTGTTTGTGGATGGACTTTATCATACTGAGAACGATGCATGAATGGATGAATAGAACTCTGTGGCATTTGATATTATTTTTGCTAGGGTGTTTGTGGGTGGACTTTTTAATACAGAGGTAGATATAGAGGTCTTTTGATATCAAGTTTATCAGGCAAGACTTCGAGAACGCTTGTAGAATCGCGAGGTTTGTTGAGGGAGTCTACGTGCGTTTTCGAAGTCGAGGCTGATATACTTGATATCAGATGAAACGAATCTGGTATTCTGTTTATCAGTTGATCGCCTTGTACACTCTTACATTTTTAAAAAAATTTCCAGTGGTCCAGTTCATAGAAGTGCAATGTCATTTTGACCTGCTGATAAAGCACATTTGTCCTGAGATAGCATATCTTTATCAGTCAAGACGTTTAAATGCAGTTGATATAGGGGTCACTGATAAACATGAATAGAACACTTCGGTATTTTATGTTATGTTGCTAAGGTGTTTAAGGATGAAGTTTTTAAAAATACTGAGATTGATGCATTAATGGATGCATAGACTCCTTCGGCGTTTGATGTTATGTTCGCCAGGGTGTTTGAGGATGGTCTAGTTCTGTGAAAGGATTATCCTTTGGAAGCAAAGAAGATGAAACAGATCTGTTAAGTATAGAGTACACAGGTTTTCAGGGTCAGACTAGCTAGTTTTGGCCAATTAGGCCTCATCAGTGACCCTCAGATATTTTCAAAATTACACAACGGAATCAATGATCCCAAAGGGCACGAAAATATAAATTACACTATGATAAAGGGTAAGGATACTTGTTTTCGGCCACCGCACATTCCCTTAACGTCGCTTCCTGTGTATTACATGTAATATTGTATTACTGTGAAACACTTATATTTGGGCGGTCATTTTATTTTGGCGCTAGAAACTGCCAAAATTAAAGACCGCAAATAAAGTTTAAAAAAGAATAACAAGCTGGCAGAAATTTATTTCCAATGCACATCGCAGGTATGAAAAAGTCTTTCTTTGTTCTTAACTTGTAAACTATTAAGCCATTTAGCATGCGCAAAAAAGCTGAATAAAAGCATAACCTCTTGACAGTAATTGTCAAAAATCGTATAATTGATATTGATTGACGGCTTTGCCTGAATAAACCGAGTAATTAAATAACAATAGAACTGATTTTTCACACACACAAAGAATCCAATGTGGAAAACAGTTTACAATCACCGTGTAAAATTTGCAAATCGCCATGTTAAACTGGCATGCATTAGAGAGACAGGGCTACGTCAGAAATAACGTATTTTTTAATATTTTGTAAATTTGAATTCCGCCAAAATATAAATCTGCCAAACGGTCTACTCTTAAAAACTGCCGAAATTTGTTGCAGCCCAATTTAAGTGTTTTACAGTAGTCAGTGAAGTGCCATGAGGTATTTTGAGGTTCATTACAATAATATATCCGTGTGATACAGTGCATTCTCTCATACCTTCAAAACGGTAATTTTTCTGATGAAAAATTGTGACATTTTTCTCATTTATACTGCAGGCATAGGTTGTTGGTGCTCGTTAGAACCGCCTCATCGAGGCGGTTCTAACGAGGCCTCATCGAGGCGGTTCTAACGAGTACCCATAACCTATGTCTTGGAGCAGAAATAAGCAAAATAAAGTATTCCCTTGTAAACCCCAGTTGTGTCTATATACAGTGGGTTTTAGAGGGGTGTTCATTACACAGACTTGTTATCGTGATAATAAGGGTAACTGAATTCACGCATGAATTTATTTTGTATTATAGTTTACACATGAATTTATATTGTATTATATTTTACTACTCCTCATGTAGTTGTATGACGTATTTGTGTACAAATCAGTATTGAATAAAGTATACATTAAATTCTATAATTATCCAGACTGCATCTCGGTTGTTATCTTTGGTCCCCCCGATTAATCGTTTAATTCCAATATCCGCTTCAATCGATGATTACTGACAAAAGGCAAATGTGTGAATAATTGACCATGGTTTTAGTGACTGATTAACCATTTGTCTCATAAAATGTGTATTACCGGCTTTAGTAGTCGATTAATCATTGTCTCATAAAACCTGTATTACCGGCTTTAGTGTTCGATTAATCATTGTCTCATAAAATTTGTATTACCGGCTTTAGTGGTTGATTTATCATTGTCTCATAAGATCTGTATTACCGGCTTTAGTGATCGATTAATCATTGTCTCATAAAATCTGTATTACCGGCTTTAGTGGTCGATTTATCTTTGTCTAATAAAATCTGTATTACCTGCTTTAGTGATCGATTAATCATTGTCTGCTTGACGGGCCTCCGTGGCCTAGTGGTTAAGAGCGCTGACTCTTGATCATAAGGTCTCTCACCGCTGTGGATCGAGCCGCCCTCGGGTCACATGTGAGACGCCAAGTTCTGCAACGGAAGGTCAGGAGGTTTTTCTCCGGGTACGTCGGTTTTCGCCCACATCTGTTTAACGATCGGCTCGATATGAGTGAAAAAAAAATCTTGAAAGGGCCGTAAAACCAAAACCAAAAAAAAAAATCATTGTCTCTTAAGATCAGTAGTACCGGCTTTAGTGATCGATTAATCTGTTGTCTCTTAAGATCTGTATTACCCAAACTAATTAGTGTTGACGGGGACGTTAAACCACAAATCAAATCAAATTGCCCAAACTCATCTAAAAAGTAATGAGCTATTGTTTGGCTACTATAGGTGTTTTTGCCGTTTCTACTCATCACCTGGCAATAGTAATGGATATAGACTGGTGAAGACATGACATAGAGGATCTTACATAAGTGGTCATGTTTTATTGAATTTATTAAACGAGTTGAGGAAAAGGGATAAAATGCGAGGCTTAGCCAAGCATTTTATGCCTTTTCCTTAACGAGGAATGTCACAACGATGATTGCCACAAAAGTGCATCGTCCTTCGGATCGGGAAGTTAACTGGAGGCCCCCTGTGCAGAGAGAATAATTCCCTGTGCAGGTAAAATATCACTGCCATAATTACATGATTGCTGTGAAGGCTTCCACCTGCAAACTTGGGGTGTATACAATGTACACCTACAAGATACAAGAAGCTTTATTTTAAACTCGACATTCATAATTTACAACAATATAACATTAGCCTAGGGCTATTTTGTCGACAGACAAACATTTAAACAAGTATACAAGTATACAATTATAACAAAGATCACATATATTAAGAAGAATATCACAGATATATAATATTACATTGCAATCCTGCAAGATAAAATTAAAATTAAGACTAGGATGTAAGATAAATGAGCCAGCGCATGACAAAACCTACAATAAGACACGTGCGCCCAAAGAAGAATCAGATCAGCCTGCGCATCCGCGCAGTCTGATCAGAGTCTTCGTTGTGCACTCTAAGGATAGCTAAGAGCCCAATGCTGCTCCATGCAGCAAGAGGAGTCTCTGGTTAGACTATATGGATGCGCAGGCTGATCTGAGTCTTCGATGGGCGCACATGTCTTATTGTTGGTTTTGTCATGTGCTGGCCTTTGTTACATAAAAACCAGTAACATAAAACCATTTACATAAAAAAGTGTTTCTTCCATAAACAAGCAGTTGAAGGAAGAAAAAAGTGGAAATTTCCACTGTTAGTTTTAACTTATTTTGCAATTCAGTGTATTTCAGTTCTAAAAAATATTTAGCATGCCTAACCATAAAGGCTATCTGTAACGAAAAGCGACAATGGAAGGGATTAAAGGATCTCTCATGGCACAAATATGCAATTTGTATCACAGGAGCAACCTTATGAAAATACTCAGGCAGCCCGCAAGGATAGATATATAGAACGTTCAGCACTAGAAACAATATTTTAGCACACATATATAAAAATGTATACATATTAAAAATGTTAGTTATTAATTTTATGTTTCTCCGGTAAATCTGCAAAGGCAGCATTTGCACGATGAACCGCCCCAAGTGTGGACCAGTCGCTTGAAACTATTAAAATTGGAGACTTTCCGGGTCTCATGACACCTGGGCCGCCTCATACCAGAAAGAAGCCTTCCCATAAGTACTTGAGTTGACCCTAGGGACATTTACAAGGTTCGCATATCTAAAAGTGTACGTTGTGGCTTTAAACTGAAGGATTCAGATCCTGAATGTAGGCAGGAGACATCTGATATAAAATTTTAAAAGCTTCTATTGCCATTGTCCTCATATGAGCTTTCAAAATCATTGTGAACAATCATAAATGCCCTATGCTGAAGTTTTTCAAGCTTATTTGTACTATTTTTAGAACAGAAGTGCCACACTAGAGGGCGATAATTAATATTTGACCCAGATAAAAGATCTGTAAATAAGCTTTTTAACTCTTATCATGCTGTTAACGACAACCCCTATCTTTGGAAACAGTGTAGATCCAGATCAGATGGCTTCTGAAGAAGCCATCTGATCAGGATCTATACTGTTTGGCATTCAGTTTATGAATTTGTAGCAATAAATTACATCAAGTAATTTGTTGGTTGATAGGCAGAAATGGGTGTGGCTTAAATGAATATTCAGCAAGAGAAGGGTTAACATCCACTGTTCAGTGCTGTTTGAACCTAAGTATTTGCTGCTTTATTACATAGATTTGAGATGTGAACATCAAAATTCATCACGAGGACAAGCCTGTGAAATGAACACCCCTCTAAACCCCACTTTATATAGAGAAAACTGCGGTTTACGGGGGTATACATTATTTTTCTTATTTTTGCTCATAGACATAGGTTGTGGGTACTCGTTAGAACCGCCTCAATGAGGCGGTTCTAACGAGCACCAACAACATATGTTTGCAGAATAAATACGAAAAATGTCACGGATTTTCATCAGAAAAATAGCCATTTAGGAGATATGGAAAAATACACTATGCCACACGGGTGTGTTATCGTAATGCAACAAATCATCTACATGAACCCCTAGTAGCCATTACGCAAACACGCCTATACAAATACATTGCCACCTTAATCGCCGAAAAAATGAAAATTTTATGATGAAAAATTGTGATATTGTTCTTATTTCTGCTCAAAATATAGATTGTGGGCACTCGTTAGAACCGCCTTATCGAGTAACGAGAACCCACAATCTATATTTTAGAGCTGAAATAAAAAAATAAGGTATACCCCCGGAAACCCCAGTTTTACTATATAAAAGAGGGGTTCAAGGGGGTCAAAATTATATAGGCGTGATTTTGTGATGTTAACATCCACGTAATCCTCGTGAGGGGGCGTTGCAGTATATAAAGAAAGAAAGAAAGAAAGAAAGAAAGAAAGAAATAGAGGATCTTACACTAGTGGTCATTTCATATGATATTTATTTCGGTGAGTTTCATAAATTTCATATGAAATGACCACGAGTGTAAGATTCTGTTTATCATATGACCGCTTTAAATTGGTTTTTATCGCCTTTAAAATTTACAACGTTTCCACGTAAAATGCATGGTTGACATGGACGTCGTCGTGACGTTTCTTAATAGCGTCAAAGTGTTATTACACGTGTGGTCATACGATTTTTATTACACGGCGTTATTCACGGCTTATCGACGACGTCATATGATAAAGCAAGATTCTATTTATCATATGACATTTTAAAAGCATTTTATTCACGATAGTTTTACTAAAATGTCAATAGTCCGCCATTAGTAAACGCGATGTCGTTAAGGACGTCGTACATGTAACGTTGCGAGGCGTATCTAACTAATTTGCATATTAACAACTAGTTGATTATCAAATTTATTACATGACGTCATTACAGTCTCAGACGCGGCGTTATTTGATCAAACATGATAATGCCTGGATTTTTTTTCTGTTGTGAATGTTATTATGAGCGTCGTTTAAAAGTTAAGTGGGCTAACCCAGTTACTGACCCGTGGCAAGTGCATGCTTTTCATATATTATTTGAGCCCCGCCAAGCGAATTTGTGTCTTCGAGCATTCCGTCATTACAAATTTTAACTGCGCATGCCCAGCCATTCAGAGGGGCCAGGGATATGGCTTTATGTCTGAAGGTTCCTCTTGATTCACTGCTTGTATGAGCGAGCAGCGAAGGTTCTGGCGAGACTGCGCGGATGCGCAGGCTCGCCTGAACCTTCGCTGCTCGCATAGGCGATAAGTACCAAAATCGCTTGACGGGGCCCATACATCAATGCCTTACACATGGTAACACAAAATGTCATTGGCCTGTCTTGCATTTTGAGTCTATCTGAGGTAATATCACATGGCAGGGGTCAGTATTGCCGAATTTTCTTCACAAATTGAGTACAGATCAGTGATTTTTTTTTAAAAAAAAAAGAAGGCGAACCGGACAATTTATGAGGAATTATGAGAAGTTTACGGAAAGACTGCTTCTTCATATTCAACTGTTAAAAATTGGGTGGCTGATTCTAAAAGTGGTCGGATAACGTTGGAAGACGAGCACCGTATTGGAAGACCTGTGAACACAACTGATTACGTCTGACTCTAGCGCATTACGATAACACATCCGTGTGATATAGTGCATTTTGTCTATACCTCAAACATGGCAATTTTTTATGAAAATGTGTGATACTTTTCTTATTTATACTCTAAACATAGGTTGTGGGTACTCGTTAGAACCGCCTCAATGAGGCGGTTCTAACGAATACCCACAACCTATGTCTTGGAGCAGAAATAAGGAAAATGGTGTATACCCCCATAAACCCCAGATGTCTCTATATAAAGTGGGGTTTAGGGGGTCTTTATTTCACGGGCTTGTTCACGTGATGGAAAATCTAAGGGAACTAGTAAAGCAGGAAAGGCGAATGAAACTTTTAAAAATGGATAGAAGATTGGAGGTTTATGAGGGTAGCGTATTTGCAATTTTATATGAACAGCTGGATATGTTGATGCTTTCTGTGCGTTGGGAGTAGAGAACAACGAGCTGTCCGAGTGTCTATGTCTGAGTCTCAAAACACAGTTGACATGAACCTTGCAAACTGAAGGCTCAGTCTTAAATTTCTTTGAACGCGGTGGAAGTCCATTGTTTACTCTGTTGTTTATTCTCAGGATCATAGTGATGGATCCAGTTTCGTCCCCGGTAACAATTCATTCAAGGAGGGTCGCGCATAACTGACTGCCGTAATCAAGTTCGAATTTTTACCTCAAAATAATTTTAGTTTGTATTTTGTTTTAAAAGTGTTTTCTGAGGTTTTTGTAGCATTTAATAACCATTACAGTGTGTTTTTTGTTGTAAAATATTTTGCGACTTCATAGACTACTATCCGGTCTAGTTCGCATGGCTGTAAGCACATGAAAATTAAGTGATAAACAGACTAACCCTGTATTTTTCCAGCTGCTGATTTTTTTCCTCCGATTGAAGCCCGCCAGCTTTCCACGGCAAATCTGAACTCTCTTTAACACAAGACATTTACTTTATTTTTCCATTGGTGTAAAAAATAAGCCTTGAAGAGTCTGCCACTGCACATATTCCATGGCCATACTTGGTCAATACAAACAAAACAATGGCTCAATAGCGACGTTTACTTTAGTTTGCGTGACGTCATATGATTGAGAAAAAAAACAACAAAAAAACAATAAGGAGCGTGATAGATCAGTGGTAAGTGCACTTGCCTCTGATGCTAGAGGTCCCGGGTTCGGTCCCCGGAAGCGGCAATAAAATTTGTGTGTCCGAACAGGCGAACACGCTCTGGGACAGTGGCATCATTTGCAGGGATGAATGTCATAAAGTGCACCGTCCTTCGGATCGGGACGTTAACTGGAGCCCCCCTGTGCAAGGAGAGCCATCCCATGTGCAGATTAAAGATACTAACATGATTACTGTGTTGGTATTCATCCTGCAAAACCTGGAGTGAATGTAATGTGCACCTGCGGTAATGGTCAAATGTGACCTACGTAGTATCAGTTTTGTTTGATTTGAAGTTTTACGTCCCCGTCAAAACTGTACAGGTCATTTTGGAGACGTTGCTTCCAATTCTGTGGGACTTTTACCCGACATTTAGATGAAATGACATCTCAAGCTCTGTCGCCCAATAGGGTTTATAAGCATGGACGGTCCGACGTGCATTGCTGGGCAGGCAGGCTTAGATCCTCTAAGCCGTTTACCAGTACTCGCGTGCGGGTCGGTTTCAGCTCTGCGTGGAAGCATCATGCAACCCATCTATTTCTTCAAGCCCCGATTATCAGTAAATAGATAGATAGAAAAAAAAACACTGCCATATTTATCCACCTAGTTATTGGTATGAACTAAAAGAGCAGACACAACTGTAATGCCTGGCAGCGCACATTACTCTGTTAATAATCAGTCGCAGTCTCAGTTTCAATTTCTGTTAACCCACCTCAGTGAACAAATAGCCACCCACATTTAGGATCTTAGACTCAACAGGTCCGTACGCATGGAGGTTAGAGAGAGAGAGAGAGAGAGAGAGAGAGAGAGAGAGAGAGAGAGAGAGAGAGAGAGAGAGAGAGAGAGAGAGAGAGAGAGAGAGAGAGGAAAGAGAGAGAGAGAGAGAGAGAGAGAGAATCAAAATCGAGGCTCGAACTGTGGAATCGAGGAGGGAGAATTGCATCAGTGTGCTTTGTCGTCCCAAATACTTCTCATTGTTAGTCTGTACAGTACATGATAGCCGCCCCCGCCGATCTGGGATTGAAGAAAAAGATTGTGCTGCATGATTTTTCCATGTAGAGCTGAAACGAATCGAACAAAATTAAGAGTATCCAGATACTTTCTTTGAGTGATTCAACTATGATTACAAAGGCCTCCAGAGCGGAACTCGCATGACAAGACGTAAAGCACAATAATGGAATGTATTTGACTGAGAAAAGCGTCTTGAGGAACACCGACATTCATTTCGAATTCTCCAATGTAACCGACACAAACAAGGACACGTCTCCGCGCATTAGTAGACATACAATGGACCAGTCGAACATTCCACTCCTCCACTTCAAATTTTCTCTGTGCCTCCTAAATGACTTTCCGAGACACTCAACCAAATGCCTTATCAAGGTCCAACAAAGCCACTATGTGGGAATGTAACTGCCATTTTGGCTTTCCGCTAGTGATATTCCATTAAGGTCTAGTATTTCATGTTCGTGGTTCTTTCCCTTTGGTGTGTCTGATCGGAGGTGTTGGGTAATTGTATCGATTCCTGATCATTGCCTTCACCGGAAAGTAAATGGAAAACTTATCGCACCTCCCTTTCACAGTTTGCATAAACAGGCAATAGACAATTAAATAGCGTTTCTGGACAATATGGCATGAAAAAAAAAACTTGTAAAAATTATAGAGAAAAATTAACTAGTAGTTTTTCTACTTTCCCTATAACGTTAGCAGGAACTGAAACGGGATAAAGGAAATTTGTATATTCTTTTGCATCAGCATATGGATTTTTTTATCTATTTCAACCCGTTTCATTAGGGGGTGGGGTAATAAATTGGCAAAAAAGAAAGATAAAAATGTACAATAATGTTTCCAAGGTAAATTAATAACATATATCGGACATTGTTTGAACGTCTGCGACAATGTTAATGGCTTCATATCTTTTAAACATGAACAAATCGACAATATGGCAATATGATAACATGGATTTTTTAATGCTTTTTAGCCATTTTTATTGGGGGTGGGGTAACTTTTTCTGCATTACTTCTTCCAGATGCCTGGTGACATGGTCAAATTTCATGCCTATTTCGTGTATCTAATATTATTACACAATATGTGTGAAAATAAGAAAAATCTACAGACGAAAAATGCATTCTTTCATCAAATATAGTGAAAATTGCATATCAAAACAGCAAAAAAATGCAGAAAAAGTCATTTGTAAATAGGTGTTTCGACAAAAACCCGTGGAAGAGTTTGTCTTTCACAGCTAGGTACGCAAACATGATATTATCCTGCATTGTGTTTTCTTAAACCAAACTGGGAAATATTGTTTTAAACAATTGTTATCGACAATTTGTCAATGACTGGGGTAATTATTGAAACATTCGAGAACTTCGAAAACAGTACCCATCTATAAGGCTAAAAAGCTTAAAAAAAAGCATGGTTTGCCTATATTTTATACGGCAAACGAATTCAGAGATTTCAAGCTACAATATACAAGCAAATAAAAAAATTCTAAAGACAAAGGAATTACTCCCCACCCTCCTTAAGAAAGCCTTCCAGATCAGAATTATATATTTCCAAAAGTGACTCAGACATGGACATTCGGACAGCTTGTTATTTTTTACAACGATCTGAAAGCTTCCTCATGCCCAGGTGATCATGAAAAATGGAAAACAAAATGTTACCGTCAGAAGTCTAGCCATTTCTAAAACATTCATTCGCCCCGTCCTTCTTTACTAGTTACCTTAAGACTTTCACTATTGACGCCATCAGTACCGTTCACAGTTCTTCCACTACGTTTCTCGTCTTCCAACGTTTCCCTACAACGTTTAAAATCAGCCACCCAAATCTAACAATTGATTATGAAGAAGTAGTCTTTCGGTTAACTTCTCACAATTCCTCATAAATTTACTGGTTGGTCTTCTTTGAAAGGGCCTTAAAATCAAAGCTAAAACTGAGAGTGGTCTTTATACACTTTCAGCATTCTGCAAAATATAGCATTCAAAATTTGTATCAGTTGATCACTTAAATTCTTGCACAGCTATTAATGTGCATAAATATCTACGGACATGGCTGTTTGAAGTCATTGTCAAATGGACCGAAAGCCTTGCTCAAACAGCAAAAACCATGTTCAAATCATGAACTTCGCGTGCTGTTTGAACATGGATTTTGAGTTTTTGATATCACATGACTGGTCTTGCTTTGCTTACGTTACGTAGCGTTTTATGATTCTATGATGACGTCAGATGGTTACTGCGTAACAACGTCATTGTAAACATTCTGAACTAGCCGCTATGCTGGTTCGCCGGTCGCATTTGAAGAGTTTATATGGAGTTTAATTGGGTTAATTGTATCGATTCCTGATCATTGCCTCCACTTCTATTTTCATGTGGAGCTTTTGGGCGTTTTAGTCAAAATTTGCTGTCGGAATCGTAAGCTATAAAAGAACAACGACCATCCATGGTTATTTAATTGCATTAACATTTGCCGGATCCCTGAAAGATATTTGAACATTCGGCCTGGCGGCCTCATATTCATACAGCTTCCTCGGGACCCGGCGAATGTTAATGCATTAAAAACCATGGTTGATCCCTATATTATCGCCATGAACGTATCGTTTTAGAGTTCCATGATGAGGTCTGAGGATTACTGTTTAACAACGACATTGTAAACAACCTTCTGAACTAGCCGCGATGTTGGGTTGCCTGTCGCAGTTAAAAGGTTTATATGGAGCCTTTTGGCGTTTTCGTCAAGATTTGCTGTCGGAATCGTATGATATGCAATGATCATCATCATCTATGGTTATTTAATTACATTAACGTTTTGCGGATACCTCGAAAGATATATGAACAATCGGCCTAGCAGCATTATGTTCAAACAGCTTCCTCAGGATCCGGCGAAAAACCATGATTGATCACTATAAACGTTACCGGAGTCTAACCTAAAGACCGACCAGAACTGGATTTCTTGCACACCAGACAAGGCAATCCGTGATTTTACCCTGGGATAGAAATTTGTGTTCTGACCCTGGTGTTCCGACCCCAAATCGAATATAATCGCGTGTTTGATAAATGCACTGGTTGATTACAACCTCATGCGCGGCGTCGTCATGCGTGACGTGACTAAACATTCCTGTTGTGTCATCACAAAATGGCGGACGTCGGTAACCGAAGAGACAGCAGCATTAAAAATTCGCAATAGAAATTGAAGGTATGCAAGAAAAAGAATCCAATATGGGTGTGAGGGGTGGATAGAAAAATCCGTCCCTCGGGATCACTGTCCGGCATCCCTCGGCAAGCCTCGTGATGCCGGACAGTGTCCCTCAGGACGGACTTTTCAATCCACCCCTCACACCCATATAAGATTCTTATATTCTTGAACATCCATGCATGTGTATACAATATGAGCCGGGGCACAGCATTTCCTAAAACTTACATGTGTGCCCAGCGAAGAGAAGAATCAGATCTGCCTCTGCATCCATATAGTCTAACCAGAGACTTCTCTTGCTGCATGAAGGAGCTTAGGGTCCATAGCTATCCTTAGAGCGCACAACGAAGACTCTGATCAGACTGCGCGGATGCGCAGGCTGATCTGAGGCTTCGCTCGGCGCACATCTTAGTGTAGGTTTTGTCGTGCGCTGGCTCATATATTATTAAGTTTCTAGTCGCTAGTTATGGCCTTTCTTGTATGTAATTCTAAGCAATTCTCTTAACACTATCATAGATACCCGTGCCTGTGAGAAGACAAATTAATCGATTTGGGGAAACTAACTAAAGCCAATAGCAGACAGGTTACTGTAGATTCCAAATTGTTCTGATATCGGCAGATTCTTTTTTCTGTGCTGTTAATTCCAGGGACTTGATCTGTTATATCAACTTACACGCGTAATGCCGGGGAACGTAAGCTTATTTCCAACTATCATTATGAAAACCCACATATTCAAATGCATTGAAAATTTTACCACCAAAAATGAAAATTTTCAGATAAAAAAAAATCCAGAAAGATATTTCTGCTTAAAACATAGATTTTGAAGACTCGTTAGAACCGCCTCGCTCTGCTTAAAATATAGATTGTGGGTACTCGTTAAAACCGCCTCGGCGAGGCGGTTCTAGCGAGTATCCACAATCTATTTATTATAGGAATCATGCATTCACATTCGCCGGATCCCGAGGAAGCTGTTTGAACATGAGGCCACCAGGCCGAATGTTCAAATATCTTCCGAGGGATCCGGCAAATGTTAATGCAATGAAATAACCATGGAAGGTCGTTGTTCTTGCATAACTTACGATTCCGACAGCAAATTTTGACGAAAATGCCCAAAATCTTCATATAAACTCCATATAAACTCTTCAAATGCGACCGGCGAACCAACATGGCGGCCAATTCAGAATGCTGTTTACAATGACGTTGTTAGGCAGTAACCATTTGAAGTCATCAACGCTATGTTCTTGCATAAATACCAATGCGCATGGCTGTTTTTCGACAGCTGAAGGTCTGATGATTGTGTAGCTAAAACATCTTAGGTTAGAGCTAGGGACTAACTTCCCACATCACAGGTCCTGGTGTATGAATGTCATTTGAAGTGTCACAAGTAACAATTCTGATTCTGTTTGAAGCCATTGTCAAATGGACCGAAAGCCGTGCTCAAACAGCAAAAGCCATGTTCAAATCATGAAATTCGCGTGCTGTTTGAACATGGGTTTTGAGCTTTTGATATCACAAGACGGGTCTTGCTTTGTTTACATTACGTTGAGCGACGTAACGTTATCGCCCTGAACGTAGCGTTTTAGGGTTCTATGATGACGTCAGATGGTTACTGCATGACAACGTCATTGTAAACAACATTCTGAACTGGCCGCCATTTTGGTTTGCCTGTCGCATTTGAAGAGTTTATATTATGTAATTTATATGGAGCTTTTGGGCGTTTCGGTCAAACGTTGGTGTTGGAATCCTAAGTAATGCAAGAACAACGATCATCCATGGTTATTTCATTGCATTAACATTTGCCGGATCCCTCGGAAGATATTTTAACATTCGGTCTAGCGGCCTCATGTTCAAACAGCTTCCTCGGGACCCGGCGAATGTTAATGCACGAAAAACCATGTTTGATCCCTATATTCAGGGCGAAAACGTTACGTCGCTCAACGTAACGTAAACAAAGCAAGGCCAGACTTGTGATAGCAAAAGTTCAAAATCCATGTTCAAACAGCACGCGAATTTCATGATTTGAACATTCTTTTTGCTGCATGAGCACGGCTTTCGCTCCATTTGACAATGGTTTCAAACAGCCATGCACATAGATATTTATGCAAGAAACCGCCATCAGCCGTGCTGGTAACCTAATAAAAAGGGGGTCGAATAACTGCACGCTATAACCGGTAGTGATTTATAATAGCTTCCATTGACCTATAATACGTCTAGTGACCGTTTATAGACCGGACCTACTTTTCAGATCCCTAATTTACAAGTGTAAACAATAACATGCAACCTTTTATACACGGGAAAACAATGAAACTGCAAGTTATAATCTTTGCAATATTTATTTTAACAGATTTTCAGAAATTTCGGCTAAAGTCTCACATTCTCTGGCTGTCCAGGTTTGAATAGTCCGTTGCAATAAATGTGCACTGCAACTGCGGTTGCGTCTCAACCTCAAAAATAGATTTAAGCGTATTTATTTGCAGACTTTCATTCAGAATGTAAAGCGCTGAGAAACTTTTATTCGAGCGTCCATGTTGTTTCCTACGTCTCAGAAGCTGTCACATTGTACTACATATGCCCGCCATGGCACTGAATATCGTGAAACATGACATACTGCCCGTTGTCGTTTTTGCTTAAGTTTGCTAAATTATTGTAAAACCCTTGATTGTTTTGAATTGCGGTACAATGAGTGTTCATGTATTATTGAATTTATTAAACGAGTTGAGGAAAAGGGATAAAATGCGAGGCTTTGCCGAGCATTTTATGCCTTTTCCTCAACGAGTTTAATAAATTCAATAATACATGAGCACGAATGCAAGATCCTATTTATCATATGACATTTAAAACGCATTTTATGGACGATTGTTTACTAAAATGTCAATATTCCGCCGTTAGTAAACGCGACGTCGTTCAGGACGTCGTACATGTAACCTTACGGGACGTATCTAGCCAATTTGCATATCTAATCCACTCGAAAATATTACAGGGGCTCGCTGAAGCTCGCTCCATATAAAATTGTATAAGGCTCATTGATTATATTTTTATTAAAGAAACTAACCATGTATTCACTATTTATTCAGCAGAAATTAAAAAAAAAATGTAACCCCTCTAAACCCAAGTTTTACAGTATAAAAGTGGGGTTTGAGGGTGGTAAATTATATAGTAGTGTTTTCGTGATAAGAATGCTGAATGATTCGAGTTAACGCTGGAAATGCATTTATACCGCAATCGAGCATTCTAGTAACCTAACAAAGGGGGTCGAATAACTGCACACTACAATCGGTAGTGACCTATAATACCTTCACTGACCTATAATACGTCTAGTGACCGTTTATAGACCGGACCTACTTTCAGGTCCCTAATTTACAAATGTAAACATGCAACCTCAACGAAACTGCAAGTTAAAATCTTTGCAATATATTTAATTAAAACAGATTTTCAGAAATTTCATTCTCATCCTTGAAATGCCCATTGGAATAACTGCGCACTGCTTCTGCGGTTGCGTCTGAACCTCGAAGTTTATTTCTAAAGCAAAAATAAACTATTTATTTGCAGATATTCATACAGAATGTAAGGCGCTGAGAAACTTTTATTCGACCGTCCATGTTGTTTCCAACGTCTCTGTGGCGCGGTGACATCAGAAACTTTGTACTCGTTGACTTTAGAAGCCTCCATGGTGTAGTGGTTACGCTACTCGCCTTGTAAATCAGGGGTCGCGGGATCGATCTCGGGTTTCTCCAGACTTTCGGATGGGTCTTTAAACCGATATCCCGTTTCCGTATGACCTTAGCTGTTGGTGGGACGTAAAACTCAAACACTCACTCGTTAACTTCACGTTATACTCCGTGTGCGCGCCATCGCACTGAATGTCGTTTAAAATGCCATTCTGTCTGCTGTCTTTTTTGCTTAAATTTGTTAAACTTAATTGCTTTGAATTGCGGTATAAAATAAATACATGATTATTGTCTTTGACAATAAAGTATATAATCGGTTCGCCGCGACAATTTTATAGAAGCGAGCTCGCCCTATAAAATGGTCTAAGGCTCACCGATTATATTTTATTATTAAAGACATTGGCCATGTATTTACTATATTGTATAACACTTCCTTATAAGGCAGTTCATTTTCTCATTTATTCGCAGGGTTTCAGTACAATGAACTAGCCATTATCCTGCCCGCGGCACACACAAAATAAATAAATAAATTACGTTTTTGCAACAAAAAAAAAAGCTCGAGAGTTTAATCATTCAAGCAGCATTGAAAAATATTGACGTTTTGTTTGAGAAATAGATCAGATCTAGTTGTGATTTGTTGAGTAATAAATCACAGTTTGGAGGTCAATTGTAAAGTAGACAAATCGCACGAGCGCGTTGCGCGCGTGATTTGTCTACTTACAACTGACCGACAAACTGTGATTTATTGCTCAACAATTCACAAACTAGAGCTGATCTATTTCGATTTTAACAGGCTGAAAATCGGCAATAATGCTGTTGTTTCCTTCAAAATCTCAAAGTTTTTCGCCATTGTTAGAAGAAATCCCGCTAAAATTATCGACTGAAACACACGCATTAATATCCTTTTCTAACGTTTTCGATGCGAGAAAAACACCTTTGGGACCTCGAAAATCTGTTCGAGACAGGGGTTGTTCGAGCCACTGAGGTTACTGCCAGGAGGCATAACGAGATACTTTAAGACATCTTTTCGGTGTTCTATAATGAAAATGTATGCTGTGTGTACTCATTAGAATCGCCTCATCGAGGCGATTCTAATGGATACACACAGCATACATTTGTAAGATAAAAGACTAAAATCTCCTTAATTATCCCCCACTGTTTCTTATGTAGAGGATTTCGCTAGGGGCTCAAGAACGGGTTCGACTCATCCATGGTAAACGAGCCACCGGTGTTCGAGCCATCGAAGTTCTACTGTATTAAGCAAACTGTGTAGACGCTTAATACCCTATTTGCCAATGACCCCGTGCATGGATCCAGCCAAGATCTTACTTTTTACTCAACGCTCTGACGTCTAGCGATTGTACCGGTACATGGATTTTGTACATGGTCTGCAATGCGGCCCCCGCCCATTGAGGCTTGAAGAAATAAAAGGGCTGCATGATGCCTCCACGCAGACCTGAATTCGGCCCGCACTCGAGTACTGGTAAACCGCTTAGAGGAGCTAAGCCTGCCCAGGTAATGCGGTGCGAGTCGGACCGTCCATGCTTATAAACCCTATTGGTTTCATTTGGTGACAGGGCTTGAGATGTCATTTCATCTCAATGTCAGGTAGAAGTCCCACAAAATTGGAAGCAACATCTCCAAAATGACCTACATAGTGGTGACGGGGACGTTAAACATCAAATCAAACAATAAAACAAACAAACAAAAATAGTCCCGAGGACCATACCAGGCGGCAGGCTTCTATAGTAAGTAGGTTTGGGTCGATTAACAACTAATGGACCTAGCACCTCGATAATATTAAGAGTCTATGAGACTGGCTTAGTTTCACTCTTGAGGTATAGTGCATTTTTTTCATGTATCAAAAATAACATTTTTTTCGGATGAAAATTTGTGATATTTTTCCTAGCTTTACTCCAAAAATAGGTTTAGGGTGCTCGTTGGAACCGCCTAATTGAGGCGGTTCTAACGAGGAGTCACAAACTATCTCTTGGAGCAGATATTAAGAGTCTTTTCACCTTATTTGCATTATCTGCTGGTTCCTAGTCTGAAGGTTATCAGAGTTGGAAAAACAGGTAACCAGACCCCCCTTACCTTATAAGGTCAGGGGGTCTGGTTATCTGTTTTTCCAATATTGACAATGTGCAAGCTGGGAGCCAACAAATAATGCAAATATGGTGAATGCGACTGACTTATTTTGTGCAAATTATCGAGACCTTTATACAGTAAAACTAAGGTAAACAGGGGTAAACCTTATTTTTCTTATTTCTGCTCCAAAATATAGATTTTGAGCAGAAATAAAATAAATATCACAATTTTTCATCTTAACCCTTATCTTGCTGTTCACGACAACCCCTATCTTTGGAAACAGTGTAAATCCAGATCAGATGGCTTCTGAAGAAGCCATCTGATCAGGATCTACACTGTTTGACATTCAGTTTATAGATTTGTAAGAATAAATTACATCAAGTAATCTGATTGGTTCAGAGTCAGAAATGGGTGTGGCTAAATTGAATATTCAACAAGAGAAGGGTTAAAATGTGTGTTGTTTTTTTCGAAATGTATTTGTATAGGTGTGTTTTCGTAATGGTCCAGTAATTTGTCAACTGGACACGTTGACAGTGAAGCAACATAGCAGCAACAGAATATCGTTGCCTCGACGTTGAGACGACATTGTTTACACGGTGTATGCCTGCTGGAAGACAAGGTCGCATAGAGCAAAATTTCCCGTCCAGGTATAGCTTACACGTCAGATAGTTTATTTTACTTGTTAACCGGTGAACTGAAAAACATCATCAAAACTGTCAGGTTCTGGGGTATTTTGATTGTTTATTTTCTTTTCACACTCCTTTAGGTAGCAAATCACTATTCTGATCTGCCCGCGAGGTTTCAAAGTGTTTTCTTCTTCTTCTTCTTCTTTTTTCTTCTTCTTCTTCTTCTTTTTTTTTTCTTCTTCTTCTTCTTCTTCTTCTTCAAGCTGATGTTAAAAACGTCCCGTCAACAATCAAGGTCACTTTGGAGATGTTGCTTCCTATTTTGTGGGACTTTTCCCAGACATTGAGATGAAATGACATCTCAAAACCTGCCGCACAATGAACCCAATAGGGCTTTTATGCATTGAACGTTCCGACTAGCAGCACTTTGCCTGGGCAAGCTTCGTCCTTCTTAGCGGCTACTCAGTTGCGGTCAGTTTCAGCTCTGCGTGGAAGCACCACGCAGCGACATCTATTTCTTTAAGCCCCAATATGCGGGGACCTGAACAAAATGTTTTAAGCTACCAATATTTTATATGTACATTTTCCGGCCGTGGTCTCTTTGTCAGAAAACTTGGTTTGTAAATGTTGGCTATATCCGTGTGACCCAGTGCAATTCTTTCATACAAGGGTCAGTCAGACACTTCTTATAATGGTCTTAGTACAAGAAAAAATAATTGTACGACCGACCGTAGCAAGAATCCGTCAAACTAATTTCCCTTTCGTTCAATCGGTTCGGTAAGTCACCGTGTTTGATAAATGCACTGGCTGAATATGACCTCATATGCACCGTCGTTAAGTTTGACGTCACAACACGTTACGTGACGTCACTTAACATCACTGTTGTGTCGTCACAAATGGCGGACATCGGCAACCGAAGTAACTGCTGTATTAAATATCCACAATCAGAAATGGAAGGTATGCAAGAAAAAGATCCTACATGGGTGTGAGGGATGGATAGCAAACTCCGTTCCTCGAGATTACTGTCCGGCTTCACTCGGCAAGCCTCGTGATGCCGGACAGTGACCCTCGGTCCACCCCTCACACCCATGTAAGATCCTTATATTCCTTCTACCTCGACGAGACGGAGAAAACAGACGCAACATTGTTTGAGCATATTTGCTGTGACACCAACTATTATTTCCTTTATTGGGTCGATTGATTGTCAATCGACCAAAAGTTAATACGCACAGAAAATCCTCACTGCTGCTTTCCATGTGACTGAAAATCAAGGTAACGGTTAATTATAGAAGATAACCGCGTTATTCTTATCGTTGTTACGTCAGAGTTGCGTCCCAGCCAGCACAAAACAGCGGGCCAGCCCCCGCCCATAGGGGCTCGAAGAAATATATGGGCTGCATGATGCTTCCACGCAGAGATGAATCCGGCCCGCACACTAGTACTGGTAAACCGCTTAGAGGATCTAAGCCTTCCAGGAACCGCGGTGCGAGGTGGACCGTCCATGGTTTCATTGGGCGACAGGGCTTGAGATATCATTTCATCTCAATGTCGGGTAAAACTCCCCCAAAATTGGAAGCAACTTCTCCAAAATGACCTTTACAGTGTTGACGGGGACGTTAAACCTCAAATCAAACAAAAACAAAACAAAACAGCGGGCCAACGTCGAACCGACAGCGTCGTATCGTATCTTTCTGACGTTTGAATTGTTGGCTGCTTGTTTCTAGAATCCTATGAACATAGCTGTTTGAAGCTTTTCTTGAATTGATCAGAAACCGTGTTCAAACAACAAAACCCCATATTAAAATCATGAAATTCATGTGCAGTTTGAACATTGGTATTGGTCTTTTGATTTTTCAATGATTGCGTTACGTTGAGAGACGAAAAAGCTGTCATCCTGAACGCGCCATTTCAAAATTTTATGATGACGTCAGAATGTCGCTTAGGAACTGACGTCATTGTTAACCGGCCGCCTTGTTGGTTTTACGGTAACACATCCGTGTGATATAGTGAATTTTTCAAAATACCAAAAAGGTATTTTTTCTGATGAAAATTTGTCACATTTTTCTTATCTATACTCACAACATAGGTTTTGGGTGCTCGTTAGAACCGCCTCACTGAGGCGGTTCTAACGAGTACCCACAACCCATGTCTTGGAGCAGACCCCAGTTTTCTCTATATAAAGTGGGGTTTAGAGGGGTCTTCGTTTCACGGAATTGTTGACGTGATGTAACCGGCCGCCGTGTTGGTTTTACGGTCGCATTTGAAGAATTTATATGGGGGTTTGAGGCGTTTTGGTGACAATTTTCCGTTAGAATCTAATTTGTGAAAGAATAACGATCAGCTATTGTTATTTCATTGCAATAACATTTGTCTCGAGGAAGCCAACCAAGCGGCCTCATGTTCAAACAGCTTCCTCATAACCCGGCAAATGTTATTGCATGGAAACAATGGGCGATCCATGTGCTTAGCGGCCTCGAGTTGAAACACCTTCCTCGGGACCAAGCAAATGTTATTACATGGAAAACATGAGTGATGCATGTGCTTGCGAGCTTAGCAATACGCATTATTGGTAAGGTGGCGCGGTGCGGATTTTATTATAGGTTCTATAAGGGAAACATTAACATCATGATCGATAATGGTTTGACACGAGCCCAAGGGGTTTAAGCACGGTGTACGGTTTGTTTTAAAACATTTCTTAGATCAACAGTCATAACGTAACATTACTGGATGATAGTTTGTTTATTTTTCTCACACCCGTGTATATAAGCTGGACCAGTGACCAAACGTGTCCTTGTCGTAGTGGCTTTGGACTAAGCATATCAGAGGTATTGCCAATGCTCAGTTTATATTTGCTCATATAAGAGATCTCTTTAAAATAGTCCGTGCAATGAACTGCCCTCTAAATCCCACACTTTATAGAAAAATACTTGGGTTTACGAGGCTGAACATCATTTTCCTTATTTCTGCTCCAAGACATAGGTTGTGGGTACTTGTTAGAAACGCCTCAATGAGGCGGTTCTAACGAAAACCCAGAATCCATATTTGGGGTGAAAATAAGAAAAATATTTAAAAAAATTCTTCAGAAAAATGTTCATTTTTGAGATATGAAAACAACGCACTAAGTCTCGTGGATACGTTATCGTAATGAGAATATAATGCAGAACATCTGGATAAAATAGAGGATCGTGCACGTGTCATTACGATAACAAACCCGTGCGACATAGTGCATTTTTTCACATCCCAAAATGGCTACTTTTCTGATGAAAATCCGCGATATTTTTCTTATTTATACTGCAAACATAGGCTGTGGATGCTCATTAGAACCGCCTCAATGAGGCGGTTCTAACGAGTACCCACAACCTATGTCTTGGAGCAAACATAAGCAAAATAATGTATATCCTCGTAAACCCCAGTTTTCTCTATATAAAGTGGAATTTAGAGGGGTGTTTATTTCACGGACTTGTTTACATGATGGGTCATTTCATAAGTTTCGTACGAACTGACCATGAGTATATGATTCTGTTTATCATATTACCAGTATACATCGCATGATGCTTCCATGCAGAGCTGAAACCGACCGCACACGAGTACTGGTAAACCGCTTAGAGTATCTAAGCCTGCCCAGGCAAAGCGGTGCGAGTCGGATCGGCCATACTTATAAGCCCTATTGGTTCCATTGGGCAACAGGGCTTGATATGGCATTTCATCTCAATGCCGGGTAAATGTCCCATATTATTGGAAGTAAAGACTCCAAAATTACCTACACAGGCTTGATCGGGACATTAAACCGCGAAACAAACAAAATTTACGTCGGATTTTATCATAGTAGCCGACACAGTTAAAAAGAAAACACAGGTTATTTACGGACGGTGTCATACGCGCCAGTATATTTATTTAAGAATTTAACGTTCATCGACGTATATTTTCATTTCGAGTGTAAAGTCTAATGTAAACCTATAAAAAAACAACTGCCTTCATACTTCCATGAATGCATCGAATCACATGATTTTCAGTGACGTTAAGTGACGTCATTCTAAACCATTCTTTACAAGCGTTGATGACGTCAACGCTGCTCCGCTCTTTGTAGAATAACAGTGTGTAAATGTTTTTTCAGCTTTAAAAGATTGCCCTACAAGCATTTTTCGCCCAGTGATGAGGGGCAAATCATGTAAATATAAAAAATAAACTTAATTTTTCTGCTTTTCATGAAAGAATGAACGCCAGTGGGTCGCTAGCAAAATTTACATGAACCCCTTCAAGGTTCATTTACTTTGCACGCGACCCACTGCGTTCATACTTCCATGAACTGCAGAAAAATAAATTTCATTTCTTCATTGTTAAACATCGGGTTCACTTCAACTTTTCTTGTGACCTGATGGTGTTCATAATTCGATGATTATACCTCAAGTTTAATAAATTCATTTATCATATGACGTCGCGACTGAGAGTGTAATAACGCCATGTAATATTTTCGATAATCCACTAGTGGATTAAATATGCAAATGAGCTAGATACGTCCCGTAACGTTACATGTACGACGTCCTTAACGACGTCGTGTTTACTAATGGCGGAATATTGACATTTTTGTAAACAATCGTGGATAAAATGCGTTTTAAATATCATATGATAAATAGAATCTTGCATTCGTGCTCATGTATTATTGCATTTATTAAACTCGTTGAAGAAAAGGGATAAAATGCTCGGCAAAGCCTCGCATTTTATCCCTTTTCCTCAACTCGTTTAATAAATCATATAATACATGAGCACTCATGTAAGATCCTCTATGTCAACAATTTATTAAACTCGTTGAAGAAAAGGGATAAAATGCTCGGCAAAGCCTCGCATTTTATCCCTTTTCCTCAACTCGTTTAATAAATCATATAATACATGAGCACTCATGTAAGATCCTCTATTTACATTATTTTCCACCCATCATATGACGAAAAGATGATGTTTAGTGGCTAAAATATTGCAAGCAGTAGTTTCCCTATTGGCAGCGGTACAGCGCCATAACGTCAGATCGCAAAGAAAATTAAAAATAAACTTCAATTAAAAATTGTATAATTTTACAAGTATAGCGAAAGGTGGCAGTGGCAAAACGTGAAGATCGTCGTCTTTACAGTTTTCTTTAACCCAGCAGGCACACATCGCTAGGGCAACGTCCAATCAACGTCCGTGCACACGATGTTGCATCGACGTAGATATAGCGTTGCATAAACGACATGACGTTGCACCGACGTTGATTTGACGTCACAATTACGTCATGTGTCTGCTGGAAAATAGTGAAATTTTTGTTTACCTTAGAGCTAAAAGAACACACTAGAAGAAAAAAAAATGGAACTTGGGGCGGGAAAAGGAGTTATCAGCCAAAAACTACTATGAGGATGTGTCAGTCGTATCTCAAACGTTACATCACAATATTTTGACCTATTAAACCCCGCTTTTAAATAGTAAAACAGGGGTTCTTGCATAAATATCTATGCGCATGGCTGTTTGAAGCCATTGTCAAATGGAACGAAAGCCGTGCTCAAACAGCAAAAACCATGTTCAAATCATTTAATTCGCGTGCTGTTTGAACATCGATTTTGAGCTTTTGATATCACAAGACGGGCCTTGTTTTGTTTACGTTAGGTTGAGCGACGTAACGTTATCGCCCTGAACGTAGCGTTTTGGGGTTCTATGATGACGTCACTGCATAACAACGGCATTGTAAACAACATTCTGAACTGACCGCCATTTTGTTTGCCTGTCGCATTTGAAGAGTTTACATGGAATTTATATGGAGCTTCTGGGCGTTTAAGTCAAAATTTGCGGTCGGATTCGTAAGTTATGCAAGAACAACGATCATCCATGGTTATTTCATTGCATTAACATTTGCCGGATCCCTCGGAAGATATTTGAACATTCGTCCTAGCGGCCTCATGTTCAAACAGCTTCCTCGGGATCCGGCGAATGTTAATGCATGAAAAACCATGGTTGATCCTTATATTCACAGGGGTATGCATTATTCTTCTTAACAAAGATTGTGGGTACCCGTAACGAGTGCGCACAACCTATGTTTTGAGCAGAGTGAGAAAATATCAGATTTTTATCTGCAGGTGGTAAAAATTTCAAAATACAGTCGAACTTCAATGGCTCGAACACCTTTGGGACCTCGAAAATCTGTTCGATACAGGAGTAGTTCGAGCCACTGAGGTTACTGTCAGGAGGAATAACGGGATACTTGAGACACATTTTCGGTGTTCTATAATGAAAATGTATGCTGTGTGTACTCATTAGAATCACCTCATCAAGGCGATTCTAATGAGTACACACAGCACACATTTGCAAGATAAAAGACTAAACTATTCTTAATTATCCTCCACTATTTCTTATGTAGAGGATTTCGCTAGGGGCTCAAGAATGGGTTCGACACATCCATGGTGAACGAGCCATCGGTGTTCGAGCCATCGAAGTTCTACTGTATTTGAATATGTTTATTTTCGTTATGTTCCTCTGTGATAGGTGTGTACTTGCAAATTTAGGTGTACACTTTGCAAAAATAGCGGTCTACTTCAATAAAAAATGCGAGTAGAACGGTGTTGGTTATTTTGACCCCTTTTGGTACACTATAGTAAACAGTGGTCTTTTTCTGATGAGCGTTGTCACAGCTCCAAACACAAATTCCAGTATTTTAGGCAAATACTGGAGACCCTCATCACACGCCACTGATCTAGGCCTACACTATTTGCCAATGACTCAAGGACACGGGCCCAGTTCAGATCATTCATTTTACACAGCGATATGACGTCGGGGGGGGGGGGGGGAAGAAACAGATGCTATAAATAACCTTTACCTGGATTTTGTATATGGTCAGCAATAGTCACGTGGACAATAGCAGGCGCGAAGCTTCTCTACTTTGTAACTTTGGGTCGATTCATAAACAATCGACAAAAAAAAAACAATCTCCCAAAATCCAGATAAAACAAATAGGATTTGTATTTTGTGATAATTGAAGAATAGTTTTCCTTATACCCTATATAAACCTATGTTGGGGGTATTCATTAGAACCGCCTCGCCGAGGCGGTTCTAATGAATACCCATCACATAGATTTAAATAGAGAACTGACAAAAACTATGTTTAATCAGATTTATTGCAACTCAATAAATGCAAGGGGTTGGGCCACAAGTTTTCATAACATTAGATAAGCCCCTCCCCCTACAATGAAAACACAGCAAGTAATTTCACGAGACAATAGCAATAAACAATACAATATTCATTTTCATAAAGAAAATGCATATAGTATATAAAATAATAATTATTATTCACAAAAATATTAAGTGAAGTGAAGAATATATAAGTACATGTACATTAAACAGCATTCTTGCAAAATCCCTTTCCTCAACTCGTTTAATAAAAATTCAATAATACATGGACTCTCATGTAAGATCCTCTATATATACTATGTGTGTGAGTGTGTGTGCCTGTGTGCCTCAATGTGAGCGTGCCTGCGGGGGTGTGCATGCAAATGTATGTGTGTGAATAAAATCTATTCTATACCAACCTTATCTGTTGCTATGAAAATCGTCTGAACAGTATTGTCATCAGGGGATTTGGGTAAAATCGCTAAGGGTACAACAATTTCTCCGGACTTAAGAATGGGTTTGACACAAACAGGGTAAGCGAGTCATCCATGTTCGAGCTACTGAAGTTTATTTATTAATTTATTTATTTATATATATATTTTTTTTCGATGTGCTCAGTTTGCTGGTTGGTGATTTAGGCCTGATAAAAATAGTGCCCTTCTTATAACCAGGAGAAACATAGCGAGCGTAGGAATAACGAATACTTCAGATAAACAAGACTGATGATTGATTGTTTTGATTGTTTCTGGGTTAAACGACACATCAACCCTTGTGGGTCATTTTGTGTCGTCTCCCAGAGAAAATGAGAAAAGGAAAAAGAGAAAGAACAGATAGTAGAGGCGATGAAAGTGAGGGAAAGTAGAGAAAGAGGACACTCTTATTCTACCCTTACCTGCTGCAAGGACAGAAAGCCTTGCCAAAATGTAGGCAAATAGCAGTTGGACGCCCCAGTGATGCAAGATACACGTCACGTTTGCCTCACCCAACCAACCCCAAGTCCATTTGACATTTTATATAAATTGTCGGTTCGTGTAGCATTGAATTTATTAAACGAGACGAGAAAAAGGGATAAAATACGAGGCTTTGTCGAGCATTTTACCCCTTCTCCTCAACCAATTTAATAAAGTCAGTAATGAATTTATTAAATCCAATAATGAATTTATTAAACGAGTTGAGGAAATAAAATGCCGGGCTTTGTCGAACATTTTACCCCTTTTCCTCAACGAGTTTAATAAATTCATTAATGAATTTATTAAAGGAGTTGAGGAAAAGGGGATAAAATGCGAGGCTTTGTCGAGCATTTTACCCCTTTTCCTCAACGAGTTTAATACAGTCGGTAATGAATTTATTAAATTCAATAATAAATTTATTGAACGAGTTGAGGAAAAGGGATAAAATAAGAGGCTTAGCCGAGCATTTTATCCCTTTTCTTCAACGAGTTTAATAAATCCAATAATACATGAGCACGAATGCCAGATTCTTTTTATCATAATTATGACATTTAAAACGGATTTAATTCACCATTTTTGTATAAAAAAACGATAGTCCGGCATTTGTAAACGCGACGTCACGTGTAACGTTACAGAGTAATTTGCATATTTAATCCACTAGTGGATTATCGAATTTATTACATGACGTTATTGCATTCTCGAACGCGGCGTCATATGATAAAGTGTGATAATGTGAACAGTTTCTTTCCATTACAGGCAGCAGGGAACGCAGCCCGAGAGCATAAAAAAGGGAGGCAATCAAGGTGACATTAGCCAATATGGCACAGTCGACGACGTCCAATTCTGATGCAATCGTCATCAGCGGGATATCCTGTAAATTGCCAGAATCTGATAATATGCAAGAGTTCCGGGATAACCTGATGAGTCATGTTGATATGGTAACGGAAGATGGCAGACGATGGAAACCAGGTTGGTAGTAGATACATCACGTAAACACGCCTGATATATAATTTTGGCCCCTTGAACCCCACTTTTATATGGTAAAATTGGGGTTTACAGTAGTAACCCTTATTTTTCTTACATCTGCTTTAAAATATAGATTGTGGTTACTCGTTAGAACCGCCTCGATGAGGCGGTTCTAACGAGTACACACAATCTATATTTTGAGCTGAAATAAGAAAAATATCACAATTTTTCATCTTACAATCTTCATTTTTTCGGCGATAAAGGTTACAATGTATTTGTATCACAATTTTTCATCTGAAAATTTTCGGTTATTCGGCGGAAAAGTTTACAATGCATTTGTATAGGTGTGTTTTTGTAATGTTCGGTACTCTGCACAGCAACGAATTTGTGATCAAAGGTTCAATGTTTTGTTTGTATGTTTGTTTGATTTGAGGTTAAACGTCCCCGTCAACACTGTATATGTCATTTTGGATATGTTGTTTCCAATTTTGTGGAACTTTTACCCGACATTTAGAAGAAATGACATCTCAACCCATGTCGCCCAATAAAACTGAAACGGTTTATAAGCATAGGCGGGCAGGCTTAGATCCTCTAAGCAGTTTACCAGTACTCGTGTGCGGTCGGTTTCAGATCTGCTTGGAAGCATCATGCAGTCCATCTATTTCTTCAAGCCCTGATGGGCGGGGACCGAAAGGTTCAACGTATCTGTTTTGATCGGAAATAAAACAAAATGATGCGTACCCCTGTAAACACCAGTTTTACTGTATGAAGAGATGAAGGGGCCAAAATTATATAATATTATGTGGATTTTTGTGAGGATTTTATTCCGGAAAATGGTATTAATGAGGGTGCACATTACTCATCTTATTTATACTCCTTAACCTTTAAGAAGCCGAGAAAAACTACATCTGAAAATGTCGTCTGCTTACGCCGTCTGCTGAATATTTTTGCATTTTTTTTTTTTTTATATTTTTGCATACAGACACACTGTTTGCAAATACTTTTGAGGTATTAGCAGACGGCAAAGCAGGCGTAAATTGTCGTGATTGGCATTTTATGGGTTAGATTAAATATGTGTATTGTTATTTACAACAATGGGATTGGGCACAAGTTAGTACAACATTATATAGCCCTCTCCCTTTTATGGGTTAACAAAGAAGCGGAGCCCATTCCTTTATGACATTTTGGCAGTAGGGTCCAACTGAGGTAATCAGATAGGGTCTAGTAAGCAACAGAGACACTTTCAAATCCAGTGTTCCGAAGACAATGCAGTAAAATTCCGCTATTAAGACCACCTAAAATTAAGGTTTATTCTGGTTTTAATGAGAATGTTTCAGTTTTTCTGTCATTGTGTGTCCTACATCCAGTGACTTCTAATAAAATGATGATGATGATGATGATGATGATGGTTTCGAGTTTAACGACGCGCCAACCCTCTTTGTGGGTCATAAGCGTCAATCGGCTAATGTCTAATAAGAGACCACATTTGGGACTGTTCAAAGGTGGTCTTGTTATAGGAATTTTACCATGTAACATGCAATCTTGGCAAACTGTTGGATAGAATTTCATGTATGAATGTATGATTTGAGGTTTAACGTCCCCGTCAACACTGTAAAGGTCATTTTGGAGACGTTGCTTCCAATTTTGTGGGACTTTTACCCGACATTGAGATGAAATATCATCTCAAGCCCTGTCGCCCAATGAAACCATAAGGTTTATTAGCGAGGTGGACTACCTCGCACCGCGGTTCCTGGACAGGCTTAGATCCTCTAAGCTGTTTACCAGTACTACTGTGCGGGCCGGATTCAGCTCTGCGTGGAAGCATCATGCAGCCCATATATTTCTTCAAGCTCTTATGGGCGGGGGCGGGGATAGAATTTCATGTCCCTGTCGTGATGGGATATGACTTAACTTGGTTTTGAGAAGCAGTTTTGGGCGTGAATGTGATTCTCATAAATTTTGTCTAATTTCAAAATAGCGACCGAGATACTATCTAGTCTGTACGAGAATCTACGAGATTCCAGGCGAGATTGAGGCGGTTCTAACGAGCACCCGCAACCCATGTTTGCAGTATAAATAAGAAAATTTTCACTGATTTTCATCAAACAAGTACCCATTCCGGAGATGTTAACCCTTGTCCTGCTGAACCCAGATATACCTTTTCTTTGAAACAATGTAGATCCAGATCAGATGGCTTCTGAAGAAGCCATCTGATCAGGATCTACATTGTTTGTCATTCAGGTTGTGAATTTGTTGCAATAATTTGCATCAAGTAATCTGATTGGTTGATAATCGGTAGTGGGTGTGGCATATATGAATATTCAGCAGGACAAGGGTTAAAAACTGCACTATGTCTCACGGATCTGTTATCGTTATGAGAATGAATACATGGTTTTTACGTCTCTTTTTTACAGGTATCTATGGTCTACCGAAACGCAATGGTAAACTGAAAGATCTGTCCAAGTTTGACGCCGAGTTTTTCGGAGTTCATCCAAAGCAGGCAACCTATATGGACCCACAGTTGCGTATCTTGCTCGAGTTGTCGTATGAAGCAATTATAGATGCAGGTATGTCGTTTCTTAATGCCATTTTCTCCTGTCTTTTAATTTATTAAGCAGCGTATATGCCTAGCGTTCCCTTTTGGGACGTTAGCTAACAGTGTAGCCCCGGATCAGACGCCGCAGAACGTTGCCAGCCCAGACAGGTATCTAAACCGCATCCTCCTGATCACCAGTCAGACACACTTTCAACGGAGCTACCGAGGCCGGCATGCCCATAACGTTTGTTTTACTGGAGAAATACATTGTCCGCAAACAATCTTCATTACCTCTCCTATCTGAAGCTCAGTTTGAGCAAGCGCATGAGGTATGAGTACTTTGACATTACGATAACACATCCGTCTGTCAGAGTGCATTCTTTCGTAAGTTAAACTTTTCTGATGAAATTGTTTTGATATTTTTCTTATTTATACTCCCAACATAGGTTGCGGGTGCTCGTCAGAACCGCCTCAACGAGGCGATTCTAACAAGTACCCACAACATATGTCTTGGAACAGAAATAAGAAAAAATAACGCAACTCCCCTTTCTATATATGAAGTGCGGTTTAGAACAGGCTGCCTTATACGTATCGCATAGGCGCGTAGCAAAAAGATCAGGCGAGCATGCGCAGTAGGACAGTCTCACCAGAAACTCTGCTCACCGACATGTAAAGAAGACCTTAAACTTGCTTTGTAGGCCATTGCCCATCGGGGCTTGGAGATTGAGCTGCATGGCGATTCGACGCAGAGCTAAAACCGACCGCACAAGAGTACTTGTAAACCGCCTAGAAGGTCTAAATATGCCCCAGAAACGGTTATCCTTTGGAAGCAAGGAATACACCACAGAACTGGAAAATATGGCGTGTACATGTTGTCTGGTCCAGACTAGCTAGTTTCGGCCAATTAGGCCTCATCAGTGACCCTCAAATATATTTAAAATTCAACAATGGCATCAATGATCCCAAAGGACAAGAAAATATAAACTACACTATGATGTAGGGCAGGGAGACTCTTTACGGCCGCCACACATTCCCAGACACCAGCTAAGTCTGCCAGGCAAAGTGGTGCGACTCGAACCGTCCAATGCATAACCTTTGGAAACATAATATAAATGATTCAACTAATAATTGAGGGACACTGATGAGGCCTAATTGGCTGAAACAAGCTAGTCTGGCTTGAGATGTCATTTCAACTCAATGTCGGTTTAAAGTCCCACGAAACTGGAAGCAACGTCTCCATAATGACCTAATTTGTGTTGACGGGGGCGTTAACCTCAATTCAAACAAACACTAATTTTTGGCAATTAGTTGGCTTCGCAAGCACAATTGAAGAACGTTAATCTGAAAGTGCAATAGGTAATTTTCTAATGGGCCAGCTTATTTTGGGGTCGATTATTAAAATAATTAACTACATAAGCGTCACGCCTGCTATTACACGCGTGGCAAACGCTGGCTGTGTACACAATCCAGGTACCGGTTATTTATAGCAGCGCAAGTCTTCTCCCAGTACGCCAGAACGTTGTGTAAAAATAAAATCTGGACTGGTCTCGAGAACTGGGCCATTTGCAGTGTATACCAGATCAGGTATTTCGCTGCGTCTAATCAGGGTCTGTTGCTTAAAATAGTGGGATTTAAGGCTTAAACGAAATAGTTTATTTCGCAGTTCAGACAACACTCAGAGGCAATCGACCCAACAGTATTCTCACTGCTTTGATTTATATACTTTACATTTGTATCGTAGTTTAAAGGCTCAGTCAATACTATTTAGGTCATTTTGAGCCGGTCAGTTTACCACACTTTTCCTGGGAAAGCTTATACGTAAACGGTTAACCAGTACAGTACACAGTTTTCACCAGAAACTGACAACTGTCTTTCTTGAACCAGCGAAAGGGAGAGAATGACCGTAGAAAAGATTTCATATTCAATCTCCAAGAAAGAATGTTGCGGACCCCGGCAGGTATCGAACCCGCGTCCTCCTGATCACCAGTCATACGCGCATCCGACTGAGCTACCGAGGCCGGCATTTTTTGTATATGTGTTTAACGGCCCAGTCAACACTATTTGGGTCATTTTTGAGCCGGTCAGTTTACCTAGCCACTTTTCCTAGGCAAGCTTATAAGTAAGCGGCTAACCAGGTCAGTGCACAATCGCTCGCCAGAAACTGACAACTGCCCTTCTTGAATCAGCGGAAGGGAGAGAATGGCCGTAGAAAAGATTTCATGATCAATCTCCAAGAGAGAAAGTTGCCGACTCCGGCAAGTATCAAACCCGCGTCCTCCTGAAGACCAGTCAGACGCGCATCAAACTGAGCTAGCGAGGTCGGCATATACTTTTGATCCCTTGTATCAAATTCACTTAATCCTTATCTTGCTGTTCACGACAACCCCTATCTTTGCAAACAGTGAAGATCCAGATCAGATGGCTTCTGAAGAAGCCATCTGATCAGGATCTACACTGTTTGGCATTCAGTTTATGAATTTGTAGCAATAAATTACATGAAGTAATTTGATTGGTTGATAGACAGAAATGGGTGTGGCTTACATGAATATTCAGCAAGATAAGGGTTAAGATGATGTGCAATAGCTAATATTTCAAATTACATATTACCTCCAGGAATAGTTTGCTTTTTTTTGTCTCCGCAGGGGTAAATCCAGAAAGCCTTAGAGACTCGAACACAGGTGTGTTTATTGGTGCCCAGGCATCAGAGAGCCAGACCATTTGGCACGAAAGCAGGGGAGATCATTCCGGTTTCGTTCTTCTGGGCAGTGCACTATCTATGTTCTCGAATAGAATCTCGTTTTGTTTAGATTTAAAAGGTAAGGTTTTAATTTGCTTTCAGATTGGTTTTACGTGCCTTTTAAGATTATTTCTCTTATTTTGAGATTATCGTGAATCAGGGGTGGCTGGATACCAGAGGTCCCGGATAAAACCATATCACATTCCACTGCAGAACTTGGCGTCTCCCATGCCAGGTGAGACATGTATCTTAGCGGATTTGGTTGCCACTTTTTGTTATATTTTAAATTTTGCAAGTCTCGCTACTTTGGACATCTCCTTCCTGATGCCCGGGACTTCCCTGGAGTTAGGACCAAGTTTGCTGATGTTGGCTCGGTGGGGGACGCCTATAAGTCCTAGGGTATGCGTCTCTTGCCTGATGCCTCTAGTTGACCTGTCTCATGGGCTACGTCGGTCGGTGTGTGCTCGAAGGGGGATGTGCTGTGTTTGCCGGGTCTTGTCCACCATCCGTTCCGGTTTCAGAACTTTGGGGTTGAGACACACTGATGAAGATTAAATATCAGAAAGGCCTCTGTGTCAGTAAATTTGGTATAGTTACGCCTAAAATGTGACCCCAGCCATGCTCAAACTCACAGCGAAGAGTGTGTGTGTGTGTGTGTGTGTGTGTGTGTGTGTGTGTGTGTGTGTGTGTGTGTGTGTGTGTGTGTGTGTGTGTGTGTGTGTGTGTGTGTGTGTGTGTGTGTGTGTGTGTGTGTGTGTGTGTGTGTGAATTCGGGTTTAACGTTGCTTTCAACAATTTTTCAGTCATATCACGACGGTGTCTGGTTGCGACATGGAGCTCAATGCTCACTTTTAAAGTGCTGCCTCACTGAAGTATCATGTTCTAGACACATTACATGATACCACACCCAGTCGCATTATCCTGACACTGGGTCGACCAGTCCAAGCTCTACCCCGTAAATCTGAGTGCCAAGCGAGGAGCAGCTAGTACCATTGCTAACGACTTTGGTATGTCGCGGCCCGGGATCGAACCCGTGACCTCCCGTTCCCCGGAGCGGACACTCTGTCTC
The DNA here is from genome assembly GCA_963580285.1 of Lucinisca nassula. Lineage (NCBI taxonomy): Eukaryota > Metazoa > Mollusca > Bivalvia > Lucinida > Lucinidae > Lucinisca > Lucinisca nassula. The sequence continues at coordinate 107,745,545 of OY757023.1, read as the reverse complement.
ATGAGCTATCGGGAAGCGAAGAGAAACCTTACTATTAAAGAGTCATCGCTCGTATCCACTAAGCCACGGTCGCCCTTAGGAATTTGGGTGTCCGAATACTTAGTGTAAATACGGTACTTAGAATACTCCAGCTACGTCCAATCGCCGCGGCGACGACACATCACGTGAACCAGTCCGTGAAATGAAGACCCCCCTAAACCCCACTTTATATGGAGAAAACTGGGGTTTACGGGGGTATTCATTATTTTTCTTATGGTTGTTCCAAGACATAGGTTGTGGGTACTCGTTAGAACCGCCTCGTGCATTTATAAGAAAAATATGAAGGATTTTCATCAGAAAAGTAGCCATTTTGGAGATGTGAAAAATGCACTATGTCGTACGGGTGTGTTAGCGTAATGTGATCAATTTTAAACAGCGTGCATTAGAAACGCTTTGAATGTAAAATCTTGGATGTATCAAAATCTTTGTTTTAGGTATTCACTAGCTGAAAAGTATTCTAATGCATTAAAGTATTTTGCACGTTGTTCCTTCCTTGCCAGCTGTGCTGTGCAAAAAAAATCCAATGTGGCAGATATCGCACACCTCACCGAAGGCGAACGCTAGATTGTAATGTTTTGCTTGCGGGAACACGGAAAGTATTTGCCCTTCCTCTCTCGAATCAAAAAGCATATACATTCTTTGCGGTTGAACTATAGTTCCCTGCAGCAAATATAAACACTGCTACAATGTAAACAGAACAAAACAAGACTAAAATATAAACAGTAAAAAAAAACACAAGAAAATAATGAAGAAATGGATAGACAGCAACATGAACATGTATTAAACATTACGAAAAGATGCCTATATAAATACATGTACATTGTAAATTTTACCTTACAAAAACGAAAATTTTCACATGAAAAAAAAAAAGGTATTTTTCTTATTTCTGCTCAAAATATAGATTGCGGGTACAAGTAAGAACGGCCCGTCCGACAAGGCGCATTTTTTTCACATCTCCAATATGGCTACTTTTCTGATGAAAATCCCTGATAACTTTCTTATTTATACCGCAAACATAGGTTGAGGGTGCTCGTTAGAACCGCCTCGATGAGGCGGTTCTAACGAGTACCCACAACCTATGTCTTGGAGCAGAAATAAGGAAAATCATGTTCACCCCCGTAAACCCCAGTTTTCTCTGTGCAAAGTGGGGTTTAGGAGTGTCTTTCTTTCACGGACTTGTTCATGTGTTGCAACATGACAAAGTACTGAATTCCGAGGTAGACATGAATAAATAAATAAATAAATAAATACATAAAGCACAAGCAGTAAAGAAAAAAAAACTAGACAATATTGAAGAAGGAACATACATGTAAATTAGAAAAGGACACTTCTAGTTCAAATTCTTCAAATAACGATGCCGTTAGTTAACAAATCGTTAAAACCTTGATCATCACCATGAAAACAAGCCTATATTTACAATAAAATTCCTATATTAAGACCACCTTCGGGACTGTTAAAAAGTGGTCTTTAAGGCCACTTTGGAACAGTCCCAAAGGTGGTCTGTGACAAGAGGGCACTGTATGCAGAAAACACAAAGAAAGAATAACTGCAACCTACCAAATAAGCTTTTTATAATAAGCTTTTTATAGCAGAATTAGTCTTAATTTTAGGTGGTCTTAATAGCGGATTTTTACTGTAAATACTTCTGACACCCTTGAACCACACTTTTGAATAGTAAAACTGCTTTACAGGGGTAACCTTATTTCTCTTAATTCTGCCCTAAATTGTAGATCGGGGATACTCCTTAGAACCGCCTCGATGAGGTGCTCCTTAGGACCGCCTCGATGAGGCAGTTCTAACCTGTAGCCACAATCTATATGGGCCCCGTCAAGCGATTTTGGTACTTATCGCCTATGCGAGCAGCGAAGGTTCAGGCGAGCCTGCGCATCCGCGCAGTCTCGCCAGAACCTTCGCTGCTCGCTCATACAAGCAGTGAATCAAGAGGAACCTTCAGACAGAAAGCCATATCCCTGGCCCCTCTGAATGGCTGGGCATACGCAGTTAAACTTTGTCATGACGGAATGCTCGAAGACACAAATTCGCTTGGCGGGGCTCATATAATGAGCTACAATGTATGTGTATATATGTGTGTTTTCGTAATGTTTGATATGACAAATACAGGTATACTCAAACATTTGCTGAGAAAACAAGACTTTCAGACAGTTAAAATTTTGATGTTTGATAACCCACGAGCTCAATCAGAAAACGATGCCTTTATTTTATTTTTGCTTTACGGCCCTTTCAATAACATTGCACTTATTACGAGCCGATCGTTAGTCAGAGGTGAGTGAAAACTGAGTATCCGGAGTAAAACCACGTGACCTTCCGTTGCAGAACTTGGCGTCTCACATGTGACCCGAGCGAGGCTCGAACCACAACGGCGAGAGACCTAAACATTTTGTTTTCTTTGACTTATTATTCCCGCACCACAATAAAAAGATCTTGTACAACTCAAAAACATAGTTTTGGGTCCTCGTTAGAATCGCCTCAATGAGCCAGTTCTTGCGTCCACCTACAATCTGTGTAAGGAAGATGTCACACTGTTTATATACATCATTTCTGACACCATGTTGAACACCAATATTTCATATAGATATGTTTTCCTCACGTCAATGAAAGTTGTTCGGTCGGTGTCCATGTGGACGCGCATAAGTGATGTCATTTATAAGTATGAGTACTAATCTCCTCACTAACGTTGCACGCGAGCATACGCACATGGCATTACGATAACACACCCGTACGACATAGTTCATTTTTCACCTCTCCAAAATGGCTACTTTTCTGATGAAAATCTGTCATATTTTTCTTATAAACGCTTATAACATAGGTTGTGCGTGCTCGTTAGAACCGCCTCAAAGAGGCGGTTCTAACGAGTACCCACAACCTATGTATTGGAGCAGAAATAAGAAAAATAATGAAGACCCCCGAAAACCCCAGTTTTCTCTATATAAAGCGGGGTTTAGGGGGTCTTCATTTCACGGACTTGTTCACGTGATGGGCGGGACAGGTTCTGTGCCTGCGCCGCTATAAAGAGAACAAACCTCGTCTGAGTTGTAAGAATAAAAGTAGAAGTAAAACAAAGATCAGGAATCGATACAATTAACTTACTCCACCCATCATAGACACCAAAGGGAAAGAAACACAAACATGAAGCGACCAGACCATAATGGAAACCTAAACAAAGGAAGGCCAAAAGGACAGTTACTTTCCAACAAAATGGCCAAATGGCCATCCAGAACAAAAAGACACAAGCGATACACACAGTAAGTAACAAACAACAGCTCAAATAAACCGCTACAGAAGAACCGCCTTGGAACGGTCAGTGGAAAGAATTCCACTGGGGGGGGGGGGGGCCTTAAATCGATTTTACATGGCCATAATTCTCGCCCTTACCTCTGTCGCGGTTTACACTAATTTTTGATTCCAGGGCCAAGCTTCACTGTAGATACGGCATGCTCATCGGGCCTATATGCTATCAACCAGGCGATCCAGAATATTCGCAATGGGGCATGTGACGCCGCAATAGTCGGGGGAACTTGTCTTTGTATGCGACCAGACATCACGGAACAGTTTCAGAAGTTAGGGATGCTATCACCGGAAGGCATGTGCAAAAGCTTTGACAAAGATGGTGAGTAATTTTCTTCTGTTAAGACCTGCTTCTTAGGGGCCAGTTGTTCAAAATTTGTTATCTTAACGAGCTCGTTCATCACGAAAAGACGCTTATATA